>JAPXFQ010001230.1:0-600579 GCA_028564705.1 Apricaphanius iberus
ACAATATATATTGTAAAAAGAATCGGCCCAAGCACTGAACCCTGTGGTACTCCGCAAGTAACTTTTGAGGTTGAGGAGGGTTTATCATTTACTTGAACAAACTGAAATCTGTTAGACAAATAAGATTTAAACCAGCCTAGGGCTGTTCCTATTATACCGACACGTTGAAGCCTTTCTATGAGAATATTGTGATCAACAGTGTCGAAGGCAGCACTGAGATCTAACAGGACCAGAATGGTCACCAGTCCATTGTCTGAGGCTATGAGAATATCGTTAGTAACCTTCACCAGAGCTGTTTCAGTGCTGTGATGAGCTCTAAAGCCTGACTGAAACTATTCAAACAGCTCATTATTGTTTAAATGATCACATATCTGGTGTGCAACTGTTTTCTCAAGAATTTTAGATAAGAAGGGAAGATTAGATATCGGTCTATAGTTAATTAAGTCGTTTTGATCAAGAGAGGGTTTCTTAAGTAGAGGTTTAATTACAGCAATCTTAAACTCCTGTGGTACATATCCATTGACTAAGGATAGATTCATTATATTTAAAATTGGAGCAGCGATCAGAGGGAAAACTTCTTTTAAGAGTTTAGTTGGGATTGGGTCTAAAACGCAAGTTGAAGGTTTAGATGAAGCTAATAATTTTAGTACATCACAAAGTTCGGCTGCATTAAAGCAGTTTAAGCATATATTAGGTTCCACCATTTTTGAGGCTGCCTCATTAACTAAGGAGGAAGCAAGCATATTGGGAAGGTTCCCAATTATCTTATTCTTTATGGAGTCTATTTTATTTATAAAGAATTGCATGAAGTCGTCACTGCTTAGAGCTTGGGGAATGGTTGGCTCGATAGAGCTATGATCCTGTGTGAGTTTGGCAACTGTATTAAAAAGAAACCTAGGATTATTTTTATTCTCCTCGATTAAAGATGAATAATATGCTGTTCTAGCTGTGTGAAGGCTCTTTTTATATAGCAATAAACTATTTTTCCATATTAAAAAGGAATCATGTAAATGCGTGGAGCGCCATTTTCTCTCTAGTTTTCTAACATTCTGCTTTAGGGTACGTAGCTCTAAATTAAACCAGGGAGTTAATCTTCTATGGCTAGCCACCTTCCTTTTCAAGGGGGCAACTTTGTCTATTGCCAGACGCAGGGAGGAATTAACGCTATGAACTAAAATGTCAAGTTGTGAGGGGTCACGAGTTAAATCACTGTTTTCTGTTCTGCATTTATAAACTGAGGAAATTAAAGTTGGAAGAGCTTCTTTAAAATTTGCTACAGCGTTGTCTGATAACGTTCTGGTATAATGAAGTTTTCTTTCAGGTTTGATATGATCCATTAGAGTAAGTTTAAAAGTGATAAGGAAATGATCAGACAGGATAAGGTTATGTGGAAAGACTGTTATTTCTTCACAGTCAATGCCATAAGTCAGCACAAGATCTAAGGTGATCTTTAAGCTTTTCTCAGCGAGGGAAGCTATTTTGGCCATCAACCTGTAACTCTAGTACTGAGTGTTTTATTGAGATTTGGTGATTATTTCTTACTAAAACCATCATTTCTATTGTACTACAAGGAAAATCCACTGTAAAATTGTGACCAGTCAAAATTTTTAAACCTGGTCCATTTTAAGCTTGTCTCACTGAGAGAAAGCTATTTTGGCCATCAACCTGTAACTCTAGTACTGACTATTTCATTGAGATTTGGTGATTATTTCTTACTAAAAACATAACTTCTAGTTGACACAAAAAAAATCCACTGTATAATTGTGACCAGTCAAAAGTTTTTAATCCTGGTCCATTTTAAGCTTTTCTCACTGAGAGAAAGCTATATTTAGGCCATCAACCTGTAACTCTAGTACTGACTGTTTTATTGAGATGTGGTGATTATTTGCTAATAAAAACATAACTTCTAGTTGACTACAAGCAAAATCCACAGTAAAATTGTGATCTCTAAAAAGTTTTTAAATCTGGTCCATTTTAAGCTTTTCTCACCGAGAGAAAGCTATTTTGGCCATTAACCTGTAACTCTAATTTTGACTGTTGTATTGAGATGTGGTGTTTATTTATTACTAAAAAAGTAATTTCTAGTTGACTACAAGCAAAATCCACTGTAAAATTGTGACCAGTCAAAAATTTTAAACCTGGTCCATTTTAGGCTTGTCTCACTGAGAAAAAGCTATTTTGGCCATCAACCTGTAACTGTAGTACTGAGTGTTTTATTGAGATCTGGTGATTATTTCTTAGTAAAAACATAATTTCTAGTTGACTACAAGCAAAATCCAATGTAAAATTTTGACCATGCAAAAATTTTAAAATCTGGTGTATTTTAAGCTTTTCTCACCGAGAGAAAGCTATTTTGGCCATCAACCTGTAACTCTAGTACTGACTGTTTCATTGAGATTTGGTGATTATTTCTTACTAAAAACATGACTTCTAGTTGACTACAAGCAAAATCCACTGTAAAATTATGACCAGTCAAAAATTTAAACCTGGTCCATTTTAAGCTTGTCTCACTGAGAAAAAGCTATTTTTGCCATCAACCTGTAACTGTAGTACTAAGTGTTTTATTGAGATTTGGTGATAATTTCTTAGTAAAAACATCATTTCTAGTTGACTACAAGCAAAATCCAATGTAAAATTTTGACCATGCAAAAATTTTAAAATCTGGTCTATTTTAAGCTTTTCTCACCGAGAGAAAGCTATTTTGGCCATCAACCTGTAACTGTAGTACTGACTGTTTTATTGAGATTTGGTGATTATTTCTTAGTAAAAACATAATTTCTAGTTGACTACAAGCAAAATCCACTGTAAAATTTTGACCACGCAAAAATTTTAAAACTGGTCCATTTTAAGCTTGTCTCACCGAGAGAAAGCTATTTTGGCCATCAACCTGTAACTCTAGTACTGACTATTTTATTGAGATTTGGTGATCATTTCTTAGTAAAAACATAATTTCTAGGTCACTAAAAGCAAAATCCATTGTAAAATTTTGACCAGTCTAAAGTTTTTAAACCTGGTCCATTTTAAGCTTGTCTCACCGAAAGAAAACTATTTTGGCCATCAACCTGCAACTCTAGTACTGACTGTTGTATTGAGATGCGGTGATTATTTCTTACTAAAAAAATAATTTCTAGTTGACTAAAAGCAAAATCCACTGTAAAATTGTGACCAGTCAAAAGTGTTTAAACCTGGTCCATTTTAAGCTTTTATCACCGAGAGAACCCTATTTTGGCCATCAACCTGTAACTCTAATATTGACTGTTGTATTGAGATGTGGTGATTATTTATTACTAAAAAAGTAATTTCTAGTTGACTAATAGCCAAATCCACTGTAAAATTGTGACCAGTCAAAACTGACCAGTACTGACTGTTTTATTTAGATTTGGTGATTTTTTTCTCGCTAAAAACATAATTTCAAGTTGACTACAAGCACAATCCACTGTAAAATTGTGTCCAGTCAAAAGTTTTTAAACCTGGTCCATTTTAAGCTTTTCTCACCGAGAGAAAGTTATTTTGGCCATCAACCTGTACAACTCTAGTACTGACTGTTGTATTGAGATGTGGTGATTATCTTTTACTAAAAACATTATTTCTAGTTGACTAAAGGCAAAATCCACTGTAAAATTCTGACCAGTAAAAAGTTTTTAAACCTGGTCCCTTTTAAGCTTTTCTCACCAAGAGATGGCAGAGAAGAGACCTCATATGTCCCTTTAATGTTGGTAAATAGAGGCTTTACGGAGCTCGGTGGCTGCATGCCATAGTTCAGCTGTGACTGTCTTCCAGACCACACCCCTGCGTCTCCCCTCGCGTTCATCCATCACACTTGGCCAAGCTCTTGTGTGTCTCTTGGCCCTGCCCACTTTGGTGGACCTTTTTTTTAACCAAATATTACGTTTACTCACCTAGACAAGTTTGAAGCTTTTGCACTATCCAGCGATTTCAATGAAATTGCAGCCGGCCCCATTGCACCTGTACTTTGCCTGTGGAAGCGGAAGTTAAAATTGGTAATTTGGTAACTGCTCTTTGAAAACAAGCAAAAGTGAGCCATGTTTATGTCTGCAGTAGCAAATTCTGTCTAACCAAGTGCCGTACAGCACAGAGTGAATGTCCTGCTCAGACTACAACCAGGATGGAACCCAGCAGCAACACAATTGTAATATCTGTTTAAGTGCTCTGCATGTGTTACCTGATTAAATTTGATCAGTGTTTTACACTAAAAATGTTCCATTTTATCAGCGTTAAAATTTTAACAATGTTTTACTATTCATCCTACTGTTTATTGTAATATTTCAACCTGTTATTTTAATCTTCCCTCCAGTTCTTTCTCTGTGGGTGCTCTCCAGGTAGAGTTTCGTTGGAGGTCGGGGTCTTGGCCTTCCCTCCTCTGGGCTCCCTAGGTCAGCTGTCAATGTGATGCTGCCAATGCAGATGGCTCCTCTGACGGCGTTTCCTTACTTGACCTGGCTCATCTGTACCCGGCCCAATGTCTTTGTTTACTGTTGCTTTTAAGTGTACATGATAGATGGGTTGGGGGGGAATGAATTTGTATGAAAAGCGCTTTATAAATAAAGTTTGTTTGATTCATTGATATTTATTATAGTCTGTGGCGAGTGCTGATTGAGATAAGGGAGATTAAATACAGCGCTCAGCATAAATGAGTACATCCCCCTATAGTTTTCAGAAAACCTTAAGTTTCCTTTCAGAATCAACATTTTCTATGAGATACTATACATTGAAAAAAGTGTTGTTCATTCAAATTAATAACTGCGATTTAAAACAAGATAAAATTATTGATTTGATTGTCAAACTCATTCATTTAAAGACATCAAGACATCAAGAGACATCAAGTTTGATGTATACTGAACTAAATATCTGTACAAAGGACCAAAAACAACGTTTTTGATTTCTCTCAATTCTTTTTCTGCATGACCTGCAGGTAATATTTTTAGTTTGAGTTAATTTTTTTAAACATTTTTATTTAACCACAATGTCAATACAATATTCAAAACCATATTGACATCTTCAATACACCAGAAAAAATAGTACAATGATGTCTTAGAGATCAAAACAAAACAAAACCATATAAGAGACAATAAAGAAAAAGGAAAAAAGGGGGTCTGCTTAACCAGAAGTAATAAACTTAAAAGATTTTAATAGTCATATCCTTCTTGTAAATTTCTCATTGCACATTTATAATGTGGACGCCATATAGAGTTTAAGATCAGTTTTCTTTAAAATTATCTAGAAGGGGTATTTTTCCAGACCAATTTTTTCTTTTGCCGAAATTATAATAACATTATTTATATGTACTTCATTAGACTGAAAGTGTGGATCATTAAACATAAACAAAATCATATGCTTAGATAAAGAAACATTTTTACTAAACATACTTGTGAGGTAGGATTGCATGTTGTACCAAAAATCAGAAACAACAGAACAGTCCACAGAAAGATGTTCAATGCTGTCCTCATCTTTCTGACAAAAAGAACACTTATTACACTCATTGGGGAGCGAATGGAACTTTTTTTACTGGGTAATATCTGTGTATGATTTTGAAGATTAATTATTTTATTTTATTGGAAATAATATATCTATAAGGTAATACAAAATTGCATTCCATTGACTTCTGCTTAAATGAGACCATCTACGTTTACATATAGGCTTTTGAGTAGAGCTAAAACTGGGCTCTAATAAACTTGTTGGTGCATTTCTTGTCAACCAGGTCAATTCCCCCAACTGAAATAAATATATGAATCAAATTTGTATCTTCAAATTTTTGATTTTGTGCTAAGATTTTGTGGAATAAAGCCAAATTCTTTTGTGGTATAACAAAATTATATCTGCGTAAAAAAAATCATAAGTGTGCCAATGTCCTTCATCATCAAATAGTTGATTTACTGTATTAAGATCATGAACAAACCAGGTATGTAAATATAACGTTTTGGTTTTGTGCAAAATATAAATATTATTCCACAGAGGACAATTTTGAGGAGAAAAGATGTGTTTGACCACACATAACAAAACTTGTTGGTTAAAATTGGCCAATTTGACAGGAAGCTTTCAACAAAAAATTGATCTTTACTAGAATCAGAATCAGAATCAGAATCAGAATCGGTTTTATTGCCATTGTTTGAGAACAAGTTCACAAACTAGGAATTTATTTCGGTACAGTTGTGCACATAAAACATTTAACATAAGTAAAGATAAAATAAAATAAAAAAATAAAAGAAAAAGAATGAGCCAGAAAATTCAGACCCCTTAACTTAGCAAACAAATAATTTGGTAAAAGGTTCCATAAACTATTAGGGTTTCTAAGAAATCTTTTAATCAATTTAATTTTCAAGACCTGATTAAAGACAGTAAAAGTCAAAGCAACTAGTCCTCCATCAGGTATAGAGTTTGACAAGACATTTTCTTAACTTTGTGTCTAATGTTCCTTAGACCAACAGAACAACAAGAATCTTAAAGCTTATTGCCATAAAAATAACATATATGTTATCATGACATCAAAACTGATGTATAACAATAACACATAGCAGCAAATTCTCAATATGACTAAGACCCCAAAATAAAAATCAATATCAGATTTAACAACTTGTAGTTTGAGCATAATTTTAAAAATAACTTATTTCCTGTTAAATTACCCAATTTCTACAAAAAATACAATCCTTTCTTCGCCCTTTACCCTTGATCCTGGCACCACACATTATTTTGTCTTTTAATAATTGCTTTCATTTCTGCTACACCAAATGGTATCTAATATTGTACTTTGTTGCTTCTTTTTCATTAAGATTAGGGAATTTCATTTCCCTCTACCCATCTGTGTTCTGGAACCCACATGAATCTTATTTCTGACTCAACCTTCTTCAATCTAAATAAGCTTTCATA
Source organism: Apricaphanius iberus (assembly GCA_028564705.1). Classification (NCBI taxonomy): domain Eukaryota; kingdom Metazoa; phylum Chordata; class Actinopteri; order Cyprinodontiformes; family Aphaniidae; genus Apricaphanius; species Apricaphanius iberus. Next base: position 6,886 of record JAPXFQ010001230.1, read on the forward strand.
TATTTCATATATTTCAAATAAACTGTCTAGTCTACTATCTGTTGCCTTTGATTTAAGAGACATCAGAGCTGATAGATTATTAACATATTATACACTTTTTTTATTCTATTTGTTCTATTCATTGTAAATTGTAAATAAATTACTAACATTTCCTTTAATTTGATGTTCATATTTCCCTAATATTGGAATGCAGAAGGCAGCTGCAGCTGTCAGACTGTACAACCAAAACTGCTCCCAACAAATATAAATATTTTACACCTGCACTGTAGCTTACATTTGCACTAAACAACCACACCGATATAATTTGCACATTATTTTCAAGTGATGTACATATTCTTATTCTGTGTTGATGTACATATTCTGTGTATTATTATATTTTTTTGTATATATTTTTCTGTTCTGTTACATATGTTGTATATTTGTTGTTTCTTTGGCTGCTGTTTACAACCGAATTTCCCCTGGTGGGACTATTAAAGAATTATTCTATTCTATTCTATTCTATTCTAACCCCGTGGGGTTTTTTCCTGAATGTTTTCAAATGATTGTCAAATCTCTTCCTCCTCTCTGACCAATCAGAGAGGAAAAAGACGGAACTTTGCTTTTTTACAGTTATTGCCGGGTCGTGGGAGGCTGTTATTATTATTATTATTATTATTATTATTATTATTATTATTATTAGTAGTAGTAGTAGTAGTAGTAGTAATATTTGTTGTTCTTGTTGATGGTGGTTTGGTATAGTCAGAAAGGAAAGAATGTATAAAACAAGGCTGAGCGTGGGGGAACCGTACAGCGCCCTCATAATGAACGGACTTTTATTCATGTTGCACACTGAAACATGGCGGCCAACATAGAGCAAATTTTCCAGGATTTTATCCTAAACAAGATCCGAGAGATAGAGGAGCAGAAGGAGGAGAGAGTGTATGTTGGCGGTTTTGTTTAACTTGTGTTTCTGCTGCTGCTTGGGTTCGAACCTGTATCATGCCTTCCTGAGTGTTGCCGAATGTGCTTGAATGTTATTAACTAACCATGCAGAGCATGCAGTCTACAGGGAGAGCAGCGGATGAAACCTCTGCCGGTTTTTAGGCAGCTAGAAACCGTTTATCATATTTACAAAGATAGGTTATTTAGTTTTGAAATACTACGGTGAGCCATGAAGGCCAAACAGCGCTGCTGTGAGCAGCAAAACAAACGTTTATCTGCTTTCAGATGTATGCTTTTAAGTGCTCTCCCCGTGTTTGTGAAATGATCAGACCGTAATATGGGATGTTCTGATCCAGCAGTGAGGTTCCCGGACCAGGCTGTGAAGGGAAACTTCGTGATGCAGCAAAGACAAGTCATGGTAGGGAGCAGGACCAGGAGCCCAGCGACTCGCCAAAGAGACCGAAAAAACACAGGAAGCATAAGACCAAGAAGAAAAAGAGGAAGGAGAGCAGTTCTGAGTCCGGAGCAGAGATGGAGGGACATCAGTCGAGGTGAACCTGCTTCTTTTTCTTTCGGCATTTCCCTTCAGGGGTCGCCACAGCGAATCATCTGTCTCCTTTTATTCCTATCCTCTACCCTGACACCAACTGACTTCATGTCTTCCTTCACAACATTTATAAATCGGATTTTTGGTCTTCCTCCCTCCCTCCTGCCTGGTGGCTTCAACCTCAGCATCCTTCTACAGATATAATCGTTGTCTCTCCTGAACATGTCCAAGCCATCTCAGTCTGGCCTTCGTGACTTTATCCCCAAAACATCTAATATGAGCTGTTCCTCTGATTTGTACTCATTTCTGATCCTATCTATTCTTGTCACTTCCAAAGAGAATCTCAACATTTTGAGTTCTGCAACCTCCAGTTCTGCTTCTGGTCTTTTCCTTATTGGTTCTGTGTCTAGACCGTACAACATTGCTGGTCTCACTACTGTCTTGTACACATTTCCCTTCAATTTTGCTGAAACCCTTTTATCACACATCACACATGAGACTTTTCTCCACCCATTCCAACCAGCTTGCACACACTACTTCACCTCTTTTCCACACACTCCATTGCTTTGGAACGTTGACCCTAAGTACTTAGTCGAGGTGAAACTGTGATCATATCAAACCGTTTAATCTGAAAGAGGATTAAAATCATGTCAGATGATCAAAGTGGAAGATAAATTTTGTATAGATTTTATAGAACCTGTACAAGTGGTGGGAAAAATGTATAACTTCAATCATTTCATAATAATAATAAACAGTAAACCTATCTTTATTGTGCCAAAATATTTTTTCCAGACACACAAGTTTGTCAGTGAAAAATTCTATTGTGTAAACATTATCATATTTGTTAATTTTAATTCTTTTTGAAATTTAGTATTAAGTTTTCCATTACTGTGAGCTTCTCTTCTGTGATTTCTCTTCTGTCTACCTCATGACTGTGTTTCCTCTCATAAAACATGACAACATTCTACTGTTTTTGTTCACTGTCCACGTTTTAAATGTGACTTACCCATCTTTTGTCTTTTCCTCCTAGAAAAGGAACACCAGTTTCAGAGATGAAGGAGCAAAGTGAGTATCAGAGCATCCAAGTTCTTTACGGTGGGAAGTGTGTGTTTGTGTGTAAGGAGGCGGGTCGTCTACCTCTCTGCTCCAGATTTATCAAAAAAACAGGGGGGGTTCAAGTCTGTATGTATTACTGTCATGGAAAAAAAGAAAGTCATAGTTAGGCCCTGTCCCAATACCCACATTACACCCTGCGGTCCTCCACGAAGGGCACTTAGCAGAAGTATCTTATGTGTATTTGGAATGCCGGGAGATGCTCTTTTCACCAGAAATAAGTACCCAAATAGGTTCTTAAATTATTTTGAATGTTTATATTTTTTTATGATTTGCTAAAAATGAATATTATTTTTGGCCTACCATGTCAGTAAATACACACAAAATTGTTTGTAAACACTATTTTTCAACCGATATATCCAACAGCAAATTACTGTAATTACTTATGTACCCAATAACAAATTATTCAATATTTTGAGGTATCGATAGCCGGGGCTGTCGCGGACATGTCCCCATCAATATTTACAGATAATAGTTTTGAAAACGCCGGAAGCTCCGCTCACATATTTAGAATAGAACAGAATAGAATAATCCTTTAATAGTCCCACCAGGGGAAATTCGGTCGTAAACAACAGCCAAAGAAACAACCATATACAACATATGTAACAGAACAGAAAAAATATATACAAAAATAATACAATAATACACAGAATATTTACATCAACACAGAATAAGAATATGTACATCAGGTGAAAATAATGTGCAAATTATATCGGTGTGGTTGTTTAGTGCAAAATGTAAGATACAGTGCAGGTGTTAAATATTTATATTTGTTGGGAGCAGTTTTGGTTGTACAGTCTGACAGCTGCAGGGAGGAAGGACCTGCGGAAACGCTCCTTTGTGCATCTAGGATGCAGCAGTCTGTCACTGAGGGAGCTCTGCAGTTCAGCAACATTTCCATGCATGGGGTGGGAGACTGTGTCCATCAGAGATCAGAGGTCGAGCCTGGGAAATTTAATTGATGCATTTTTTTTTCAAGCGCGCACCTAAGCTGCAGCGTTACAGCATCATTATCCATCCATCCATCTTTGCTTCAAAGGGTCGCAGGGGATGGCTAGTGCCTATCTGCAGCTGTCAACGGGAAACAGGTGGGGTACACCCTAGACCGACCGGCAGTCCACCTTTGTTTGTGTGACAATTTAGATTTTAATGATTCTTCATTGCCAGCAGCCTGAAGATGGTTTAAACAGTCATTTGAAAAACAATACAAAACAGGTAGCTTACGGCTTTTAACTTTTAATTGAAAGTATATACGACTTTCAAAATCTGTTAACACACTGCAGTGGATGTTGTAATGAAACATCGCTCAGCTAATATATCAGCTAATATATTAATTAATATTTAATCTCTAGCAATCTTCAAACTAGACTCTGGTTCATGGTTATTGTCCCAGGCAATTTTAAGAACAAACTGACAACCTTACACTTGAAAATATATTTGTCGGAGAAGCAGCTGGAACCATTTGTTCACTGAAGCCCGCATCAGTGCAGACTTCAGCGAAGAGCAGGAGAGGTGGGGCCAGGGGCCGAATTCTCTGCTCTAGAGAATCGGGACACCCTACGCACTTGTGCCCCTCAACTGGAAAGGCGCAATTGAAGTGCACAAGGGTGCAAGCGTGAGTATTGGGACAGGACCCAAGTGTGCAAATAATAGAAATATCAGGATAGCAAGGACAATGTCATCTTTCAGTGCCCAGGGCATTGTATCTCCACGACAACCGAAATGGTGGTGCCGGTCGCCGTTTGGGTTATTTTGCGGCTTAATATAATAAAACTGAAACAAAATCATCTACGTTTGATAAAAACAAAATTGTATCTGGCAAATTCTACATCAAAAGTCCAAACTTATAGAACATATTGGATTTTAAGCAGAGGAACCCACTGTACTGTATAGTTTATTTTATTTATTTACAGGAAATATAGGCTATAAGACTTATTTAAAACAATGTGTTTATTGTTTTATTTATATATGTCAAACCTAGTGTATTAACAGTAGGGATGCACTGATACCGATACTGGTATCGGGTATTGGCCCCGATATGTCTTACCATGAACCGATACTCAAAATGTTATAAATCTGCAATATATTTACAAAACAAGATAACATTTTCTCTTGAAATTTTTTTATGGTAATTTAATATTATATGTATATGTTATTTTGTCTTAGTTATTTTTAGTTAGTAAAGTTTGGGGACTTTAGTATCTTCAAGAAAGGTATAAGGTGGATGTTTTACAGTTGATTAATTCAACAATATTATTAGATCGGTATCGGGTATCGACAGATACACAAAATCCAGGCATCCTATCTGTATCGGGACTGAAAAATCCAGATCGGTGCACCCCAAATTAACAGACACAGGATTCTCTTTTCACCAGCAATAAATTACCTCAAACGCAGTTTTATTTAAAATGTAGAGGAATCGTTCTTCTTTGACTATTGTTTTTTTGGTTTTTTACAACTTGCTGAAAACAGTGATTTAGGCCTGGGCGGTAAACCGGTTCATGCTGAAAAGCGGTGTTTATTTTCGTTATGATATAAATTTTTAATATACCCCTATACCGGTGAATACCTCGGACAACTTCTGGAAAGTTTAATGAGGGGAAATGTTTCAGCCAGGAACGATTTCACTGCTACACGCTCTACAACACAGTATACAAAATAACGTTTTTAACTAAGTACAGCTGCTGGCAGGAGCGAAGCACACAATTCTGATGATGTAATTCCAAAAAAGAAGAGCCTCGTCTGTAGTTTAAAAAGCTTATCTGCTTTAAAATTTCAAACGAGAACCGAACGGCATACCTTTTACAAACACTATTGAGAGTAACCATAGACATTATATACGTAGACGCCTCATGGACTGACGCTGCCTATTGGAGCTGATGTATCAGCGCGGCCGCCATCTTGGATAGGTCCCCATTTGCCCCCAGTCAGTTTATTTCTAATGATGACCAATCTCAGCTCCAACTAAATAGTTGGTGAAGGATTTTCTGTAGAGTTTAGATGAAATCAAATGCTCTGCTGCTCTGATCAACTTCACCGTTCCCTCTGAAGGAGCCATCAGCTGTTTTTAACATGAAGCAGGTAGTAGATCGGTCAGAGGATGAAGGCACAGCAGCTGGGATTGGCTTCACGGCACATGGACAATTTGTCCCCAAAAATGTTAGTGATTTATAAACAATGACGGTTATAGTTCCTTCCTTTAGCATTTCTTTGATAGCCAAATAACATGAGTTACAATTACATAGTTTTATAGTCATATAATACTGTTCATTCTTACTTAACCCTATGATCAGGTTTCAGTAGTACACCGGTTGTTGCAACCATAGGCTGCATAAAAACACAGGCATAATAAGTTACCGCCTAGTTTTAGTCATAAAAATGTATTTCATTTGTACGTTAAATCTCTAATGTGATTTTTTTTTTCTTCCCTGTGCTCTGCAAATTAATTCATTATCTGTTGTTTGTTCCTTGAAGATAATCGTTATTGGGTCATTATTATAACTTAAGATTTATTTATCCTGCAGATGTCGATTATCTATATTCTCTATACAGTATGTGTTCTTTAAATAATTCAGTATAAATAACCAGATAGCTGCCCATTCTGCATAGACTCTAGTTGGGTTTGTAGTGAGGAAACCCATCCAATATGGCCGCCATGCTCTATCATTCTGCTGCACAGAATGAGGCGTCTACGTAGTGTTGAGCGCTAATTGACCGTCTGTAGGTAAACGCGGTCAACGGCGGCAAAACAAGTAGAAAAGAAACCATTAATAGCGGTAAATATGTTTTACATACCATTTACTTCTGCTGTCTTTTTTTATGTTGTTATCTGAATATTAACCAGCTAATAATCATGTACGGTCGCCATGTTTATTTTATTTCTTCTTAGGAAAAATTCGATCTGAGTCTTTACTCTGCCCCCTAGCGGGATTCCTGAGTACTACATGCAAAGCAATTAGAAGATGCAATTTGTTGCTTGCGCCAACGTGAGGTTTTAAAACATTATACATTCAGCCTTAGAAATTCGAGAATGCCTACTAGAATCATAATCATTTAAATTATTTTCATATCATTCACCTGTGTCTGGAAAAAACAACATGATGCAGTCCGTATGGCAGTAAAATGGGCTATTTAAAGCAAATTTTTATATTCTTCATGCTTATACGATAATGTGGATATGAACGGTCTTGTATGGCAAAAAAGTACTGTTAAATACCCTAATACCCTTATGTTTTTTCAAAATACCATGATGTGAAAATTTTGCCATACCGCCCACCCTACAGTGAATATTAGTTTTAGTGTATCAGGTCCGAAAATACACTCACCATTATCAGTAAACAATAGTTTTCAAAATTTATGTAGGCTAATGCATCTTTCCAACAGCTAATCATTCGATTGCAATTACTCACATACACCATGATGAATTATTCAATATTTTAATGCGTTGATAATTGGGGATTTCAGGGACATGTCCCCATCAACATTTATGAATGATAGTTTTGATACCCAGAAAGAAAATGTGGTCCACAGTCCCTGGTTCCAACTGTGTTCTCTGGTACCGAATCGCAAATCCAACTGCAGAAATACGCAATAAGCACAAATCTAAATATTACATACGAAATTAAGGCTGAATCTTTTCACCCGCAACCCGGCCACAATAATGACACTTCAGGTTGTGCTGCAAGACCAATATCCAGTAGCCTATATTATTAATAGTCAACATTGTAGTTTGTGCAAAGATTTTGGTTTTAATAAATATTCTTAGCCAGCAGCCTGATGATGGTTTTGATAGTCTTTTCAAAAACGATACAAAACGTGTAGCCTACTTCTTTCAACTTTTATTGATCGAAAGACGATACGAATTTCAACATCTGCTAATTCACTGCAGTGGGTGTTTTAATGAAACATCAACCAGATGAATACATATCCAGTATATCAAATAATATTTTATCCCTGCAATCTTCAAACCAGACTCCAGTTTATGGTTATTGTCCCTGGCAATTTTAAGAACAAACTGTTGGCCTTGCACTTGGAAATACCTTTTACGGAGAAGCAGCTGCAGCCATTTGTTTGCCTTCTCATAAAATTCCACTAATAGCATTGGATTGTGGGTAATACCATTTGCTGAAGCCCGCATCGGTGCAGACTTCCGTGAAGTGCGGAGCAACAGTGAAGAAGAGACGTGGCTAGATTCTCTGCTTTGGAGAATCGGGACTCCCTACGGACTTGCGCACCTCAACGGGAACACGCAATTGAAAAGTGCAAGGGTGTGTGTGCGAGTATTGGGACAGGGCCTTAGTGTTATAGATGCTTAAATCCTTTCAAATGTTTTGGTGTCGGTCCTAAACTTTTGGCCAGTGCTTCATTAGACACAAAGCAACCATCCTCCATTTTAATCTTCAGACTTAAATCTTATAGTAAGGCCATGGAGAATCTGAGGAAAAGAGTTTGTGTTCTAGCTGCTATCTTATTAGCAGAAGGAAGATGTAGAAGGTATGGAATTCAGAGAAGGGCTATTGTTGTTATATATTTTCTTACTGAAATGTGACTGAAATGTGGATTAAGAAAAAAACATTTTTTGTATTTTCAGTGTGAGACAGTGCTGCTGCTGTAAAACATGTTGGTTATGGAATGCAGCGAGGACACGAGTTTTTCCTCCTTTAGGATATGAGTGACAACCTAGCATCTAGCTGCTGCTAACACTGCTGTGATTCCCTACTATTGGGGCGACTGTGGCTCAGTGGTGGCGTAGTTGGCTTGCAATCGGAGGGTCCAGGTTCGATTCCAGCTTCCTCCAGTCACATGTCGATGTGCCCCTGGGCAAGGCACTTAACCCCACAAATTCTACATTGTCCTACTGAGTCATGTTTGCTATCAGTGTATGAATGTGAGTGAATGTGGCTTCAATGTAAAACGCTTTGAGTGGTCAGTATGACTAGAAAAGCGCTATATAAGTTCAGTCCATTTACCATTATTAATTAATCTGGAGCATACAGATTTACCAATAAATATTGCCACAATGAGCAGCAATAAAGTCACTCAATCTGAAAATGGATATGGGGAGCCTAAGTCTCCTCCCCTTCCTGTCGGCACCCCAAAAACTGAATGGAAGTCAATGGAGCAATACATTATTTTCCGGTCCACTTTGTCTTATGTCCTGAGTAAAACAAATGATATATCTCAATATGAAGGATGATGACTAATATGGTTGTTTCGACTGTGTTCGTCAAGTGATTTGGAATTTATTTTAATGTAAAAATTTGCTAATAAAAAGCCTACAAATCAGAAGTCACATATATGACGTTGCGGAGCTAACGCCAGCTTACCAGCACTAGGTAGCGATAAGAATGCTCAACAAGACTTTGGGTGTTTTCTTGATGCCTGTCACTGCACAATCCGGAAGCACGATCCGTACCGTGAGCACTTATGCGCATGCGCCAGGAACTACTTCCAGGGGGTTGTTTAGTTGTTTTGTTTTATTCATTTATTTGATAGGGACAGAACAAGAAGCATTGCTACACAGAATAACCGATGCCATGTTCATAGGCCTTATAGCTAACAGCTAATTCGCAGACCTGGTCCCTAAAACACAAAACACCTACACAAATCATTACAATCAATAAAAAAAAACAAAAAAAAAAACATAAAAGACAATACAATATTATACACTTCTGTTGTGTCCACAAGTTTGAGTCAGTTTGAGCCATTGTTTAACTTTACTTTTAAACTCGTTCAGATCTGTTAAGGTTTTCAGAGCAGCAGTTAAAGTATTCCAGATCTGTGGCCCTTGTACTGCGAACGCTGTCTGTCCAAAAGCAGTTTTGCATCTGGCTGGTCTGCAGTCTCCACTAACAGCGCCCCTAGTGATGGTCCCGTAAGCTGCACATTTTTCAATCATCCCTGCAGCGATATTGGGAGCGAGGTTGTTGACACATTTAAAAACAAATTTCACTAAAAAGTACTTGTTAAAATTTTCAAAACTTAAAAGATTATGCTTCTCTTGAATTCTGCAATAGTGCCACATCATGGGTTTTTTATCAAGCACTTTTAAAGCTTGTTTGTACAGGGAGATCATACCTTTCATAGTGGACTGGTTAGCTTGGCCCCACACAGTGATACAATATGAAAAATGAGACAAGATCATTGCGTGAAAGTACAACTTAGCTGCACTAATTGACAGGCAAGATCTTATTAGACGAAAACCATTCAAATTAATCCTAATAGTCTTAGTTATTTTCTTTACATGAGCTCCAAATTTAAGATGGGAGTCCACAACTACTCCAAGATATTTGAATTCATCTACTCTTTCAATATTTTTATTATTTATTTGTATATGAAAGCTGTCCATAGACTTTTGCCTCATTGAAAAACACATGGACATTGTTTTAGAACAGTTTAAAGACAGACAATTATCCTCCAGCCACTGAGAGACCCTGATCATTTGTCTGTTTAGCAGCTCTGCAGCTTTCTGTGGAGTCTTTGCTGAGACATAGATGACAGTGTCGTCTATGACGAGTTCTGTTTAGTTCTTCTCGAGATGGTACAAGATGGATGGATTTGCGCTCTTTCGCCACCTGCAACATTTTCTGGAAAAGCTCCCTTTTGAATTTTTATTGAAACATTACATAAATAGTTAACTGTCTATAATGTGTTGCTATTTTGCCCAATAAGTGCGAGGTAGCTGTCTCATCCTGATATCAGCCCATTCTCTGTCGCTCATCTCCGCTCCTCCCAAGCAGTGAGACGGCTGTTACCGTAAAGTACCACGTAAAAGCGCACTCCAAATGTAGGTGCGGCTCACTTGACTACGGACAAACGAACGACAGCTGGCTTGACCACAGTCAATATTTCAGCTCCATAAAATATGTGACAAATAAGAAAGCTGTTAAGATTACGAATGCTGCAAGTACATTTATCAGTAAGTAAATATATCAGATAAACAAGATTGCCTATCTATCTCTGTTTATTTGTAAAGTGTAAATGGCCTTCATCTGTATATATGAATGAACGAGTTAAAAAAACAACCAAAGAAATCTAACCGGAAGTAGTTCCTGGCACGCATGTGCAGATTTGCTCACAGTACGGATCGTTCTTCCGGAACATATCGTGCAGTGACAATGCCTCTCTCCTGCCCCAGTTGCCTAGGAGATACGTTATCATTCCTCCGTTTGTCTGCCGTTTAGCTAACTGACCAAGAATACATGAGGTGTCTTCTTGCCTTCCCTTGCTCCAAACATTTCCCAGAGTACAGCACTGTATTTTCTAAAAGATGGTGGATCAGTATCAGATTTTTCACCATCGGGGTTATATCTAAAATATTTTTTAGATACAAAGCAGTTGGTTGGTTAGTTGTTTAGTAGTTACAGCTTCGGTGGCTTGCAGGTACTGATTTGCTTACACATTTGACCAATTGTAACAGAGGAAACTCTGTTACCAATGGCTATTTTAATACTTTTACAGCATGGGGTAACTTACTTCTAACAGCAATGAATGACAACATTTTAGTCACATACACTTTATTTTGCACATTGAATTGTACTTCTGCTGGATTTTGATTGTCAGATGTCTGATTGTTTAATTGGTTCCAGCTGGTGGGGAATGTTTGGTTCCACCTAGAACAAAGTCCACAAAGAATCTACTTTTATTGCCCCAAAAGAAGTTTGGGGGCAGATAATGCCTTATTACAGGCGGAAAACTGCTGTCCCCATTGACTCCTGTTATATGGATATACACTGATAGCGAGTGGATATGAGCTTCTTCCAAAGGACGCCCTGAACGTGCTCAGTATCTAAAAAGTGTCCTTCTGAACTGTGAGCAGGTGAAGGTCATGGCAAGAAGTCCAGGTCCCACAGACAGCACTCGTCAGTAAAGAAGAAGAAGAAGAAGAAAAAGAAGAAGAGGAGGAGGAGGAGGAGTGGAGAGAATTCGTCAGATTCGGAAGTCGTGTCGAAGCAGAAAGATAAATGTTTTCGGCCACGACAGGAACAGCTGCCGGATATCATCCCCAAACAGGTAACAGTAACTCAAGCTAATAGCATGTTACCCTTTTAAAGATTACCTTAATTTACATGCATGGATTGAAGTTGATCAGTCTTATCAAATTGATTACTTATCTTTTACTGACTGTGTTTGAAAAGATTGGCATTTCGAGATGAAAGGCTTATGTTGGAACACTCGGTCAACAGTGGGTATTTTTTTCTTTTACACTAATCTGTTTTAATGATTAATGTAGTAAAGACACAAACACAAATCCTTAGCAAAATGTGAATTGTGAGGCTCATAAATCAACTCCTGGTGCGTTTATCCCCATTCCGCCTGTTGTTGGACTTTGCCGCCATCTAGTGGTTTGAGTTCTACCCCAAGACACTTGACTTCACTAATTTGGATAAACAGAAGCTAGATTTTGACGTATTGTTTGAGCTGTATTCAGATTAAGATCTCTAATTCACTCACCTCCTGACTGACCGCAAACACTTGGCTCATGTGGTTCTCGGTCAGTCATCAGACTGTATTCTGAAACAGAGGAAACTTTACAGCATTTCATCACTTTAAGCCCACAATAGACTGTGCTGTTGAAAGAACTCTCTGTTCCCCCGACGGACAGAGGGAATTTAAACATTTATTTGCTTTTGGCTTAGTTTTAAAAGCTTCAGTTTTCCTACTGTGTGGAAAAGTTAAAAAAAGTAGTGATGATTTGAGTGTGTGTCCTTTCTTGTATCCTTCTGTCGTCCTATTCCTTCTTTCCTTCCTCCACCATTGACTACGTTTACATGGAGCCAGTGTTCGGATTATAGGCTGGTTACGGTCGGGTTACTGTCACTATTCGGGTTTCTGAATCATTGTGAATAACCCGTTTACATGCGTAAGCAGAGAGAGTTACTGCTGTATCCATGGAATTTGTATGCCAAAGGGCGCATATAAGAAGTTCCTCTACTCAAAAGACTAGAGTAGAGACCAATAGGTTCCTTAAAAGACCAAGATTCCTTGCGAATAGAACATTGGCAGATAATAAATTAATATTCCTTTTGATGGAGAAATTCTGGTACGGGTTTACATGGCCAGATATTCTGGTTAGAAAAGGGATAACTCGGGGATCATATTCAGGTTTTTGCTGGTGTTTACATGATGCGCCTTACTTGGTTATTGCTAATGCTTCGGTTTTGAACGGTTATTGGTTGCATGTAAACGCAGTGATGGTCTTCATCAGGGCTGGGCGATATTGCTAAATTTTTATATCCCAATCCCTCACTTTATATCCCGATAACGATATCCTTCACAATATAGCAATTTTTCTGTTAATTTATTTCATGAGTAGTTTATAAAAAGATACAATGTGGAAATGCAGTTTTAAATGATAGATGACAGTGTCACCACCCATACTCATCAAGTAGTGATCTCCTTCGATCTGCAGGAGCTATGGATATCGGTGATATTTTAGGAGAGTAGGTCAGCTGTACACTCTGCCTTTGAATTAAACATATTATTTGAAAAGCATCCAAATTTTGCCACGATACCTGCATCACTCATTTTCTGAACTTTACAGCACGCTTTGGCAGTAGCGGTTTTTTCTCTCTGCTCATGCACCCTCTCGTTTTAATTTTTTTCACTATCTGTGTGTTCTGTAAAAGAGGGGTGTTATGTTGTTCCCCACCCCCTCGAGTTGTATTCGGACTCCACCCACACGCCAGGCGGCTGCTGCTCTTAAATGTAAAACAGATTGATCATGTTAGGTTTAGGCCCTGGTCCCGAATAGTAAGATTTGGAAAATAGTCAATTTATGGTTATTGATGCCATTTGGACCACCGCAGATCAGACAACAGTTATTTGCAAAGTTTTGCAGCTCCCGGTCCGACCAACAGACTCCAACACTACACATTTATTTTATCAGCTGCTAAAGAACCACGACTACGAATACAGAGAGAGTCAACGAGCAAAAGTAGTGCCTAGTCTTGGCGTCAGCTCTGATTAACTCCAGATACAGACACTGTAGCACACCACTGAAACGTCATGTACCTTATTTTTTGTATCCTTGCTCCCTTCTTCCCTTTTTTTTCTTCAGTCTGATTGTCCTTTCTTGTTCTTTTCCTCTCCTCCCCTGTGATTCTCCATCTACCCTTGTTCTTGTTCTATGTCTTTTCTTAACGGCTTGTCATTCCTTATATCCTTCTGGTTTCCTCATCCTTCTTCCCTTCTCTTCTGTTTCTCCTCTTTTTTTGCTTTCCTCACTACCCCTGGTGTTGTCTTTTTTTTCTCTTGCTGTGTGTCCTTGTATCCTTCAAACCTCTTTGTCCTTCTTTTCTTTGTCCCGCATTTACTTTATGCTTTCCATCCATCCTTGTTTTTCTTTCTTCCCTTCCCTTCACTCTCCTACATCTGCATTCTGTCCTTCCTTCTTTCATTCCTTCTGTTTTACCTTGTTTCCTATCCTCAGACTTCATATTTAATAACTGCCTACTGTAGACATAAACACAACCCCCAACTCCTCTGAGAATTTGAGTCTTAAAACTAACCCTGAGCTGACTTGATTGCTAACCAGTAGAATAAGTTAGTTTAGTTGTTTAGGAAAGACTTTAACCTGAAGACTAGGTCTTTGGGAATGTCACATATTTCATCCATGTGTTTTGTTGCTTTTTTTTAAACTCGGAAACAGGACAGCTCCAATAAAGGAAGTGGAAATGAAAAGAAAGTTGGGAACAGGAGTCTGTGTTCGCCACCACATTCCAAACCTGAGTCCCATTCGTGCTCAGTGAAGAGTAATGCTGCGTCATCGTTGGGACACCACTGCCAAAGATCACAGACTCGATCGCCGTACCCTTCACAGAGCCATCCAGCCAAAACCAGGTATTAGACCTCACCATGAGAAACACTGAGCTATGCGCTGAATCCTGATAGAGCTTCCGTCAGGCTCACTCACTGCTCTTCTTTGAACAATTTTCTAACATGTTGGTTCTACTCTGCAGGGACTATGTGTGCATCTTAGTCATTAAGTTTAGCACTGAAATAATTTCTGTTCATTTGATGATTGTTTGCAGCAAATTAACTTATACCATAGTCTGGGTAGGGAAGGTTGTCCCGTCAAATTGCCTGATGACAGTTTTAAATTATTGTGCTGGCTCAAATTGCAACGGAGACTCAATGTTATTTCACAGTTTACTCATCGCAAAGTTTTGCATCATCCTCTGGACTCACACAAGCAGTAAGTGGTGCACTGGCCTTCTGAAATGATACTTTGTATCACGTGATGTAAGGTAAAGCCATCATCTCACTTCCCATCACTTCGTAAGTGACCATGGTAAAAGTGGGATAATGCCCTTCGAGGTGTCCATTATGAGAAATTAATGGACTTCACGGAAACAACCTCGTCGGGCATTATGCCTAACATATTGCATATTACATATTACAGGGGTGACTGTGGGTAGGTTGAGTTGTTGTCTTGCAATCGGAGGGTCGTAGGTTCGATTCCAGCTTCCTACAGTCACATGTCATTGGGCCCCTGGGCAAGGCACTTAACCCCAAAATTGCCTACCAATAATTGTATCAGTGTATGAATGTGTGTGCGAATGGGTGAATGTGGCTCCAGTGTAAAGCGCTTTGAGTGGTCAAGATGACTAGAAAAGTGCTTTATAAATTCAGTCCATTTTACCATTTACATCTCTCAAAGTGTATATATTCCTGTTAAAATAACCAGTTTTTGTGATCTAAAAAAATGTCTCCCATGATGCATCTTTTCAACAATGTTTTTTTAAGAAGGGACACTTGACATTTTTGTCTTAAGCTCAAGTGTAAAACAAAGTAACGTCACTGCAAGAATACTAGTGGAGGCATATTCCATAGGGAGGGTGGCTTTGTTGTTCTTACGCTTCAAACAGTAGATGCAAGTACTGAACCTCGCTGGTGATTCCAGGATTCATGTTTGGAGAAACTAAGAGCGGTCTGGTAGCGCCAATGAACCGTGGTGATATAAATATCCAAATGTGGGAAAAACGGCGAGAGCGTGCTCGCTGCAGAACCAAAAAGCTGGAGCTGAACCACAAGGCGGAGCTGCACCACGTCTAGCCCCGCCCATTCCACCAGCGTCAGTCCTGCCCCCTAGTCGGTGCAGGCAGACCCACCTCGCCTGTTGGTAGATGCTGGATTGGAGATCAAGTGCATTGTGATCGATTGTGAGCAAGTGATTGAACTCCGGCATAATGGCTGTAAGTAACCCAACATAAGATCATTTTAAAATGGTTTCCAAGACATGTCATTATGTTGACATAAGCATTAAGTTATTTTTTTAAATGTTTATCTTGCAATGCGTGGTAAATGTCGGTAATTGCAACTTGGTGTTTCTGCTAACGTAGCTAGTATGGTAGAATTTCCCTGTGCACTCGTTCAGCAATAAATAATGTGCTCAGTGTGTGTACATTTTTCTTTTTCTTTTGGACCATAAGTCGCTACTGAGTGAAATCATTACTCTAGCTGTGGGCAGGTAGCTTTTAGCCCGCGAATAGCTTTTTTTGTTTTTTTCATTGCAGGAATAGTAACCTCTGCTTTTCACCAGTCCCGAAACCAGTCACTCCAAACGTTCTTTCTGTTGCTCAATTATAATTTTCGGCAGCACATTTCACTATTTGCAGCTTGAAATTTGTAGAATTTTGGCGCCATTTGTGTCATTTTTCTCGGTGGTACAGGTGTAGCAAATACCGGTACACAAGCATGTGGAGCGCCTTCTAGGGGTTGAAGCTGTTTGAAATGATGAACATATGAGATTCTGTGCTTTGGTGTCGCAGGACCAGCCAAACTAAAATAAAAAAAACATTACAAATATATATATATATGTATGTGTGTGTGTGTATATATATATATATATGTGTGTGTGTGTTTTTTTTTTGGGACCAAGTATTATGTATGTTATACGATTGCATATCCAATAAGTATGCATGTATGTTTGTAAGATGTGGGTATAGGTGTATTAAGGCATGTGTGTATATGTATTTACCATCGTTTGATATTAATGATGTCTATTTGTGTATGTGTGTACATGTTTGTATGTAGATTTGGACTTGACTCCCCCTCCATCCAGGAGGTTGCACCCGGGTGTTGTTCAGCTAGAGCCCACCAGATCCTCAGGGACCCCACTCACCCTCAACATGGGCTTATTCACCCTGCTGGCGTCTGGCAGGAGGTTCTGCAGCATCCATTGCAGAACATCCAGATTTATAAACAGTTCCTTTCCTATGGGTATCAGATTGGTAATTACCAAATGACTAACTACACTGCAATACTTCATTTATACTATATATATATAAATGTCACCTTTTTTTCTTTCTTACCAGTTGCCAAGCAATGGAATTTCAATGCAATGTTTTTTTCTGGTGCAATGACAATAAAAGAAGTCTAAGTAAATGTTGTTTGTTTTGTGTTTATTCATCTTTATGAAAGTCTGTTTTGATTTCGGATGTGCAGGTCAGTTCATACAACTAAGGGTGTGTGCTGATAGCCTTTTACTTACCAGAATTTATTACTGATCAAATATAAGTCAGATTCCCTGAGATATAGGCAGATTAATATATTTATATATGTATCAGTCTATAGAGAGATTTAATATATAATTCTGTAATAGTTGATTATATACAGTTTATATATATATATATATATATATATATATATATATATATATATTAGTTTTATGCTAAACTATATGCTGTATACACTTATTAAATTTGTGTTTTGGATTCATTTAATACATGTATTACCACATTTATATGTAATCAGCATGAGGTGAAACTGGCACGATTTAAAAAGTCTGTATTTCTTCCTCCTCCTTTTCAAACTGATCCTTCCCTCCTTGTTTTTCTATCTTTATATAGAAAACGTTTGAACCATTCATCCATTCAGTGCCACAAGATACAAGAGTTAGTTGAAGGAAATAACGTTTCTCATTCACAAACTAATGTTACTAGAACAAGGCTAATACCCTGAGATATTTAATCAATTTTGACGTTATGTTTCCTCAAACAGAAGGGGAAACAAGCCATGGGACAGGTGATTTAGGTATTTTATGACGTTAGTTGCCCTGCAAGAACAGAGGTACTTAAGAATATAAAGAATAAACCAATGATTAAACTATTTAATGATTTCCTTGTAAATTAATTTGTTTGCAATAAAGTTTTTTTTTAAAGGATTTGCTTGTAAATTAATTAATTTGCAACAAAGAAAAAAAAAAAGTCAGCTGGGATGAGCTGGGTCTGACTGGTGGAATGGGCAGGGCTGGGACTGTTGCAGCTCCACCTTCTGTTTCAGCTCCACCTTTGTGGTTCTGCAGCGAGCACCACTTGAAAACGGCTAGCCCGCAGCTGTATGAGCACTACTTCCGACCAAGTAGCGCTGGGCAATATGAGCTAAAATTAATATCACGGTGCTTTGAACATTTCACCTCGATAAGGATAAGTGGACAATAGCAATGACCACATCAGACACACCCAAACATGGGCAAACAAGCTTAGTTCTTGACTGATATGGCAGAATTCCATATAGATGTAGATAAGGATGATGCATTCTCCGTTGGAGTTTTAACATTTTTTATTTCCACGGTAAAATAAGCCCATTTGGCTCAACGCTCTCTGCTCTAACATACTGTCTTGCTCTAGTGCCAGTGAATAAGTGTCATATCAGCTCCAGCTTAGACAAAATGAGGGATGTGTATCGTTAAGGATTTATCAATACTACTACTCTTAATGATATTCCTTATCGATCTGGTACTTTATCAGCATCCTTATCTATACTTTTTTTTGAAAGACTAAAAAAAAAGCGGAAAGAACCCACAAATAATGAACTATAATTGTTTTATTTTGTAACAATTGGAACAGCAAAGAACAAAACATAAATGACTACAAAATAAAAAGTACAAAATGAATAACTCAATAAAAACACTATATAAACAACGTCCATAACTAACCAAAATGAAACATTTTGAATGATAAAGTGTATAGTGCAAAATAAGCCTTGAGAACAACAATATAACATCAGCCCATCCATTTTCTGTACCACTGCATCCTAATGCTCCAGCACTCAGGAGGTCAAAAAAACTTTGCATCTCTCTGTTTGTATTTGGTGTATTTTAGCAAGGTGTTTGGTCAAATTACTTGTGTTCTGGCCTTTGCAAGCAAAGCTTTTATTGCATTTGTGGCAGTGTGCATTTTTGGCATCTATTTTTGTTAATTTAAGCCAAATTTCGGCTCTTTTCGTTCGTTCTGCCATCATATCTGTGTAACTACTGGTGAGCGGCGAACACGAGAGCGCCGCAGTCACCGCTCCCACCATTAGTTCCTGCGGTGTGTGTCCTTGTTAAAGAGTAACTCACCCCAAAATCAGCTTTTTTTGTTGATAAACTGCATAATTGAGTCTATAATACCACTAGGTACATTTCCAGTTATTATTTTATGTATTTTAGTACATTTTAGTGAAAATAATAATTTTATACCAAAAACCGTTAGTTTAGTGCCCAAAGTTGTTAAACGATTACACTGCACTGCAATTCACTGGAATTCAAATCCTGACTTGCTAACGGCTAATCTCGGGTTATTGATATAGGCTTGGAATAGTGACGACAGCAGTCTGGCCATGGTGGGATATATAACATGAGCGGTCTCGGCCACACCTCCATAGCGAGGTGCTATGAACCATAGATATATATAAACACTAGATGACTCGCCGGCGCTGTTCGACACTAGAGCCTGGCGTTAAACGCGCCGGCCATCTTACTACCGTCTACTCCCCCCTTTCATAACATTGGTTCAATGGTACATGTACTATTAAAATAACTCTAACTTGCTCAATTTTCCCCGATTTTAAAACGGTTTGATTTCTTATAAACGTCAGAGAGGTGGCTGTCAAATATATCGTTTTTGGCCCGGTAACTCTTTATTTCACTCCAATTTACGCGTATCCCATCAATTTCCCAGACCTCATAACAACTTACAATCATTTTAATGTAAATAAAGATCCGCTTCTGATCAACCAATTGTAGTTTATAAAATGGTTCACAAGGTGATATTTTGGATATGTTCTATATTGCTTAAAATACGATTGTTTCCCAGCCAAAACAAGCGATTTGACAGCTAAAATGCCAGGGATACTCAACCTTGTTCTTGCTGTGGTGGGCCGAATCGTGGTGGGCGCCGGAAATGTAAAGGATTTTAAAATCCCAAAACTGGTATGCTTAGTGTGATCCAGCATACTCAATACCAGTGATACCGGTAACGCGTTACTTAGTAGCGCGTTACTCCTAATATGACCACTTTTTTAGTAACGACTAATCTAACGCGTTTCTTTTTTCATGCAGGTAATCAGATTAAAATTACTTGTTCAAGCCACTGTGAGTTACTATTTTTGTCATTTTCTTGAGCAAAAAGATATATTAGGTACATGGCGGCATTAGTATTAAGAAAACAAGTATCAATAGCGGTAAATATGATCCTACCTTCTACTGCTGCCGAAACAGCTGATAATCTCCTTTGCGGGTGCCATGTTTGTTTTGGCCTGAATCTGAGTTCTGTACTCTGTAGGCCTACTCTGCCCCCTAGTGGAACTCTCCATTTGTACATGCAGTGAGAGAGCAAGTATGTCCCCAAGACACAGCTTATTCCTTTATAGTTGCTGGTGTCAATGTGAGGTTAAAAAACAAGTATATATCCGTTCTTACTGTTAAAATGCACTTCAAATAAAGTGATTATATGTAAAAGTGGTTATTGTGTTTATGTTGAGGCAGTGCGGAGTGTTATTGGGAGCTGCAGAAAGTAACTAACAAAGTAACTTGTAATCTAACTTAGTTACTTTTAAAATAAAGTAATAAGTAAAGTAACTAAGTTACTTTTGGAAGGAGTAACCACTAGTCAGTAATCATATTACTTTTTCAAAGTAACTGTGTCAGCACTGCTCAATACCCAATTTAAACCATGGTCTTATAATAAATATTAGATCAGATAATTACACACACAAAGAATTTAATCATTGATATATACCACATTTAATTGTGTTACAGTAATTTCTTGTATATTTAGCCTATAACTATAAACATAACAGTGAAATATATATATATATATATATATATATATATATATATATGTATATATATATATGTGTGTGTGTGTGTGTGTATACACTGTTATATATAAGCAGAGGAGGCAGCAGAGACGGAACAGCAGTTGTTTCAAATCATTTTAATGAAATAAAAACAATTCAGAGATATCTATAATTTACAAGTATAGGTTTCTTTGCAAGTTCAGCTACTCTGAGGGACATGTTTCTCCTCCACTCATGGCACGAACCTATTGGAGCAAAGCATAAACATAAGTCAAAACACACAGAAAGCTTGGCATGCAAAAAGAACTTTAGCAAAAGCCTGTTTTAGTTGAAAGCCCTATCACCAACAGCAAGATACAGGCTACAGAGAGGGGAACAAAATTTTATAATTTTTTGTTGTTGAAAGTTTTAAATTGTATTTAGGCTACCAAACATTTTTGTGACCTTACCCTAACTGCGGGACAAATCTACGGTTCACAATTAAGTCGTCTTTCGAAAGCAATAGCGGCCATTTCAACATGTACAAGTATCCTATATCAAACCTATGTATTATAAGGTTTTTAATAAAGCAAACCGTTTGTAAATCCGTTAATATTTCATCAAGTTATGAGTATTTCATTCAACCTAATCAGCCGTCATAACTCAATAGGCGGGACAAATCTATATGGTTCACAATTAAGTCGTCTTTCGAAAGCAATAGCGGTCATTTCAACACGTACAAGTATCCTATATAAAACCTATGCCTAATTCTCCTCGCCTTCTGGTCTACCCATGGGTCCCCAAACCGGAAATATTATGAGTGGAAGTCAATGGAGTGATAAAAGTTATTTTCTGGTCCGCTGTATCTTACGTTCTGAATCACACATATGTTGTACTTCGATTTAAATGGTAACTAACGATGAACATTTCGACAGTGATTTGGGATTTATTTGATTGTAAAAATTTGCATTGAAAATTCCTACAAATTAGAAGTCAGAAGTCGCATACATGACCTAATTTTGCTAACGGGAGTTAGCACTAGCTATAGCACGTAAAACACTTGCCTAGAGCTTGTAGAGTTTCTCCTTCATGCTGGCTCTCATTCCATCGACTGCTTTACCCCCGAAATAGCTGCTACTTTCCACATGGTCAGATTTATAGAGGTTTTCTCAGTGTTTAATACTACTTTCTTCATCCTTGAGGCTACGGCCATCACTCTCCTTCTTCTGTAGTTGTAGTTCGCTAAGCGTTTTTACACAAAACCTAAAGTAACTTTTACCTCCGGTCGAAAATCAGCGTTCTCTCTGCATCAGAATTTGTTTTTAAAATTCATGGAAATCATATGTTTAATCCACGGCACATTTCAAACTGGATCAGAAAATAACTTTAATCGCTACATTGACTTTCATTCATTTTTTTTTTTGGCATTTGGGGACCCATGGACTGGAAGTAGAAGGGCATGACTTAGGCTCCCCATCAGCTCATAACCTGGGTGCTCCGTTAAGCAGGTGGTTACCCCTACTTGCTGACATTTGATCATTACCAATGACAAACGGAATAACTGATATATCAGCAAATGGAAAACAAAATCTGGGCTAAGATTTCATTTTTAATGGAAGAATTGTGACGGTTTGAAACATTTTTATTTTGCACATTCTTGAATGTTACTCATCATGCTTGGATACATCTGTCTGCAACACACATTTTCTGTTGTGGACAATGACGTACGGTGGCCGCAGGTGCTCCTGTCGAGGCAGAGTCACGAAATTACTTGCGCTTATCTATATTTAGCATTAGATTTAGCCAACAACAATGTACCACTCAGAAACCTTGCTCATTCTATGCTGCAATGCCGCTACAGGCTCGGTATCTGCAGCTGCTCCGGGCAGAGAATGAGACAACGTACCCTGTACTCTGTTCCCTTTGGAGAAGGAAGGTGAGGAAAAAAAATTCAACCTCTGGATTATTTCCAGGCAAAGGAGATTGCGTTACTACAGCTCTCTCCATCATTTTGGCCGTCTGTGACTCTGCGCTGCTGCCTGCAACATGTCAGTCACTCAGCTCAGACCATGCCCAGCCCTTCATCCCCCAGCGGTGAGTTACTCTTTAAGGAGGAGTGGGCTGCCAATACAGTGTTTGGCTTGTGTTTATATCTCCCATAAAAGATGAATATGACCATAATTATACCGTTAAGAGGATCGAAGAGGCTGAAGCTTATGAGACTCAGCGCCGGGCTAATTTAATACTAAGGTACGGTACCCTCCCTAGACAAAGTAAGATAAAGGCTATGTCCTTCAACTACATCAGTGTAGGTAAAATATCCATGACTCTCCAGCCTTTTGGAATATTCCTCTGCTGCTTTTAATAGAGCCGCTGCTCCTCCACATCGAGAGGAGCCAGTTGAGGTGGCTCGGGCATCTGGTCAGGATACCTCCTGGACGCCTCCCTGGTGAGGTGTTCTGGGCACGTTCCACCGGGATGATACCCAGGGGAAGACCCAGGACTCGCTGGAGGGATTATGTCTCCCAGCTTGCCTGGGAACGCCTCGGGATTCCTCCTGAGGAGCTGGCCCAAGTAATCGGGGAGAGGGAGGTCTGGGTCTCTTTGCTTAGGCTACTGCCCCCCGCGACCCGACCCCGGATAAGCGGAAGATGATGGATGGATGGATGGATGCTTTTAATAATAATTACTAATCACTGATAAGAACGTATCTTGAAATAAATTTTGGTATCAGTATGTGTTTGTATATATGTATATATATATATATAATATAATATACAGGGTGCGATATGCTGGATCCCCCCGCTTGTGATGTCCGCCCCTCTGGTCATTAATTTCTTGTCTCTGGGGAGGATATCTTTTTTTGTTGTTGTTATTCGTCCCGCTGGTCTATCAGAGTAATATTTCCCTTCATATGAATTCTGTAACCCCCGTACTTCTATTTAGACAGCACAATCACCAAGACACCTTCAAAAATGTATGGCTACAGTTTACACATTCCCAGTCTCCACAGCAGAGTGGGGAGAGGATTCAGCACAGTCAACGCTATATTGACAGTCAAGAGGAATAGAATGATAAAATACTCAACTATCTCTATATCTATAATTTTGAAAATCTGTGGGTGGATTTGGGCATCGTTGTGGACCTTTCCAGAGCTTTAAACTGAAAAAAAGCTGTTATTTCTTGAACTTGTAAACAAGACGACTAAAGCTTGGTTTATGCTTGCCGCATGAACATTCCGCCCGGAAACGTGACGTGCGGAAACGGCCGAGATGCCTTCGAACAGCGTTTATACTTTTTGCGGCTTGTCCCTGCTGAGAGCTAATATTCTTGACGACTGTAGGGGGCGGCGTAGGGCACTACGGCATAAATACAACACTACGCCATAGTAGAAGTAGTAATCACTGTTGTTTACAAGATGGTGACACCCGTGAGCTTAAACAAAGCTGAACTTTTATGCTGTTTACTTAGGAAAAAAGACGAAAAAGGAGACTGTCCTCTCGTCCATTAAAACACAGTTGATCACAGTGATCTCTATCTGCCGAATCATAAAGATGTCTTAATACGAAACTCCGGCAATATGAGCTCTTGTCAGTCCGCCATGTTTTTCCGCGTGGGACCGTCCGCGTAGTTACCCATTTTCCTAGGTGCGCGCTGCGGAAATTTTGGGGCGGAAGGAGGCCGCGCGGAGAGGCGTGGTTGCTGAAATGACGTAATTTGGCCGCGTGGAGCCGTGCGGACCTCGCGGACGCGGCAAGCATAAACCAAGCTTTAGCTATTGCCTACTTAAACACACTAGTGACCAGGTTTGTTTCAACTCTGTGCGCAACAAATGCAATAACTATTTTTATGCGGCTTTGAAGACAAACCGATACAATCTGAGCCAGTCCAAAAATCACACATTATATGTTTGTGTTGCCTCTGGGATGCATGGAGCTGGTGGTGCAGCATAATTACAACACCTTGCATTACATATATACGAGTTACTCAGTTACCTGTTCATTCTGTTTCCACTTTTGAATGTGAGTCTTTATTGAACGTAACATTGATCTCTGCAAAGCATGCTGAAGTGTTTGCACATAAAGAAAGTGGATAAGATCATGGAATACTAGTCATTGTATGAAAATTGCCCCAGTGGATGCACTGTTTAAAAAAAATCCACATACGTTTTTTAGCCTACTTGGTGGGGACTAAATTGTAATTCATAAATAATGCTAATGGTTCATATGTCTATACTTTCCTGCAGGACCCCAAATCCGTGTGCATGTTTAATAAACCATGGGTACGGATTTTTAAACCTGAAAATAATTTCTGAACCTGACACCGGCTGGGTTGCTCTGGTCCAGAGATGGACTTCTTTCCCCACAGAAATATATGCAGAGTTGTGGGTGTGAAAGGGCGCAGAAGGTGCTACTGATGCCTTGGGGAAAAAATGATCTCACCTACTATGACTGGATAAGTCAAGTGAATTCTTATTTTTTATTCTAATCATCTTAATATATTTTTATTTTAACAATTTCACATTTTTTTTGTAAGTTTTGTAAGGGTAAACAATAGACTGTAAAAAAGAATAGACAGCGCCTCCTCACTCCTTCCCGTTTACCAGAATGACACACTTTCATGGGGGAATTCATGGCAGATTCACAGACTCCTCCTCCCCAGCTCTGACGAAGCATGTTCCTAAAAAGGGCATTCACTGTAGACTCTGCCATCCCGAGGCGTGTATGGGCGTGTAGTTCGGTCGTAATCACGCCCATTCTGCTCCCGCATCCTCGGTGATGATTCTAAACTTGGCTAGCTAAGCTAAAGGCTAATAGCCCCATGCCTGACTCCTGCCGTATCTGCGCTCCTCCGACGGTTCTCCTGTTTCTCAAACCTCAAAAGGTAAGAACTAGTAACTTGAAATAATTATTAAAATGTAGTGTTACTATAATTAAAGTCAATCAAAGACCGGCCCCCTCATTAATTATGCAAGATTTCAAAAAATTATCTTACGAAAACCAGCCTGGTGCCTATGTTTTTGACGAGCCCAGCGTTATCTCAGGAAGAATATGTAGCCATAGAAAGTTTAAAAAAAAGTGGGACCCAGGCATTAAAGTTGTTTTTAACGTGTCTAAAGTCCAATGCTTTTCAATTGGGGCCTAGCGGCCAAATGGAGGTACTACAGCAATGGAGGAGCAATGGAGGAGCAATGGCGGCCTCCATGGTATGCGGTCACAAAGCAGAGCAGCCAGCGGCCATTGGGGTAAACATATGTGCAAGATGCCCTGCAGCCAGCATACACAAACCTGATGTTATTTTTATGAATAAAAAGTTAAAAAAAATCCCCTATCTGCTTTTTTTTTTTACAAATTGCCATAAAATATATATATATATATATATAGCCAAGCATATAAATCAATTGAAAGTTATTTTGATACTTAAAGTTCAATTTATTATGGCACTTGATAAAATGTTTTCTAATGCATCCCAGCTGCTTTACAATCACTGCTGTCTTTCCTCCTCAATGACCATCCATGCTGTTGCTCTTTTCTGTGATGATGCAGCCCGTCAGAGAAGAGAGGACATTTGTACGAATCTGTACATGACGCAGAGTGTCCTACAGATGGATTTCGGTCACCGGTGAACATCCTTGGTTCACCCCAAAGATCCCTGCTGGCGGAGGAAAGGATCGAGTCAAGAACAGCAGAGCCAGCGGAGAATCAAGACGAAGCTAAAAAACAAGGTAAGATCAGTTTAAGCCCACACATCTCTGGTGATTAACTTTTAACAAATTTAGCCCCCACATAACATTACGTTTACTACATCGTATTCAAATGTTTGTAACTGACAAGTAAATCAAATCAGTGGTGAAATCAAATTGAATAATTTATAAAATCAATAATATTGCATTGCCCTGAAGATTCCTGGTTCTAATCCCATTCCTTTCTGGGGATAATCAGTGCGTTGGTGTCAGGAAAGGCATCTGGTATGAAAAGGCATCTTCAAAGTGAGTGTGTAAATGAGTTATGGAATGGGGCAGGCTGCTGTCCTGAAAGGACAATAACAACATGGCTTCAATTATATGCTTATATAAAAATCCTTGTTATAAAAAGCAAGTCGATGAAATCCCCCTGGATAAGGGATTCTCCAAGCTACCATGGTGCCTTCTAGTCCAGCTGGGAGGCTACGCTGTCGAAATATGAACACAACTCTAAAGTCATTTAAGCATGTTCTCAAATAAGGGCAGTCTTATTTTCTTCAAGGCAGCATCAGTGCTTGTAGATTAACTCACCAAGTCTGGGATTTTGTAGGATCATAATCAGGTGTATGATCAACTGATTATACCAAAGCGGTTTTAATAATCAGGTTGTAAAAGTACGCATTTTTTATCACATAACTGTGAGTTTATGTTTACTATCTCCCTTTCAAAGGGTAAATATCATCATCAGAAAGTGTATTCTAGTTTGAATAGAGCTGTTGAAATAAATAATTTAATTGACGCAGAATCCCACCATAATCGATAATAAAATAACACACCGCCGATTTCCACCGCTTCTCCCACGAAGGGCAGACAAATGCAGCTTTGCTTTTGCTATCATCCGTGCAGTCATAGCAGTATGGTACTATTTGTGCCACTAACGTAAGATCGCAATTATCAATCTGCGCACGTAGGGAGACCGATGTGGGAGCGAACACAGCAATCATCTCCAACCTTCCTTCAATGAAACAGTATCTTTGCGGCTCTCCAACACGGCATTCACCTCACGTCAACTCCATCAGCGGTGAGCGAATTCAGCTTAATTAGCAGATGTAAGGGTTTGTGCATAGAGGGGATTGTTGGGAGAATAATTTGCGTTTAGGGAAAATTCCATTTTATTAACATTTCAACACGGTGGACATACCTTGGCCGTCCTCTCTCTGTGTTGGGCATATCTTCAAGAAAGACTTTTAGCTCGGGCAATCTGCTTTATGCTTTTATTACATCTGACAACTTTTCTTCTCTTAATGCGTTGAGACAGTACTTCTCGCTGGCGTCACCGTCTCCCCATAAATTCATTGCTGCCAAGGGTATGTGCAGCTGCTCTGTTTCCTTCTTTTAAAGCCAGATCGACTGCCTAAAACTTAAAACCTGCATCACATCTATTCGTTTGTTTTCCATAAGAGAGTTTGTGCATGAAAACCGTTTTTTTCCAAACTGTCTTACTCTCTCTCTCTCTCTATCTCCCTCCCTCTCTCTCTCTCTCTCTCTCTCTCTCTGTCTCTCTCTCTCTCTCCTCCTCTCTCTCTCTTCTCTCTCTCTCTCTCTCTCTCTCTCTCTCTCTCTCTCTCTCCCTCCCTCCCCCTGGCCTCAAGCCAGCTCTTCTTAAAGGCACAGTATCCCTAGAAAGAAGTTTGGTCCTTTTGTGGCTGTTAGCTGCTAAAATCCATAAATAAACTGGCCACAACTGTTTTATAGGCCACAGGGTTCAAAGCATGGTACAAAGTAGCAGCTTATGGTCTAGAAAATACGGTACCCTGAAGTAGAAACGCAGGGCTTTAGGGCCAAATATAGGGGGTTAATTGGCCGGACGCGGCTCGGGCGCTGCCTATTGAGTAAAGCTGGTTTAGCTTAAAGAGAAACTGAACCCATGAAAAACCATCATCCCGACCCCAGGCTACATTTGAAAAACTCTACCAAAGTGGGCAGGACCAGGAGACACGGAGGGGTGTGGCCAATTGTGGAGGATGAGCGTGAGGGGGGACGAGAGGGGGAGGTCCGGAAGACAGTCATGGCTGAACTATGGCATGCGGCCGCCAAGTAGCAAATAAGCACAGATAGCCTAGCACTAGCATCAATGCTAAGTAGCTTCGGAGGGAACTACCTCAGCTTTTGTTTCCTTATTAACGGTGTGTTTAAAACATATAGGTTATGACTCATGGCTTTAAACCACTTCAACGTTGTGGTCCTCCAAAGTGCGATATATGAATTTCAGCTTCCTCTGTTTCTCTCAGTATGCTTCTGTGTACGCATGTAGCACACAAGATGAGCAGTGTGTCTCTGTAAGACCGTGCCTATGATGTAGACAATGGAAAAGATGTACCGCTCTCAGACAATCACAAAATTCAAATGCAGTACCTCACAATTACCATGAACGGCCCAAAGATATTTTTAAACCACGAACAATGAAACGTTAAAAACCAGTGCTGTGATCCAAATGGAGTTTCAGCATTTCTGAGTTTGTTGGCTGAAGAGAAGATTCAGAGTGAGCTGGATGGAGCTACTCGCTGTGAGCCGATGGCTCTCACCTGCAGGTCGAAGCAGCCCTGAAAAAAAAAAAAAGCCCTGAACTAGCTGTCTCGTACTCTCGGTAAGAAGCAAATTTCATGCCGCTTGTATATTTTACACAGTATTAACCTAATCAGCTTCTAATTATCTTCAGTATGACAGTTTTTTTATTATCAGTTATCCAAATTAGTTCTGATGCTGATTTTTGTTTTTGTAAATATGAATGACCTACTTAAGTTTTCTGCAGCACAGTGAGACATATTTGTTTCTATTCCTTAATTTCAATTCTTAGATTATGTTTTTAAATGCACTGTAAGCATAGTTCTTTAAAAAAATATCTGCAATCAGTTGCAGCGGGATCAACACCCTCTTCTGATGGAGCAGAAGCAGAAAACCAGCTTACGGAGGTTGGAAATGGCACGATGCCTTCCATCTGCCTCCAGTCAAACCTTCCTGGGATGCTGGGACAGATTTTACACCATGACCCATGTGCAACTGGACTTTTGTTTCTGAACTTTTTCTATACCTGTCAAATAAAAATGTCCAAGTTATACGCCTGTATTTTCATTGGCAGTTTCATTACACGCTGTTTGGTGGAATCATTTTACAATATTATGTCTGGCATCAGGGTTCAGCAACATTTTAAAAATCTGATAGCAACATTTGCTCTGGCTGTTAAAAGTAGAAACGTCTTTTGCTGATAAATAAGTACATTGCATACATTTGAAAGCTGCTGAAAAGCCTAAGCCTACTCAAATATGGGATATCTGTAAAACACATTATAGTGGTGCCGATTTAAAAAAAACTGAAAACATTTTCAAAGCACACATCGTTATTACAAAACATACAGTTGTGGTTTGTAATTCATATAATTCGTAACATGTATATGGCAACTCGGCTTTAGTGAATAAATAAATAAACAGAGCTTGTTTATAGCCCACCATACCGTGTTATTTGCATCGGCTTATCCACACAAGCTGCCGGGTCCTGTCTGTAGCGTAATTCTCCTGCAGAGCTTCTTACACTCGTTCGTACTACTTCACCGTGTTTTTCCTTGCAGTGTTCAGCTGAACACTCTGGGGTCTTTATTCTTCGATGAGAGAGGCTTTCTTTTCGACGTGGGACTAAAGAAAGCCACAAACTGAGAAAAAAGCTCACGATCGCTAGTGAGGTCACCATTGTTCTTCTTTTTCTCCGAGCCTTCGTTTACTTCCCGCTGCATACTCTTGGGCCGCCCACCATATGGCGCACCCGCTCACTTTAGACGCTCTGGTTTGTTGCAATGGTGAAGCAACACTTGACGAGTCGAGCAGTCTCAAGTCGCGTTACCGATAGTAACTGTACAGTACGGCACGGCAGAAGGTACTAGTGGAGAGACGCCTATAGACAGTAGTTTATATCACACTGAAAGGACTGTACGGATTTCTTTGAAGTCTGAAAGAACCAGTTGGATGTTTTGCACGGTTAAAATATACGTTTGTTGGTCTTCCTAAAACTTTAGGTTCTGGTACATCTCCCCACAAGCAGCCCTCTGAACCTGACCTAAACCAGAAGTCTAACGTCCTTCAGCAGAAAGCATTCGAAAAGACGAGGTCTCCTGAAAAATCACCAACAAGGGGGAAAAGAAAACAGTCCGGGTCACCAGAGAGAGATGAAGGCAGACAGTCATCAAAGAAGCGCAAAAGATCCAAGTCCCCCTATAGGAGCACCAGGGGAAGATCCAGATCCAGGAGCCGGTCATTGAGAAAGAGGTCGGGATCCAGGAGGAGGTCGGGATCGAGAAAAAGATCGCGATCGAGGAAGAGGTCGCGATCAAGAAAGAGGTCGCGATCGGAAAAAAGGTCGCAATCAAGGAAGAGATCACGGTCCAGGTAGAGTTAATTTTTCATTCTGTCATGTATGCTACTCTTGGTATAATGTTGTAGCAGCTGCCGATGTTAGTCCCATAATCAGGGTCGGCATTTTCTCTGTGTAGGTCAGCCCACCGGCGCTCCCGGAGGTCCCTCTCCCGGTCAGCATCACGCAGTCGGAGGAGACCAACCTACAGCCAGAGGGACCGCTGGAAACGCGAACCCAGCCACTCCCCTGTTCTCATCTTGCGCAAAAAAAAAACGCCCTCAAGAAAAGAGCGGAGCAGGAGTACCAGCCCGAAGCGCATCAGTGAACTGGGTTAGATATTCTCTATCCATCATTCCAGCCTTACAGCTACCATTTGTTTTTCTGTAACTCGTATTCTTTTAATATTTGTTTCCAGATTTTGTCTAGAATGACTCGATGGGCTGAACTCTGATTTTGTGGTTTAAAATTAAAGTTTTGAATTAAATTTTGGTTAATTGTCCATGTTTCCTCAGATAAGGAGCAGCTGCTGGAAATAGCCAAGGCCAACGCTGCTGCCATGTGTGTGAAAGCTGGTATGCCTATCCCAGCCAGCCTCAGGTCTACAATGTTTCCTCTGACCCTGCCAAGCATGGCCATAAATGCGGCAATGGCTAGTATGACTGCTGGTAAGATCCTTAAATAAAATATCTGGAAGTGTTTAAATACTGTGGATGCCATTGTAGGATGTTGGTTAGTAGGGTTGTAAGAAAATATCTATATGCCCACGCCTATATAACGGGATATTTTTTGACACAATATTGTATCGATCTTCCAAAGCAATGTATCGATATTTATTTCTTTTAATTTTTTTTTTTAGAATTTAAGGAAACCATAAATTATAGTATATTTTGTAGTAAAAATAAAAACTAATAAAACTGGATGTGTTATGTATGAGACGGGTTGAGATGTTTAGAATAAAGCGCGACAGTTTTTCTATGGTTAAGTTCTGATTTTAACATCACAAAATATAGTTGTACTAATAGTATCTCAATATATTGTGTCGTACCCCCTGTGTTGTGATACATATCGTATTGCAAGATTGCCTCCAATACATTTTAGTTAGCAAGTTATCTGAGCTATAGTGGAAACCTTTTTTCTCAGTGTTTGACCTTAAAAGGAGCTAAAGATATCTTGTTTATCATTTAACATTATCAAAAAGCTTTCTTATTGGTTAAATGCCACATTGACGAGAACGTAAATTCTGGAGAGCCCAGACGATGAGGACATTGCCTTGTAAGCTTCAGATGGGTTAATTTATATAATTTGAGTTGAAACAAGACTCACATGTGGATGTATTTTAAGACAATACCCCAAACACTCTGCTGCTTTGTCAGACATCATGAAAAACAAAAGAAATCTCCCAAGATATCCCAAAAACAATTGAGGACCTCTATAAGTCTGGTTCATCCTTGGGTCCAATCTCCAGGTACCTTAAGGGTCCGCGTTTAACTGTTTAAACTGTTATAGTCCAGTCTAAGCCATATGGGGATGTCAAGTTCTGTTTAGTCCAGAGATTAATGGAGTTTGGTGTGAATTGTGTGAATCAACCCCAGAACAGAAGCTAAAGATCTCTAAACATGCTGTTTAAGCTGTAATACGTCATTTCCAACATGGGCTTAAAGGCCGCTAAAAGAGGAAGAAGCAATAACTCCTACAGCAACATAAAAATAACAGTTAGCCAATGCACTCGGAAAAAAGGGCAACTTTTATGGAGACATGTCCTGTGGCCTGATGAAACTAAACTGGAAGCGTTTGGTTATAATAATCATAGTTATATTTGGAGGAAAAAGATGAAGTACGATTACGGCCGCCTCATGTTGTGTGGTCACTCTGCTTCAGGAGGGACTGGTGCGCTGTACAGAATTGATATTAACATGAATAAAATAAAATATTAGTTTGTGAGAGTGAAGCAACACCTTAAGACATCAGTTAGTAACTTCTAAATGGAGTATATCCTTAAATCTCAGTATTTCAATGAGATGAGTACTTTTGAATGCAATGGACAACGCAGGTATCCCCATTTGTGAAATGCATCTTTAATGTAAATCCTACTCTGAGGCGTTTCTGAGCAACTTTAGTCGACTGACATTTCTTTTTTTTAGGAAGTCGATGTAGCCTCAGTAGGCGGTGAATGGCTAACCTTTACAGAGTTTTTCCTAGGTCAAAAAAGGTCAGTGGTGGCACCCACTGGTGGACTTGAGAGTACGCATGATCGTTTTTTTTGTTTATTTTTTTTTGTCGTCTGACTAAATTAATTTCCATTTATTTACAACATAGAGCAGTTGTGGTTCCCAACCACTGGCTCTGTTTTTCAGATCTAGTGAAATCAAGCTAAAGTTAGACTACTTTAAATGACTGGTAATACTATAATAAAAGATCAAAATAAACAGCAGACTTGTTCTAACTTATTAATGAACTCTTTGTAATAGGGCTGGACGATAATTCGATAACAGTATATATCGATCGATAGACGTGTGGTGCAATAGGAAAAAAATGGGTCGATAACAAAGTTCTATAGAAAAAAAAAAGTTGTTCTGGAGGTTGCGTCCCAGTTTGAACCGATCCTTGACGCACTTTGTAAAGTTGCACAGTTTAACTAATGCTTGATAGTTAAATATCACTTTACTCCTTTACGATTAATAGGGATGTAGGAAAATATTGATGCGGCATATATCGCAATATTTTATGTCACAATATTGTATTGATATTCAAAACCAAAAAAATTGATTTTTTTATTTTAAGAATTTCAATGAACCAGTTATGATCAAGGTATTTTTTAAATAGATTTTAATTAAAATTGATGGTTTGTGTTT
Source organism: Apricaphanius iberus (assembly GCA_028564705.1). Classification (NCBI taxonomy): domain Eukaryota; kingdom Metazoa; phylum Chordata; class Actinopteri; order Cyprinodontiformes; family Aphaniidae; genus Apricaphanius; species Apricaphanius iberus. The sequence continues at coordinate 40,451 of JAPXFQ010001230.1, forward strand.
TTTTTGTTCACCTTCTTCATTTCACTTGATCATTTGGATCTGATGTTTTAAACAATTTCAGATCGTGGCTGGCTAGACAATTCTGGCGACACCACTACAGTGAAATGCTCTGATTAGCTGACGCACAGGGGACAGGGCAGGAAGTTCATCTAGCTCAACTTCTGCCTTGCTGGCTTTTGCTGCTTTTAAACTCAGACAGCAGCAATAGTGTCAAAAATTACTACCTTGATGTTTTGGGCGGTATGAACGCACCATTAGACTACCGAATTACAGAAGACCAATGAATGCACCAGGCAAGCAATGCGATATGGAGTGAATAGGCTCTTTTGTTTTACACGTATCAGAACCAATGCTGTGACTGAGGGTATTGTTCCACCGCACAAGACTAGACAAAATTTTCTATTAACCAGTCTAGAGTTGGTCAAAGACGCTAGGTGGCGCACTGTGAGTGTTTAATTGTGCTGAGCGGTTTTTCAAAGATTGGATAGATTGACCGGCAAGTGAGCGTGGACTGTAATGCCTCACAAGCACTCATACGTACCACACAGAACTTTGCCCTTTCATAGACAGGTCTAATTCTATCTTTACCTGATGTGATGCCCCACTAGGGAGCTGCAGAGTTCAGAAAATGAGCAGTTGTGCAGGTTTTACTTATTAAATTACAAAGGCTCATGTCGACGTGTGACGACTTGCATTGGGGGAGTAAAACATGCCTATTCCATTACGCTGCACTTACACCTCCAGTGAAAAGCAGCGGTTAGTCAGTACTTCCAGGAGGCGTACCAGGAGAAAAAAATTGTATAGTGACTAGGGATGTAAGAAAATATCGATTATGCTAATATATTGCAATATCTTATGTCATGGTATTGTTTCAATATTTTCAATTCAATTCAGTTTTATTTATATTGTGCCAATTCACAACAAATGTCATCTCAAGGCACTTTACAACAAAAGTCATTTCAATACAATTACACAAACATTCCAATTAGTTAAAAGTTTTCTATGTAAAGGAATCCCAGTAGATTGCGATGAGTCATCGACGTGAGGTTGTGCCGGGATCATGCAGCCTCCAACCACAGCAACTCCTCATACTGAGCAAGCATGTAGTGACAGTGGAGAGGAAAAACTCCCCTTTAACAAGAAGAAACCTCCGGCAGAATCTGGCTCAGTGCTAGCGGCCATCTGCCACCTCCGTCTGGGGGTTTGAGAAGACAGAGAAGAGACAGCATGGAGGATGCTCGGTGACTTTGAGCATCATCTGGCGCGATGTTCCCCATCCAGCAGGGGACTTTATAGCTGAGCAGGGTCCAGACCGTGTGGAGCTTCGAAAGCAAAGTATCGATTTTGTATTTTAAAGAATTTAAATTGAACCATTAATGATGAAAGTAATTTTTGTAGTAAAATTAATAGCAAAAAATTAAGACCACTAGTTGGTGGCTGTTTTTAACCTTCTTGTTTCCGGTTGATCAACTAGATCTAGTAATAAAATTGGATATATAATGTATGTAACATGTTGGATGCTCAGAACGCTGCGACAAACAAGCCTGGTAAATATTGTATCACCAGATAGAAACGGTCAGTGATGGATCCGAACATGAATATGATACATTTTGCTGTGCCACCCAAAACATTTTTGAAAACTCATGTTTTTATGGTTGAAAAGTTGTGAAGTGCGTCTTTAAAATAACCATACTGCACCTTGTTGCTCAAACTTAGTGCTTTCTACTGATGGTTTACTAACTGACACACAGTTAGTTTGATGTGTTTTGTTGTTTTGGCTTGTGAGCTTGTAAAACTGTCAGTACACTGGCCTCCTTAGATGCTCTCCATAAAGATTTGGTTTTATGACAGTGACTATACGCTGCAAACCTTGAGGGGAAAAGAGGACAGCTACCTGTCAAGTTCCAAAGTACGTCTTTAACAAGTTTTCGTTGCTTGTGGTTGACCTGAACCAGATTTAATGTCAGATAGTGAGAAAAGTTGTGTTTTGTACAGTGAATATTCGTATCTGTTTTGAGGTTTAGATTCAAACTTAAATAAATTACTGCTAACCCGTTTTATTAGCATTCTTTTTAATCTCCTTTGCTGTTTCTGTGTGTCTCTTCTAGCATCTGTGACTGCGGCTCTCTCTAACATGGGTACTTTGTCTTCGCTGCTCCCAGTGCCCTCCATCAGCACCAAGCTTCCCATTCTTCCTGTCCAAAGCAACTCGGCTGCTCTGGAAGAAGTAAAGAAGAAAGTCGCGAAGCAGGCCAACAGTATTAGCATTAAGGAGTTTACTGATGTAAGAGCTCAGAGTATGTGTGTTCCGAGGATTAGATAAGTACTCAGTACGCAGCCATCAGCATGGTTTCACTTTGGAGGATTTGTTCAATCACTGTCAAGTAGTCTCTAAACTAATCCAAAATGTTGGGGTGAAGACTGAAAAGCTAATAAGCTTTTATCTCCTTGTTTAATTGTCGAACATATGAGGAAGTATGATGCATGGAAACCCAAAGAGTCAGCAGGAGTACTCTTACTGCTGTAAATTTACTTGGAAAAAAATTTACTAATGCAAACATGTATATTTTAACATTACTGTATTATTTCCCCAAAAACCACTAAAGAGACATGCATCTATTTAGGATTCAAGGATTTTTTTGGGTAACAGTCTGAAGAGAGAGAGGCTCATTGCGTTCCATATATTTTATGTTTTGATTTTCCAACCGTAGCCAATCAGTTGGCCATACCTCGTCAAAATCTACTTCTATGTTTATGTCTATGTCCTGAAAAGCACAACCTACTCTGTTAAATACAAGCCTTATCTAATATATTGAATTCAAATGAAAGAACACAATTTGCAAATTAGAAGTTTTGAATAGTGGTGAAAAACTGAATAGGGTAATAACCGTTAAATTGATTTAGACTGGCAAATTTTTTATCGACAATATCAGGTTTTTATTTATTATCTAGATATATTTCTTCCATAAATTCATGGGTAGCATATCTTGGTGCATCTTATATTTGCATAGCTCCACTTTTCAAAATTAAAGTTGTACATGATGATAGACTAAATAAAATAATTTTCTAACATATGGTAGCAAATCTTGTTTGACAGATGTCTGTTAATATAAAATTGTATTAAAAAATATGAGGTGACATACAGTAGGAACTAGGTCAAACTTAAGCCTATATAATTATCTTCTATGGAAAGAAAAACACTGAAAGAAAAACAAAAGTTAATAGTCGACATAACAGCAAATAATGTAACTGGAGAGTAGTAGAAGAGAAAGGGAGAGTGAAAGAAAGTGCTCAGTCTGTCCACCAAAAATCTATGCCTATAGCATCATAACTACAGAGATAGCTCAGGATAACCCAGCCTGTTAGAATGAGACATGAGAGAGGCGGAGCCAAGGAGAACCTTATTTCTCGATGGCATTCATACGTTATATGAAAGCCTTAAATATAGTTGGATGAACGTTTTTCCACAAACCGCACAAGCTTATTTGCATCCATGAAGGTGACTTTATGGATGCAGAGCAGAACCAGAAAGCAGGATAAGAAGGAAGACGTTCAAACCATCTATGCATTGATCATAATTTAGAAAGCTTCCCTAGTCCATCATCTTTCTGCCCAGCAGGACCTTATATTCAGACAGAGTTTTAAAGAGCAAATGAGGTGGATTAGTAGTGTAAGTCAACCGCTGATGGTGTGGTCCAGGACATGTTACTGTGAAATATTGTCTCTTGTGCTGGATATCAGCTGTTAACATATCATGACAGTCATGACACTCTTACTGAAACAAACTTCAGTCTGAGGCCTCTACATATTGGTTGGAACACTGACTGCTACCACAGCATCACCATCCAAAATGACTCTTTGAAGATACTAGGATGAGATGAGTTGTTCTTGGAAGAAAACAACAATATTGTAAATTACGTAAAAAACACTCGTAAAGATAGTTTCTTCTGTCAATGTCTTTTTTTTTTGTGAACACACCCATCATTTCTACATGGCTTTAACAATTATTATTGATGTGCTTTGTTAGTGAAAGTTAAGGACGTCAAATGTACATTATTCAAATAGCTGGTGCATTTAATGATAAATCATTGATATTACATATACAAAATATGTTTGGAATGTTACAAAGCTTGTTTGATGCTAAACGATTAGCGTTTTTCCTTAGTGGTAACTATAATGGACTTTCTTAAAGTAAAAAACTTGAAGATAACTGACTTAAAAGTGAATAGTAGTATGAATTGACAGGTAGAGTAGTTAAATAAAGCTATTGTACCATTAATAACACATGCTGTTAGCTAAATCAGACAGAGTTAGATAATTTCAATGAACTGTTGGAAATAAATTACCCAAAACGTGCAGAAACCTTGGAGAAAACATATTTATACAGGGACCTGTCAGAAAATTAGTGAAAAAGAAAACGATGACCTCACTTGAGTAGTATCCAAAGTTTCTTTTGTATTTCAAAGACAGTGACTGGAAGAAGCATAGTCTCATTAGAATCAGGCTTTTCTTGGACATTGAATTTATAAAACTAATGGGTTTTTATATCCAGTGCAAAGTATGTAAATTCGTTTTTTTTTGTTACCTGCAAGCATTCAAATGCAAAATTCCGCCTGCAAAAAATCTATTGCCAAAATTAAACTGCGAAAACTGAAAAATTCAGTGTTATAAATTCAAAGTCAGCAAAAAGCCTTATTCTAATGTGATTTTTCTTCCATATCCTTTTGAAAACATAGTAAGTAATATGTTAAGCCTTATAACTTTAAATTAATTTGGTATAAAAGCCTGTTTAAAACCCTTTTATTTTTATGAAGTTAAAAACAGTAAATAGCTTCTTGTAAAAATCAGTGTCTCCAAGCATGGTTAAAGGATATTTCTTAAGTCATCAATTATTTATATTGTTCGGGTTTTTGTAGAAATGCAAGATGATTGCAGACAGTACTGGAGAGCTCCCAGTGGCACTACCCCATGTTTCAGATGAAGAGGATGATGGCAAGCTCTTCGGGGGATCTACCATACGAGAGCAAAAAGTCATCAACTTCAACATTAATGTAATTTTTTCACTTCCTTTCTACAAATATGCATATATTAAAAAAAGAATGTATATTTAAGCATGTGTAGACGTGGCCATGAGGTTCTGATAACATTAAAACTTTGTAATTTGGTTTTGAGTCCCCTCTGCCTGTTTCAACAAAACAACAGCCCTCCACGATGTATCCTCCACAAGTGCCTGGTTCTGATTAAACGGACAGCAGGCTATGTGTAGAACTGTGCTTTGCCATGTTTTGCTGTTTACATGAAGTCAAAGCACAACATTTACTTACGAACCACACAAGATAGACCGTCTGGCTGCACAAAATGAGTAGTGGATGATATCATGTGTAATAAAAAGTTGCAAAGATCCCACAGGTCACATTGACACAGAAACTCTAACAATACTGGGCAAAGTGAGAATGCATTCATAAATTGACTGAGGAGGAGGAATTTGAAAATTAAACACTGTTTGCTTTTATTATACTGAATAGAAAAAAGTTCTCAGAATATTTCTGATTTTTGTTTCTTTTTTGTAAAATCAAAAAGTAAACTATCATTGGTCCTGATAAAATTTCTAATTCAGGAGTAATTATTTGTCATTAATTTTAAGTCATTTTTGTACTCATGGAAACCTTATAAAAGTTTATTTAACTGTTCTTTCCAACCACAGAGAATGCACACTTTAAAATGATAAAATCACAAGTTTAGGCTGGGCAAAGTGTCCACGGAAAAAGCCAAGTGTCCTTTAAAAATCCAAATGTAGTCAACGTTCGTAAAATTACACGTCGGTTCTAGGTCTGTCAGTTTTGACCAAGGATATATATATTTTTGTTTATTTAACTACTCTTCTGAATGGATTTGCATTTAACTGCATTTTTCAAATATTAAAAGAACTTAAAATTACAGTTTTCAAGCCTGTGTTGTTTATTTGATTTTCGTCCTCCGAAAGCAATTCATATTTTTTTTAAATCTGTGCTTTCATGGGCAAAAATGGTTGTACTTTTATATTGCGATGAATCAAGATTAATTAATTACAAAGCCTATGACAAATTTTTTAAATCGAGTCCCACCTCTTAATTTTTACCCAAGGGGAAATGGCAAACAACACTAATCTTGCGAAGGATGTTATGAAGCTTTCGGAGCTGGAGAAAATATTTTGAAGTAGAAAAACAGGAAATAAGGTTTAATTTAAAATGGCATCCATTTACTGATTACTTGAAGCATGCACACACTCACACTAATCTATATAAACAGTTCATAATGTTGAAAAACGTAATAAAAAGAGGCACATTTTTATTCTAAGTGCTGTTTAACTCTTAAATGCAAGTTTTTAAGAAAAATACCAATGTTTTTATATATTATTGTGTATTTTTTTATTGATTTTATCACAATCAGAGCACAACAGTTCGGCCATCCGGACGTAGTGATGCGGACATGGCCAAGGAGTTTCCTGTGTCTTCAGGATCACAACATCGAAAGAAGGTTGGGATACCGAACAAATTTTTAAACACATATCAAAACTCTTTCCTGTTCATAACGTCATGTATTGTAGGAGGGAGATGGAGTGGCTGCCTATGGAGATTGGGTTCCGATCGAGAAAACGGCCGACAAAGCTCAGGTTCCTGCCAAGAAAGTTGTGCCAAATGTTCCCACAGTGATGTCCACCGTACCATCAGGTGAGACAACATCAGATTCAGGCTTACTGGACGCCGTCGAGCAGCAGCCAGCACCTATACCTGACAGCGACAGCGTTTTTCCTGAAACACTTCAGCAGGTAAGACCAACTCTCATAGAGCTTCTAAGAAAGTCACTTTGAGGCTATCCTGGCTAGACTTTTGTGTTTTTGCCATTTTGAGTAAACCCAAATAATTTCCTGCTTAAACACGTAAGGCTCCCAAAGCAGCTGCTGAAGGGATGTCTGTGTTTATTATGGACACTAACAGTATTATATAAATTTGATTACAGTTCATTCTTGGGGATTAAAGCAATTGTTTCTTCATGTAAAAAAAACAAAAAACTGTCAGTTTAAATCCCGGTGAATGGTGCCACCTGCTGGCATAAGCAGAGAACTTTGGTCCCCTTAAAACTTTAAACATTTCAGTATTGTGGTTTTTTTAAGCTTCATTTGAAAACAAAATTAAATTAATGTAATTAAATTAACGTACGTTTCATTAAAGAGTTTATTGAAATATGCAATTATATAAGCAAAAACTATGTTGAAATCTGACATTTATGTCCACACGACAGTTAATTTCTTAACCAGAAGGTGGTGCTTAGACCTGCTTGAAATGGAACAGGAGCACCAGGCTGCTGACACTAACACAGCTGTCAGATGTAAACGTGAACACAATTTGAAAAGATTTGTTATTTATAAGCCTGCTTATAAATGACTAAGTATTTAAATGTAAAACAGAAGCTGTCCATCTTTTCGCTGTTTTGTAACGTGGTTTTAAGGTTTGCCTTCAAGTGAAAAAGACTGGAATTTTAAAATGTATACACAAACAATGACCCTCTGAAGACCAATTGGGCCTATGGGGGCCGACACCTGATCCAAATAGAGTGGACCTCCTTTTTTAGGGTTAGGGGTTTGGCTTATGGTGTTAGTTCTTGTTAAATCTATGAAGATTCCAGTAATGGATAGGGTTAGGTTTGTGAAATGGTTCTCTGTGGGTTCCTTCTACCGCTTGGTAACTCTGGTGTGGAAGCCAGAAGAACTCATGATCACTTGAGATCAGGTTTTCTCTCGAGCCAGTGTTGTAGCCTCTCTAGTCCAATGAAAACTTCAAGTCCCAAAAACAGTCTCCTAGTTCAACTCAAGTTGTTAGAAAATGGCAGCCATACGGGGTTTACTTTATTTTAAATAGTACTACTAACTATGCCCTAACTATCACCAAGGATTTATCGATACTACTACTCTTAATAATCCTTATCGGTATCCTTATCAATACTTTTTTTTGAAAGATTAAAACAAAAGGGGAAAAACCCAAATAATGAACTATAATTGTTTGATTTTTTTTAACAATTGGAACAGCAAAGCAAAGAAAACAAGTAACTACAAAATAAAAAGTACAAAATGAATAACACTATAAACACTATATAAACACTATAAACACTATATAAAGAACTAATTTTATATATCAAAAACTTAAAATACTACGTTGTCTATTTAAAAAAAAGTTTAAGGTATTCACATAAAAAATATCAAACACAACTTCCCAATAAAACAATGCAATTAAGAAACAAAATGAAAGATTTTGAATGCTAAAGTGTATAGTGCAAAATAAGGCCCTTAGGACATTAAGAACAATACAACATCCACCCATCCATTTTCTGTACCGCTGCATCCTAATGCTGCTGCACTCAGGCTGTCAAACAACTCTCCGTTTGTATTTGGTTTATTTTAGCAAGGTTTTTGGTCAAATTACTAGTGTTCTGGCCTTTGCAAACAAAGCTTTTTTTGCATTTGTGACTGCGTGCATCGTTGGTTTCCTTTTTTGTAAAACAAAGTTTGGATCTTTTCGTTTGCTTTGCCATCGTATCTGTGCGGAGCAGAGCTTCTAGTGAGAGCACGAGGCGAAAACCTAAGAGCGCAGTAGTCGCCCCTCCCACCATCAGTCCCCATGGCGTGTGCTTGTTAAGGAGGAGTGGGCTGCCAATACAGTGATTGCCTTGGGTTTATATCTTCTGCGAAAGATGAATATGACCTTAATTTTACCGTTAAGAGGGCCGGTAAGGCTGAAGCTTATCGGTCCGGGTGGACCGTCAGAATCAGCCCCATGGCTAAGTTAATACAGGGTTTCGGTATCTAAGAGTGTTTTTTATTTTTTTCATATGGTGTGCTTAGTAGGAGGTGGTAATAAGGAAGGAAAATTCAGTAGGGGGGTGGTTAGGGATGTTCGAGTGAAGTTCAAGAAGTATAGTTTTTAGGATATTGTTGGTAAGATGTATATTTCTGAGTTTAGGATAAGGGACAGTGTTTGGGTTTGACATATATGCTTAAATTAAAAAAAAATTGAATAGGCATCCTAATGTAGTTAAAAGTACAAATGTGTCTGAATATACCAGAAAAGGTCCCAAATAGGCTGTTTAAACAATTACACAAATGACTGCTTCAAATCCTTGTAGAAAAAATAATACTTTCTATTTTTTTCAAGTCATCAGTACACATCCTAATGTATGGGGTAATCCAGCTTCCACCACAGTCAAAAAAGACTGGCTCATTAGGGTCTCTAAAATGCGAGGCGATAAGAGGTAAAAGGTTTGCTATAGATTTAGCTTTTGCCTCAAAAGGTGTGAATGTGTCTGTCTGCTCTTTGTCAGTCTGGTGACCTGTCGAGGGGAATACCCCGTTTCTTGCTTAATGATCACTGGAGACCAGTCCCTTGGGAATCCTCAGAGATAAGCTGGGATGGATGGAGAGACAAACAGATGGATGATTAATTTAGGTTTTATTAGACCACAAGGCATTTCTCTAAAAAGTAGTAGATTTGCTAACTGTAATCTGTCTTTTTCTTCTACCTAATGGCTTCTTCCTCTCAGATAGGCCTTTTAGCCCATATGGCACAGCAATTTCCTCACTGTGATTAATGACACTCTCAACTCGTTGGTTTCTGGGGTAGATTCCAACTCGCTCGCTTTTGGGACATGGGACATATTCTACTTCCTGAAGAGTATGATAGTTTTGGAGTGCAGTGGCAGTACAGTACAGAGGCAAACAAGTATTTAGTCAGCCATGAATTTAGCAGGTTCTTCCACTTAAAACAATGATAAATGTCTGTAATTTTCATTATATTTATACCTCAACTATAAGAGACATGAGTAATGAGGAAAAAAAATATCCAGAAAATCACATGATCTGATTTTTAAAGAACATCTAGAGAAGATCTGCATGCAGGAGTGGCCAAAATACCAGCAACAGTGTGTTATTGCCAACAAACATTACATAACAAAATGTGGAGATTAACTTTTGTTATTGACCAAATACTTATTTTCCACCATTATTTATAAACAAATTATTTCATAGACCATGGGATTTTTCTGGATTGTTTTTTATTTCTTTTTTCCCTTTTCCCTCATTTTGTGAGGTAAAAATACAGGGTTCTTTAATCTTTTTAAGAGTGAGATGTTACAGTTTGCCCTTCCATCAAACTCCAGCCTTACTGTAAAATCAGTTTGTGATTAACAAAGGACTGGCTGGATGCAGTAAAATCAAAGGAGGTCAGCGTTCCCTAACACAACCTAGTGTGCCTAGATAGAGTGGCGACAACTCGGTTTGGAAAGATCAGGACTATTCGGCGATCTGATTGGCTCAGAGGCGGTCAACTGCTTCATGGGTGCCATATTCGATACCAACTTGGCCGTTATCACACAGAAACAAATACAGAAACATATGAGTAATGCATCTTGAGATTGATCTATGATTATCTAAAAATGCCATGCTGTGCAGCGTTCGGGTGCAGTACGAGACCTGGAGGTGTCAAACGGTTACATTTATTTCCTCGGGATGCAGAAAGGAGGAAATTGTGGGAGCACAAAGTCTGACGACAGAAGTGGAAGGCCAGTAATTATGCTGCGTTCGAGAGCCCATTCAAACCAGTGGGACATGGGACTTATCCTACCTCCAAATAGGAAAAGGGTTGTGGAATGCCTGTCGAAGTGGAACCTCCTACCTGCGAACTCGGTGTAGTTCAACGTACCCCGACTTCACCAAAATTAAGTCGGAGGATAATGGCGGCGCCCACGGAGTCTCACGTCGTGAGAGGTAAAACTTGAACGAATAGGCTATAGTGTTGTTGTTTTGTTTTAGACACTGTAATTTTAACACAACTTGTTTTTCATATTATGGTGTGAATGTCGTTATTATAGCATGCCTCTTCATAAACAAAGCGACTATCTGTTTAGCGCGGCGGTCGTCCATGTTTTCTGTTTACATTCTACTTCAATTGCCTCGAACACTTAAGCTTGGTTTATGCTCGCGGACGCGGTAAGCATTAACGAGAAGTGGAAGCTAGTACATTTCAGGTAGGAGAAGTCCCATGTCCCACTGGTTTGAATGGGCTCTCGAACGCAGCATTATTTTTGTTGTGTTAGGTAAGATCTGTTTGCGTTTTGACGGAAAAAAAGCCCACTGACGAGAAATATTTCACTTTCGATGTATAAGAAATAATTTCAACTTTGAGATTGTAGTCTATAGATCGTGAAGTGAACAGATTTTGTACAAAATAAATATTCCATGCCACATGCAGTCATATCTTGGTGGGAGATTGTATGGCTGGTTTGGCGCAAAAATGCTAGCCTTCAGCTCTTAGAGTTTGCATCTAATTTTAGAAAATGATTGAGGGAGAACATTTCCGGGCAAAAGGGGACGTTTTGTCACTTTTACCAGCCTTTTTCCGAATATTTAGTCCTTGGTCATACATTGTTGATGCCTTTTAAATATTCTCGAACGATAATTTCAGTGGTTACGTGAAAGTTGAAGGTAAGATCTGCGATTTATTTCAGTCTGATACATAATCCCCATAATAACGCGTTGAAAGATGGTAGCGAATATGGCGTCCATGTTTCAAGTTGTCGCCACTCTCTCTATGTAGGCACACTAACAAAACCTTGCCGATCAGAGCATTGAGTAGGAAGCAGCTCTTTTTGCAAAATAACAAGACACTGTCTTCTTGCTTGGTCTGCACATGCAGGGAGAGTCTCAGTCTGTAACGAGATCAGCTGTCAACGCTGGCAGAGATCACACATCACTGCCAGCAACTTCGGTCTATCAATACAAGTGATACGACACATATCAAGATACTTTTATTCTGAGTATTTACAGTTGGCTGTCAATGTTCAATTTGGACCGCTCTGGTGGTGCTTTGCATTTTCATGTGACTGAACATGTTTTGTAGACAGGGAGGGATATTATTCTGAGATGGAACAAGGTTAAAAAAATGGCTCTGTTTGCTGCAGCTGTTACAGTTTGCTACAATTTCTTAGAGCAACACAAATATCACAAAGTTTGTTGCTTAATTTTTTTTAGATCTAATTTTTGATCTAATTTAGTTGTTTCTGTGATATATTAAAGTACAAATAGAAATTACATACATTTTGTAAGTTTAAAGGCTTTTATTGACACTTTAAATTGAATTCGTGCATAATCAGTATTTTCAGTGTTTGCTTTTCTTGTTCAAGACCCCTGCAAATTGCCCCAGCATGTGGTCAATCATATTCTCTTCCTAATCCTGACTGATAGAAACCCATTCTTTAATTTGTCCACCCACCTCCAGAGGATTGATCACATGGTCTCAGTTGGATTAAGTTCTGGGGAGTTTCCTGGTTGTGACCGCAGAGTAACTCAACCCCCCTACCAGAGTATAACACCGCCCACATTTATTTTTGAAAAACGGCGTAGCTGGGCGGACCAGGAAAAAACACGGGGGGAATACTGGCTGGGCGTGGTCTGGGCTGTAGCGCAGAGTTATAGATGGCCAGAAAGGCGGAGAGAGCCACAGCAACACGAGCTCCTTTGCCTCAAAGGGAAATAATCTGTAGGTTGAGTTTTTCTCCACTTCCGTCTCCAGTTCTGTGGAGTAATTGAGTCGCTCCGAGTCATATAATTTCGGGCCGATGTCTCGTTCTCAGCAGCAGGTGCCGAACCTGTATCATCGCAGCATAGAATGAGCGCCGTCTCGGAGTGGTACATTGTTGTTACCAAATCTAATGCTAAATATCGATTAGCACGAGTAATTTCGTGTTATTCTGCCTCGACAGGAGCACCTGCAGCTACTGTACGTCATTGTCCGCAGCAGAAAATGTGTTGCAGAGAGATGCCCGGTATATAGTATCCAAGCATGACGAGAAAATCATTCAGGAATGTGCAAAAAAAAAGAAGAAACACCATCACAATTATTCCATTAAAAACGAATTGTTAGCCCAGATTTTATTTTCCATTCACTGATGTTAGTTATCCTTTGTCATTACGTTTATTATAGTTAATGAGCAAATGTCAGCAAGTACGGGTAACCATCAGCATAACGGAGAACTCAGGTTTTGTGCTGCAAGCAGTTCATAGCGCCTCGCTACGGAGGTGTGGTCGAGTCCCCCCCTCTTATACAGAGCCGTAGTAAAAAGAAAAGTAACTACACTAAAAACGCTACGCTAAAGAACTAACTAAATACTATGCCAATGATAACTTGCTAACCTGAAAATCGATGTAAAATGCTCGCTCAGTATTCCAACTCCAACTCGCTACGGGGGCGTGTGCGAGCCTTGACTACTTTTATATCCCAAACGGCAGAGCGACGAACGTCACACAGCTCCAAATCACGTCACACAGACGCCAGAGCAAATGGGGAGGACAGGAATGAAATTCAAATGTAGTGCAACCGAAAATGTACCGATGGCGCCAAACACGCGGTTTTAGGCTCAAAAGTGAGATTTTATCTAATTTGCACTAAAATGTCAAAAAAGGGACCAGGACATGTAGAGAGCTCTATAAGAAGCATATTTATGCAGTTTATAAGCTACAAAAAGTTGATTTGGTGCTTAGTTGTCCTTTAATATGAGTTCCAAGAGCGGTGTGATTTATCAAACATCAGTGTTTGTGCTGGCAATTTAAAACACCACCACATTCCAAGTTTATTACGAGGGATGTCCCAATACGATCACTTGATCGTTAGGGATGCTCCGATCAGGTTTTAGGCTGCCGATCATAGATACTGATTAGCCACAATGCCGATCACCAATACCAATCACATAGTTTGGCTGTAAATTGTTCATTTAGTTATGTTGAGTGCTACTGCGTGTGTTACATGATTCGGAAAAAGGAACAATAGAAATCACCTTAAATTAGAATAAGCATAGTTTTATTTTTTCAAGAGAAAAAAAAAAACCTTACAAGTACAATGCTGTAACAATTCAGTCAAATGTCAACTAAAGAACACTTCAAATGATGTACTATCAGTAACACAATCTATAAGAAACTCTCTTAGATTTTTGAGTGTCACGCTCATATGGGCGAGTGTTTCCAAGCGTGGGCTGCGTTAGCTGCCGTCTGACTGTAGCAGCATTAGCTGCCTTCTTTTCATTCTTTGTGGTGAGCCTCCGAAACTCACCATGCTCCGTCAAGTGTTTATTCTTTAAATTTTGGATCCAATTCGTTGTGTTGAAGCTTTTAGACGTGCTTCTTCCGCTGGGTATTTTTTCATTGCAAGTTATTGCAAGACGCAAACTTAATATCATTCTCACAGACCGAAAAAAAGTTCCACACGGTAGACATGTTTGTTATTGTGGGTTTGGCGCCATGCGCACTAAGTAGAGTGAAGGGGAATGGTAAACTACTGTGCCTCCTCTGGCTGGGAAGAGTTGGCGCTTTATAGTCGGTATGTAGACTATAATAATAAAGTCAGTACCAGTACTTGTGATTGTGAATGACAGCCTGTGATCTGCGAACACCGATCACACACTTTTCCATGGAAATCGGTCGATAATTATCTGTGGCCGATCGGAGCATCCCTAGTGGTCGTAAATCTGCCCCGAATACGGCTTTTCAGACTCAATCGGAATCGAACTTTACCTCCCAATCAGGACTCTGATGTATATGTACCTGTGAAATTTTTAATTCTATGTGGGGCCGGGCTAGTGGCTATCTCTAATCCCAGGAGCTAGTACCTATTAAGTAATATTTATCTTTTATTCACTTTAAATAATATTCAATTCAAACCAGCTGAACTGAGAACTTTTTATTAAAGAAATTAAGCGGTTGCACTTAGAAAACACCTGCTACGGTCCCTGCTCCACATGAACCGTAATGCACGTCCGTGTGTAATCAAACAGTGGGATTGCTGCAGGGTTGTTGTCAAGAGGTTTGGGATTTGGGACGTCTAGACTGGAATTACACTGCTTCAGAAATCTATGCTATGAGTTTAGGAGCAAATTATATTTCAGCTTATAGTGAAAACCAATTATACTGCAACTTACAAACTTAGAACACTGTGGCCTTTCTTACAATGTATTTACTCAAAAATATAGAGTAACTGTGATCCCGTTATAGTGGAAGGCAGTATTGTGCACACCAGCTTATAGCCTGCTGGAAATACCATAAAAAGTAATACTGTTTTGTTTTTTACATTTGTCTGAAATATTAACCTGAAGCTCATCTTTAATTATCTGTAAGATTTTGATTTCATGGGATTTGCACTAATGATAATGCTTATTAATTAAATTAATCTTATAAAAAGTGAAGTTTTTACATGCTAAAATTGTATTTCAGTTGTATACATTTTTAATACTGGAGGCAAAATATCGGATTGGGACTTGAAATCGGATCAGGATCGGATTCCAAAGATCCTGATCGAGAAATCTCTGTTGATTTAGGTGCAGTCTTTTTACCAACAATATCCTTGGCTGTGATGCCCTTTTTATGCAACTCAGGGATTCACGTCTTTGCTTCCCGGTAACCATGGTTAACAGGAAGAACTATGATTTCTAGCATCACCATCCTCTAAACTTGTTCATTCTGCTATTCTAATTCAGTCAGCCTGACGTACTGATCCCCTGCCTTGTGCTCATCAACATTATCACCTGCGTTAATGAGAAGATTAGTAAATTATTTCAACGGGTCATTTTGTGGAAGCAATGAAATGCAGTGAAAAGGGTTTTTTAGGGGGGAATTAAGTTAATTTCCATGGCAAAAAATGACTTGATAGCATTCTGGAATGTATTTAATGAGCTATCATAAAAACTGACATAGCAAACTTTGTTAAAAACAGTGTATGTGTCATTCCCAAAACGTTTGACTATGACCGTGTACTGGCTGTGTTTCCAAGGCTCTTTTTTGTTCCAATACAATAAAATAAAAAAAAGCCACTAGATCAGAGTGTTCTGAGCCGGTTGGATCTCTCTGCTGTGGATCCACTTGTTTGTAGAGTGTTTTAGACTTACAAGAGCGAGAAAATAAATCAGAACTTTATATAAACTGTAGCAGGACGTATTTTGGGTTCAAAGTCTTTTGCGAAGTTAGAATGGGAAGCGCTAAATATTAGATCATCATCATCATTTTATGAACTTTCACACGCACCACATCGTATGATTAAAATAGGGCTGGACGATAATTCAATAGCAATATATATCTATTGTAATACGTGTGGTGCGATGGAAGAAATCAGGATCAGAATAACTTCATCCCCTAAGGGCAATTAAAATGCAAGTACAAGTGAGCAGCATAACATTTAGGACAAGACATAAACAGACTGTGATGGAGAATGTCAATGTCTTCGTCCATCATCTGTTGGGGTAGCAGCATTAGAGCCAGGGACTTAAAACGGCTCAACAACCTGATAAAGAAGGCTGGTTCTGTTCTGGGGACAACTGTGGAACAACTGGACATAATGATGCAAAGAAGGATTCTTCATAAAATTAAAAAGATAATGAACAACCCTGAGCATCCTCTTCATGAGACTATCCTACAGCAACAGAGTATCTTCAGTCGGAGGCTTCTTCAGTTTCGCTGCAACACAGAAAATCCTTTCTCCCCACAGCCATCATGGTTTACAGCAACTCCTTGAAAAATTAATTAGTATTGAGCTACAACAACTCTTGATTTCCCTCTGGGATTAATAAGATATTTTTGAATTGAATTGACAATAGACCAAAAAAATTATAAATACGTAACATGTACAGTAAATACCCGTATTTAAAAATAAAATGGACTAAATAAAATAAATACCTATAAATGAATAAAAATGTCAACACTATTAATAGTCTTTGATGGTTATGAGGTCAATTGAAAAATGTTGATAGAAAAAAAAGTTTCCCCTCATTTTTTAATTACAGCCTATCAGGTAGCTTAACACAACAATCATTACTTACTCCAAACTAATCATTAACGCTGACCCATGCAGCTCTGTCAGTCACCTCTCTCTGCTTTCAAACCACAAAAAGGTTTATATGATTTGAGCTGAAACACAATTTTTTTGATAGTCCCTTAGCGAACCATTACCGTAACTTCACCACAGTCAGATGTCACAGCAAGGGAGCAGCGGAGAAAGGTGTTCTGTATACTTTTTTCAGTGGCTTAGGTAGATTTTGCGTCCTGTTTTGAACCGATCCTAGATGCGCTAAAACACTAAACGTAGCAATAATTAAATGGAATATGATACTACGATCAGCTGTCTTAAGCAGGACTACCCTCTCCTGGCTCGCTGTGAATCTGTTAAAGAGAGACACAGGAAATTACTTCTATTCATGGATTGGTCACCGAAGTAAACAATTTAATTCTGGTATTTTGATACAAAAAGGGGTCTCAAACACGGCTAACAAGATTAGTTTCTGTTCTTAATCTTCTCTGAACCGATCTTTATTTGAACACCTGATTGTCTATTCATTGAGTGCTGGCCTGGGCCAACACGTGGGCTCATTTTAGCTTAGCTCCCTGTAACACATGTGGGCGTTTGGAGCTGCTCAAATACATTTCTTAAACATTTAACAAAAGGGAAAAACTTGTCTGATTGAGTAGCTCAAATTACAGGATTTAAAACGACTCTTTGTTGGGAAAAGTCTTTTAAAAACACTGATTAAAGTTTTTGGCTGAGGGTCCTGTATTACCTAAATAGCAGATGAAAACTTATAGAAGTTACCAACAGTAGAACACACGCCTTTAAAATGTGTGAATCTAAACTTATTTGCCTCTGCCCCAACAGACCTTATGAACGTTTAAAGATAACGTTACAAACGTTTTACAGCACTCAGCTCTGTTTCTCAGCGGTCGGCAGTCTGAAACTCAGGGGGGTTTTGTCGGACTCTGCGGAAAAACAACGTCTTTGTTTATCAATGTTTAGGATTCACCTGGTGTGGTCTTCGGGTTCCTGTGGAGAGAGTTACTCACAGAACTCGGGCCTTCCCGTCGCCACCGAGGGAGATGGTTGGAGATTGTCTTCTGTTCCCCGCCTGTCCGTGGCACTATGCAATATGACTAATCCTTTATTGATATGCTCTTTTTGTATACCGTCCAGCCCTATGATAAAAGACAAATAAGACTTCAACTGGGATGAACTCAACTAGAGTGAGACTAGAGGTTTGCACTACAGTTTTTTGTTATCGTCATTTTAACTGACTGGGTCGAACTAATCTGGCCCAAAAGATTTATAAACTAAATTTGCCTGCTATAGCCTAAATGCAACATTGAGTTGGACCGAGCAACCATATTTTGAGACTGCACTTTGTTGCCACTGGAGACTCACATTAGGAGCACCTCTTCAGCAAAAATTTTGGAATCAGGGAACGTTTCTCTAATTTAAGTTATCAGAATTCTCAAGAGTTGGAATCGATTCGATTCAGTCTGATCCAATTCAATATTGATATTGGTCAGTGCTATTAAAAGCTTCTTTTTTTTTTTTTTGCTGTTATCTTAATTATATGCCAGAAATTCAATGACTTAACAGTGGGTGAGTAACAGTTCACCATGGAAAACTGTATTAACCCTGTCAGACACAAAACTTAAAATGACCGTCTGGACTTTTCCTTCCCATTTCACCTTTAAAAAGGGCAAACTATTCTAAAAAATAAAATCGATTTTTGAACTTGTGAATCGATTCGATTCGATTTCTATAAGAATCGATTCAGAATCGTTTTTTCTTTTTTCGATTATTTCAACACAGCTCTACTTGCATGCGCTCCTTCTGGTTAAGTTGCAGCGATCTGTTGGTGCAATCTGTGTCCTGTGCAGTCATGGAAGCGTTCCATACCTCCGTGACTCTACAACGTACTGTATTGGGCTTAGTGCCCAGGTCTGAGATTATGCTCTACAGGAATCATTTTTTGACTGATTTGATACATGAACTCTGTGCATGAAGTTTAAAATGTCTGCTTGTCCTCATCAAAATGTCAAGGATAGGAATTTCAAACTTTCAGAATAACTGATGGCCTTCAGAATTTTCTGACAGCTAAAAAAAATTGTCAAATGCGGAACATATCTCGTTAGCATGATCCCTGAGGGAGACATAAATTCTAGGAGCAGCTATCCTCTTATTCTCTGCATTTTGGAGCGCTGCTCATTATGGGTAGTTGTTTTATTAGTTGGGTTTTTGATTAATTTATTACAAGCATTCGTGCTGCTTGTTCTGAAAGTAAATTGACTCAGAAGAGCTCCAATATCTCTATGTACTTTTTCAGCCTTAATGGTGCCATCATAAAAGTCCAAATTACCTTTGCCAAGGGCACTGACACAACACCATGCCCTGACAAACCCTGGCTTTTGGACTTGTTGCTGGTAATGGTCTGATTATCCTTTGAGCACATGCAATCCATTTCTCCCAAAAATACCTGAACTGCTGAGGTAGGTAATGAACCTGCTTGATGGTCCATCCCAGAAGCGTTTGAGCCCAGAGGAGGCCAGAACGCTTCTGGACACTGTTAACTTCCTTCTGGGACACTACAGGTCTAACTGGCATTTGTGGCTTTAACTACTTGTGGTACTTGGCAAAGGTTTGCCAGATTAATCCTGAGCCCATGTGGTGATGTCACTGATCGATGAAAGAGGATTCTTGATGCAGTGCTCGTTGAGGGACCAGAGATGACGGTGGTTCAGTTTAGGCTGGCGCCCTTGTCCTTTACGCACTGAAATTCCTCCAGATGCCTTGAATCTTCGAATTATGTTATGCACTATTGAAGGTAAAATATCCACATTTTTCTTCCTATCTTTCTTTTAGGAACATCATTTTTAAATATTTCAACATTTTTTTCACGTATTTGTTGGCAAACTGGAGTTCCTCGCCCCATCTTTGCTCCTAGAGCACTAGACCCTTTCTTGGATGCTGCTTTTGTAACAAAATCATAATTACGGTCACCAGATGACATTATCTGTTTCAAATCACATCATTATTTAACAAACCATGATTACTAGCCCAGAATTGTTCCTGTCCCAACCTTTTTTGGAATGTGTTGCAGTTGTGAAGTAAAAAGCAAAGGAAGTATATTACAAATGAAATGAAGGTGACCAGACAAAACATGTAATATTTTTTGTTCTTATTGTCTGCAATGAAATACAAGTCGGGGATAATTTAGAAAGCAACACTTTCCTTTTTTGTATGCGTATTCCATACAATCCCGACATTTTCTAATTTTGCTTTGTAATTAAATGAAAATGTGATAAAATGTGTTTTTATTGCCTTTTTACAAAATGAATGCAAGTTCTTAACTACAAAGAAAAATAAAGTGGATTTGACCTGAAACCCTAGAAGCCTGGCTGTCTATATGCTGAATGTAAACTGCTCCTTCTGGAACTCTTGTTGCAACTCATGTGTGACAACACATGTGACAACTGAAGCTATTTATTTCAAGCAGCAGCTAGAATAGATCCTTGTCTTTGTAGGTGAGCAGTCGAATGTAGACAAGTCCAAGTCACACTCAAGTCCTAAGTCTCTGATTCCAATTGCAAGTCCAAGTCCCATAGGATTAGTCCATATCCAGGCACTAGGTCCTACTGGTCAAGTCCAAGTCAAGTTATCACCTGAGGGCAAGAATTCAGTGTAGATTCAGATGAGGATAAGAATGATGCATGTCTCCGTTGGAGTTTCAACATTTATTTCCACAGTACAAGGAGATCCATTGGCTTGATGCTCTCTACCCTATCTCGTGTTTGTTTGTGTGTGTGCGTGTGTGTGTGTGTCTTGTGTGTCGAGTCCAAGTCCCGGTCTTTCAGATTCCAGTCCAAAACTTGAATCCGAGTCAGGACTTGAGTACTCCATCTCTGGAAGAAGTAGTAGTAGTTTTCATCCAGTATTTCAGATTTCCCTCTCCCGTTTCCCACACACCTTTAACTCCTCTTGTCTCTTCAGCCCGTGGATATCACTCAGGCAGTGACAGAGAGAATCAAAGCTCAGAGGCGTTTGGCTGAAAACCCCTATGACATCAGTGCCATTTGTATGCTCAGTCGGGCACAAGAGCAGGTAAATAGTTCTCATACAGGACCATTAAGGACATGTTGCTTTGTCAGATAGATTAAAAAAAAAAAATTAATACTTGGCTTTTAAGACAATTGTTTTTTTTTTTTGTTCTTCTAACAGGTGGATGCATGGGCTCAGTCCAGTAGCGTTCCTGGTCTCTTCACTGGTTCTACTGGAGCTCAGGTTCTCAGCTCAGAGGAGCTGTCTTCCAGCGGACCACAAGCATGGCTAAAGAAGGTAAGGTGCTCACAAAACGCCCTGCACAACATTGCATGGGCCACCATGCCACATGGATCACATATTGATGTGCCATTAGGCACAGTTCAGTTCAATTGAATCCATTTAACAAGTCAAATTCCCATGGTGAAATATGGCAAGGACATCTGGGATAGATGTTTTACACCTTTGAAAGGTGGTATGATGTGGAAACCTGGAAATTCCCATTGAAGCGCATGGGTTGATGTATAAAATGGAGCAAATCTATGTGGTGCTTTTCTGGTTGTAGTGACTCTCTGAAGGGTATTTTACAGAATGAACTTGTTCACCGAGTTAGACTCACAAACTCTCAAAGTTAGACATAAAAGGTATGATTTGTGCCATGCCAAATCCAATCTTTTCTTCCAATTTTTTTTTTCTTACAAATTATGGAAAATGATCAAACGAGTTAAATTATGAGATATATAATATAAGATAAAGTTGTTATCTATTCAAATCAATAATAATAAAAACAATTAAATATAGCCTTCACTATTAATGTTGCACAGAAATCGTGCGTCCCACTCCTGTTGTATTGCTAACATCAAATAACTTCAAAAGTGCGTGCTAACTGCTAACCATCTACTACAGAAATGGAGATGGCACCTCCTCAGCCACACAGTTGCTACGACAAAAGACAAAATAAAACACCGTTAACTAAAGTTACCAAATCGCCACGTAAACAGATTTTTTAAAAATGCTGTTCAAGCATCACACAGCAACACACCAGGTTACAAAATGGCAGGTTTACTACAACATTCACCCTGTAGATGGCTTCAGGTAGCAGTTGACCAGTAGACCAATGTGTTGTCATTCTAGGCTGTCACTCGTTTTATGATGTCAGTACTTCTCACTCCCTTGTTTGTTGGAAACAAACAAGGGAGTGAGAAACTACAGAATTATTTGTATAACGCCACCTGCTGTTTTGGTGTAGTCTGTCATGTAAAACGCTGGATTCCAATACGGGCTGAGATCCACACCATGTGAACAGAAAAAATTTGCATTTTTCTCACATGTGAAAAGCCCTTAATGTTTTAACTACCAGCATGGGGCCTCCTGCTTCTCAGTACCGCGTGTTATTTCTGCGACTTGATTGGCCACTTAACAAAGCAGGGCTTCGACTGGATTAGTCAGTTAAAACAACAATTAAAACACACCCTACCATTATCAACATCAAGCTTGTTAATATTGCGATAAAATTCAATTAATGGCCCATTTCCACGTGAACCAGGTGAACCTCCATCTGACCTTTGCCAAAAACCATCAAGCGACACACAAAAGGCAGTCAAGACTTAAATCCAGGTTCTTGCTTTGCCTTGAGCTTCCCGGACAAGTTCTCACATCTCACATGTGGAATCAAGTGTGGAATCCCTTAACTATGTTAACAGTAGGAAAGCATGTTGGGGACCTTCTCCCTGAAGAACATTTACCAGCTCATGTTTCAGATGTGGAAATAATGCCCTTTAGTCACTTTTTAAACGGCTGATAGTCAAAACCCTTTTGCAACATGCTGAAACACGAATTTCACATGTGAAACATGTGAAATCATGCAACTAACCAATGTAAAAGACCTGGGGAACAATGTGTTTCCTATATTTTATACAATGTAACTTCCACATGTATTTTCCACTAGTAAAATTCTTTATAATTTAAGAAACATGTGGCAAAAAGATCCACATGAAGAGCATGTTCCTCAGGCTTCCCAACATGTTATAAGTGGGGAAATTATGCCTAATAGTAAAGTTTCAGCATCGGGACTGTCCTTCCACCTGCTCATAAAAGGACATTACATCATGTTACATCATGTTACATCACTTTACATCAACTGACCAAATTATAAATCTTTCTTGGTCAGTTTCACCAACTTACAAAGTTGTTTCCTTTTATTTTTCTGGTATTTTTTTAAAAATAAAAAAGAAATCTGCAAGTTTCTACAACCAATCTTTCTTTTAGAACCA
This sequence comes from Apricaphanius iberus, assembly GCA_028564705.1. NCBI lineage: Eukaryota > Metazoa > Chordata > Actinopteri > Cyprinodontiformes > Aphaniidae > Apricaphanius > Apricaphanius iberus. The sequence continues at coordinate 63,624 of JAPXFQ010001230.1, forward strand.
CAATTGAACATCAAACAGAAGCTTGTTTGAACTACGCTGCTACATCACACACCTGTGGTGCATTCAAGGAACTTTCGAAATATATAGCGAGTTCTAGAGCATAGGACATGTTAGAAAAATACTGAAAATGATAACATAAGCCATAAACTTCTGTTTAATGGTGGTTGGAAAGCAGTGTGCTGTATATTAAATATGCCCTACTTATTTTTAAAGTCTTAAAAAAACACTATTCTTCCTATAAATTTTGTCTCAAAATATCTAAGCAATTTTTTTTTCAGAACTAGAAATTCTGTTTAAAAGGTTTTTGATGTCTAGTTGCAATTGTTCATCGTGTAAATGTTGTACCAGTTCCCTTCTCTCAACTTGTACCAAAGTTTCTTGAAAACAAGGAAACTTGTTTTTTTTAGGCAAGTTGTGTTGTGCTACAAACTCGTAACTTGTGTAGTACGTCTGCTAAAAGCTAAAATAAATTAACATATAGCATATATAAAACATCTGAAAGTTGAATTCTTCAGTAACGTGACTTATATTACTACGCTGCAATGCTACTACGATGGGCGGGACGTAAATAGAGTATGTAAGCCGGCAGCCGCTGTCACGTAAGGCAAGTTTGTTCCATACCGTTTTTTTGACCAAGGAAGGACCGTATCCTCGCAGGCGAGGCACCTTGACATTGAGAAACACCCAGTACTTCTGGGAGGCGTCCTTGGAGAGAAAAGTTGTATAGTGCTGTTTTCAGTAGCGGGACCCTCCCATGCAATGACGGCTCCGAAAATGAACAAAATAAATGCTGTTGTGCCTTCAAATGTTTTGAAAACCAAGTTTTAAAGGTATAAACGTTGGGAAGTTCATCTTTAAGGTAAACTGATTAAACTGATAGCTAGACATTCTCTATTAGGACTTTTAATGGTTCCATTGATTATAACAAGATGTCCAGGTCCTGAGCAGTAGAGTAGCTCCACACAATCACACTACCGCCAGAATGATTGACAGTTGACCCTTGTTCTTTAATGTGATGGACAAGACACTCTGTGTCCTTTGTGTTGTTTTTGAGTCAGCACTTGTTATGGCTTTGGAATTTGCCTCAGTCTCCCTGTCATGAACTTTGACCTTAACTGAAGCTGTAGATGTTGTTCTGGGTTCCCCTGTGATCTAAATATGTCGTTGTCGAGATCTTGAGGTAGTTTTGGTAGATGAGCCTCTCCTGGGAAGGTTCCCAACTGTTCCCTGTTTTCTCCACCTGTGGATTATTGTTCTCACACTTCTCTGGATTTTCAAAACTTTAAAATGACTTCATATCCCTTTCGAGACTGAGATCCCTTGTGAATTTTTTTTTATCTTTCATTGTCTTTTAAACACATTTCAAAGTGTTGCCTTTTGAAATCCTGATTTCTTGGTTTCTTAAGAACCAAGAGATTTGGGGGATATTATAAGTTAGTTTTGATAGTTCCTTTTATTAAGTGGAATCATCCTTTGAAAACTAGATTTCTACTTACTTTGGTTGTCCTTGCCTGAAAATAGGATGTTGTGTCATTTAAAGCAGCACTGTAATACAAATCCTAAAGTCAAAATACATTTTTTATTAATTTAACCTGCCTACCACTTTCATTGTGATGATATTTCAACCCAGTTTTCAGACCCAATATAAAATTGAGCTGTACATCTGTCTCAAAGGTGACAGGTAGGCAGACTAAAATCAGTGACAACAATGAGACCTTGTATTTTAAAGCCCAAGGAGAAGAAAAAATCAACCGCAAAGAACAAAAAAACACAATGTTTTTTTATATCCTCAAATTCACACCTGGATGTTCACTTCCCCCAGGGCAAAACTCCTTCACATCTGTTAGCTCTGCAAGTCTTTGGTTATATGTCTTTTGATCCAATTTAACTTCTTGTGTCAGCTTTGGGTCTGTCAGTCAGAGACTTTGCTGTGATTAGCTCTTCAGTGATTGGAATTGTTTTCAATACAGTAACGTTATATACCATATTGAGTTATAAATGTAAACTTGTAATAACAAATACGACCTTAGTTAATACCAAGTTTGCCACTGTCTTGACCTGCTGTAGTACAGCAGGGCTAGAACTTGTTCAGCTGCTTTTATTATGTCATAAAAACTAAAAGCACAAAAGAGAAAAATTTAATTTTTACTCGGATATAAAAAATTAAGGCTAGAACGATCCCGGGAAGTCCAAATTCCTTTTAGGAAGGTCATAACTTTATCACTAATCGACCTTATTGTTGCCTTGGATGAGCCCTGGATCCATTAAATAATCTCTGAATGCTTCTGTATGTTTGTCCATCCATATTCCAATATGGTCTGTGGGTTTTAAATTTTCTTTACTTAAATTTGAGTACCTCCAAAATATATCTCATAAATTCAAACAGAACTACAGGGGACCGTCAACTATTCACAGGTCATTATTCGCTGGATTCACCCATTCACGCATTTTCATGGAGCGTAACTCCAAATTACAAACTTTCCTCACCAGACTATCTTGGATTTGGTTGTAGAACACTGTACTATACTTTTGGCTTGTGATTCCCACTTTATCTGTACTTAACCTTAATAACTGTACAGTACACTGTTTTTGTAACTGTTGTACATGATGTAAGTAGTTTTTCTTCTGTAAAAATTATGTGTGTTTCTGTTTTGTGTCCTGTTCTGTTTGTATAAGTTTTTTGTTTTGTTTTTTTGCTGCTTTTACGACCAAATTTCTCCATGTGGGACAATTAAAGGATTATTCTATTTTATTTTAAGCTGAAATACATATTCAATACTACTTGACATACTATTGCATTAGCAAAGCAGCGAATCAAGGAGCAACCTTGATTTTCGTGTGTGCTGATTGGATGTACCCCCAAGAGCAGAGATTAGGATAAGGTAGATGTAGCTCCTTCAGTAGAACCAAGACTGTTTATGCTGTTCATATTAACACATATTTGTTTATTGTTTATTAATTACAGTTAAGTGTGTTTAAAAGGGGTCTCAAGTGTTTGGCTTTAAGCTATTCATTGGAAGAGGTGTTCTCTAACCACCACAAACACAGGGAGGCCATTGTATTTGATTTATACATTAAAAGTTGTCTTAGTTAATATTTCTGAATATAAACATTTTAATGAGAAATCTAGATATGTTCATATCACATGAAAAATGGAAAGGTACCCTGTGGCGGTATTTCGGCCAGTGAAACTGACCAATTCTGTTTTGGCAGCTAAACGATGTAATCAGATAGAGGTAACTTGATCAGAGGTCACGCTACAATTTTTTGTTTTCAGTCATGTTTACTGATGCTGGGGTCAGAAAAATAGTTATAATGTATTTTTTCTGAAACTGAAATGAACAGAAATCTGCAAGACTCTCTGAGTGAGGGCTTTCATGATCACTTCAGTGAGAAGAAATCTCTGCATCCGCTCCTTCTGCATCATTGGTTAAGCGGATGCTGATCTGGATAGTCTTTGCTACAATGTCTTCATTTAAAATTTTTAGGTCGTTAAAACTTCGACTCATCCAACTACTATACTAAAAGTTGGGAAATAAACAGTTAAAAATTAAGAAAAAACTTTTTTAAAGTTTTAAAAATATTTATAGAAAATCTATTTCTCATGGGAAATAAGTTGGGACACTACCATGGTTATGTCCTCTTCAAACGTTTTAAAATTTAACAGACATTACGTCCACATTGTTATAATAATCTTCACTCAACATTTTAAACGAAGTTTGTCCTGTTGAAGCCAACCGGGTGCATTGCGGTAGAAGTGTCATGGTTTGTAAAGCTTTGCTGCACCATAAAATCTACCAGGAATTCTACCGTGTACAAGCAGGTTGAACTGGACTGTGCAACGGGCCAGGTCAAACTCCCAAGATGCTGTGGAGTATCGGACACTGCCTCTACAGCATTCTATAAAATATTGTGACTAATCTTTATTTTTTCCGCTACAGACCGGTTTAATATCAGACAATATTTCCACAGACTGTTGGATGATTGCAACAAAATGAAAAGATGACTGGCATAAAAACCTGCCATTTCTATATATAGTCATAACTAGAGAGACAATGTTTTTCATATCAGTCGATATTAATATATCAGGATATAAAACAGATGATTAGTTTTACTTTTTTTTTCTCAAACTTGCTTTTATTTCAGTCATCCTTTCTTGGAATTGAACTGAATTCAGGGTCCAATTAAATTCCCACTGAAAAACACGAAAGAAAGCCCTATGCGGACTGACATCTCTATGAACTATGGAAACCCAAGAAATGTTTTTTTTATTTATTTTAAATTCATATGACTCCTGGTATTGCCTGTTGAATGTAGCTTTTATTTTCTTGGAAGTTGTAGACCCTTCTTCGGTCTCTTCCGTGGACCATTTCTTTTTCACAGATAAACTTTTAAGAGATGTTTTTGATCATTTTTGCTAGGTTGTTGGTTAGTTTTTACCTGTGACGTATCACATGACTGAGGAAAACATCTTGACATAGCTCAAGAGAGTTATAGCCAGATGTTACTGAGAGAATGCGGATATTTTTCAAAACAAAACATTGTTTTAACTCTGATAATAAATAATAAATAAAACATAAATAGTGTAAGTAATTTAGTGTCAGCAGTTATTTAATCCTTCTGTACAGCCCAGTACCAAATGACCCCTGACCTGGTACCGGCCCAAGGATTGGGGACTTCTGCTCTAAAACATTAGAGTGTCTTGAAACTGTTGTGGTCATGCTAACCTTTCAAAGGGCAACTTGGGTTTGTGCGCCTTGCTCAGAGGTACTCCGATGTCGGTCAGGAGAGAAAGTTGGAATCAGACTTGTAACTTTTTGACTGTAAGATCATTTCTCTTCCCGTTGAACCACAGGAAGGGATTTCATCCGGCAAAGTTAACACCAGCTATTAGTGGAAAGGTGTCCGGAATATTTCGCTAGATTACATATATTTGTTAATATATTTTCTATTGTAGAACATGTTTTATTTGGGTTTTTTCCCTGTTAATTCCAAGACTCCCTCTACATGAAATGAATTTAAAAGGTTGGCTTAGCCCTAGCTTTAGCCTTAACCCTCTCTCCTCTCCGTGCCCCATTATAGGACCAGTTCCTCAAGGCAGCTCCAGTGTCAGGAGGCGTCGGGGAGTTCCTAATGAGAAAGATGGGATGGAGAACAGGAGAGGGGTTGGGGAGGAACCGCGAGGGGACCGTGGAACCAATCGTCATTGACTTCAAGGTGGACAGAAAAGGTCTGGAGGCACAGAATACTTACCAAGCTCCCGATGATGCTGATGTACCAATTTGTCTTTGTTAAATCTTTCTGATTGTTTGGATCATTTAGTGCAGATGATTTGTTTTTATGAAGATAATGAAGCTTTTTGTAATTGAAATAAAGGCTTCAAATCTTAAAAATAACTGAAATTCAACAACTAAGCAGTATACATAAAATATTGGTATGTACTTGATGAACTCCCCCACATGCAAACACTCTGAATTTCCTGTTAAATCTCCTGCTTCTCTATGCAGCTCTGTCAGCCCCCTCCATATCCCACTGATGGACTCTTGAGGGAGATTTTCCGACAGACTATCATAATAAATACGACAGCAGTGCTAATGGAGTTCCTGTGTCCAATGATTTTTATCTTTCAGGTCTTGTTGCTGAGGGAGAAAAGCTACAGAAGCAAACAGGAGGACTTGTTGTAACCAAGGACCTAATGGGTAACAGACTCGGACACAAACCCCTGTTTATCAATCTGTTTAGTTCTGTCAAGCATCAGTTTTTCTATTTGTAAAAACATTCACATATGAAAAATAACTGTGTAAAATGTATTGATTGGTTGAGTCTCACCCAAACATTTGAAAACCAGGATTGTCTTATCCCTATAATTCAGAACACTGCAGAAATTGAGTAATTGCAGATCCCTCTACTCTGATTATGTTCCCCTAGATAAACAGGAGGCACTTTACATGGATTTAATATGCCTTCTGATTTTGCTAAGGCAACAAACATTCCAATCTCACTGACCAGTGCAGTTTATGGCTTAAGGTTGGGAAACGGGAGGAAATGATTAGTGTGAGGATGATTAGTGTGATTGCTGTTGAAAAGCAGGGAAGAAGACTGCAGCTTTTCCCATAAGTCAAGAATGTTTGTTTGACCAAATTCACATTACAAACCTTCCTCAAAGTAATTACCTTTCTGAATGTTGTCATCAACTTACTGATGTTCTGCATGTTTGCATGTCATAAGTTCTATTTACTTTATGAAGATGTTTCAGAAAGTTTACCTCATAGCTTGATGATCCAGGATCAAGGCCTCTGATTTGCTAGATATGACTGAAGGAATTTGCTTCAGGCATATTTGATGAAAAAGAAATGATATCAAATTTGTAGAAAAAGAATCACAACAATTCTTTACTAAATTCTAGAACAATGATAACTTCTTAACTTCTTAGAATTCAAAAGATTACTGTACTTCTTGAAAGCCAAGCTGTTATGGCTTCATACGTTTCTGATTGAAGGGTAATTCCCAAGATTTAAGACAACTGGACGGTCACCTATGGATGTATTTAAGGAACACCTCAAACAGTTTGCTTCCTTGTGTATCTCCAGCTACGATGACATCAGGTAACTTGGGCCACCTTTTGGCAAATATAGACAACTCAAATTGATTGGTTGTTGTTTTTTTAGGACACTCTAGCCGGAAAAGGGTAGAGTGCCTTCTCCGGGTTGGGAATGAGGTCCTCCCCCAAGTGGAAGAGTTTAAGTATTGTGGGATCTTGTTCGAAAATGAGAGAAAAATTGCGTGGGTCTCTCTTTAAGCTGCGGCCCCCACAACCCGACCCCAAGTATTCAGGGACCGATGGATGGATGGACGGACTCGTACCAACACTTGGAGATTGTTTGCTGACATTGCTTGTACAAAATTAAAAGGCTTGGAGGCTCAAACCTTAAGTGTCTCATCTTATCTGATGGCCCATTTTACCTGATGTCACCCTATCATCTGCTCACATATTTTTGCATATAAACAGCTTAATAAAGTCCTCCCATGTTACTGTGATGAAAAGAGACATACTGTGTTCCAACAGTGTGAAGTTCTCAGTTTACTGTTGAGCTGTGTTCAACTCTGATCTATGGTTACGAAGTCTTGTTGGTGATTGAAGGTGCGAGATTAGATTAGTCAGTTGAGGTGGATTGGCCGTTTGGTTAGTATGTCTGCCTGGTGAGATGTTCTGGACACATCACACCAGAAGGATATCCTGAGGTAGACCAGGACACTGGAGGGACTATGTTTCTTGAATGGTGTGGGAATGCCTAGGGATTCCTCTGGAGGAGCTGAACCAAGTGGCTGAGGAGAGGGAAGTCTGGTTCTCTCTGCTTAGACTGCTCACTTCACAGAAAACTAATTAATGATGAAATGAGATTTATATTTATTTGTTTGCTTGTCCATATCTTAATTATCAAAGGGGCTGTCAGTCTGCCACAGAAAGGGAGCGGTTCAAAGAATTCTATCAAAGACGTATTTTCTGAAGATAGAACACGTCTATTAATTAAACTAGTTGAAATGATGCCCCACCGCTGGGGATCAGTTCCTTTCCCCACCCGTCTCATTTATGCTCGTTCTTTTTGTACTATACAGGGAAGCACCCGGTTTCTGCTCTCATTGAGCTGTGCAACAAGAAACGGATCCCGCAGCCAGACTTCGTCATGGTTCACATCAGCGGCCCAGACCACCGCAAGAGTTTCCTGTTCAAGGTGGGTTAGTCCGGATATAGAATCAAAACTAAGAAAGCTTCATCAAAGCAAATTATTCAAAAGTATTTTTAAATCATAATAGTTCTGCTCTGATATAGCTGTATAAAAACTCTTTAAGGTTGAAGACTTTTTTTTTCTTTCATTCTTTTCTTTCATTCTTTCAATGAATCGCCTTCATTGAAATTAAGCCTATTTGTCTGATGGGAGATCAGCAAAACAACACACCAGTGATTGTGCTTAGAAACTACATTTTCTCTATGTGTTTTTGAAACTATGTTATTCCTGTTTATACCTTCCCAGCCTTCACCTTTTTACTCCATATATAATGAAACGCCTAAATCAGCTGAATATTTGCTTCTGTGTGTTATTTAACCCATCCATATGCTGTGTTGCCCCCAGGTCACTGTGAATGGTGTGGACTATCAGCCTCAGACAGCTAGTCCCAATAAGAAACACGCCAAGGCCATGGCAGCTACTGTCGCCCTGCAGGCGCTCGGAGAGGTACCGAATCGTCTTTGTTTCTATCTGCCTCGAAGTAACAGAATACAATTGTTACTGAGACTAAACATCCCAGTTTGAGAGCCTTCGAACCGCTGCTGTTATTTTCTCGGCCTTTAACTTGTTCAAAATGGCTCAGCTTTTCTCTACCTCATCAGTTGTTTGTTTCAAAGCTTTGCTGTGTAGGCGGGAGCATCAGATCACTGCAAAGCTGAGATTTTGATTCTGTTGAATCCATTTGATCTAATATCATGCAGTCTAACATGAACTATTAAAAGGCTTGAAAAATATATAAATAAAATATATATATAAAAATATATACGGCTGGGTAATATGGCCTGAAATTAATGTTACAATATATTTAGCAGTTCATCTCGAAAAAGGTAAGTGGACAATACCCAATCCCTCATCCACTTCAGTATTAAATGGCCCTAGTCACCTCATTCACATAAAGTGCATGGGATTGTAATGGATACAGTAGGACAAAGTAGGGCCTCAAATCTCCACTCACTGGCCACAATTAGGGTACACCTTGCTAGTACCGGGTTGGACCAGCTTTTGCCTTCAGAACTGCTTTAATCTTTGGTGGCATAGATTCAACAAGGTACTGGAAACTTTCCTCAGAGATTTTGGTCCATATTGACATGATAGCATCATGCAGTTGCTGCAGATTTGTCGGCTGCAAATCCATGATTCGAATTTCCCGATTCCTCCTCATCCCAAAGGTGCTCTATTGGATTGAGATCTGGTGACTGTGGACGCCAATTCAGTACAGTGAACTTATTGTCATGTTCAAGAAACCAGTCTGAGATGATTAGAGCTTTATGACATGGTGCATTATCCTGCTGGAAGTAGCCAATAGAAGATGGGTACACTGTGGTCATAAAGGGATGGACATGGTCAGCAACAATACTCATGTAGGATGTGGCGTTGCAATAATGATCAATTGGTACTAAGGGGCCCAAATGCCCAATTTACAGTAGTGCCAGTAAGGTACGGAACGGGACATTTTGGCGTGTTTCCATTACCTGCGTCCATCCCGAGCCGACTCCAGCCAACCCCTTTTTCAGACTACCTCTGCCTTGGTTCCAAGTGTGCCGAAAGGACCCGACCACCTATGGGCTGATTGGTCCGGTAATATGATATCCCTCTCACTCCTACGCAGCAGCAGTAGCAGCTCATTGGTCTGGAGTTGTTTGTTTGTCTCAGAGTGAGCTATAGCTTAAAGTTTATGTTGTCATGTTGGCTGAGTGGTTAGCGTTGGTGACTCCCATTCGCTTGGTCTGGGTTCACGTCCTTATCGACTATGGTGCTTAAAAAAATGTTCACAGTAAGTTCAGGTTCACAGACATTCTTCCTGGTTTTAGAAAAAATATATATTTTTTAGATTTTTAAAGAATTATTATTTATATTGTATTTTTAAAATGTTTTAGGTTTGTTTACATTTTGTATTTCAATAAATGAAACAGAAAGCACAATTTTAATGGCAGAGCAGTACTTTTAATTTGAGATTTTTCAATGCAGTATTTCTTCTATTTATTTTTGTGTCAAAATATGATCCCCCTGACTAACATCATTAAACAAGGGGCAAACCCTTCTTATTTTACAGGGTTGGTCGATATGGCTTAAAAAAAAAAAAATTATCATACCAAATCGGATTTCAGATTGTAATAATTTTTTGTTAGCACTTTTCTAGTCATACTGACCACTCGAAGCGCTTTGTTTACTCAAAGCGCTTTACAATGAAGCCACATTCACCCATTCACACTCACATTCAGACACCGATAGCCAACATGGCTCGATAGGATGATAGAATTTGTGGGGTTAAGTGCCTTGCCCAGGGGCACATCGACATATGACTGGAGGAAGCTGGAATCGAACCTACGACCCTCCGATTGCAAGCCAACTACTCTACCGCTGAGCCACAGTCGCCCCACCTGATTTTTTTTTGCAAGAAGAAATTGCAAGTGATTAAAAATATTTTCAAAAACCTGCTTTTATTGCAATCACCCTGTCCTGGAGCTGACTTGAATTTAATGTCCAGCTAAAAACAAGCTGCAAAGTATCATTGTGAAACAAGATGGCTAGATTGAAATCACTCTGAGCTATAGAAGTGTTAGTAGTACTTTGGTTTAAAAAAAACAATCTCTGTTTTCCAAAAATGTAATCTTGAACAACGGAAGAGAGATGCATTTTACTGGAGCATTTGTTAATCAAAGCCCGTCCACCTCCTCGCCCTCTACTGTTCTTTTGAGATGGTAATGGAAACACAACCTACCCGTTCCAGACCGTACTGAGCCGTTCCATTCTGTATCGTATTGGCCCTAGTAGAAATGGGGCAAAAGTATGCCAAGAAAACGTCCCCCACACCATTACACCACCAGCAGCAGCCTGAACCATTGATACAAGGTAGGTAGAATCCATGCTTTCATGTTGTTTACGCTAGATTCTGACCCTAACATCCAAATGTCGCAGCAGAAATCGAGACTCATCAGACCACGCAACATTTTTCCAATCTTCTTTTGTCCAACTTTGGTGAGCCTTTGTGAATTGTAGCCTCAGTTTCCTGTTTTTAGCTGACAGGAGTGGCACCTGTGGTGGTTTTCTGCTGCTGTAGCAAGGTTCGATGTGTTGTGCATTCAGAGATGCTCTTCTGCATAACTTGGTTGTAACGACTGGTGATTGGAGTTGCTGTTGACTTTCTATCAGCTCAAACCAGTCTGGCCTTTCTCCTCTGAACTCTGGCATCAACAAGGTATTTTCTCTTTTTCGCACCATTCTCTGTAAACCCTAGAGATGGTTGTGCCTGAAAATCCCAGTAGATCAGCAGGAACAACCCTACTATATTCAAAGTCACTTAAATCACCTTTCTTACCCATCCTGATGGTCGGTTTGAACTGCAGCAGCACGTCTTGACCTTGTCTGCATGCATAAATGTGTTGACTTTGACACTTGATTAGCTGATTAGAAATTTTCGTTAACGAGCAGTTGGACAGGTGTGCCTAATAAAGTGGCCAATGAGTGTATATTGCGATATAATCTAAACATGTGGAGTAATGATATGTATTGAGAGATATTTTTTCATTTATGTCAGAATGACTGCTTATGAGCATTATTACTTTCCAGATACATTGCAGCAAAACAACTTCAAAAAAGTTTAGAATCCCATCAAAAGAAAAATTATTGGGTAAAATGTCTTTAAAAAATATTCAAATCTTTTTCCAAAATATTGCAGGACAACAATTCTCACAACATAAATATTTAGATATTTAAAATCACATAAAAGCTTAATGTTATGAAAAAAGTGTCAAAAAGTAAAACAGTCCAAATCCTCTGTTTTTCTGCATACTTATTTATGAATTTAATGCAGGAAACCTGCATATATTTTAATTAAGTGCTTCAAGTTCAACAGGTTTCTTTTCTGTTAAATGAAAACAATAAATTTTCAACTTGCAATATCTAGAGTACAAACACTGAACATTAGTATTTATCCTGCTTGCGTACCTAAAGTATGTAGGCACAGCTTGACATATCATGAAAATGCATAACCGCAGTATTGTCAAAATCTCTACCTTCTAAATTTATATAATTTCTACTATATACCTTTTTATAGTACCCACTACTAAGAGAGAGATATTATTTTAAAAAAAACTGTTTTGCTGAACATTTTTCTTTAAAACCAAAAATGGCTGTATGGTTGGATGGAACTGTTAAGGTATTGCCTTTTGAATATGTTTTTAAACATCTGCTCACTCAGAAGTGTAACATGGCTAAAGGGTCTCCAATAATGCCATTCAAAAAATGACCAGATTTGTCTCTAGTCGTTTTTTTTTTTAAAGCATCGCTAGAAGGGTCTAAAAACCTGTTAGATATAGAGACACAATGGTTACGTCGACAACACTGTTACCTGCTTGTTACAGCCCGGCTGAGGGTGGGGGTTACATGACTCTGCCCTATCCAGTACTACAGTCAGCATCTTAAAGGGACATTAGCACCTTTAAACTAAAACACATGTTTTTTCTTCATTTTTTAAATAGATATACTGACATGTGCAAAATGAAGTCAGTAGCGTTCATACATTTCAAGATCAGTACATTTTTGGTATATCACCTAGCACTAGTCCAATGTGTTGGAAAGTTTAGTAGAAGGAAAAGAATGTTGAAGAACTAAGGATTGTGAAGCAGAGCTTATTCAAGTGTGTGATATATGTGTATTTAAGACGAGCATTATCTTTCCCTTGCTGGTCTTGGAACGGGAAAATCTGTAGATCTTAAAACTGTAGTATAACGTATATGAACCCTCAGATTAGTTTTTAAGTGTTGCCTTTCAGTATTTTAAGAGATAGCTGATTATTTGTCAAATTGCAAAAAGTTTCTGCATTGGTTATGCACTGTATAATGAATAAAGTCTTCATAACAAATTATTTTTGCATTGCCAAAATAAATGCAAATGTTTCTATTTCTGGCTTTCTAACCATATGGCCAGAGAGATTTAAAGAGGAGCGGCAAAAAGCAAATGATGTGGATTATCAGTGCTTACCAACACCTGAAAGGGTCATCCAGGACATGTTACTGTACAATATCCTCTCTGCTGCCTGCAAATTGAGCTGTAGTAGTAATCAGGAGACAGTCAGCAACACTCTTTAGTCAGAGGTCTCTTCGAAGTCGTTGGAAGGTTGACTGCTACTGGAGATCCTAGCTCCCTACAGGAATACTATCCTTCATACTTGGTTTGTATGAGTTACAGTATAAACTTTTCCTTTGGGGTAAACAGCGTATTTTTGAATTTAACTAAATGTATTTAAAATGAGCCCAGATGTTTATACCAATCCAGTTGGTGTCAGGAGTAGATCAGATTCATTTTGCAATTTCCTTGTGCTGTGATTTCTATAGTTCTAGTATTAGTATTTTTTATTAGTATTATTAGTATTAGTATCTAGTATTACATATTTATACAGATGTAAAAACCGTTTTAAAAGAATAAAATGCCAGTGCAGTATTGATGCATTTTCTTTGACATATTCTGTAGTTGTGCTTTGTTTTTATTTCATTTATCCAGACATTCTTCCCTATGATGTTGAATTCCCACTGGCCATTCTATTGGAATATTGGAAAGATTCTTAGGAAAGAAGTAGAAATAGATTTTTGAATTGATTTTATGCTTTGATAAAATGCCAGATATAGATAGATCAGCCATATTGGATCACTAATGCTTCTATTATCACTGATCCATTAGTTATCAGCCATCCTGCACCCATTAGTCCATTAGCGATTACTGACCTGATATGCTGTGATAACAGATGGACTACTTTGACCTTTTCATGGTAGAGATTGATTGAAAATAAATGTCCAGTCGATAAAATCCTGATAAAAACAATGCTCAGATTCCTGGGGCTTATGTGTCAGAATGTTATGCATTTTCAAAAATCCCACCTCAGGGGTTGGAGAAGCAAAGATACAATCTTAAGTCTAGTTTGTTATCCAACAGCTGGGAGAACCACCTTCAGCAGCAAGGTGCAGTTTGTTGCACCAGTCTGCTTCACTGCGTTGCTATGGTTTGTAGACGCTTTTAAAAATCCCAACATTGTGTTTCAAACAGTTAATGTCTTTTTCTTTTCTTTTCTTTTAAATAACCTTCTGTTGTAGATTAGCCCCTCTGTTTGGGATGACCCAGTTTGGCCCAAATATCAGATGGCCTCACATTAGACTTTGGGATACTTTAGTAAACCATCGGGCTTGTAGCAAAACAAGCCTTAATCATCATCCCACCATCACCGTGCTTTATAGTTGAGATGTTTTTGTTCTAAGTTATTTTATTTGGAATTATGAGCAAAAAACTCTGCTTTAGTCTCTTTTGTCCAAAGGACATTGTCCATGAGGTCTTGTTTTCAAAGCAAATGAAACTTCCTGTCATGAATTGTTACCTTTAACCTGCTAACTTTGACCTGTGAAGTCTGAGAAGGAATAATTTGGATTTTATTTGTCGTCTCTCTTTGGACTGCACCATGTGAACTTAGGTTTGTTGCTGGGTAAATTGGCAGCTGATTTAAATATTTCCCACTCATTAAATGTTCCATTTTATTTATATACTGCCAATTTACAACAGTTGTTATCTCAAGGAACTTTATAAAAAAAGCTATTTCTATTAATTCATACACATTCAAAGACGAAGTGCCACCATTGAATTAAACCCTAGTTAAGGCATTCATTTGGTTTTATCTTACTGCATGGAAAACACTGACTAAAATAACATCTTCAGAAGGAGGATTTTAATTGTTGGCAGTTGTTGCTCATTCAAGGCAAATTTAGAGTCATCCAGGGTTTTGCCTGGATGCCTACCTGTTTTCTAACTAATTGGATTCATCTGAATTTAGAGATGAATGTAGGAGAGTGCTGTTATAATTTTACTAATCAGTGGCATATATATATACATATACATAGTAGATAGAAGTGGCCCCAAGCTTTGAACGCTGTGGTACTCTACAAGTATCTCTAAAATGTGAAGAGAAAGTACATTTTACATGAACAACCTGGAATCTGTTTGACAAAAATACCTTTCTCTCTGTAAGAATGATGGACTTCAAATTAAATGAGCCTTGATTCATTCCTAGATTGATGGACAATAGCAGTTGCTTCTCTAAGGGTACCACACCTTTATGTTCCAGAACAAAACCAAAACTACAGCTTTTATAGAGATGCTCATATTAATGGGGATCAGTTAAAGCAGCAATTACTGCTTTCCATCTTAAATTATTGAGAAGATGGCAGAGTGTAAATCATTGTGCCGTCTTTAAAGCCTCTTGTTCAATAACCTTTTGACTTATAGATGTGCTTATAGTTTTTCTCAGACTTGAAAAACACTATTGCGTAAATCCACAGTTTCTACTTCTCAGCAAACCTTAAGCCTTTGTGCTGTTCCATAATTTTGAAATGGAAATATCAATCTTTCTTTTTTTTTTTTTTGCAAAATGGTTCTGGCTCAGTGAAATTAGTGTCTGTAAACAGTAACTCTCAACTCTTGCCACAATTTCCAGTTGAATAGAGGTCCTTTACTAGGTCTTTTTTTATATTTAAATACACTTTAATTTAAACGGTGATGGTCAAGGCAAGGTAACTTTATTTGTATAGCACACTTTAAACAGCAAGGTTATTTAAGGTGCTTTACATTTTTCAAGGAGAACAGTAAAACATAAAATACATTATACACATAAAAACAAATGACATTCCAGCTATTATTATTTGCTTACTTAAAGGCAGCTCTAAACATTATGTATTTTTAGCTTTGGTTTAAAGGAACTCAGTGTTTCAACATCTTTACTATGGTCTGGAGTTTTTTTTCCAGATAAGGGAGCATAGAAACTAAAGCTGCTTCACCATGTTTGGTTCTAATTCTAGGGATGATTAGTAGACTAGAGTTCGAGGACCTGAGGGGTCTGAGGGGTTGCTATAGTGACAACAGATCTTGAATGCACTTGCACTTTGAGATCCAGGAATGTGTAAGTGTCTGTGATTGTCGTAAACATGAATATGTTTACGACACAGTAGTGAGTTTGTGAACTTTCTCTTAGCCCAGAGAGCCTGTAAGCCCATGTGGGGAGCAGGGGATGGTAGGCAAAGGAGCTTCTGTCTGCATGATCTTCCCATTCAGCTTTTGTTTGCCAGCCTCAAGGTCATCACAGGGTGCTGAATTGAGGCAAGAACCCTGTTTTGTCTACCTTGGGCCGGGAATATACCAGCTTTTTAACCTTGCGTATACTTGTCCTGACACAAGCAGCAGGCTGAGTCTTGGCCACCTACACAGTCGCCCACAGTCGTGGGCGACTGTGGCTCAGTGGTAGAGTAGTTGGCTTGCAATCGGAGGGTCGTAGGTTCGATTCCAGCTTCCTCCAGTCACATGTCGATGTGCCCCTGGGCAAGGCACTTAACCCCCAAATTCTACATTGTCCTACCGAGCCATGTTGGGTGTCGGTGTATGAATGCGAGTGTGAATGGGTGAATGTGGCTTCAATGTAAAGCGCTTTGAGTGGTCAGTAAGACTAGAAAAGCGCTATATAAGTTCAGTCCATTTACCATTTACCATTTACTTGCTTGCACACTCCATATACTACTGAAGAGTTCCACTTGGGGGCGGAGTACAGAACTCAGACCAGATAGAGTGCCTGATTTGGAGGGTAGAAACAAAACAAACAAATGGCCACCATTTAGCCACTAATCATTAGGTAGATTTTTAGATTACAGGAGAAATAGTGTTGTTGTAGATGGTTTGTAAGACCATATTAACAGCCATTGTTGCTTGTTTTTCTCCTGCGTTTGTCGCTGTTGACCCCGTGTACCTACACCCCATCAAATAGCGGGCAAGTATATTCCCAGCCTTATGCTGCATTCAGACCAACCCCATGCGTCAGCGTCAGTTGCGGCAAGATTACATGTAAGGTCTATGGTAGAGTACGTCAGAAGTCAATCAAAGTCTCTGCGGTGCGTTGTGTACGTTGGCTCCGTCAACTTCACTTGCGTTACATATGGCAACGCAGCAACGCAGAAGTTCAGCTAGTTTAACTTTTGACGGAATCAACGCAGTTAACACAGTGCGGCAACCAATCAGAGCCTATCACTGTTGTTATGTCACTATACACGTATCTTGAATGAAGCGTGGGTCCAGTGAAAACATTTTCAACAAACGCAGATTTAAAAAATCAGAAATAACACTTACCGAAGTCAGATGGACAGGCCCCCCTAAGGAGGAACAGAGCACCTGTAGTTGGTGTCCTGGTTGGAGATTTAAGCTCCGATGCGGCCGAGGAGGTCGTAAAATTAGGCGTGGGACAGACGGAAGTAGCGCTGAAACCGAACCTCATCCATAAGCAGCTCCTGGAGCAAATCGTTAAACTCCCATTAACGAATCATGGGCGCTGATGCACCCGATGTCAATGTTGTCTTTATCTAGAAAATAAAGCCAAGTCACTTTTTAGTTACGATCCATCATAGTTCAGAACGTGCTGCAACAGAGGAAGCCCCGCCCACGCGTGGTTTTTTCCTCAGAAGCAGGCTATAGAAGCCAAAAAGTACATACGTCAAACTTCATCCGTTGAATGCGTTGCCTGACGCAGACCAACTGTGCGGTGTGAATGTACCATAAGTCTTTCAGCTGTCTCCATGGCCAAATCAGGGGTCAGCTTCCACCAAGCCGGGTCAAAAGTTTCTCCAAGTTTTTTTCCATTTCTCATCTAGGTTCCTACATTACAGCAAACCTGCGGTATGATTCGTTTGACGCATGAGTCTGAATGTTTTTAGCCCAACACATTCCTTGGTGTTGATCAGGCAGCTTCGCAATTGCTGCCGGCAACTGTTGAATTTCACGATACACCAAGAATCCACCCGCTCCAAACAGCAGAATTCTGGTTATCATAATTCCATTTATATAGATATCGTCCACATCCTCAATGGACAGCAATTACAGACGCATAAGCTTCCATTTTCCCCAGGAATCCATGATATACCCACCTGGAATTTTACCACTGGGTCAAGAGGGTTCCCAAGGACCTGCTCTTCAATTAGAGAAAATTTGAACAATTGCATTTAAAGACCAGCTATTTTCTCTTGATACTGAGTAACAGAATCAAACGTATAAATGCATCAGCATAACCAATAACTTAGCAATAACTCAGAACAAATAAATAATGTCTTCATCTAGGAACTGTGAGTAATGAATGGCTTGCAATAAAGATTTCCATAACTTCTTTTCGTATTTTATCAAAGGAGAAGAAAACGCCAAGGTGTTAGCCTTCTCCCTGTTACCCTGGTCTGTATGAGAGGGGAAGTCGCATCTATTCAGGCTGGTTTTGAGTGTCAGTGCCAACTCATCAGCAAGAATTCAAGCTTGTTTTAAGGTAGTTACTAGGGATACAACGATACCACTTTTTTTCAAACAGATACAATATTGATACTTCGATTTAAGTACTTGTCGATAGTGTGTACTGTTGGATAAAAAATAGTTGTTAACCTAGAGAGAATCACACACACAGGAGTCGGAGAGAAATTGCAATCAATTGAGCTCTGCAGAGGGAGATAAAATTAAGCTTTTTGCAGAGGGAAACCAGGAGAATACTGTGGTTGACCTTGTCTGTCTGTTCTCCTTCTCTTAGCTTCTCAGCTAGTCTCCTGATCTCACAGCTCTGTCTCCTGGTCTCACAGCTCTGTCTCCTGGTCTCAAAGGCTCATCCCCCTGCAATCTCCTTTATTCAGGCCACGTCCACACTAAGCCGGATAATGCCTTAAACGTATAATTATTTAGTCTACACCACCCTATCGTCCACACTAACCCGGCGTCGTTTAAGGTCTGTGGCCGGATAACTATTAGCCAGGTAAGAGAGCCGTTTAAATCTTAATTCAACGGCTAAACGAGCCAGTGTGGACAGCTTTCCCGGATAATGATGGGAAGTGGCGTCAATGAATGCTGCGTCAATAACAATACGACACTACAGACAAAGACAACAGCGAAGAGTAATAAATCGATCTCGTCGTCTGTCCACACCAAAAACTCTCTCTTCTTCTGAGCAGCTATTGTTCTCTTCGGTTAACGGGACAAGCAGATATGTACTGTGCTGTAGAGCTTCTTGTATATATTATGTAGGCGCTTGTGTCACGTAAATTATACGCGTGTTTCTTGCGTCTTTTCGCGCATGCCCAGTGTTTGCACAGGTCGGTATGGGATTGCGCAATCATGGGACCTTAAATGGACCTTAAACATAAATGCTCGTGTTGAGTGGATAACATTAGGCGTCTAACTCCCCGTATAACCTTATCGGCTTAGTGTGGACGTAGCCTCAGTCAAACTTCATTAGCATCTTAAAAGAACAGGGTGTCGTACAAAGGAACATATGTCTGAAACCAAAAGTATGACATTTAAAAAGTACATTTAAACTATGTGATAGAGAAAGACACCCTAAGAAAATAATACATTATTATTTTACCTAATTTTTCCGTAACAAGTAACAATACGATACTTCTACCGCACAAAAAAAATGCAATGAATTGGAAGACATATTTTATTTTCTTCTCTGCTTGTCATAACAAATGAAGCTTAATAAAAAAATAAAAATATTATTATTATTATATTATTATTAATATTATAAATAAAAATGACCATAAAACTAAAAATTGGAGGGAAAAATACAGATTTTCTGTTAAATTATTGCAGAGTTTACACATTTTAAGTATCGGGTTCATGGTATCCGTTAACTTTAACCGATACAGTACAAAAGAATGGTATCGGCCCCAATACCAGTATCTGTGAATCCCTAGTAGTTACTTTTTGTTCATTTAGATAAACTACGGTTCTATCAGCAAGGCAAGTCTTAAAGTCTTCCAGTAATAACTCCTGAAGAGATTCAGTATCCTCACTTTACCAGATGATAACCAGCGTTCAAAAAGCAAATACTTTTCTCTCGCAAATTCAACATGTTTGATTGTGGGCTTTTCTAAGGTGGGGAAAATGCTGCCTATAAGCTTTAGGAACCAACTCATAAGCCCTCAAAATAGCAACTTTTAGCTCATCATAACACATACTTTCGACAACAGTTAGGGAGGCACAAGCTTCCTGAACCTTTCTGACCAATTTACACTGCAGTAGAACAGGCCAGGCATCCTGGGGCCAGTTTAATGCAGTTGCCATTTGTTCAAAAACCCCGAAATAGCTTTCAACTTTCCTTTCATGGAACACTGGCACTAACGATATGTACTTCCTAACATCAAATAGGCCCTGTATGGGCTCAGGACTTCTGTCTGAAGAAAGAGTGAGGTTAGAGTTTTTTAATTCCAGCTCACGAAGCCTGATGGTTGTTTCAGCTTCAAAGCGTTTCAACTCCAGCTCTCTTCGCAGCTGGAACTCGCTGTCCTTATCTTCTTTCTCCTGCTGTAATCGGGCTAGTTGCAACCTTAATCATGTGTCTAACTTAGAACTTGCAGATAATTTGACTGACAATGCTTCATAACTGGGTAAAGTCACAGGTTTACCCTGCTTGGTCAGACCTCACTGGAGTTTTACTCTCAAGAGGTTCTTTAGCAGCCTCAGCAGACACCATGGTATTTTCCTGGTCATGACAAAACGCCTTTTGTAACAAGATATTCCAGCAGTTGTTTTAAGCTCATGCTTGTGCATTGCCGTTGCTATTGGAACAATATAATGCTGTGCAATTACACTCAAGGCTTGTCTACGACATCTGTCAAGACTGGCCATTGCTACTCAAAGTGATGGGTCAGCAAAAATGAACAAAATAATGGAAGCTACAAAGACCAATCCGCTCATAGGACAGTCGGATCTGGTGAGGACCCTCTACCCTACCACCAAGCAGTCCTACTTTCCTTGGAAAAATAATGAAACAAAGCCATGAAAACCGGACCACTGATCCCAACAAAAGCCAAGCTAAAACTAAAAACTCTTATCATTTAAACTATCCTGGACAAGCCCCCACTTTTTACGTCCTATCCCCAGATGGAGTCTGGGGAAGAGGGTAAACTGGCCAAAGCAAACAAGGGAGCAATTACTTCAAAACAAACTCCTAATTAAAAGAAAGCAGCCAAAAAGGTGCCTCCTATAACAAAGAAGAACAAGCAAACAGCAACAACAAAAAACACCTTCCTTCACTAAGGAGTAACAGGCAAAAGAAAGAGCAGCCAAAAATTGGCCTTGTTTAACAAAGAAGAACAAGCAAACAGCAACAACAAAAACATTCTCCTTCATTAAGGAGTAAAAGGCCAAACACTAGTGATGGGTAGAGCAGCACCGATGCGTCGGCACATGTATCAACCTCATAGAGCGAAACCCCGTATCGGTGCGTGTATCGCTTTAACAAATAGTCACGTGACTGATACAGCTGCTGCGCCATCTGTCACTGAAGAGCTGAACTGTGTTTAAAAGCAGGAGCATCTCCTGCTTTCAACGGGATGCTTCTCTGCCAGAACGTTATTTTTTACACCAGAATTATTCCCAGAAAGCCAACATGATGGAGCCAGAAAGAAGATACAAGGTTTCATGTGTGTGGGATCATTTTGATCTTATATCAGCAAATAAGGTATTTGCTTTTATTTCCTTTCTTCATCCTGTCCCCCTCAGTTTCTGTTTAATCTATACAAATTTCATTCAGTGTTAAAATAACTTTGTTAAAATGAATCCTATTATTTTCTGCAGTTTAAATGCCACATTTGTTCTACTGAACCGGCATATATCAATAAAAGCACGTCTTCTATGCTGACACATCACAGAGCCAAACATGACGATCAGGAGGTCACAAATGCAACTAGGATAAATGCAGATATACTGACATTATAAAACTTCTTTGTGGTCACTTTATTCACAATGAATAAATGTTATTTTATTATTTCTTTTTTGAATATCAAGCTACCAGGAAGCATGAGTTGGACTAGGCATTTAATTTTCAAGGATTGCCACCTCTCAGCATTGTTGAAAGTGAGGGGTCTGGGCAACGGTTTCAGATTCTTAAACCATCATATATTTTGCCAACCAGAAAGTTATTGTGCAGCTGCCCCTTGCAAGTTTTTGTTTTCTAAATCTGGAGAAATTGCTTAAAAAAAAAAATCATTGCAAAGAGCCCGGAGTAACTAATCTTTAAAATAAAATAAATGTTTTAAAAAGTCTCCATCAAATACAAACTATAATCAACATCACCTTCAGTTTCACTTTTTTACAAGATGTGACACATTCACATTCTAATGCTATCTTTCCAATATAACATGTTTTAAACTTCTATTAAGATATTAAATTATGCAACGTACAATATGGAACACAATTACATAAATAATTTTATCATAAAACCAATAAATCCATATATTACTTAATTTTTTCCAAATAGATTACCTGCAATAATATTAAGCTCCAGCAGGAGTCAGTAGACCAACACAGTAGCAACTCCGTTTCAACACAGTATCAATACAGTTAAGGCAATGTGTCAAAACCATAGACTGTAAAAAAGAATAGATAGTGCCTCCTCACTCCTCCCCGTTTAGCAGGATGACACACTTTCATGGGGGAATTCATGGCGGATTCACAGACTCCTCCTCCCCAGCTCTGACGAAGCATGTTCCTCAAAAGGGCATAGGGGCGGGATCTTCACTGTAGACTCTGTCCTCGCGGGGCGTGTATGGGCGTGTGGTACGGTTGTAACCACGCCCATTCTGCTCCCGCATCTTTAGCTCTGATGCTAAACTTGGCTAGCTAAGCTAAAGGATAATAGCCCCATGGCTGACTGCTGCCGTATCTGCGCTCCTCCGACGGTTCTCCTATTTCTCAAACCTCAAAAGGTAAGAACTAGTAACTTGAAATAAGTATTAAAATGTAGTGTTACTATAATTAAAGTCCAACGAAACAGTCTGTCAATCAAAGTTCGCCCCCTCATTAATTATGCAAGATTTCAAAAAATTATCTTACCAAAACCAGCCTGGTGCCTATTTTTTTGACGAGCCCAGCGTTATATCAGGAAGAAAATGTAGCCATAGAAAGTTTTTTAAAAATGGGCACCAGGCATTGAAGTTGTTTTTAACGTGTCTAAAGTCCAATGCTTTTCAATCGGGGCCTAGCGGCCAAATGGAGGTACTACAGCAACGGAGGAGCAATGGCGGCCTCCATGGTATGCAGTCACAAAGCAGAGCAACCAGAGGCCATTGGTTGAAACGGTACATGAGGCCTCATCTAACCATCACTACCAAGCACCGTCCTTTTCAAAAAGAAGAACATGCTTCACAGTAGCTGGAGGCATGTGGCCAGAGCAGAGCTTTCAACCTGCACACAAGCAGCAACACCCCAACTAAGAAAAGTCTGACCAACTCTGCAGGTTTTGCCGCATCTTAAATACTCCTCCTCACACTGATTGGCTTAGATGACCACTGCTGCACCAGCCTGAACTCTTTGGCTGAGTGAGGAAAGGGGGAGCAAAATAAAATACATAAAGTTCTGCTTATAACAATACCAAAGAAATACATAGGTTGTAGAGACTTTTTTTAAGTTTAAGGTGTGAATACTTTTGGAAGGGTCTGTCTGCTGAGTTGGTGTTTCTCTTTAAAGTGTGAAACTCATGTTTGCCTGGCAGCCTCCCAAGGTTTAGCAGACCAGAGTTTAGTCCCTCTCATTATAGAACCTTTTTTGCAGTTTAAAAATATGGTAGGGGATAGGACTGTTACTGTCCACATATTGACCCCTGTGACCTTTGTGGAGTCTAATATGTCAAGTGGAAGATTGTTTCCTTTGAAAATGCTCCTTTTTATTGGAGCTCACATAGCCTGAAAAGCAACAAAGGAAGGCTAACAAAGAAAGATCCTGACCCACATGGTTGGTTGGAGCCATTACCTCAATCCACATCTCTGGGATTTTGATCCAGCTTTGGAGTATTTTAACATTGAAGTCTGAAATGGGTGATTCTCTTAAGGTGGTGGTTCCCAACCTGTTTATACTTTAACACCCACCCCATGGCAGTTCCATCTTCTCCTCTCTGGCTTGTCTTTGGACTTTTTGCACTTTATAACTTCTTCTAAACAGTATAATGTTATTACTCTTAGCGAGAAATTTGTTCAGAAATTTCATGGATTTATGGGTCCCGTTTTTATAAAAAGTTGGTTGTATTGCTCTTTGAATTCTACTTTATTGATTCATCTAATTGCCTTTTACTGTATTGTTGTTATTGAGTAGATATGTGTTATAGGTGTTGCCCCAAACTTCAACACAGTAGTTCAAGTATAGATAAAGTCATGTACAATATAATTCATTTTCAATTCAGTTTATTTATATAGCGCCGTTTCACAACAGATGTAATCTCAAGGCACTTTACAAGAAGAGTTATTACAATACAATGTTTAATTTAGGAATTAGAGCACCACAGAATATTGCGATGTGACTTCTCAACAATCCCTCACACTGAGCAAGCATGAAGCCTAGAGGTTTCAATTTAAGTATATGTTTTGTTTTCTGTAGAATGCCAAACAATTTTGGGAAATTTACCAGCAGATTTGTGTTAACCAATGCTTGCCTTTATTTGTATGTATGTATTTGCCTATGTTTACCAAACAACATAAATGTAGTTTTATCTTAGTTTAAAGAATGTTTGTTTTTATCACACCACTTTTTTTATTTAATGTATTTCCTTTGATGTCTCTCCCAAAACCGGCTGCAAATCAATCCCAGAACAAAAAACACTAGTATTAACTGCAAATAAAACACATTTCAAAAATGTTGATACTTAAAAAATGTCATTAATATACATGATAAAAACTTTGGGAACTAAAATGAATCCTTGAGGCACTCCAACTGAGATACTCATAAGTGTGGACTTATCTGGATTGATTTGTACAAACTGTTGTCTATGTAGCTCTTCAAGCAGTCTATAGTACACCTCTGAATACATATTTCTCTAACTTTAACAGTAAGTCATAATCTATGCTATCAAATGTTTTTTGTAGATCTAAAAACACTCCAAGTGTATGTTTCTTACCGTCAGTGGATCCAGTTATTTCTTCCACCAAGTCAATTAAAACCACAGCGGTTGATCTGTTACTATTAAACCCATATTGACTGTCTGACAGCAACTTGTATTGCCCAATGGTCTATAATTATTGAAGTTGTGTTTGTCACCTGATTAGTAAATGGGAAGACCTGGAAAAAAAGAGTTTTCAAAAGACAAGTTAGAAATATGCATTAAAGGTTTTACAAAACTATTAACTCAATTCACTTTTATTTGTATAGCGCCAATTCACAACAAATGATCTCAAGGCACTTTACAACAAAGGTCGTTTCAATACAATTACACAAACATTCCAATCAGTTTAAAGTTTTCTATGTAAGGGAATCCCAGTAGATTGCGATTAGTAATCGACGTGGTTTGTGCCCGGTTCATGCAGACTCCAACCATAGCAATTCCTCAGTGATCCCTCATACTGAGCAAGCATGTAGCGATAGTGGAGAGGAAAAACTCCGCCATTAACAGGAAGGCTCAGTACAAACTGTCATCTGCCACGACCGTCTGGGGGTTTGAAAAGACAAAGAAGAGACAGCATGGAGGATGCTCGGTCACTTTGAGCATCATCTGGACCGATGTTCCCCATCCAGCAGAGGGCATTGTAGTTGTGCAGGGTCCAGACCATGTGGAGCTTCTATGGGGAGAAAAATACTGAAAGAAAACTGGGTTAACAATCACAATAACATCAGAAAAAATATATCTGGAGAGTGGTAGAAGAAAAAAGTAAAAGAGAGAAGAAAAGTGGTCAGTTCGTCCTCCAACAGTATATCTGGAGAGTGGTAGAAGAAAAAAGTAAAAGAGAGAAGAAAAGTGGTCAGTTCGTCCTCCAACAGTCTAAACCTATAGCAGCATAACTACAAAAATAGCTCAGGATAACCTAAGCCACTAACTATAAACTTTATCAAAAAATAAGGTTTTAAGCCTAGTCTTAAAAACAGACAGAGTATCTGCCTCGCGGACTAGGAGCTGGTTCCACAGGAGAGGAGCCTGATAACTAAAAGATATGCCTCCCATTCTACTTTTAGAAATCCTAGGAACTACCAGTAGGCCTGCATTCTGAGAACAAGGTGCTCTGTTACAAACATATGGAACAATCAGATCTCTGATGTACGATGGAGCTTGATTATAGGGCTTTATAAGTAAGGAGGAGGATCTTAAACTCTAGTTTGGATTTAACAGGGAGCCAATGGAGAGAAGCCAAAACAGGAGAAATGTGATCTCTCTTTTTAACATTCATCAGAACCCCTACTGCAGCATTTTGGATCAACTGAAGGCTTTTAATTGCATTTTGTGGACTTCCTGCTAATAAGGAATTACAGTAGTCCAGCCTTGAAGTAACAAATGCATGGACTAGTTTCTCTGTATCACTCCTGGACAGGATGTTTCTGATTTTAGCAATATTCCGGAGTTGAAAGAAAGAAATCTTAGAAACTTGTTTAATATGGGATTTAAATGTCATCTCTTGGTCAAAAATTACACTGAGGTTCTTTAGATTATTACCAGAGGCCAAATTAATACCATCCATATGAAGTGATTGATTTAGCAGTTTCCTTTTTAAAGGTACTGGTCCAAAGACAACAACTTCTGTCTTGTCATAATTTAAAAGTAGAAAATTCAGAGTCATCCAGGTTTTCATGTCTTCCAGACATGCTTGTAATCTACCTAACTGATTGGTTTCATCAGGTTTAATGGATGAAATATAATTGTGTATCATCAGCATAATTGTGGAAATTCATTCCATATTGTCTTGGGGTTAAAAGATTATTCTCTGTTTTAGTTTGCTGGAAGAACTCCGTTCTCGAACATGAAACTGCTGATTACTGGTCTGTGGAGCCCAACTTCTCCTTTCAGCGGTACCTTTAACAGAAGTAAACCCAGAAACAGAGACAAAAAACACAAAGACACCAGAATTCTGTTTTATGGCACGCACCTGATATCAGATGGAGTCAGGACAGAGGACTGTCGTGACTGACTTCTACACAGGGTATCACACTTTTATTTGCAAGCCCAACAACACAGAATCATAGTTGAACACACCCAGTATTTTTTCATAGTTTGGACTCACTGACCCGACCTTCAATATTTATAAGGAGTTTTTCTTATCTCTTCTAGTTTCGGCCAAGCAGAAGGGAGGAATCCTGTACTTGTACAACAGTTCCCTTTACCTCTGTAAAAACAAATTGTCCGTCAACCAGCTTGTTCCTTTTTGAAATAATAAGAAGGTTATATGAAACTACATATAAAAAATTTTACCCAAATATATGTGAAGCAGGTTATACAAAAATGCATATAAAAGTGTTCACAAAGATATAATATTCTTCAATTCCGTCTTTTCATCCGTGTTAATCACGGGTGAACTACTTTCTCTGAATATCTCCTTCAGGTTCCTGGAAGGGAAGCAACATGTATTGACCCGGTAAGTTATCACCCAATGCCTTCTCAATACACCTGATAACTAAGGAACCGATGCAAAGAATACAGCAACATCCACAAAACACCATAGGTTAAAACTTCAAAATGTAAATAGCAAATACACTTGTAACCTTAAAGTTTTAACAAGAAAAACTATAAATCCCTCAACTGTTGATATACCCTCTTTTGACCTAATCTAAGTCCCTTATTTTAAATTACTCCATTAAGTGGTAGCTGTAGAAATCCCTAAATTTAAACACACAGAATTGAAACCCAAAATGTAAATAGTAAGAATAAGAATGTCTAAATGTGAAGAAATAGCTAAGTCTAACTTTTAATGTATGTTAACAATGTGGAGGAGGCCCCAAAGAAAAACAATACAAATGAATACCCACAACATAATGAGAAAACACAATTGACAATCTGTTAACATTCTGAAATGAATCAAACTTAAAGTGTTAAGAAACCTGTTAAAATTAAGAGTTCTTCCCTGTCTTATACCTTTATCTGGCTGGAAACACCTCTGTTCAGTGAGTCGATCCCAGGAGAAATTGAAACCCTTTCTCAGCTCAGCTATTGTACTCTCTTGTTAATACTTAGTAGCAGGACATTAAAACATAAAAAAAAATGTAACAATTTTTGCACCTTACAAGTCATAGTAAATTTTATTCTGATACGATGATATAATCTATATACATCCTTTCTGGTTCTGATGCCACCCTATCTGAACCACTACAGTATCTCATCCAAAAAAAAAAACACGTGGCGTAAGATAAACAACCTTCGAGCCTATGGTTGTGTCATTCTCTCTCACGACTGTGGGACAAAAGAATGAGGCGGCCCCTATGCCCCCTAGGTGCCGCTTCTTTATGGCTCCTCATCAGTCAGGATGACTCACATTAACTGCAAACATGAAAATGATAAACCATAAAATGTTAAAACCTGGAGGTATAATAATGTAACAGATAACATAATTGTAAAAAAAAAAATGTAAATATAAGAGTCTATGAGTCTTTCTTCTCAGTTCCTCTTCAGCACCTGTTGTTGAACCCTTTTTTGGACTGCTGGGAGCTGCAGGGGTCGTTGTGAACCCTATTGATGAGTTGTGATCCTTCCTCATCTTCTGTATATCCCTCTTTGAGATGGTAATTTCAATTGCCCATCTCCCCCATTGGCACATAGATCACAACGGATCAATAATAGCAAACCCAAACCAATCTTCTGGGTGAGTCAGGCCCTGCCTCCTTTTGGCTTCCGCTTCAGCTTGTTCAAAACCTTTCTCACCCTCTTTATGCGGTTCATTCTCGCGGATCCTACTGAGTGTGCTGGAGGGTGCAGCCATGGAGCTGGACTGCATGTGTGTTCCCAGCTGTTATCTGGAACTGGCTAAACCACTTGGGCTCCTCACATTTTCTGTTGTAGACACGTAGCCACACCCCTCCTGGTGTGGCTACGTGTCAGCTGCCGCACCTCTGGGATCTGAGGAGACTTGGAGGAGACTTGGATTATGCAATAATCCTCCTCTGATTATGCAATAATCCTCCAATAATAATAATAATAATCCTCCTGAAGTAGGTTTAAAATTTTTTAAAATTACGGAATTCCAAATATGTTTAAGTTCTGCAACCATACATTACCACCTCGCAAAAAATTACATTGTGTACAGCCCTGTGTCAATTTGCTAGACTGCCTATGTTTGCTTGTAACAGCGACCCACTATATAAGTCACATTTGGTCCCGATTAAAATTTTTGTATTTAATTAGCAGATCAGTCATTAAGTTAAAATGAATCATAATCTGAAAAAAATAGCACAAAATGTTGGCAAGTATATTAAATCTTCGCTATATCATTTCCCCCTATTAATAATACTTTGGTATCGTAATATAATGTTTTTTTTTCTCTTTTCTGAGTCCCGAGTACCCCTGCAGAATGTTTTGTCCAATTGGAGATCAGTTTCTGCCAGTTACCTCAGCCTTTTTTCTTATTCAATATGCATGGTGATAAGAGGAGTATATACCAAAATAACCACTTATGTGATTTTATTATATTATAGTAATGCAAATTCACCCTTTAAATGCAACAACTAAACTGTTATTTAACATTGGAATGTAAGGTAAAGATTACTTCCAGCTTAATTGTTTTTTATCGGATGTCTCCTCCATTTTAATATATTCTCACTGTACTATGCTGAGAGATTGTTTAGGTATCTGATTGAAAGATCCCTAGGGAAAGAGCAAACCCTTGCGTTATTTTGGTGCATCATAGTTGTTGTTCCTGAGAAGTAAACAAAATCAGCTCCCTAATTGATGGATGTAAAAGTAAGCTCAAAAAACATTTTGCCAAGTCAATATCTACAAGTCAGTTTGAATTAGGAGTCAAACTAGTCAATGCTTTGTAAGGGTTGGGTGTGACGCTTAATGCAGGTTTAAGAGCCCCATTTATCGCTTTAAGATAATTTATTATTCTTTATTTTCCCCGTACCTTGTTTTTCTAGATAGAATAGTTGTGTTATAACTAGAACTTGAGGATTCTAAACGCCCATTTATTTTTAAGCCTTCAAGTATGTCTTCTATTATTGCCTCAGCCTCAGGTTCATGTAACCCTGAAGGTGCCAGATGGGGTCAGGATGTTTCAGTTCAAAAGTAATAGGCTCATTTTGTATAAAGTCAACATCAATTGGATCAGAGGATCGCAGTGCACGGGGAGTCATCTATATTTTCCTGTTTTCCTTTATTCAATTATGCTGGACAGGTCTAAATGTTTTTAAGAACAGGCTCAAAACTTTACCTTTTTTAGCTTTTAACTGATTACTATTTATTCAGCTTGTTTTACCTATATTGATTGTTTCATTTACTTATTTTAATTATGGTTAAGTTTTAATACACATCCATTCTAAAATTTCATTAATCATTTTATTATCCATTCTAGCTTTTGTCATCTTAATCCGTTAAGCACTTTGAATTGCTCTTTCTGCATGAAAAGTGTTATATAAATAAAGTTTTGACTTGATTTTGATTTGATTTAAATGTTCCATCACAATTTAGCTTAGCCTAAATTTAGTACATCCCTGTGGATGAAGAGTATGTTATTTAAATACCTGTCCCCCCTGTTACAGTTGTATATTAAGGAAATGTGAGGAACTGCTCCCTCGCTCATCATTTGGATTTTCTTAAGTATTGAATTTGCTAGCAGAACAACACTTCCCTAACACACTAAACAGGGACCTGATGTTATAGGCCGAATTCTCCCTTCCACCCAACTTTCAAATTGTTCTTGGTAGAGGGTGAGGTGTTACGTAGAGAGGATCTGGGGGGAAACACGAAGGGGTCGGAAATCAAGCAACCAGGGCTTCCAGGCGGTTAGAAAAGCAGAGGCAGTTCCTGGTATTCCAACAGAAGAGGTTCCCAGAATGTGTCACTAGCCTGTGGCATGTCACATTTTAAGCAGCAATTATCCATTTTGTTCACAGCACAATTGAGTTCATACACTTTTTCCTTTAAAGTTCAGCATGAGGAGGTGTTTTTTAAGGTGGCCCCTATGTATTCACCAGAAAAAGGGGAAATATTGTCCATTCAGTCATTGTGTGCAGACTGCCACCTTTTTTTCTCTTTTTCGGCCACAGGAAAAGCATGCGGCTCTCATGAGTATTCACTGGCGCTCTCTTCTGTCATTGGACATTGCACAGCCTCGTTAGTGGGGCTCAATCCACGAGTCAGGAAGTACTCAGCCTGGATCCAGAAATCCAGCTTCTCAACAGCAGGCTTACCCAGAACCTTGCTGCAAATCCTTGTTCTCAACAGAAGGTTTCTTCCTGTTAAAAGGGAGTTTTTCCTTCCCACTGTCGCTTCATGCTTGCTCAGTATGAGGGATTGCTGAGAATTCCACGACGCAATCTTCTGTGGTTCTGTAATTTCTACACTAAACATTGTATTGTAATAACTCTTTTTGTAAAGTGCCTTGAGATGACATCTGTTGTGAAATGGCGCTATATAAATAAACTGAATTGAATTGAATTGAAGGCTACCCCAGAGCCTTACTGCAAATCCTTGTTCTCACTGGATCCATCAGCTCAGGACGTCTCCTCGAGCTGAGGGGGCGGCCACACCCCAGAGCTTCTGCTTCTTAATCCAAAAAAAAAACAGAACAACATTAAATGGAGAAATTCAGATTAATCAATACCTATAAATTTTGATTTAGCGCTGGTCAGATTACTATAAAATCACCCGGGTGTTTACCAACCGATCATTACTCACACGCCATCTCTCTGTGCTGGAGAAATATCTTCTGCCCACATTCTCCACCAAATTGTTGGAGTTAAAAGATTATTCTCCATTTTTTATTTTGCTGGATGAACTCCCATCTCCAATGTGAAACTGCTGATTCCTGGTCTGTGGAGCCCAACTTCTCCTTTCAGCGGGACCTTTAACAGAAGTAAACCCAGAAACAGAGAGAAAAAAGACAAAGACACCAGAATTCTGTTTTAAGACACGCACCTGATATCAGATGGAGTCAGGACAGAGGACTGTTGTGAGTTCTAAACAGGGCATCACACTTTTATTTGCAGCCCAACAACACAGAATCATAGTTGAACATACCCACTATTTTTTCATAGTTTGGACTCACTGACCCGACCTTCAATACAATACTTCCGTTAACCCCTATAAAAACAAGTTGTGCTTCAACCAGCTTGTTCCTTTTTGAAATAATAAGGCAGGTTATATGAAACTACATATAAAAATGTTTACCCAAATATATGTGAAGCAGGTTATAAAATTATTATTATTTATTTATATAATTATTATTATTTTACCAATTGGAAGCATATACAACCCCTGGAAAAAAGTATGGCATCACCAGTCTTCGAGAATGCTCATTCACTTTTTTAATGCAATAGAGAAAAGACAAAACACAAACATGCCACAAAACTCAGATATCTCAAAAGGGCATCTTCCTGGCTTTTAGAAACAGTACAAGAAATGAACAGAAACTCAAGTTGGAATAAATTGCAAGTGTTTCTTTGGAATAAGGGCCTGGAAACAAATATGGAATCACTCATTCCTGAGGAAAAAAGTTTGGAATCACCCATTAGAATAACCCAATTATTTCCCATTTTCTATACCATCACCTGCAACTCGTTATGTCTGTGGATTGGTATACATTTAACAAGGAGTGCTCACAACTTGGAGAGTTGTTGCAGCAAAGTAATGGACAGGAATCAGACCAGATCTGTCAATTGAAACAAAGGAGAGAATTATCCAACTTCTGGAAGAAGGTAAATCCTCAAGAAATGTTGCAAAGGATGTTGGTTGTTCTCAGTCAGCTGTGTCTAAAATCTGGACTAAGTACCAACAACATGGGAAGATTTTCAAAGGCAAGCGTAGTGGTAGACCAAGGAAGACGTCTATGCGACAGGAACGAAAACTTAAAGC
The DNA here is from genome assembly GCA_028564705.1 of Apricaphanius iberus. Lineage (NCBI taxonomy): Eukaryota > Metazoa > Chordata > Actinopteri > Cyprinodontiformes > Aphaniidae > Apricaphanius > Apricaphanius iberus. Next base: position 96,216 of record JAPXFQ010001230.1, read on the forward strand.
ATTATGTTTGGAAAAACAAAAATGCACAGCAAAACAAATGCGTAACAAATGGGCACAAACTGGGGCAAGAGTCTGTGACCGAACTGTTAGGAACAGTCTAGCAGAGATGGGATTTTCCTACAGAAAAGCCAAAAGAAAGCCAATGTTAACTTACAAACATACGAAAGCTAGACTTCAATGGGCCAAGGAAAGGCAATCATGGACTGTAAATGACTGGATGAAGGTCATCTTCACTGATGAATTACGAATCTGCAGTGGACAAGGGGATGATTCTGGAACTTTTATTTGGTGCCGTCCCAAAGACATGTATAAAGACAACTGCCTGAAGAAAACATGCAAGATTCCACGTGTGGATGATCTTCACACTTTTGGATTGTTTGTGGATTCTGTTTCGGCCTCCTCCATCTGCTGAAGCCTGAGGATTTCCTGGTAGAAAACCTGAGCATATCATGCCACCTAAAAAGGACCCAAGTAACAACCAAAGTAATGGTGAGGAGCTGGTGTCAATCTCACAGGTACGAGAGCTAATGAGTCAACAAAGAGATCTGTTTATGCAACTTCTGCAGCAGCAAGAAAGTAGTTTCAAGACTGTGGTGGAATTACTTGTGAACAATGTGAATACTCGGATTGACAAATTGACCATTGAGACACAGGAGCTGAGAAGCAGCTTGCAATTCTCCCAGAAGGACATTGATGATCTAAAACAGAAAAATTTGAAAATTGAGTCAGAGAGAACAACTGTTTATGCTGAAATTAAGACAATGCAGGAGAAACTAATAAAGATGACTGAGAGAGCTGACTACTTTGAGGGTCAAACAAGAAGAAATAACCTTGTTGTGGATGGCATTCCTGAGATCCAGAACGAAAGTTGGAGGGAGACGGAGGATAAAGTCAGCTGTATGATCAATGAGAAACTTCACCTGGACAGTAGTCAGATGGTGATTGAACGTGCACACCGGACTGGCAATCCATCAGGATATTCTGGAAAGAAACCTAGGCCTATTGTGGTCAAATTTCTTAAATATAAGGACAAAATGGCTGTTCTGGGAAAGGCAAAAGATCTAAAAGGCACCAGCATCTATGTGAATGAGGACTACACTGAAGCTGTCAGGCAAAAGCGTAGGGAACTCATTCCTGCCATGAAAGCTGCGAGAGAACGTGGTGACATAGCCTACATCCGACATGACAAGCTAATTGTCCATCCCCCTTTCCAAAGGTCAGGGGCAAGAGAGAGAGATTAGTTCTCCGGTCTCCATAATTTGTGTTTATTTGGACTGATCGTTTTTTACCCTTTAAAAAAAAAAAAAAAAAAAAACTGTGAATGGATAGTAGACCTATCAAGGATAAGTATCGTCTTTCTTTTTCAAAGGGTCTTGTTATGGCCCATTTGAATGTTTGCAGCATCAGGAATAAGGTGCATGAAATTAACTATATGTTGACAGAAAACATCATTCACATATTGGCTGTATCAGAAACCCATCTGGATGCAAATGTTCTTGACACTGAGATCTGCATTGATGGCTATAATACCTTTAGAAGGGATAGGAATAAAAATGGGGGTGGCGTAGCATTATATATAAAAAGTAATTTTCCTGCAACTTTGTGCTCTGAGTTCATGTTAGATAGTTTAGAATCTCTATGGGTTAAGGTGCATCTTCCTCACTTAAAGCCGATATTAGTCGGCTGTTGCTATAGACCACCTGGAAATGATGCGCAGTATTTGAATGATTTATGTATGTTAATTGACAGAGTTACAGATGTGAATAGTGATATTTTTTTACTTGGAGATATGAACATAGATTGGTTTGCAAATCAATGTCCAATGAAACAAAAGATGGTATCATTAATTGATGCTTGTAACTTGTCTCAGATGATCTCTCAACCAACCAGAATTTTTACAAACAGTGCTGGCCATACTTCTGCCACTTGTATAGATCACATTTATACAAATATTCCTGAATTCTGCACTAAGCCAGTCTCTCAATCTGTGGGTTTTAGTGACCATAATATCATAACAATTACTAAGAGAACTAAAATTCCTAAAGGAAAGGTTAATATAATATATAAAAGGATGTTAAAGAAATTCATTCCTGAAAATTTTTTGGCAGATGTTGGTTATATTGATTGGACAGATGTGTACGCTGCTGAGGAGCCTGAGGCCTCCTTAAATATATTTATGGAAAAATTCATGAAGATCGTTGATAAACATGCCCCAATGAGAAAGTGTATTATAAAAGGGAGGCCAGCTCCGTGGCTGAACGAGACTCTAAAGAGCCTCATGAAGGAAAGAGATGAAGCCAAATTTACATTATTAAAGTCTGGATTAGTGGAGGATAAATACAAATATTGTAAACTGAGAAACCTGGTAACAAAATTGAATAGATCCACGAAAAAACAATACTACATGCAAAGAATAGATGCTGTGAAGGGAGATGGTAAAGCACTCTGGAAAACCCTTAATGAAATTATGGGGAGAAGGACAACTGGTGGGGCTTCTTTTGTGGAATCTGAAGGCGTGTTTCTGACCAAACCATCTGATATTGCAAATTATTTTAATGATTTTTTTATAAATAAGGTTAATACACTGAGGCAGTCTATGGACATTTACAATTCTGATTATTTAAATCTAATAAAAAATAATGTGATGTTCGATAAGAGTTGCACTTTTCACTTTAAGTGCATAGATGAACAGAAAGTATGGATGTTGTTGAAGTCTTTGCCTGAACATAGCTCAGTGGGTACTGATATGCTGGACAGTAAGGTACTTGGTCTGGCAGCTGACTACATTTACAGTCCAATATGTCATATATTGAATGTATGCTTAATGAAGGGTGTTTATCCCACAATCTGGAAAGAGGGTAAGGTTATTCCCTTACCTAAAGATGGCAGATTAGCGCTCACTGGGAAGAACAGTCGACCTATAACTATTCTACCAGTTCTTAGTAAACTGATGGAGAGAATAGTTTGTTCACAAATACAGGAGTACTTTGACCGTAATGGCTTGAACACAGGATTTCAACATGCTTATAGACAGAACCATTCAACTTGTTCTGCCCTTACAGTAATGACAGATAACTGGCTCACGGAAATTGATAACTCAAAGATGACTGGGGCAGTGTTACTTGACTTTAGTGCGGCATTTGATGTCATCAATCACAATTTGCCCATTGCTAAACTAGAATGCTATGGATTTAGTCCCACTGCCATATTATTTATGAAGTGTTATCTCACAAAAAGGACACAGAACTAGAAAATGTTTTATCAGCTGAGTTAGATATGGTCTTTGACTGGATAAAACTAAATAAGTTGGTGCTGAACATTTCAAAAACCAAATCAATTATCTTGGGATCGAAACATAAATTGTCATTCACACCAAAGATGAGTTTAAATCTGTCTGGAGAACCTATAGAACAGGTAGATAAAGTAAAACTACTGGGTATAATAATTGATAGTCAGCTGTCATGGGCAGAACACATTGATATGATAGTGAAGAGGATGGGTTGTGGCATTTCAGTGGTAAGAAAATGTCTTTTTTATGTACCTTCTCACATTGTGGGACAGGTGGCTAAATCTTTAATTTTATGTCACCTGGATTATTGTGCACCTGTATGGTCCTCTGCATCTAAAGGTCAGCTAAAGAAATTACAAACTGCCCAGAACAGAGCTGCCAGATTAGTATTACATTGTACCATAAGAACTAACACTATCAGTATGCATCATCAGCTCTCATGGTTAACTGTAGAGAATAGGATGGTTTTCAGTATAGCTACATTTTTCAGGAACATTGTCTTTTCTTTTCAACCTGTTTTGCTACATAAGCAAATTGTTAGATGTAGTCAGGTTCACTTTCATTTCACTAGGTCAGCAGATGATGGACAGATTATGTTGCCACGTCCAAAATCGAACGCTTTAAAGAAAACAGTTATTTATCGTGCTATCGATCTTTGGAATAATATCCCACTGCATACACGTAAATTAAATAGTAAAGTATCTTTCAAGTACCATCTGAGAATGTACTATTTACATTTTTGAATGAACACATCTACTGTTGTATGTAATGAGAAATGTTATGCCCATGATGTAAAAGCTTTTCCTGACTGATTTTCAGAGGCTAATAATGCTGTCTGCAATGTCTCACAGCTTTTAGATTATCATTGTAAGATTTTGATTTGTATTTTGTGTATTGTACATTTGTCTTTTGTCTTGTCTTTTGTATGGACCCCAGGAAGACTAGCTAGTTCCTCCTTGGAGACAGCTAATGGGGATCCTTTTACCAATAAACCAATAAACCACTGGCTCTTATGATATGGGGCTGCATGTCAGGTAAAGGTCCTGGAGAGATGGCTGTCCTTAAATGTTCAGTAAATGCACAAGTTTACATTGATATTTTGGAGACCTATCTTATTCCATCTATTGAAAGGATGTTTGGGGATGATAACATAATTTTCCAAGATGATAATTCATCATGCCATAGAGCCAAAACTGTTAAAACTTTCCTTGAAGAGACAAATAAGGTCCATGGCATGGCCTGCAAATAGCCCGGATCTCAATCCGATAAAAAATACGTGGTGGAAATTGAAGAAATTGGTCCATGACAAGGCTCTAACATTCAAAGCGGATCTGGCAACAGCCATCAGACAAAGTTGGAGCAAGATTGATGAGGACTACTGTTCGTCACTTGTTAAGGCCATGCCTCAGAGACTCAAGGCTGTAATCAAAGCCAGGGGTGGTGCCACAAAGTTCTAGTGGGTGGTTTTAGTTGTTTCTGTGTTTGTTTATTCTTTGTGATTCCAAACTTTTTTCCTCAGGAATGAGTGATTCCATATTTGTTTCCAGCCCCTTATTCCAAAGAAACACTTGCAATTTATTCCAACTTGAGTTTCTGTTAATTTCTTGTACTGTTTCTAAAAGCCAGGAAGATGCCCTTTTGAGAAATCTGAGTTTTGTGGCATGTTTGTGTTTTGCCTTTTCTCTGTTGCATATAAAAAAGTGAATGAGCATTCTCGAAGACTGGTGATTCCATACTTTTTGCCAGGGGTTGTATATAGTAAAGTAATCGGTCCAAGCACAAAACCTTGTGGTACTCCACAGGTAACCCTTGAGTGTGAGGAAGATTTATCACTGATATGAAAGTATGAAAAGTATAAATACCAAAAGTCATAGCCGGAAAGAACAGAAAAAGTTGAACGCGTGAAACTTTGAATCGGAAAAATCGCATGAAAATTGCAGAAATAGTTGAAGTCCAAAAAAACTAGCAACCAGAATAATAATAATAAAGAATAAAGAAAAACAGGAACACAATAGTGTGAATGCCTACAGCATCCACAGATGTAGATTATATAAAAACTCAGCACTTTTGTATGCGTTATCGCAGTTTTTAAATGTGCTTTATAAAAAATGATGATGATGATGATGACAAACAACGTATTCTAAGACACTGGAACGCTTTCATGATACTGTGATTGTGATTAGACCTTGGTAAAATACGTATTTGTGAAAGCAGTGCTTGATTTTTATTAATAAAAAGCCAAATTTGTTACACACTGGGCCTTTAAAGAACTTTGATAAAGCAAAGCCATTTAAAACTATTTTTTATTCTTTATTATTTGATATTTCAACAGCTGCAGGATATCTGAGGTGGGAGAATGTTGTAATGTTTTGATTTTAATGTTATTTTGTTCTTTTTCTATCGGCTCAGGTCATTTGTAAGCAACGAAAATGCCTCTTTTTAATTTGGTAATGTGGCACATTTGTCCTTAGAGCACTTGGATGAAGCATAGCCAATTAAAACTTTTTTCATTTGTTTATTTAATATTTCAACAGCTGTAAGACATTTGAGGTGATGGCATGTTATTTTTACTAATATTCTGTTGTTAAATGAAGTGAAGAAAGGAGAGAAAAAAATGGTTCCATAGCACTTTTAAAATTTCCCCCCACTAATCTGATTAATCGAGTTATCCAAATAATCGTTTGTTGCAGCCCTACTTCACATGCATCCAAACCTACTCCTCATCACTGCTAAGAATCTCAGGCAACCCCATGCATGTTCCTTCTGATTAAACACACATTCTTGCATTGCTTCGGTGTGGTCTGCTGTGGACGATATCTCGTCCTTTTTTGACCTGTTTCTCCGTAAAAAGTAACAGAAGTGACCATGAATAAATTAAAGTTGTTAGAAATTGTTGTTCAAATTCATTCACCAAACTTTTTTTTTCTTCATTTGTCAGACATACCAAAAATGGAAAGCAGTCAACACTGTAGTAGGATATTTCACTTTATGTACATTTCTCTGTTTCAACTTAATATTTAGTAATAGCTATTTTACCATTACCAATGTGGTCTTACTAACTGAACATACATGATCTTACTATTCTCACGCCTGGAACCATAAAGTAACCAATAGAGTACTATACAAGCAAATGAAGGCAAAAGTTTCCTTTTATACTTGGAAATATAATTAATATGATAGGGTCTGTATTAATGTCTGTATTATTTGGAATCTTAAATTGAGTTTGCAGTAATAGTAGCAAGAACACAAGATAAAGTCTAGGTATGCATACATCAGTGGTTTAATCTCTTTTGGGTTTAAGAAAGCAGAGCTCTTTCTTTCAGCATCTCATTAGAAAGACTTGTGCTGGATAGACAGCTCCCCACACAGAGTGAGCTTTCTAATCAGTTGCTTTAAATCACCGCTGCTACTGCCCCGACAGATGGCTGCAAAGAAAATTCTACTTTCAACCTAGGACTTTTTAAGGAACAGCAGCATCTTGGTGAAAACATGGCGAGGTAGATTTGAGAGCAGCCTTCAGCTCCGTGGTTGCTGTAAACCTCTTTGCAAAGTTCTAATTATTCACACATTTGTATGCAAAGCTATTCACAATCATTTTTATTTTGACTGTAGTCTTCTCAGAAAAATGCCTGTGCCACAAACAATCTGGTGTCATGGCAACAGCAAAAGGGCAGTAGGAGTAATGCCAGTAATTTCACATACTTTTTGCTTGCTGTTGATCATGGGAACATGGCTCATGGTAATGTTCTTCCAAACAGGGTCATCTCAATATATTAGAATAGTATCAAGGGTTAATTTATTTCAGTAATTCAATTTGGGGGGAAAAAGTTCAACTCATTACAGGATTTCATTCCACAGAATAAGATTTCTCGCCTTATACTTTTTTTCTGGGTTACAGTGAATTAAGCCTTTTTTATCTTCTCGGAATATTAGAATATTACATCAAACTGATAAAAAACCTTCAGTAGCTTTGTTGGTGGAGTAGAGGACTGTAGACATTTAACATGGGCATCCTTTGACTCAACTCTTGCTCTGGATTCCTATCGACAGCTCAGGTAGTAGGGCATGTTGACCATAGAACGGGTTCTCTAGGTTGGAACCAGAAAACCCTGGATAAAAGGCATTTGCCAAATCTATGCGCACAATGCTATGGACTGGAGGGAAGGTGCTGTGCTGTGGATACCCCGTGGACGCAGATGCTGAAAGAACAAAATTAGACCAATTTAAAGCAATTGCGAATACAGAAATGTTGGTCTGCTAGAATATACTGTAATTTTCTATTGATTGCATCTGATTCTAACAGTAGCTAAATTTTGAAAAAGAATAAATTTTAATGCAACCGATTCTAACTTTCAGTAACCTGGGATTTCAATGACGTCCCAACCACCCACCAGTCTGTGTAGTTTGCCGAAAGGAAGCCTGTAGAAGCTGAACTTAGTCCAATTGGTAATTCGGTTAGTGTAATTTGGAAACACATAAAACGCCAACCAGGTTGATGTATGCAGTAGCAAGTTTTGTCTAACCGATTGCCGTAGAGCACAGAATGAAAGTCCTGCTCAGACTACAGCTGGGATGGAGCACAGCGTGACGTAGCTGTAATCCAGTGCAGTTGTATAATAGCCTCTAGATCACGCAGAACAAAACTAATAAGCACTTCTGAGATATTCTGAACTACGAGGGGAGTAGTGCTAACGAATAATAACAAAACATTGTTAAACAAAGGAGTTTTGGGACAGATGATGCCTTTTTATAAGCGGCAAATCTCCGGCCCCCACCACTTCCATTATATGAAAATATCCTGATTGCAAATAGATATAAACATCTCCCAAAGGACTCCCAAGTGGCTCCAAACTTGTCTGGGTGAGTAAATTAACGTATTTGCTCAAATTAAGGTCCAAAATTGGCTGTAGGGCATTAAAACAACATGACAGTAGAATGTCTGATTAGAAACATACTTTAGCATACCAGAAAAGTCATTAGTCGCAATCTTCCTCACCAAACCTGTATCCTTTGAAAGCTTTAGTGATCGATTTACACCGACTCTTTTCCTTCTGCTGCCTCCTCCAGCATTTCACCATCGAGTCAGGGCGTTTTCATATGGGACTTGAGTCTGTATTCGGGTACCGTATTTGCTCAAAGTCCTCTTATTTCGTACCATGTGAATACAGCTTGGACCGTGCCAGGATATGGCAAGAGAGACCTGCCTTGCAGGTTGTATCGGAGTCCAGGTTCGAGTGGATACGGATCATGTGAACACAAGCCGTACTCTGGCCGTATTTAGGACAATAGACAAGTTCCACGCGGAAGTGACGACACCGCAGACCGAAGTTACCAAATCGACACGCGACCATAAAGAGATCAAAACAACAAGATTCAAGCATCCCACAGCAACGGACCAGGTTATACTACAACACTCACCCTGTAGATGGCTTCAGTTAGCAGTTGACCAGTAGACCAATTTGTTTACATTCTAGGGTATTGGGCGTTTAATGACGTCGGTACTTCCCACTCTCTTATTTGTTGGATAGCTAAATAATTATGTGTACTGTATACTGCAGTACTGTTTACTGTATACTGCCACGTACTGTTTCGGTGTAGTCCGTCATGTAAGACCCGCATCATGTGAACAGAAAAAATTAGATTTTTCTCTGGGCGTTATCTGGCACGGCCATCCATGTGAAAACGTCCTTAATTATTCTCAAGCTTAAGTGCAGTAGCTCTATTCCCTTCTTTGACAGCCAGCTCCATCCATCCATCCATCATCTTCCGCTTATCCGGGGTTGGGTCGCGGGGGCAGTAGCCTAAACAAAGAGACCCAGACTTCCCTCTCCCCGGCCACTTGGGCCAGCTCCTCGGGAGGAATCCCGAGGCGTTCCCAGGCCAGCTGGGAGACATAATCCCTTCAGCGAGTCCTGGGTCTTCCCCCGGGCCTCCTCCCGGTGGGACGTGCCCAGAACACCTCACCAGGGAGGCGTCCAGGAGGCATCCTGACCAGATGCCCGAGCCACCTCAACTGGCTCCTGTCGATGTGGAGGAGCAGTGGCTCTACTCTGAGCCCCCTCCGGATGACCGAGCTTCTCACCCTGTCTCTAAGGGAGAGCCCAGCCACCCTACGGTGGAAACTCATTTCAGCTACCTGTGTCCGCGATCTCATTCTTTTGGTCACCACCCAGCGTTCGTGAGCATAGATGAGGGTAGGAACGTAGATCGACCGGTAAACACATGAACACCTTTATGCTTGAAGATGGTGTTCGTTATGGACAATCCATGACGAGCACAGAAGTCCAACAACAAAACATCGCTCTGGTTCAGATCGGGGGGGGCCATACCGCCCAACCACGCCTCTCCTGGTCTCACTGTCATTGCCCACGTGAGCGTTGATGTCCCCCAGCAGAATGAGGAAGTCTCCAGAAGGGGCACTCTCCAGCACCCCCTCCAAGGACTCCAAGGAAGGGTGGGTAATCTGAGCTACTGTTTGGTGCATAAGCACAAACAATAGTCAGAACCCATAACCCCACCCGTAGGCGGAGGGAGGCTATTAATATTGATCTAAAAAAATTAGCATATATCATCCGACCAATAAAAGAAAAGTGTTTTTAATACAAAAAAGGTCAACCTTCAAATAATTATGTTCATTTATGCACTCAATACTTGGTGGGGAATCCTTTTGTAGAAATGAGTGCTTCATTGCAGCGTGGCATGGAGGCAATCAGCCTGTGGCACTGCTGAGGTGTTATGGAGGCCCAGGATGCTTCGATAGCAGCCTTAAGCTCATCCAGAGTGTTGGGTCTTGCGTCTCTCAACTTTCTCTGCACAATATCCCACAGATTCTCTATGGGGTTCAGGTCAGGAGAGTTGGCAGGCCAATTAAGTACAGTAATACCATGCTCAGTAAACCATTTAGCAGTGGTTTTGGCACTGTGAGCAGGTGCAAGGTCATGTTTAAAAATGAAATCTTCATCTCTATAAAGCTTTCGAGCAGATGGACGCATGAAGTGCTCCAAAATCTCCTGATAGCTAGCTGCATTGACCCTGCCCTTGATAAAACACAGTGGACCAACACCAGCAGCTGACATGGCACCCCAGACCATCACTGACTGTGGGTACTTGACACTGGACTTCAGGCATTTTGGCATTTCCTTCTCCCCAGTCTTTTCCAGAGTCTGGCACCTTGTTTTCCGAATGACAAGCAAAATTTGCTTTCATCCGAAAAAAGTTCTTTGGATTACTGAGCAAAAGCCCAGTGCTGCTTCTCTGTAGCCCAGGTCAGGCGCTTCTGCCGCTGTTTCTACTTCAAAAGTGCCTTGACCTTGGGAATGCGGCACCTGTAGCCCATTTCCTGCACACGCCTGTGCACGGTGGCTCTGGATGTTTCTACTCCAGACTCAGCCCACTGCTTCTGCAGGTCCTCGTTCTCCTTGTGCAGCGTTTTCTGCCACACTTTTTCCTTCCCACAGACTTCCCACTGAGGTGCCTTGATACAGCACTCTGGGAACAGTCTATTCGTTCAGAAATTTCTTTCTGTGTCTTACCCTCTTGCTTGAGGGTGTCAATGATGGCCTTCTGGACAGCAGTCAGGTCGGCAGTCTTACCCATGATTGCGGTTTTGAGTAATGAACCAGACTGGGAGTTTTTAAAAGCTTTAGGAATCTTTTGCAGGTGTTTAGAGTTAATTAGTTGATTCAGATGATTAGGTTAATAGCTCGTTTAGGGAACCTTTTCATGATGTGTTTATTTTTTTAGATAGGAATTTTGGGTTTCCGTGAGCTGTATGCCAAAATGATCAATATTAAAACAAAGGCTTGAACTACTTAAGTGGTGTGTAATTAATCTAAAATATATGAAAATCTAATGTTTATCAGTACATTACAGAAAATAATGAGCTTTATCACAATATGCTAATTTTTTGAGAAGGACCTGTAATCTTTCTCCCACATGTTTGTCTCACTTTTGCACTTCTTGCTATAGTGCACCCCAGAGGCTGTTAGCCAGTAAATATCTTTAAAGTGGCAGTGTGTAGTTTCCTGGCGATAGGGGGCGGTACATACCTAAATCATTGCAAGCAAGCTGCATTTTTATGTGTGAGTGACGACAGATGCCCAATACAGGCCAAAAATCGCATTGCGTAATTTTCTACTACTAAAAGGCAGACAGTTAAACCTTCAGAGAAATATATGCAGCAAAATAAGAAACACATCAGACAGGCATCGGCTCACGTAGAAGGAAACACAGGATCCAATATGTCGGCCCACATACACTAGAGGTCGTGCCTATGGGCGTCTCTGGCTCAGTGGTAGAGTAGTTGGCTTGCAGTCGGAGGGTCGGAGGTTCCAGCTTCCTCCAGTCACATGTCGATGTACCCCTGGACAAGGGACTTATCCCCAAGAAAAATTCTACATTGTCCATTGAATGTGGCTTCAATGTAAAGCGCTTTGAGTGGTCAATATGACTAGAAAAGCGCTATGTAAGTTCAGTCCATTTACCATGTATTATAGACGCATATTTTAGAGTTGTATGTTATGAAGCATCCAGTACTTTTAAAGGCACAGTGTGTAATTTTCGGCCAGTAGGGGGCAGTGCATACCTAAATTATCACAAGCATGCGGTATCTGTGTCTTCGAGTAAGAAACTCAACAACGGAGGTTCAATTAGTGCTGTTTTCAAACACTCAATTAGAGAATTATTTATTTGCAGCAACATGATGAGCACATCAGTCTCTCTTTCATCGCTTGGAACTAGCGAAGAGGTAAAAATGTATTAGTAGGCGTCTTCCGTGCGCATTATCCGTCCGGGCTCTTGTAGAAGTAAAGATGTCATCTAATATGGCTTTCCCCTCAAAAGAAGACCCGCGCCTATGTATTTTAAAACAGATTTTTAAAATTCATATTTTACAATATCGCCAATATTTTGCAATTAATATGCTTTATTTAATTATTATTACATAATATTTTAATGGCTATTTTCAAAGATGTACTGCAACAACTACACACTGTCACTTTAATGATTGGGCATCATTTTATTCATTTTCAACAGTATTTTGATGGATATGTCCAGAGATTAATGGTAAAAACTATACGTCTCTCTAAATTAGCCACATCGTTGTATAGGACGTAGGGTCCAAGCCATGTGAAAAAAGTAGTCTGAAAATTGCTGAATATCAGTGAAGAGTCCAGTGATTCTTCAATCTAACGTGCCCCTCATATGCTGGTGATACAGTAACTGGGAACATCTGCTTTCTGTAAAAATGACACTTGTGGAGGTTGTCATTGTCTGCTTAGAAACTGTAATGTTAGCAGTCTTCCTTATGATTGTGTAGAACAGGGGGTCACGTAGTACCGGGCGGCAGAGAGACCTGATTTAATTTAATTTCCATGTTATTTACAGACAGATTTTAAAAGATTATTTATTTAAAAGGAAGCAGAATCGGATACATTTTCTATTCCTTTTGTTGATCCCCAAATTGCTGGCTACATCACGGTTGTTACCGCCCTCGCTGTATCCTCACCCCAACCCCTAAAGCCCCTGTTCAACACTACTATACCACCAATCTACCCCAAGCTGTCCCAGTTTCTTCCAACAAAGCGGATCTGTGGGAAAAAAAAAATGGGAACCATTAGTTTGGGCTATAACAGTGTGCAGCAGTCTAGAAGGTTCGATTTCACTCTGCCCTCCATATTAAGCAGTCTTTTTTATGTATGAACACGTGAAAGATGTCATTACTGAGAGATTTAAAAACAAATCGTTGTTCATGCACAGGCCACTATAGTAGGTAGTATGGCTTTTTTACCGCAAAAGGGACAGGTGCCATCATAACATAGATGAGCAAAGAACATTATGTGGAAGTAGTACAGGGTTCCTACATGGTCTTGAAAAGCCTTAAAAGCATTCAATTTCTGAATTTGGAAGTAATACCATAAGATTTTAAAGTTTTTTAAGTATTTAGTTTTGATATGTGGGTCTTAAATTTGTACTCTATTTAACTTCTTTGTATTGCAGTTTTTCCCCAAAACTTTCATTTGACAATCACGATTATTTTAATTAAAGAACGTAGCATAAAGAGTGATGGATAATGCAATTGAGAATGCAACGAAGCCCCAAGAAATTCAAAATACTCAGAACATACTCAGTAAATGAAGATCATGCCTTCTTTTTGTAGTTGTTGCAAAGTAGTGCAAAGATCTTGCATTACTGAATGACTCTAACACATATGAAACTCTGAAACGAGATCCCACGAGTGGGTACAAAAAGAAGGGGATAGAATGTTTACAACAACTACAAAAAGAAGGCATGATTGACAAAACACAATACTATCGACTTTACCCCCAGGACTCAATTCCTTGCCTATATGGACTCCCCAAGATCCATAAAGAAGGGCACCCGCTTAGGCCCATTGTCAGCAGCATAAACTCTGTCACGTACAATATAGCCAAACACATAGCCAATATCCTGGCACCTCTGGTAGGCAACACCCTACACCACATCCAAAACTCCATAGACTTTGTGAACAAAGTCCGGAACCTAAAAATGGATCCAGATGAGACAATGGTTTCCTATGACCTAACTTCACTGTTCACCTGTATTCCTACCATGGAGGCCTTGGCCACAGTAAGAGAAAGACTTACACAGGACAACTCCCTCCAAAACAGAACAAAACTCAAACCAGAACACATTTGCCAACTTCTGGAATTGTGCCTGAACACCACATATTTCCAGTTCAATGGCCAGTTTTATAGACAGAAACACGGCTGTGCCATGGGCTCGCCAGTTTCTCCAATTGTGGCAAATTTATACATGGAGAAGGTAGAGTGCAGGGCTTTGAACTCCTTTGAAGGAATAACACCTAGCCACTGGTTCAGATACGTAGATGACACATGGGTTAAAATCAAAACCAAAGAGGTGCAAGCTTTTACTGAACACATAAACTCAGTGGACAGAAACATCAAATTCACCAGAGAAGATGTCAAGGACAATAGTTTGCCCTTTTTAGATTGTGTCGTCCAGAGGAGAAAGGACAGAAGGCTCCACATTGGGGTATACAGAAAACCCACACACACAGACCAATACCTACTTTTTGACTCACACCACCCACTGGAACACAAGCTTAGTGTTATCAGGACCCTGCAACACAGAGCTGATAACATACCCACCAGCTCACAGGCCCAAGGGGAAGAATGCAAGCACGTGAGAGACACCCTCACAACTTGTGGTTACCCCAGCTGGACTTTTTTGAAAACTGCAGCTAGAAAGAAAGCCAACAAAGTGGTTAAAAAAGAAAAAGAAAACAAACGAAACAATGTAGTAATTCCATATGTGTCTGGGATTTCTGAAAAACTCAGGAGGATTTTTAACAAACACAGTATCCCTGTGTATTTCAAACCCAGCAACACACTCAGACAGAGACTAGTACATCCCAAGGACAGAACACCACTAGCACACAAAAGCAACCTGGTATATGCAATCCAATGCAATGAAGAATGCAAGGACCTCTACATTGGTGAAACCAAACAACCACTGTACAAAACGCATGGCCCAACACAGGAGAGCTAACTCCTCAGGCATTGACTCTGCTGTTCATTTACATCTCAAGGAGAAAGCCCACTGCTTTGAGGACAGCAATGTCCAGATATTAGACAGAGAGGACAGTTGGTTTGAAAGAGGAGTAAAAGAAGCCATCCATGTAAAAGTAGAGAAACCATCGCTTAACAGAGGAGGAGGCCTGAGACATCACCTATCTTCAATTTACAATGCTGCCCTTTCATCCCTACCCAGGAGACTCAACAATTTAACCTCTAATAAGAAAAACAACTGTGACTCCTGCGACTGTCGTTATAACACAATAGGGCACTAATGAAGCCGAAACCTAACCTCCACCAATAGGCGACACGCCAACAACCGTCGTTAAGACTTGGAGCACAAAGGATCCAATGACATAATCAGTCTTGTAAAAGCCCTCCAAGAGGTTAAATAGCTGAGTCTCCACACCAGTTAGTTGGACCATTCCCAGCCTGGTCAGCGGCGAGCATGAACTGATGAAGCCTCTTGGATAAGAGGTGAAACGTCTTCATAGACAAATTACCAAGTCCAGTTGCGTTCGATTGAAATTTCCTTGAGATGAAACTGTAGGTTATAAACTTTTGGAGTTAGATGCCATGGTGGATGGGGTGCTTCCCATTAGTCCTAAATAAATTCTAATATAACAGGTATATTGAACTGAGAACATCTTACATTACCACTGACATGTTTTTTGTTTTATGGCAGGTTCCTGTAGACGGACCTGGACTCTACACCGGCCCAGTCTTCACTGCTGCCTCTACCGGGCCTCTCTTCTCCACTTAGACATTCACACAGGGATTTTTATTTTCCTACAGCAAACTTTTCACCTTGTGACAGTCAAGAAGGTACATAATGTATTCCAGCAAGAAGAGCTTACTGCTTTTGTTCAGGATTCTTCTCTTTCGTGGCAGACTGGTGCCTGATCTGGAACTGAGCCAGTCACTATGTCCAATGGTGGCGTTTCTTTCTGATACCTAAAGGAGTCCAGTATTTTTCAGCGTTGTAGCTGCTAGATATTCAGAACAACTACAACACTGCCAACTAATTAGTTTTAATCCTAACATGCTGAGAAATATTTCACGAAAATTGTATAAGGTATGCATGTAATGTATGTTATGTAAATATGTATAGTAAGTGTACTGTATAGTAACTGTTTTAATCTTTTATTAGTGGAAACTAAGTGAAAATTTCTAGCAGTAGATGACAGACATTGGACCTTGGTGTTTGTCCTGATGTTGTAATTTTTTCTTCTAACTAAATGTTTACCATACAAGGCTGTTTAAACTGGAAAAAAGCCTTCTAGCATATGCAAACTGAAATAAAGATTATATTTATGTAACATGGTAAATAGCTTACATTACCGTGGGTTTCCTCTATCGTTGGGGGTCAAGGTGTTGTGTGAAAGCACCTGGACTGCTTGGAACATTTAGAAGACAGAAGACTAGTGCACTCTTACCAATCTAGAGACTGCAGAACATAGTTTAAATACATTTTTTTCATTTGTTACACATACGCCCTCAATATTTTAATATTAAAGACAATTAGAACATAATGTCCCTCATTTAATAGCACCT
Source organism: Apricaphanius iberus (assembly GCA_028564705.1). Lineage (NCBI taxonomy): Eukaryota > Metazoa > Chordata > Actinopteri > Cyprinodontiformes > Aphaniidae > Apricaphanius > Apricaphanius iberus. Next base: position 112,632 of record JAPXFQ010001230.1, read on the forward strand.
AGCAATGCAACTTCACTCCACAAGGTCCAGGTGATTTTCCACTCCATATGACTAAAAGCTCCAATGGATGGAGTTTTTTAATAGTTGAACGGTCCCGGTCTGAAAATTGGTATGATGATATATAACTCAAAACATCGCCACAATGGTGGAGCTATGGTGAAAATCTTGCTCATTTCACTGTTGTCTTTAAAAACTCCAAATGGACTCAGTGCCTGAGTCTCTGCAAATGGTAGGTTTGATAATTGTGACAGGGTTCGCTTTTGTGGTGCAAACAGTGAATAAACTCATAGCCAATCTGTGATCAACATTCTTCGACCATCGCATTTTCAGTCTGTCTCCATACACTTGGAACTGTAGCAAAGTAGGTTTTAAAAATGGACTGGTACCATGTGGCTGTTACTTGTGGAAAACTTTTACAGCCACATAAGGCTGAGTATGTGCTAGTGGAAAGGGTCAAAATGCAGCTGTAAATGGGATGTACTTTGGTGTAGTTGGTAGCACTATTGCCTTGCAGCAAGAAGGTCCTGGTTTGTATGTTCTTCCCAACATGCATTAGGGTCTCAACAGATCCTCTAGTTTCCTCTGTTAAGCAAATTGACTGTTCTAAACTGCTTTTGGGTATGAGTGTATGCGTAGTTGTTTGGGTTGCCCTTAAATTGACTGGCAACCCTTCCAGTGTGTACCCTGCCTCCCGTGGATATAGGTTCCAGCAATTCTGCACAGATAAACCGAAGAAATCAAAACTTTTATTAAATTTGCCAAAAACTTGCAAGGAGTGGTGAACAGAAAAACTGCACGACTGCTGCAGTGGCCATAGGTGGGGGTCTACTGCTTCGGATATGAGACTTCTTCCTCACAAACAGATGTGACACAAGTCAGATCTTCATTGTTGAACTTTTGTAAGTGAAGCTCCAACCCTTTCTACTGCGTTTTATATGGGGACAGGCGTCAAAAGTTACTTGAGGTTTAGGTTACTTAGCAGACTACATATGAGGAAGAAGGGGAAAAATAGGTGTAAGATTAGCCGACTTCGCCTCCTTCCTCAGGGATGAAGAAAGGACCATTAAACGCAGAGAAAACTATCATATATCTGGTCTTGTGGAAAGTGGTAGCTAAACTGGGGGAGAAATAGCCAGTCAAGCAAGAACCAGCATGCAGCAGTTCAAAAAGGTCTCGTAAGTATTGTAAGTGTTAGCTAGTTCTAGCTAGCGTTAGCTCCATGGCATCATAAATGTGACTTCTGATTTGTAGGCATCTTAACTGCAAATTTTTACAATCAAATAAATCCCAAATCACTTGACAAACACAGTCGAAGGACACATTAGTTATTTAAATCGAAGTACAACATATGTGAGATTCAGGATGTAAGACAAAGCGGACTAGAAAATACATTTTATTGCTCCATTGACTTCCATTTGCATTTGGCCAGGGGAAGGCGGACGACCGGAAAGGGAGGAGACTTAGGCTCCCCAGGGTTGCATCACCAGTGCAAAAGAGGCTTATTTACACCCGTGTGGTATTTGTTTCTGTTTAACACACCAAAGACTGAGAAGTTTGGAAAATGTGTGGCTGATGCGTTTAAAATACGTTTATAATACCAATGGTCGTAATTTGAAATGGGTAGAACAGGATAGAAATTGGAACCGCTTGTCTTGTAAAGCACCTGAAAATCTAATTTTCTGAATTGGACTTTTATTGAAAAAAAAAATTGAGCTGAATTCTAAAGATAGTTATGTTTTACCTAACATTATTATGTTAAAGCTGTTATACAGAATTTCCAAAACAAGCTAGCTCAAAACTTTTTTTTTTCATGCACCTCAATAAACTTAACACAGCATAGCTGTAAAAAATGTGCTGATAAAAAGATGCATGTTGCCAAATCAGCGGATTGTGGTGATGGCCGCTGGAAGGGATGAGTGTTCTGTGACTCTTTGTTTAAGCTAGCTTTTTTGAAATCATCAGTATAGCAACTAAGTATATAAAAATACTAATGGCAAATATGCTTTATGATTAAGTAATACTTTGGACACTGACTTCTAAAGTTTAATCAACAATACCCAATACCTAAAGTAATATTTATACCCCATGACCTTTTTCATATGTTGAAATTCAACATTTAGTGTATTTTCATATAGGACTACAGGTAAGTCTTTATGAAACACAGTGGTGGTAGCATGCTTTTTTCACCAGGAACAGGAACGTTGGTCGGAGATGATGGGAGGATGAATGAAGCTAAATCCGAAAAGAAACCTTGCTGGAGGCTGAAGGTTCACTTTCCCTCCTGGAGAACTACCCTAAACATGCAGCTAGAGCTAGAGAGGATAAATGCCCGCCACACCTTTCAAACTACACAACATTTTCTATTCTACCTTATGAACTATCTCGTAAAACCCAAAGAAAATAGTTGGAACTTTGACTCTTCCATGGTAAAAAAAAACAAAAATTAACAATGTGTGTGAATGCTATTGGGAGACGTTGCAGATCAAACCTCTCGGTTACATTGATCTGTGCAGATTGGTGCTTCTATCATGACATTTCTACTTATGTGTTCTGCTCACCAAGGTGAGCTGCAGGGTCATTAGCTGGCAGCAGTGACAAGGTTATCTTCCTGCAACCTCTCCCCACCAACCTCCGCTGTCCTTCTCTGCAGATCATGTGATGATAGCTTTGGCTGCAATAAATCAGCTGCTGCCCTTAAAGTAATATCCTGTCAATGGAGGCTAAACCGATAATTGGCCAGCTTTTTGTGGAACCTTCGCCAGTTAGGGCAGAGTGTCTCCATCTCACGTCAAACTAGTAAAACTGTCACTTCCAAAACTATGGGCAGTATCTTAAGCCATGCTGCTGGAGGTGGAGACAGTGTATCAGAATAAACCTTTTGTCTTTAGGGATTACAAAAATATTTATATTTGCTAAATAACAGAACAATGAGATCGTTAATTTTATTCTATTTTTTATTTTTTTAAATTCAGAAGTTTCAACACAGTTATACCCAACACTGACCACTGTTGCTAGGTGATCTTTTAGGAGTGGAGTTATTTAGAAAACGTTTACCAGTCTGAGTTATACACTTCAAAATTGTGCGCAAGATTGACTTGGGGCATTTTTAAGTGCTAAGTTTAATTTATTCAATAGCTTTACTTTTTGTGTCTTTAAATTCCTTATAATGTTACTTTTTCATGATGCCATCTATTTGTGAAATGCACCAGTCCCTCTTTCAACAAAACACCCCTACAACATGATGCTGCCAGAACTGTATTTTACTGACCAGGAGATGTTTTCCGCGTCCAAAGCTTGCAACATTCTTAAGTTTGGTTTATGCTTGACGCATCCGCGTGGTCCGCACGGCTCCATGCGGCCAAATTACGTCATTTCAGAGACCCAAATTTCTGCACCGCGCACGTAGGAAATTTTGTAACAACGCGGACGGTCCCACGCGGAAAAACATGGCGGAGGTTCGTAAATACAAACATCTTTATTATTCGGCCGATAGAGATCGCTGTGATCAACTGTGTTTTAATGGACATCTGGACAGTCTCCTTTTTCTTTCTTTTTCCTAAGTAAACAGCATAACGGTTCTGCTTTGTTTAAGCTTATGGGTGTCGCCATATTGTAAACAACAACTTCTACTATGGTGTAGTGTTATATGCATGCTGTAGAGCCCTATGCCGCCCCGTACAGTCCTCAAGAATATTGGTTCTCAGCAGGGACAAGCCGCAAAAGTATTAACGCTACTAGAAGGCCGGTTCCGCACGTCTCATTTCCGCGCGGAATGTACATGCGTCAAGCATATACCAAGCTTTAAGGTATTTTTAAGGTATATTTAAGGTACTTTTAAGGTATATTTAAGGTACTTTCTTAATAAATACCAAAAAAACCTGGATCACTAGGGTACTAAGGAAAGTGTTAGATGAGACAGTCTTCACGGAGGAAAATGGGGATTTCTTGAGGAATTTAAACAGGCTACACAAAGTTAAAACTAGAGACAAGGGGACGTGAAAGAAGAACTACAGAGGAACAGTATTAGAGATGTGAGGTTAGGAATGAAAAAGTCAAATAGTTAAAGCACAGCAAGGATTGTATGGATTGAGCCTGGACAGAGCCAACGAACTGAACAGCATCCTCTCCTGTCCCCAGCTATACAGACATCTCACCCTCCGTTTTAGTTTGCGCCTCGGTCGTGTACTCCCCCTCCTGCTATCTGTCTCTAGATGTCAGGTAAAGATACAGTAGGAGTGACTGAACCACAACAAGGTTGCAGCTGTGTCGGCCCCTGAAGGCCTGTGTAGAGCAGCTCTGAGAATTTGCAGCACCTCTTAAATCCTAGCCTGACCCAGGAGAAGGTTCCAGTATTGCGGAAGACATCCTACCTTGTTCCAGTATCAAAGAAAACTCTATCTTTCATCAATAGCTGTTTTCAAAAGACCCTATGTGCTGGTATATTAGGGTAAAATTGCTGGCATGGTGTGTTTTATGCAGTGATGCCTGTAAGACGTTACTTAGTTGCGGGTTACTCATAACATAACCTCTTTTTCAGTAACATCTAATCTAACCCGTTACTATTTCCATACAGTTCATCAGATTAAAGTTACTTGTTTACTGTGCTTTAAAGTTTTTGTGATTTTCTTAAGCAAAAAGATATATTTGGTACAAGTGTGACAGTGTAGAGGTCCTGTCACTGTGGCTCTGATAGATCACGTGCCCAGGCTGCTTGGCCACAGGGATTCCCTTTGGCTGACTGGTTAGCGCACATGACTTTCACCTGGGAGTCGTGAGATCAAATCCTGCCCAGGCCCTCGTTGTGTACCATGCCACATTTGGCGTTGCTGACAGGGTCCATGTGAGACTGGTAATAAGTCCATGGATTCGAAATTGGTGGCACCCTGCACGGGAGCACAAGGACGTGCTTGTGATAAGAGGGGGAGAGATGTGACAGTGTAGAGGTCCTGTCACTGTGGCTCTGATAGATCACGTGACCAGGCTGCTTGGCCACAGGGATTCCCTTTGGCTGACTGGTTAGCGCACATGACTTTCACCTGGGAGTCGTGGGATCAAATCCCCGCCCAGGCCCTCGTTGTGTACCATGCCACACAAGCATTAGGAAAACAAACAAGCAATATATATATATATATATATGGTTTTATATACCCTCGACAACACTGCTGCCGTCTTTTTCTGTCGTAATCTAAAACAGCTGATCAGCTCCTTTACTGTTGCCATGTTTGTTTTTGCCTGAGTCGAGTCTGAGTTCTGTACTCTGAGTCAGACCCCTAGTGGAACTCTACGTTAGTACGTGCAGTAAGTAAGCAAGTACGTCCCCAAGATGCAGCTTGTTGGTTCATAGTTGCTGGTGACAACTTGAGGTTAAAAAGCAAGCAAATTTTCCACCGTACTATTAAAGTGCACTTCCAATAAAGTCAGTATTGGCAAAACTGGTTATTGTTTTTATGTTGAGGCAGTGGGAAGTGCTACTGGCAGCTGCTGAAAGTATCTAATAAAGTACACAACCAAGTGCTGAAGTGCTTGGCTGCCGAATTTACGAACAAGAGGGTAACCACCAACACCATGCCTCTAAATGCCCACACTACCATCCCACGGAGAACAGCCTTCTTGCGGTAAGGGGAGAAACAGCGGACCAAGCCATCACTTCCAGCTTCTGGCCCATTGAACGCAGTTGGGGACTGGGAAATGCGGGTAGATCTAAGCCAGAGGCTCACCTTCCCACCTGAAATTGCAGGAACCAACATGCGCCCAGACCTTGTCCTCTGGTCAAAGTCCTGCTGGAACCTCTTCATCATTGAGATGACTGTCCCATGGGAGGATACCATCGACGAGGCATTCGAGCAGAAGAGGCTGCAGTATGCCAATTTAGCAGCTGAAGCAGTGGGGCAGGGCTGGAATAAAAAATAGAACATTTTATATATATATGTATATGTGATGGTCCTGTAAGGATCATTCTCGTTGTGTATGTGCATGTGGAGCATCTGCACAAGGGGAAATCAAAACGAATCAGGGATGGCATGACATCGCAGGCAGAGAATAAAAATCCTACACAACACACAGTAAATCAGATGGAGGAACAGCATTAGCAGCAGCCGTGCAACAATGCTAGATTTAATATTCAACTCTAAAACTAAGTCACTCGACGCCAAACAAATGGTGTTCATCTCTTAGTTACATCACAACAAAAATACAGTAAAAAACCATTGTGTAGTGAAACTTATAGCTTTTAAGCTATTATTGTCTCTGCAGCATTTAAAATGCGACTTACCACAGCAGTTATCAGGAAGTTCTGCTGTGGATTACCCAGAATTCGCTATTTTAACACCGTGACGCAATACCAAATGACGCCAGCAGATAGCGCTGTCCCCATTTATACAAGAATTTAACAACCTATATACAACCCATTACATACACCCCCCTAAATTTCTGTTAAATCAGGGAAGCACATCCAAAACAGAAGAATGAAGGGAAGGAGAGAGAAAAGAAGAAAAGAAAAAGAAAAGAAAAAAAATAATACATTGATGAGCACTAGTCTTATAGTCAGTTACAAAATTCCTCCCACAGAGATATGCAAGGATAGGCTGGTACCAAAACCTAAACCTTGACATAGACAAGAGATGCCGTTTACACCTCTCCTAATTGACACAGCTCCAAAAACAAAACAAAAAAAAACGGAGTACCTGTCTATACTCAGGGACAGAATAACTCAAAAACACAGTATAAATTCTCAGGCTACACTGCAAAAACATGTGACAACAGAACTCGGTGAAGACCTTGAAGAATCTTCCATAATCTGGTCATTCATCTCACAAATTAATCTCTTTGGAGGTTTATCGGTCCTACCAATCCTAGTCATAGTCACGCCTCGCCTTGGCTGGCTAACTACAGGCTCAACCGATTTCAAGTCTAAACTACTGGGATAATGTGAGTATTCATTAGCTGGCGAGTCTGTGTGGAGATGTATGAGGTGACTGTGAGCAGACTGATCATCTAACAATGATGACTGGCTCACATTACTCTCTGGGGCCATACAACCATGACCCTCATTGAGAACATCATCCACCTGAGTAATCTCTACTGCATTAGATGAACTGGGTAAGTCGACAACAACCTCATCAAGTCCAACATTCTTTCCAGATTGCAAAATCCACTGCAATGTTTTCTCATCGCTGTCAAGTTGGTCATGAGGCAGAGCATCACCATGATCACTACTAGCTCTTACTGACAACAGGTCAATTTCATAGTATACCAACAGGAAACTGACAGGAAGGAGCAAGTTCCGGTGAACTGTTTTTTCTTTGCCAGTGACTGTCCTTCACACGATAGAAATTGATTGCCGATCTTACTGACAACACTTCGTAAGGATCTGACTCCCATTTCTCTGCAACTTTCCGTTTTCCTCTCTCGCCTCTGTTTGCCAACAAAACCCTGTCACCAACAGTCAATGGAGAGCCTTTTACCTTGCGGTCGTAGAGCTTAGCATGACGAGCCTCTTCGGCCGAACTGAGCAAGCTCTGCTGCCTCACTCAGGTCTCTTTTGAGATGGCACACGAACTCTGAATGGGTAACAACATGATCATTCTTTAAAGCATGTTGGAACATTACATCGATCGGAAGTCTGGGAATCCTCCCAAACATGAGGTAAGATGGTCCAAATCCAGTTGTTTCGTGGACAGTGCAGTTATAACTGAATGTCAGCGCTCTTAATGACTGGGGCCACTTCGCTTTAGACTGGGTGGGGGGGGGGGGGGGGGGGGGGGGGGTAAAGCTCTAATCATGCTCTCCAAGGTCCTGTTAAATCGCTTTGTGATTCCGTTACCCATCGGGTGGTAAGGACTTGTGTGCGATTTCTTGATTTCAGCCATATTTGCCATGTTCCTTGATGAGCTTACTCTCGAAATTAGCCCCCTGGTCAGAATGCACACGTTTCGGGAAGCCATATATGAGTGTCTCTTGGTGAAATGATCCGTCGCTTCGAGAACATCAACAGACTTGTTGTCTCCCTGCTCTGCTGACCAGAAATCAATGCAGATCAATTCCATGGGTTCTGTGGTGTGAATGTTCTCCAAAGGAGCACGAGCATTAGGCTCCGGTGTCTTACCAACAATGCAACGCTTGCAATTTCTGACGTAATGCACAATATCATGCGAGTGAGAGTGTACGTGAGCGTCCTTGGTGCGGCATCATGTAGGCCATGAAGGACTTGTTGTTTCAAGCAATCTGGTAAAATGAACTGACTGAGCTGCTTGTTCATGTTTTGATCTCTCTTCACTTTAAACAGCATACCATCTTGCAGGGTGAGTTTGTTCCAGCGCTTGAGCAGCTTGATTACACTACGAGGCTCCTTTGCACGCTCACATTTTTCAGGTCTCTTGTGTCTCTGGACATAGTAAATCACTCTACTCACAGTACTGTCTTGCTCCTGCATAGTCAGAAGAGTGCTTTTAGGCAGAGCTGTGGCGTTATCCTCTTTCTCCAAATTAGGGATGACCCCCCATCCCCATTAAACGATTGTCCCACCAGAGCAGTGTGCATCCAACAGGGCGGAGATTTCCTGAGATGTTAACTTGCCCTGGGAAAGTGGGTGGGAGAGATCAGCACCTGGCTCAACATCCATGCTTACAAGTTGACGGTTGTTTGTGTATCTGAAAGTATCTTGAACAGTTTCATCCATCACACCATTCAGTTGATTTAACAAGGCATGGTATGGCTCTGTCACAAGGCGATGACTGACACTGGACGTGACAAAAGGCTCCCTGCTGAGTGCATCTGCCACTATGTTCTTGGCTTCTGGCACATACTTCAGATCAAAACTATAGGATGCCAGCTTTGCTACCCAACGCTGCTCACATGCATCAAGTCTTGGTTTGGTGAGTATTTACGTGAGTGGGTTGTTGTCAGTCCAAGCTGTAAAATGACAACCTTTCAACCAATAATGGAATTTGTCACATACTGCCCATTTTAAGGCTAAAAACTCAAGCTGTGTTGGTAGTTCATCTGGGAGCGTGAAAGCGTCTTGCTCGCAAAGGCCACTGGCCTCGCCATGTCACTGCCTCTGGGGATCTGGGAGAGTACTGCTCCCAACCCATCGAAAGACACATCTACGGCCAATATGAAATGGTAATCAATATCAGGGTGAGCTATGTTACACTTGTAAGCAAATCATGCTTCAAAGTCTCAAATGCACCTTCGCATTCCTCAGTCCAATCTGACCGTGTGAGTTTAACATTTAAAACTTTCTTTTTAGGATGCCTCCCTCTCTTTTTGAAGCACTGTGTGTCCGACTGGGAGATGAGCTTGAAGAGGGGCTTTGCTTTGGCTGAACATCTCTCAATAAAATGTTGGTAATACAACACCGTACACAAAAATTATCTTATTTTCTTAGAGCAAGGAGTGACGCCATCGGGATCCATTAAATCAGATACCTGTACATTAGTGATGGCCTGAACTTTTTCAGGGTCAGTAAAAACTCCCTCTTCACCGACAATGTGGCCTAGGGATTTTACAGACCTTCTTAAAAAATATAATTTCTTTGGTGAAAGCTTCAAATTGTAAGACCTCAACCTAGAAAACACCATCTACCATCGGTTGAGTGCAAGCTGTTATGTTGGAGCAAAGACCAAAAGATCGTCAAGATAACACAATAGACTGGTGAAGTTCTTGTCACGGAAAATCGTAGTCATCTTGTGCATAAATGTAGCGGGACTGTTCGTAAGAGCTTGAGGTATGCAATTGTATTCGTGGAGTCCGAATGGTGATGAGAATGCTGTATACTCCATGTTATTCAGGGCTGTCTGCAGCTTCTCATAGTGACTTGGTGGTATCCTACGATAAGGTAAACGAAAGGGCTTGTCATCAACCAAACGGATCCTGTGCACGAAAGCTTTGGCCAGGCCACAATCCATTGTATTCCTTGAGAATATAGACTCATGAGCTGTGATGATGCAGAGTAGTTTGTTATTCCACTCGAGAGAGACCTCACATGCACTTAGGTCTATATCGTTCAATCCCAAGTCCCTCAGAATGTTGGTCCACTTCTCTTCCAACTGTAGTGGTTGTTCGGAGATGTGACAGGGCTGGGCACTTGACTGGATGTAACACTGGACAATTTCAATATCTGTGAAATCCTCAACTGCAATGCATGGGGATACATCAGCGATTTTTGCATTCCTCCTCAGTGTAACAGGGTGATCAGTGGGGTTAACTAGTCTAACTGGAACTAATCCATCACCAAATAGTGGTGTGATAACTCTGCCAACCAAGATCTGTTTAGGTCTAGAGTTACACTGGGTTGCCTCTATGACCACAGTATTACCAACAGATACCATGCCCTTACTAAGGAGTTTACCCCAAACTAGAAATTCACTCTGTGGCTGTAATGTTACACTGCCTTTAAGTTTGGCTGTACCCACTTTGTCTGGTACAGTATCTCCTTTCAACCTCTCTGTGTTGGAGAGTAAAGACAAAAACTGAAAGGATTCGTCCATTCCATCTCCGCTTGGCATGTTAATCAATTTCCAGTAGCCAACGGTGGTCCTCAGTAAAGTCAGCAGCGGTTTGATGGCATTGCTGCCAAGAATCAGTTCCTTTGTCTGACCTGTCACAACCAGAACAGGGATCATCATTTTACATCTGCTGCTTCGCTTATGGTGCACGCCATAGAGCCGTTGTCAATTAATGCTTTCAGTCTTGGACCATTTTCAACAGACACAGGGGTATGGAACAGATTATCAGTCATGAGAATGTGCTGTAAGCTTTGAAAAATAACAGTCTTGTCAAAAGGGGCAATACTTTTTTGTACCTCAAATACAGACTCACAATCCTCAGTATCACAAATTGGAGGCTGACTAATTATATCCACACTACCCTCCCCCACGCGCAGATCTGTTAGTTTCCCTGACTGACCATGGCACAGGACAGTTGCGTCGGGCATGGCCGGGTGACAGGCACTGAAAACACAAGCGATGCTCACGGCAGTGTACTAGAGCAGAGTGGGCTTCATCGTCACAGATAGCACAAGGTAGGGCATCCAAACCATCAATTCTTGGGAATCTGGCATAGCGTCGTCCTGAGCTAGGCTGTCGTATGCCACAATTGCGCATTAAAACTTTCACTAACATGTCGATCACTCTCTCTAGATTAGCCTTCTCTATAGATCCACGCTGTTGTGATCCCGAGTCCCTGCAAGCGACAGAAGTTGCATTAACATCAACTTTGCAAACATCTGTTTTATCAGTCCTTCCACAACATGTCCTGTTGGCAGGTTTATAATTGGAATCTGATTGATGAGCATTTAACATAGCTTGCACTTCATGGGCGGACACTTGTCAATGGACTTGGATCGAAAGGTCAGAGCCAAATCTTTCCTGGGACAATGGCGGATAAACGTGTGTAATCTCTGGTCCTGGATTATCAAACAATTTACCTCGCTCCCTCAGGCATTCAGAAACTACATCTGCTGCTTTGTTTAATCTCAACCAGTAGTTGTAAGGCTCTTCATTCTCATTAGGTAAAGTGGTGTAAAAGTCAGAGAAGGGAACTGGTGAGTACTGACTGCAACTAAAATGCTTACGAAGAAGACTGTAAATGGCATTGGGATCGGTTTGGGTGTTAGATTCACTATTCCTGATCCAAAATTTTACTACGTCTTTTGCTCTGCCCTGCAGGTGAACAAGTATCTCCTCTACATGTTCAGCAGTAGTCATGTTTCCCTTCTTAACAAAAACCCTAATCAGATCTTCCCACTTCTCTAGGTCAACTGAGTCGGAACCATCCCCCCTGAAGGAAGGAGACTATTTTAAGTTCCTGTGTGTGACTAAGTGAGCCTGGGATATATCTACATCGTTGGAAGGGCGAGTTAGAGTGGCACTGCCAGTATGTGGGTTGCTCTGTGTGTCTGACCGCAAGCCCTGTGGGTTCAGTTGAGTTAAAATACTGTCGGCTATCTGTTCTCCAATCTTTAGAGCAATTGAGCTTACTTGATCTATAAAATCAGGAGCAAACTGTTTAGTGTGTGGTGTTGAACTCGTGATTGGTTGCCTATCTTGGTTACCCATATAAGTAATTTCAGGGGGCCAATTGAAAGGTTGACCCTATTAACCCCTAATGCAACGTTACTGCCAACAACAGGACTACTAAGAAAGGAAGCAGGTATACGCAGTACACCTCTCCCCCTACCAGCAGAAGCTGGAGTACGAGCCGGCGAATCAAGTCTAGTCTCGCTCATTATGACTACACTTTAAAATAAAAATACAGCAAAAAAAAAACTGATCAACTAACAAGAGAAAACTGAACCAAAATAATAAAAATAATAATAAAAGAAATAATCAGAGCATTCAGAGTCCTTTCTAACGTGCAAAGGATAACATAAAGATGTCCTCTTCAGGAAACCACAGTCCACAATGTCCGAATGAAGCCACAGCTACAGCTGTCCATTAATGACAAGCAGACGTCCACTCACTCACAGTCACGGCACCAATGTGATGGTCCCGTAAGTGAGACGTATAGCATTTAAGCTATTATTGTCTCTGCAGCATTTAACATGCGACTTACAACAGGAGTTATCAGGAAGTTCTGCTGTGGATTACCCAGAATTCGCTAGTTTAACACCGTGACGCAATACCAAATGACGCCAGCAGATAGCGCTGTCCCCATTTATACAGGAATTTAACAACCTATATACAAGCCGTTACATATAGTTATAATTATTTAGAATACTTAAATCTTAGACTATTTATTTCACAAAAGAACAGTCCACAGCAATAATATAAATTAAGAAATTCCCTCCACTTTTTTGGTGAAAAACCTTTTGTGTAAAAATGTTGCAATATTTTTTTATTTGCTTTCATATCACATTGTCACATAAACAGGCCTGATAGCACTTCGGCCCTATGCCGGATTTCCGGTGTACTGAAGTGTTTGAGAGAAAAAAGTCAGGTTTGCGTGATCTGAAAATTCCCAAGATCTGAGAGGCGGTTTCACTCTAAACCACACCACTGTAGGCCTACTTAAGCCTATCGGTTATAGGCATAGATTATAAGGCAGGGGGTGGTCTTGGGTTTTCAATCAATCAAATAGATGTAACAGTCACTCCACGTGCTATTGTTAAGAGGATCTTTGTTGATATCTTGTGCGCATGCGCGAGTGGTTGGGTCGCAGAAAGCAAGCAAAATTTACGGCGGCTACAGAAACGCATCGAACACTTCCAGCAGGAAAAATCTCCGATATAACCACTTTAACATTTGAAAACGGTGAGAACTTTAGAGAGAAACCTAAAAGCGCAATTGACGGCGAAATATAAGTTATGTAAAGCGCCTTTTAGATATGTGAAAGATGTTACTTTGACTCAACGGCATCATGGCCACAAATCCGCCGGGGACATTTATCACTATTCCTAAACCCGACCTTTCACACATAAAAAGTTTACGGCTTTCAAAAGACTGGAGGCCTGAGGTTATGTTGATTAAAAGGGGAGTTAAGCCGATCTCTGCGAAACAGAAAGCCATGTTTGTGCTAAAAGCTTGAGGTCAGACGAGCAGATACAGCATGATTCATATCAGCTGTGAGGAACTGCAAAGGAGAATTGCATAATCCTCAACACGACTGCAAAGCTGGGTAAATCCTCATTGATCATGTCCGTATAACCTTTTTATGTATTTGTGGAAATATGTGAAATTGTCTTGTGACAACTTTAGTAATTCAGTGGTGTCTGGTCACTGGCAAAAAAGCGAATATCACTGCTTACACGGTTATTTTTTTAGATCTGGTCTTGGAGAAAAATATGCCGTCATGTTTCAGCTGATTAAATTAGAAGCAGGTGTTAGGATAGGATTTAGAGCTGCTGCTACAGCGTCAATAATCAGGTGCTGATTGCGGTTTGGGACATCTGTATCAGAACGCGAAAACAATATAACGCAGAGCATTTTAAAATACGCAAACCTCACGTTTTTTTAAATAAACTTTCTCTAAATTACAAATACGTGATAATTTGAAATATATGGTGCATATTTTTCCGAAAAATGAATATGTCCTTGTTCATGCCCTTTAGTTAATGGTTAGGCTAGTAATTAATACCTACTTACTTTTGAGTAACATTGCCACCTACTGACCTGTCTTGGTATGACTGTAGTCTCAGTATGCCATACAAGCAATACCTGTGCAGGTAAGTGACTAGCTAAAAGCAGGGATGCGTTCCTGAACAGGCCTACCAGGCCCAGGGTCCCAAGACCTCTGCTGTTCTACACATATATGCTTCTTTAATATAGGCTTGTATTGGGTTTGTTCATCTCATGTCTGAATAATGTCCATTTATATCCACAAAAGTCATCAGAATCTTTAATGCAATGTGTTATTTATCAAAATGTTCTCCCAGGGGAGCACACTCCTGGATCTCGCTTAAAGTTATGTTGATCAGGGCATATATCTTGGCTTAGGGGCCTCCCAGGGGGAAAAAAAAAGTTCAGGCTCACGATTTTTTTTACTATCACCCCTGCATAAACCTTAGCAAAATAAAATGAACTTAAATTGTAATTCTAACAGATGAAAACTGCTCAGATTGAGTCCCCACTACAAAAACACCTCTGCTTTTATTTTGGTGCTACAGACCCATCCTGGGCCCTTTTAGCCTCTCTTTATCAACCTCCTACATAGGCCCGTGCTCAGCAGCGCTCAGGAGTTTAGGAATAGTCACTATTAATCAGTCCAAAAACTGGTAGGAGTCTCAGTGTCAGCAGAGAGTGAGAAAGTATTTTTTTTCTTAGTTTGGTCGCAGTACAGTATTGAATGTGTTGATTTTGACACTAACGTTGGTTTTTGTCAGACCAAATGTAAAGACTTCTGTAACCTTCCGGCTTGCTGCTGCACCTTGCGTCACTGATTGTTTTCCTCATAGAGATACTTATCACGTAGGTGGCCTATTTTTGATTCAAAACGGAAACTTTTGCCAAGCATGTGATGGATTTTCATGTCCGTAATGAAGAAACTGTTCACGTTATTAAAATGTAACACGTTTTTTTTCTCGATCCTTCTCACATTATAAACAGGGAGTGTACATGATATGCGGCACAGTCAAATATCGGGAGAAATTCGGGAGAATGGTGGCCCCGGGAGATTTTCGGGAGGGGCACTAAAATTCGTGAGTCTCATGGAAAAATCGGGAGGGTTGGCAAGTATGAGTGGGACGTAGCAGTCACTGGCTGTGGCTGAAACGTGGGCTGCCAAATGATCATGTGGTGCTACCATGCGACACACATCTGATCAACCCATGGTGGGCCAACCTCAGCAAAGGGTGTCTTGTGATAAGTGGCCAAAACACCCAAGGAAGTCAGGGCACATACCTGAAGATGTGTCGCATTGGTGGTATCACACGATCTGTGCCAAATTTCACCCCACATCCACGCAGCTGATGATCGGAACGGAGAGGTGATAACATAGGGATCGGATGATTGGGGAGTGCCAGGTAAGCAGTTAAATATTTTCTTTTAACTTTCTTGTTAGTTGTTAGTTAACTAGTTAACTAGCAACTATGGTACAAAATACACATTACTAGGAAAAGGGAGGGAGGGAAAATGCAGAAATAACAGAGAAATCCCTGCTCGCCTCATGACAAACTGACGTGATGAGCCGACGTTGACTACAAAGTGTGCTAGCAGCCTGGTTGTAATTTAAAGCATCAGCTTTCATCCGTTTGAGTGTTTTGCTGCCTGGACACACTGGGTGGTGTGAACGTACCTTTGGGGGGGGGGGTTATAAACTAGGAGGGAGGAAGGGTCCGTGTACATTCAGGCAGTTAGTTTTTTTCGTTTCAAACAAAAAAAGAAAAAAAACAAACACTTGTTTTTCGTTTTTCATTTTTTTTGTTTCACACGAAAAAACGGATCACGAACCCTTATCTGATTTTTCGTAAAAACGAAAATGGAAAAAACGTATAATGAGAGCTCCTTTTTGATTTTGGTACCTTTGTTTGAGGCGAGTGTCCTGACCCGGAATTTCTCTCTGAAGCTGAATCAAACACTTTGTGTAGCGAGCTGTTTGTTTATACACACACATTGCCACAATAGACGGACAGCCTGACTTTTCATATGTGGATCAAGGATAACGCAAGAATAGAGAAGCGTTAGAGATAGGTGTTTTATTTGACTGATAGCCAGTTTACGATCACAGAGGTCTGCTTTAGTGAGTAGGGTGCATGTTGCTAGGCTACGCATTTAACAATGGAGGATACGATGGTGATGTTCAACTTACTGCTTGTCAGATTCCAAAACCAACCTACACAGATAAGGAGTAATATTCTGAAAAAGTGAAGGAGAGTGGAGGACGCCATAAAGCAGCAAGACAGGAGACCAGCTGGACCACGTATATGGTGAGCTAATGCTAAAGTAGGCTAAAAATAAGCTAAAGCCCAACGTAAAACTGTGTAAATGCTGATGTAATAAGGTTTAGTTATATGTATGCTTTATGTGTTTCAGATAATGTCCTATAAAGTCATCGCAGCACGTGTCAGCGTTTAACCAGCCTCTCTGTGGTACGAGCTTGTTCCTGCAATGTCAGAAAATTATATATTTTTATGTTATCTCGTAAATTTATTCTACAGTCTTCCGTTTTATTTTTTGATAAATATTAATATTGCCACTTAATTACTTCAGGACAGCATCAAGTTTCTTTGTTGTAATCCTTAATTTAAATTCTTTAAAATGCATGCTTTTAAATGCATGATTAGTATAATATTAAAAGTACTTTCAAAATAATATCAGCACCCTAAAGTCAGCTCAGAATCATAAAATTGCTCCTACAAACTACAAAGCATTCATGTTACTCAAAGTAGTACCCATCAGAGCATGCCATCAGACCAGGCAATTCTCTACATAATTCTCACATACATTACACTTCCGGTTGAGTGAACGCTGGCGTGTCTGTCGCCGCTGCTCACCGGGAAATTTGAATTTGAATTTTTTGAATTATTGATTTTAATATATCGTTATTATTTTTTATTTTTGAACTCTAAAGGTAAAAATTAGACTGTACAACATTGTATGGTGTGATCGATCGTGACCTACACTGTAACAGAGTTTTGGCGGATTCCTACCTCTCTGCGACCTCTGGCTCGACCGTTGGTTCTTATTTTTTCATGGTTTTCCTTCTTTGAAAAACGATGTGGATCCTCCAAACAATCCGCTGGTTAACTGTCGGCTGGCTAGTTGTGTCCATTGTCCACTTACAAGCTGATGCTCTCCTCCAGTACTCTTCAGCTGAACTCCTAAAACTTCGGCGCCACATCTGCGCTCTGCAGCCACCATCCGGGCCTGACATCCCCGCTGACATAAGGTATGAGCCTCGTCGGAGATATATTCACCGAGGACCACGCAATAAGTTCCAGTGGAACGAGTCTCGGTCCATAAAATTGATCTGGTATACCAAACGCCGCCGCCGCCGTTCCCGAAAATCTGGCCGGGATGTCAACATCACTGTTCCGGTTAGCCTGCCATTGTCGGCTGCAGCCAGGAGTAAAGCCACCACTGTCAGCTTCGGTCTCCTTAACATCCGCTCTCTCACCAGCAAAGGGGATCTAATAAGAGATCTCCTTGTGGACCGTAAGCTCGACTGCTTGTGCCTGACTGAAACTTGGCAGCAGCCAAATGACTTCACCGCTCTCAACCAGTCCGCTGCACCGGGGTTTGTTTACGTCGCCATGCCCCGTGCTTGTCGCCGGGGCGGAGGTCTCGCGATGTTACACCGCGAGAGTTGGAAAGTCATCCCTGTACCTGCTGCTCCCGTGTTCTCCTCCTTTGAATACTCTGCCTCCCTGCTGCCTGGACCATCTCCTACAGTTGTTGCTACCGTCTATCGTCCTCCAAAACACAACAAGGACTTTATTAGTGACTTTTCTCACCTCCTTGCTCTTCTCTCGTCTCTTTCACACAATGCAATTGTCCTGGGTGATTTTAATATTCATGTGGACGATAACAACAATACTCTCTCCAAAGATTTTTTATCCTGTCTCGAAAGTTTTGGTTTGCAACAAACTATTAATTTCCCGACCCACTGTAAAGGTCATATTTTGGATTTAGTCTGCTGTTCTGGTATCACTCCCACTAATTGTAAATCTCTTACACTCCCTTACTCTGATCACATGCTCATTTCCTTTAATATCGACCTCCCCCTGTCCAAAATCATCATCCCTCGCACCATCTCATTCCGTAATATTAAGAATATTAACATTGACACTTTTTCTTCTGACATTACTTATTTTCCCATAACAAATGCCAATTGCTCACCCGACGAACTGGTTTCCCAATACAACAACAATCTCCACAGTCTTCTGAATACCCATGCTCCACTGAAAACCAGATCTGTCTCCTTCGCCCGCTCTTCACCCTGGTTCACCCCTGACCTCCGTCAGCTCAAATCCCAAGGACGACAACTGGAACGGCTATACAACAAAACTGGACTCACTGTACATAGAGAAATGTATAATAATCATGTAATGTTGTATAAGGAAAGTCTCTCCTCAGCCAAATCTGCTTACTATTCTGATCTAATTAATTCCAATCGGCACAACTCAAAAACTCTCTTCTCTCTCCTCACCACTATTACAAAAACCCCAGATTCTCTTCCCCACTACTTGCATTCCACTGACTTCTGCAACTCACTCATGTCCTTTTTTCTTTCCAAAATCACTGACATCCATCAACACCTGACCTCATGGGGAGCTTCTCTCTCTGGTATGGACTCAACTGTTTCCTTACCACCCCCCACTACTACATTCTCAAACTTTATCCTCCCCTCCGTCCAAGCCATCTCCAAACTTGTCCAAAAATCCAAATCATCCACCTGTCGATTTGATCCACTCCCTACAGCTCTAGTTAAAACCTGCCTCTCTTCCCTCGCTCCAATCATCACCAACATCATTCATTCTTCTCTAATTTCTGGAACTGTCCCTCCTGCACTCAAAACCGCTTCTGTCACACCCGTCCTAAAAAAATCTGGCTTTGACCCCAACGATTTCAGCAACCTACGCCCCATCTCAAATTTACCTTTTATTTCCAAAGTTCTCGAAAAGTCTGTTGCCTCTCAACTCCATGAGCATCTCATCACAAACAACATCTATGAGCAGTTTCAATCCGGGTTCCGTCCCCTCCACAGCACTGAAACAGCACTGCTCAAAATCTCCAACGACCTCCTCATAGCTTCAGATTCTGGTTTACTGTCCATTCTCGTCCTTCTTGACCTCACAGCAGCATTCGACACTATTTCCCACCACACCCTCCTCAACAGACTTTCATCTATTGGCATCACTCACACCCCCCTCGCTTGGTTCAACTCATATCTATCTGGCCGCACACAATCCGTTCAACTTAAATCTTTTAAATCTAATTCTTTCCCCGTGTCTGCTGGTGTGCCCCAGGGCTCTGTCCTGGGGCCCCTCCTTTTCATTATATACATTCTTCCAATTGGTTACATCTTTCGCAAACACAACATCCACTTTCACTGCTACGCGGACGACACCCAGCTCTACCTTTCTACCCAACCGTCTTCTTCACTCCCCCCAACCTCCCTTACCCTCTGTCTCCAAGAAATTCATTCTTGGTTTTCTTCCAACTTCCTCAAATTGAACAGTTCCAAAACAGAAGTCCTCCTGGTCGGCACGCCCCACACTCTCTCCAAATCTGACAGTTTTTCCATTTCCGTCAACAACTCGCCTGTCCTTCCCTCCCCCCAGGTTAAGAGTCTGGGTGTTGTCCTCGATAGCACACTCTCTTTTCACTCCCACATAAATAGCATCACCCGGTCTGCATTCTTTAATCTGCGCAACATCTCTCGTCTTCGCCCGTCTCTCACCCCCCACACCACCGCCATCCTGGTCCACAGCCTTGTTACCTCCCGCATTGACTACTGTAACTCCCTACTTTTTGGCCTTCCCAACAAATCCCTCCAGAAACTCCAACTCCTCCAAAACTCTGCAGCACGCATCATCACCCAGATCCCCTCTTCTCACCACATCACCCCCATTCTACAACAACTCCATTGGCTTCCAGTTAAACAAAGAATTAACTTCAAAATACTCCTCATCACGTTCAAAGCACTTCACAATCTGGCCCCCCCATACATATCTGATCTCCTGCACATCGCCACTCCTGTTCGCTCACTCCGCTCCTCCTCTTCCCTCCATCTTTCTGTCCCCCCTGCCCGCCTTGTCACTATGGGGCATCGAGCATTCTGCCGCTCCGCCCCCCGCCTCTGGAACTCTCTCCCCCCTGATCTCCGTACCATCGACTCTCTTCCACTTTTTAAATCCACACTGAAAACTCTCCTGTTCAGACGGTCCTATGACATCTAGCCACTCTCACCTTATCAATGTTGTTCTGCTTTGTTTGATTATTATCTTTTATTACTTTATTTTTATTATTACTATTATTATTGTTGACAATGTTTTAAATTGTTCATTTGTGCAGTGTCCTTGGGTGTTTTGAAAGGCGCTATATAAAATAAATGTATTATTATTATTATTATTATTACCCTGCACCACACAGTGAAAAAAACACAGAAAGTGACCCACATCCATACATCCCTCTGCTGTCTCCCTGCCCACCCTACAAGGCAAACAAAGTCAAACACTATTTCTATTACGGTAGAAGTAGAGGTGGTTGAGGAGTATAAATACCTCTGGGTTCACCTGGACAACAGGCTGGACCTCAGATCAACAGTGAAGCATCAACAAGATGAGACAGAGCACACTATACCTTCTAAAGACGCTTAGGTCCTTCAAGATTTGCAATTTGCAAATTATTCGTCAAATCTAATACATTTTGGACAAACCTGAGCAACTTTTTCGTACAACAGAGTGATCCTACCTATCAACATCTACAACTCTTCTGATGGAAATTGTATGATTTACAAAAACATGTAATTTGCCTCTGGGATTAGTAAAGTAGTTTTGAATTTGAACTGAATTGAACTGCCTGTTTTGTTGCTTTGCTTTTGTTCTGGGGTTGCCTCATGTAATTTAAAAACAAATGCATCATAAAAAGGAAGATGAAGAACATAACTGAACTTGAAGAGAGGACACTTAGTCACATTGTAGGAACACCCATGGAAGCAGTCAATAGTTTCAGATAAATAGAAATGAACCTCACTTGGAGGAATAACACCTCAGCTAAGGAATTCTGGACTTGGAAGGTAAATCTGTAAAGCATATTACAGGTCTATGGTGTAGAGCCCCATGTGCGCTTGGGTGGTGATGTAACTGCCCTGGTGCAGAGAAGAACATTTGTTGGAACTGTGAGGTTGTTGAGTCCTTTGTTTAATCGAAACCAGTGCAAATGGAAACTATTTGATCAAAATGTGACATCTGTCTCCATGTTCCGAGTATTAAAAAGTGTGTGAAATTACATGATGCGTGACTTATTTCTCAAGCTGCCTTCAAAAATGAACTATCCGTCTGTGTCATCCTCCGGCTGTGCTGCAGAGAACAGTTTCTTTTAGTTAAATACAATACAATACAATCTTCCTGAACGATCATTTACCAAAAGCTGTTGACTTCACAGCAATCCCTCATACTAAGCAAGAATATAGTGACAAAGGAGAAGAAAATATCACCTTTAACAGGAGGAAACCCCCAGCAGAACCTGGCTGGGTGTGTATGACAAACCGACACGACCGACTAGGGGTTCGAGAAGACAGAAGAGACACAAAAAGAACAGAATCATTTATGAATGAGTACTTATAGGTTCAAGTAAAAATCGCTAGCATCAGCCACAGGTAGTGAGACAAAGAGCTAAATAGGAACAGCTGGGGGTAGAGATGTCTTACTGGTGGGTTAAGGGTGTCAGTTTTTAGGTGAAAGATGCCTGCTTTTCTATGATAATGATGAATTACTTGGATCAGCACATAGTATTAACTTTGTTTGCATGTTAGAAAGTTTTTGTATGTTATTATTTCACCTACATTATGTAGCAATCAACTGTTCAAAGAACATCAAGAACTAATTCCTTCATCTATTGTTTAATTACCTAAGCATCAGCTCTACTATGTTAAAACATGAAGATGCCCAGATCTCACAGCATCCACGTTTTGCCCTGTTGTGTTCTAGGAACCAAATTCAACTTTAAATTGTATCTTTAAAAGTATAGACTTTTAACTGTGTTTGAATTTCCTATTTCATGAATCATAAAGATACTGCAATGAACAGAACTTTATGTCATCAGAAACTGATTTTGAATAACTGCTTTTAATCTAAACATATCTAATTGGAAACCCATTTATCACGGATACAGGGAGCTGAAATGAATTTCCACCGTAGGGTGTCTGTGCTCTCTAACCTGAGAAGCTCGGTCCAAAAATTCTATTTTTAGCCTATTTTGAATTTTACTCAAATACTTCCCCCACAAATACAGATACACATACCTTTTGTCTGTCGGTCGGTCAGCTGGCTGGCTGGATACCAGTTAAGGAATCGGCTAAGACATCTACATATCATGACCATTTCAGCGAATGTCACTGATGAGAGTCAAAAGTACCCAGAGCAGCAGAACTAAGAAAGAAGCATGGCTTTTTGCTGTGTTTCGGGTTGCTGTTATAAATCTCTTTGACAATGACTCTTCTTATTTTTACAAAGCTATTTATTTGGTGAAATCTGCTTTTTCCCTGCTCAGCATGACTTAACCACAGTTCTTGCCCAGCATTTAAAAAGGGCCATCCCGAGTCTGACATGGCCCTTAAAATGGCCCTGTCTACCCGGCCCCATGAAGTGGAAACACACGCACACAAGTAAGGTACAGTAAAATTACTCTGAAGGTCCAACAGTGGAAACACGCCTAATTTAGCTGATTCTAACTTAAAACAGTAAAATATTCAGATTTATTGTCAGGCAATAAGGGAAGACGCTTGTTTCCTTTTGTAAAGTCTGTTGGTTAAGTGTTAACCTACTGATAACCAATATTTACTGTACCAGATATATCAGTACCTAATGTGTTATAAATAACTTCCCTTAAAATCTCAAAAGCCGTAGATACTTTTGGTCTTTCCATACATTTCCGTAAAACACATAGACACTCTTTCAAGACCAGTTGCAGAGCTAATCAACTTCTCTATTAAACACAATCTAGTACCAAAAATATGGAAAACTGCCAGAATTACATCAATATTTAAAGCACAGGATACAAAACAAAACCAGAAAAATACAAACCATTAACCATTTTACCAAGTATTTCTAAACTAATGGAAAAAATGGTTGCCAACACAATTTGTTTCTCATCTCAAAACTGGTCCAACGCCTCTCCACTCAGTTAAGATTGGTTTCAGGACGCATCATTCCACTGATACAGCCACGTGCCACTTCATGGAACAGAAAAAAAAAACTAATACGGTGTTATGTGTTAAATGTGTTAACAATACGGTGCTATGTGTTAAAACAAAATATGAAGCTGCTGCTATTCTATCTGGAGCCATAGTGCCAGTCTCTGAGTGTCTCCAAAACTGATGCCTTCATTTCAACAAAAAAAAAATGTCTACATGTTTTTCTCTTGCTAGGTATCAGGCAGAAATCAGCAAGCTGTCTTGGTCAATAGAGAACAATTACAAGTGGTAGAGCTGTTCAAGTATCTTGGTGTTATATTTGATTAAAAACTAACTTTTAAAGATTTTGTAAATCACGTTTCTAGAATTATTACATTTGATTTGCCAAATTTTAGACACATAAGACCCAAAATTATATTTTCACTCAATGGTTTGTACTAATTTAATGTATTGTCTCACTATATGTTCCCAAAAAAACAGCCCCTTAAAGCCCCTTAAGTCCCTGTTTAAAAAACAAAAAACATCAAAAACCTTTAATAAGAAGCCTTTGCTTCACTATTGTATCACTATTATATCATTTTTAATAATTATAATATATTGGACTTTGAAAATTATCAGCTGTTTTTAGATGCCTGTCTAATTTTTAAAGTTTTACATGGGCTTGCCCCTACACCTTTAATGAATTTTATACACAGGAAAAACAATGCAGGGATTCACAACAGAGCTTAAACAAGAGGTGTCAGGAAGTCATCAGCCCCAACTCAGACCAGCCGGGTCTGATGAGCTCCCTGACAATACTCACATCAGTATAAAAGATCCTTCCACTCACCTTCACTTCGCTCAGTCATCGTTCATTCAGTGTCCAGAGCTCCTGATCCGTACCGACGTATCAGCCCGTCAACCAGACAAGTCCGAACTTCAGTTGCCCGCTCATCATCCTGCTCCACGACCCACCTACGATTCTCAGCCGCTGCCTGTCTCCTGAGCCATCCAGCCGCCTTGAACCCGGGGTGACTCCCATCCGCGCCTGGAGCGCCAAACTTCACCCGATCGCCGCTCCCAGTCCACTGGCGATCCCGACAGGATGACTGAGCCCTCTAAGAGCACTTCAGCGGAGGTAGAGGCCCTTCGGGCCGAGGTGGCACTCCTCCGTGGATTGTAGGATGGACTCGGCTCCAAGCTCGACACTCTGTCCGAGGCCCACATCAGGCTAGCCGGGCTTGTCAACACCTTCCAGCAGCGACCGTCCTCCTCCACCGAACCCAGAATCTGCCTCCCGGATAAGTGGAATGGTCGCGATGGCAGACCAGACGGTTTACTAGCCACCCTGGACATGATTTTCGAGTGTCAGCCCTCAACGTACGCCTCCTCTCCTCCCAGGGTGGCTCTGCTCACCTCCCTCCTCTCCGGGCAGGCACAAGAATGGGCAGCAGCCCTCTACAACCGTGCAACAATCCGTGCTCTGCAACGATTACGTCCAGTTCGTTGCGGAGCTGCGGAAAACCTTTGTGCCACCCTGCAGTTAAGTGGACGTAGAGACCCAGCTTCTTCACCTCCGTCAGCAAGACCAGTCGGTCCACATCTTCGCTGCAGACTTCCGGACGCTGGCGGCTAAGCTAGGCTGGGGAGACTCGGTCCTGCGATCACACTTTTTGGAGGGCCTCGCCAGTTATATCCGGGACGAGATGGTTGCCAGAGAAGCTCCCAAATCCCTTGACGAGGCCGTCAGTCTGGCTCTCGAAATTGACCATTGAGTGATGAGTCGTCCCAGGACAATGCACCGTCTTCCACCGCATTGTCCTGCTTCATTCCGCTCAGCCGAGCCCAGCGCCGCGCCCGGCCGCTCCCACTCCGGCGACAGAGAGGAGCCAGACATCTGTCCCCGAAGGAGTGGGACCGACGCTTCCGGGAGGGTCTCTGTGCCTACTGTGGATCGCCCAAACATCGCCGCCTGCAGTGTCCCCACCGACCAGAAAACGATCAGGCCAGGTGAGACTCGGGGGGGGGGGGGTCTCACCTGGCCCTACAGAACCAGTTCGCTTTCTTTTTCCTGTCCAGCTCATTCATCGCACCTCACAGCATACATTCGGCGTCCTGCTCGACACCGGAGCAGCGGAAAACTTCATCACCACCCAACTAGCCACGAAGCTCCAGATTCCACTGGAGTATCTTCACACCCCAGTCCCGGTGACTTCTGTCGACGGACACCCTTTGCAGCCCTATCCCGTCCGACATCGCACCACCAAGATCCGTCTGTGGGTGGGTGACCACACGGAGCTCATTGAGTTTCTCGTCATTGCTTGTAGTTCCGTGCCCCTCATCCTGGGCTATCCGTGGTTCTGCACGCACGACCCGTACATCTCCTGGTCTACGCAGCGGATACTCGGCCGGGGAGCCGACTGCACGACGAGGTGTCTCCGCCCGAGGCGACTCCAGTGCCCGCGCTGGAAGATATCCCTCCGCCCTACAGGGATCTGGCGGAGGTTTTCAGCAAGAGCAGATCTGCGAAGTTAACACCGCATAGATCCTATGACATGGCGATCAATTTGATGCCAGGGGCGGAGCCTCCACGTTCCCGTCAATTTCCCCTCTCACAGACTGAATCAGCCCAGATGGAGACCTACATTGCCGAATCCCTGGACCAAGGATTCATCCGCCCATCTACCTCCCCAGCATCGGCCGGCTTCTTCTTTGTTAAGAAGAAAGAGGGGACGCTGCGTCCCTGCATTGACTATAGAGGGTTAAACCAGGTCACTATAAAGGATCGCCACCCACTCCCTCTGCTGAACACTGTTTTGGACTCTCTTTCCCAGGCAACCATTTTCACCCGACTCGACCTCCGGAATGCTTACAATCTCGTTCGCATTAGAGAAGGGGATGAATGGAAGACGGCGTTTAGCACCCCCTCTGGCCACTGGTAGTACAGACGTGGACAAAATTGTTGGTACCCTTCATTAAATAAAAGAAAAACGCATAATGGTCACAGAAATTACTTTAATCTGACAAAAGTAATAATAAATAAAAATTATATAAATGTTGACCAATGAAGGTCAGACATTGCTTTTCATCCATGCTTCAACGGAATTATTTAAAAAATAAATGCATGAAACAGGCCTGGACAAAAATGATGGTACCCCTAGAAAAGAATGAAAATAATGTGACCAAATGGACATGTTATTCCAAGGTATGTCCACTAATAAGCATCCCAGGTGTCTACAATCCTTTAATCACTCAGTGGGCCTATATATAGGACTCCAGGTAGTCACTGTGTTGTTTGGTGACGTGGTGTGTACCACACTCAATATAAACCAGAGGAAGCAAAGGAAAGAGTTGTCTCAGGAGATAGAGAAATAACAATCATAGACAAGCATGTTAACTGTAAAGGCTATAAGACCATCTCCAAGCAGCTAGATGTTTCTGTGACTACAGCTGCACATGTCATTCAGTAATGTACGATCCATGGGACTGTAGCCAACCTCCCTGGACGTGGCTGCAGGAGGAAAATTGATGACAGATCAAAGAGACGGATAATCCAAATGGTAACAAAAGAGCCTAGAAAGACTTCAAAATAGATCCAAGCTGAACTTTATGCTCAAGGAACATCAGTGTCAGATCGGAACATCCTTCGCTGTTTGAGCCAAAGAGGGCTACATGGGAGACGAACAAGGAGAGGACAAATCATTAAAAAAAACAGACTGGAGTATGCCAAACTACATGCTGACGAGCCACAAAGCTTCTGGGAGAATGTCCTGTGGACAGATGAGACAAAAATTTAACTTTTTGCCAAGGCACATCAGCTCTATGTTCACAGACGGAAAAATGAAGCATATCTAGAAAAGAACACGGTCCCTACTGTGAAACATGGGGGAGGCTCGGTTATGTTCTGGGGCTGATTTGCTGCATCTGACACAGGGTGTCTTGAATCTGTGCAGGGTACAGTGAAATATCAAGACTATCAGGGGATTCTAGAGAGAAATGTGCTGGCCAGTGTCAGAAAGCATGGTCTCAGTCGCAGGTCACGTGTCTTCCAACAAGAAAATGACCCAAAACACACAGCTAAAAACACCCAAGAAGGGCTAAGAGGAAAACACTGGCCTTCTATGAGCCCTGATCTCAATCCTATTGAGCATCTTTGGAAGGAGCTGAAACATGCTGTATGGAAAAGGCGCCCTTCAAACCGGAAACAACTAGAACAGTTTGCTCATGAGGAGTGGGCCAAAATACCTGCTGAGAGGTGCAGAAGTCTTATTGACAGTTACAGGAATCATTTGATTGCAGTAATTGCCTCAAAAGGTTGTGCAACCAAATATTAAGTTGTGGGTACCATCATTTTTGTCCAGGCCTGTTTCATGCATTTATTTTTTAAATAGTTCCGTTGAAGCATGGATGAAAAGCAATGTCTGACTTTCATTGGTCAACACTTATATAATTTTTTATTTATTATTACTTTTGTAAGATTAAAGTTATTTCTGTGACCATTATGAGTTTTTCTTTTATTTAATGAAGGGGACCAACAATTGTCCACATCTGTATCTGGTGATGCCATTTGGTCTTTGCAACAGCCCAGCGGTGTTCCAGGGACTAATCAATGACGTGCTGCGGGACATGCTTGGACGGTGGGTATTTGTATACCTAGATGACATCCTGGTCTACTCCACATCTGAGGTGGACCACGCCCGACATGTCCGAGCCGTCCTTGAGCGCCTGCTCCAGAACAAACTGTTCTGCAAACTGGAAAAGTGTGCATTCCACCAACGCTCCACCACCTTCCTAGGCTACGTCATCTCACTGGGGTCGGGGTCTCGCTGGGGTCGGGGATCGGGAGCTTCTGGCGGTGAAGTGGGCTCTGGAGGAGTGGCGCCATCTGCTCATGGGAACAACTGAACCATTCCTGATCTGGACAGACCATCAGAACCTCATCCATATCCGTAACGCCAAACAACTAAACCCTCGCCACGCCCGCTGAGTGCTTCCTTTTGAACATTACAATTTTCACCTCTCATATCGACCTGGTTCCAAGAATGGAAAGGCAGACGCTCTCTCCCGTCAGCATTCCCAAACCTCCGTCCCGATTCAGCCTGATGCCATCATACCCCCCCACCGCATCATGGCATCTCTCCATTGGCTGCTGGAGGACTCTATTCGAACAGCTCTGGTCCGGGAACCGGCGCCTCCAGAGACTCCTCCAAACCGCCTCTACGTTCCGACCAGTTGCCGCCAGGAGGCGCTGCTCTGGGGCCATTCATCGGCGATAGCCGGCCATCCGCCGCGCCCTGTGGTGGCCCACTATGGCACGAGATGTCGGCATAGTGCTCACGCAGAACTAATTTTAGTCAAATGGTGATGTCCATTAGAGGCACGACAATTTGGAACACCCTGTCAGTTCATGTGAGAAACTATGAAGATTATCCAGCGTACAACAGTTTTAAAGCAGTGGTTGAAAACAAACCAGTCATGCATTCAGACTTAATATGTTTCACTTGCATAAATGTTTTTTTTTTTTCTTAGTGTGTTTGTTCTCTATTGTGTTTGTTTCTTATTGTAAAACTTTATTTTTATAGTCATGTCTATCCTATGCTGTCATAGATTGTATCAGCTGTGCAATATGTTCTTACCTTTGTCTACTGTTATGTTTATGTGTTCCTTACTTGCCTTAGGACAGCTGATGCAATTTACCTCTTGTGCTATTTCCTGCATATTTATGTTTTAGCCAAGTTATATGTTCCTGTCACTGAATAGTATAAAATCCTTGCTAAATGTTTCAGGAAGTTTTATAATTTGAATAAATCTGTAATTGGACCAAAAGACGGGAATAGGACACATTCTAAACACTTTTCAAAAGGTTACAATTTAGTTAAAACAAAACTTTTTTTTCCACAGATGTCACTTCAATAAAAATATGAAAGCTACTGGAGCGAAAAGGAATGGATTCAATTAAGATGTTCGATGAAGCATTCAAAGGCTACACTGCAAGACAACTGATTTCCAGGATTTAGTCACCCTTCTGCCAGGAGGAGGTTTCTGCAAATTAAAGATGAGAAAAAAAGGCAAACATCGCTTCTAAAAACGGAAAAATATATTCTGGTAAATATAACACAGTTAAATCCTGTGAGAAATTGGAAAAAAAACATTTTCTTTTCCAGCTCCAAAAATAAACACTCACAAAAACAAACTCTAATACAGTCAGTGTTGGAGATGAGCATGTGATAAAAAAATCTTCTTCTCATTTCCATATTCTAATTAAGGTTTTCTCCATATAACATTTTACTAGCTGAGCTCCGTTCATTTAACTCTAGTTAGACACGAGGGCAAGCAAATTTTTAAATCTTAAGTAAGAAGACTATTTTACTTATTTGCAGGACCAGAGCTTTTAAAACGATCTTCAACACTTTTTTACACAATCATGGTTCAGTATGGCAGTTACAGCTTAATACTGCAAAACCGCAATCTAGTATAGTTCACACTCTGACCACTATAAAGGGTGAATAGGTGTCAAGATGAAAGTGGACAAATTATTCACCTACGTTGTATTATAATGTTATTTTATTCCAGTACTAACTATAAATTGATATTATGGTGATCAGGACTCCATGAAGAAGGGATTATGATCCTGTGGTGAGATAGAATTATTAGATGTGTGTCATCAGCATAGATCTTGTAAGACTCTAATCATAGCTAGGGAGTACATGTAAATATTCAGAGCCCCTGAATTATTGCCTTGAGGAACTCTAACTTTTCAGTTGTAAACTCAGATTCATAACTGCCAAATGACAACATGGATGTGACATAATCCTTCTCCACCTATTGAGATTTTAATCTATTTTGCACAGTACGCACTTTTCTAGTTTCACAGAATCAATCCCACCTCACAGCTGTGCCATATCTAGATGCTGTTTAGACAGCATGATTATTGCACAGCTGTGCCTTAGACTGGGCACAAAAAAAGGCCACTCTGAAATGTTCAATTGTATCACACAGGAAAATGCCACAGATGTTGCAAGTTTTGAGGGAGCATTCACTTGCCCTGCTGACAGCAGGAATGTCCACCAGAGGTGTTGCACATGAATTAGATGTTCAAAGTTGTCGACCACAAGCCATCTCCAAAGGAATTTACGAGGATTTGACAGTGCATCCAACCAGTCTCACAACTGCAGACCACATGTAACCACGCCAGCCTAACACCTCCACATCCAGCATGTTCACTTCCAAGATCGTCTGAGCCACTTGGACAGCTGCTGAAACAACTGGTTTGCATAACCAAATAATTTCTGCATAAACTGTCAGAAATTGTCTCTGGGAAGCTCATCTGCGTGCTCGTCGTCCTCATCGGGGTCTCAAAGCTGACTCCAATTCGTCATTGTAACCGACTTGAGTGGGCAAATGCTCACCTGCGGTGGCATCTGGCACATTGGAGAGGTGCTCTCTGGTTTATGCTATTCAGCGCAGATGGCAGAAAGCGTGTGTGGTGTTGTGTGGATGAGCAGATTTCTGATTTCAATGTTGTGGATCAAGAGGTCCATGGTGGCGGTGGGGTTATGATATGGTCAGGCGTACGCCATGGACAAAGAACACAGGTGCATTTTATCAAAGCGTTTTGAATGCACAAAGATAATTTGACAAGATCCTCAAGCCCATTTTGTGCCGTACATCCAACAACGTCACCTCATATTGCATCATAATAAAGCACAACCCCATGTTGCAAGGATCTGTAGACAATTCTTGGAAGCTGAAAACATCCCAGTTCTTGCATGGCCAGCTTACTCACCCATTTAACGTGTTTGGGATGCTCTGGACTGGCTTATACACAGCATTTTCCACTTCCTACCAATATCCAGGCACTTCCACTCACATCATTGAAAAGGAATGGACCACCATTCCACAGGCCACAATCGACAACCTGATCAACTCTATATGACGGAGATGAGTTTCACTGCATGAGAAAAATGGTGGCCACACCAGATATTGACTGGTTTTCTGAGTCCACAGCCCCCCAATAAAAAAAAAACTGAAAATTTCAGAGTGGCCTTTTATTGTGGGCAGCCTAAGGCACACTTGTGCTATAATCATGCTGTCTAATCAGCATCTTGATATGTCACACCTGTGAGGTAGGATGGATAATCTCAGCAAAGGAGAAGTGCTTACTAGCACAGATTTAGACAGATTTGTTAACAATGTTTGAGAGAAATTGTTATTTTGTGTATGTAAAAAATGTTTCAGATGTTTGAGCTCATCTCATAAAAAATGTGAGCAAGATCAAAAGTGTTGCATTTATATTTTTGTTCAGTTTATGTCTATACAAAATTCATGGAAAGAGCTTGTATGAACAAATAGCTTTTTATTGAGCCCTTCCACAAATTACCTGATATGTGAAGGCCCATACAAATTTAGTATTGTAACAGAGATCAGATTTGGACCCATTCTACACAGCTCAGCTAATATACTTGTTTGTTTGTATCCAAGATAAGAACTATAAAAGGACAATGTTGGCTATAAATGGCCTTGGACAAATACTGAAAAATTAGGTTTCTTTGTGTGTCCAATAAATGGATGTCAATAGTAATAGGGAAATGGAATATATGTCTTTTTGAAGCAACAAGCTTACATAAGAAATTCTACTCATACCATTATGGGTTGAAGTGTACTGATTTTGGCTCAGCAGCCATTATACTCTTATACAACCCACTGCAGCAAGAAGAATCTTGGTGTGTGCATGAGTGTTTCTGCACACTCGCATTACTCATGCCCTTCACTGGCATTCAACTCATTTTCACAATTGGAGGCTTCACCGTCAGATGGTAAAGTCATCTGCACCTCATTTTCGCTAGACTTGCTGGGTTTTATTGTTTGCAAGTATGAAAACGGGCTAATTGTTATGACAGGTGCTCTGAAATTTCACAAAAACAGAACTGTACACCTGTCCCCTCTAATTCAACAAGCCGTTGTCATTCTGAAGATGGTTTAATGATTAGAATGAGAACATGTGCAGAGCTAGGGAAAAGCATGTAGGTTTGTTTGTGGGTCTTTTTCTTTGTCACATTGACACAAGAACATTTAAAAGATAAAATATCCAGCTGTCAAGTCACAAATTGAGAAAGTTGATTCTAGTTGAGTCCAGTTTCATTACTCCACATTAGGGTCCTAGAACCTGTCTGACAGCATGAAGTAGGCTAAAGATCTTCAACTGCAATACATCATACTCCAATCTAAAGAAACTTGAAATCAGATAGGAAACAAAATCACTAACATATTTTTTATGGAAAAGGCAACAAAGGCTTTGGGACTCCAGAGAGATACACAGTGAGAACCATTGTACACAGATGGAAAAAACATGTGACTCTTTAGTAGGGGTGGGCAGTATGGTTTTCACATCACATTTTTTACATCAGTTTTACAGTATGTAACAGTATATTTTTTCCATGTAAGACCGTTTTTTACCCACATTATCTTAGAAAAAATGTATGCCCTAGCTTATCTTTAAAATACCCCATTTTACTGTACTATCATTTCTTTTTTTCCATGTCCAGCCACAGGTAAATGCTATAAAAAGAAATAAAATGATACAGATTTTAGTCAAAACAGATTAGACATTCTTCGTACTCTGAAGCCTGAAAGTATACTTTCTTTTTAACATTGCGTTGATGCAAGCAGCACACTACGTCTTATATACTTGATTTGCACTTAATACTGGAAAATTCCACTAGGAGGCACAGTACAGAACTCAGACTGGAAGAAGTGCCATATTTGTAGGGTAGAAATAAAACAAAGATGGTGACACTAGGAGATCACCAGCTTGTTAAATTCCAGATTATGACAAAATAAAGAAGGCAGCGGTATCGTAGATAGTAAGACTTTATTTACCAGTTATGTTGCTTTCTTTGCTACTGGTTTTGCGATTTTTTACACCATGTACCTAACAGTCAAATAGTGCTCTACATTCTCCCTTACCAGTTACTTGCAAAAGCATTTCTAAAAGATTGTTATTCAATTCACCTTCTAAATAGACGTGGCTCTTCCTCATGGACGAGACATCTTTGAAAAAGCACAATACATGTAATCTATTCTGAATATTTCAGCCTAAATGTCGCATAACCCTCACAGACGTGTGTTTTCTGCGTTCTTGTGTGCCTGGTGTGCTGTGCAGTGAGTGTTCTCAGTGGTGCACTGAGAACACTGGCTGCATTGTTCACAGTTTGCCTTGTGTTCATCTATACTGATCTTTTCCAGCCAAGGATTGGCCTCTTCCCACTCGTTTGGTCTATATCTTCGTACGCGTTGTTGGGACATTTTCAAAGGTGCTGCATGGAAGCTCCAGTGTGTTGTGTGTGTGTCTACCTGATCATTCCTGAGCGCGCATCACTCGTGAGCCGCAAACACAAACAATTTGCGGTCCCGTTTGATCCCACCGTTAGAACAGTTTTGCTGAATGTAGGGTGATTTTTATATTTATATAGGCTACGTAGTTAGAATAAAGCAGTATGAAGCCTATGACGGACACACATGATAGACATTTATGAAAATACAGAACAAATAGCATCCCTTATTAGTTCAAAATGGGACGATTCCGTATTTTAAGAGACGGTTGGCAACCCTACATGTGACACACAGATGCAATATTACCAAACTGAGGGGAAAGTGCTGCTAACGCAGCTACTGTGTAGCTATATTTAGCAAGAGTTTAGACTCGTCTACCAACTGCTTCTTAGAAAAATGTGATTAGCGACAAATAAAGAGACTTTTTATGGTAGCCTACTACTGGACATTTAGACTCTTAACGTAGAGGACGTATGTTTGTTACTTTAGCAACGGAACGGCAGAGCGTTTCTAGCGCAATAGCTCTGCCCGCCGATGTCCTGCTCAGGCGGAGCAGATATTAGCCCGCTAATTTGCTGCTTGAAGCAGCCTCCTATTCCCACCTCTGCTCTTATGTAAAATATTTTGTCTTAAATAAATGACCGCACACTAAAATCAGTTCTGAGTTTAAACTGGAAGAAATACAGAAAGAAGTGGGAATCAAACACTGAATTAAAAGGCTGTTTGAAGCCGTTCAATAGCAAAAACATACACACAATTTATACATTTTTCAAATTTTAAAGAACATTATGTAAATTTGCCTACCACCGGACATTTAATACCACGATATTAATTTTAGCTATTGCCCAGTCCCAGTGATGACATCACTCTACAAGATTAGCACAATGAAAATATTCCACTACAGGATTTCCTAGATGTTGGCACGTTGATGTTAGCAAGGACAAATTTGAGAAATTAGCACAGGTTGCAATTCTTCTTTGTGAGAAACATGGACAGTTTTTACCATTTATTTTTTATTTTTATCTATTGGGTCTCTGCTTAAGAAACCCCCACTGGTTTCCTGAATTAAATAAAATAAAATTTGTTTGATATTTGCATACTTCAATAAAATGTGTTTTGTTTGTGGAATAGACTGCTATGGTTGGTTCTCATACCACTGCGAGTAGTTTTCTTTTCACTACAAGACTAACTCCAATCAGCTGTTTTTATGTTTTCTATTCTTTTTAAGCAGTGAACTTTAAGAGAATTTTAGATTTTGCATAAGAATCATTTTTTTATGTTACTGTATCGTCCTGAATATAGGACGAGTTTTTTCCCCGTTGAAAACAATATAAAAATATGTGGTCGTCCTATAATCGGGGTCTAGCCATTGCACACCAGAGGGCACCAGATTGGCTTCTCTCCAGTCATCGTGCACTCAGACCATATGGAAAAATTCCCAAACCCACTGTACTTCAGCTTCCTAAATCCTCCAGGCATGGGATGAAGTAAAACCAGAGAGCATCATCAATTTCTTAAAAGTTGCTGCATATCAAGTGAATTGGATGGTAGTGAGGATGATGTTCTGTGGGAGGAGACAGGACTGCAGCATGACCACAGCAAGACAGAGCATGTATGTGATTAAATGCTACATGCAGACTTTTGATTTGACGTGTAATGAGCAAAGTTCCAAAAGTTTGTTTTACAATGTTGTTATTTTTGCTCAGTTGTGTTCAGTATCGCTATTACATATCCTGACAGATCCCCAAACTCGCTAATATAGTTCAGATCATTGTGATTGCATTAATGGATACATATTAAAACAGTCTGTGATTATTATCTAAATGATTTCTCAAAATTTCAATAAAAAAAATATTTTCTTTAAAAAGTGAATTTGGTCTTTTTCTGAAGATTAGTCGTGAAAAAAAGGGGTTGTCTTATAAAAGTTATATGTTCAAGATAATATATATAAAAACGTGTTCTCAACTTCTTTTTGTTACTTTTTAAAAACATTGTTTGTTCCTTGACTTATTTACACCATGAAAAATGACTATTTACCTCTAACAGATTGTTTTTATGTTTTGATTTTTCTCATCCTTGCCTGGTTTAATCTGTCAGGGCAAATTAGCCTGGGGTCTCATTTATAAAGCTCTCTTACGCACTAAATGGGGTCTGAAAACTACATAAGCAGCTTTATGTGCAAAGTTTGGGATGAATAGAAAAAAATGTTGCAGAAAAATGTGAGCAACTTTAAGCTCACTAAGGATCTTGCTTACGCACTTTTTTGACAAACTAGGCACTGACAGCGCAGCAGGATGGATACCAAAATTTAAGGCACATTTTCTGTCCGGTAGAGCATTGCGCTCACAGACAAACCTAACCAACACGCAAACTCCTCCCCTATCCCGTCTATATGAACTGAGAATAAAAATGATAATTTGATTAAAAATATGTTGCATTTAAGAATTATGTTCATATGTATGTCTTCAGATTGTATAGCAAATTGCATGCATTGTTGCAGCGTCCCAGAATAACAATGGATGCGATGCATTGGCACTCATTGAATATTCTTTTTTATGTCAGGCATGCTGCTGCATCAATGCCCTATCACCTCCAGCTCTTCCATTTATTTCTATGACCCCAAATCAATATTTTGCATGGATGATACTTTTAAGAAGTAGTTTTGAAGCGTACCTTTTTGCCAGGCTTTATATATCTAGGAGTGCTTTAAGTTATTATGTTCTAGTGTGATTTAGGTTTATTAGTTTGAATTTGCTTTGATTCCAGTCTTGCTGTCGCTACAAGAGATAATCATAGCCTATAAATGAAACTTTATATTTAATGTTCTTATTTGTATCATCTCTTGTGCCGCTGCTTTTATTTTTTTTATTTTTTTACTCTCGTCTTCTAACACATTTTTTTGTAGCTATGTTTTTGTCTTTTTATGTGAAGCCTTTGGCTGAGTAAAACTCTATATAGATCAACATTGATTGACAGCTGTGTCTTTCTCCGCCTCTCGGTTGCCATGGTTACCAGTGAAACGCTGCATATTAGCTGTCTTAAGCTAAGACAGTTGAGTAAAATGGGATGTTTAATCTCTGAAATGCTATTTAACATTGCATTTAATGGCGAGACAGAAAAAATCTGTAAGGGGACACATACTTGTTCACACCTCTGAATGGCCTGTTATGCAAAAAAGTAACTAGATGGATTTCGCTAGGTTTATAGTCACAACAATAAAGGTTTTTTAAAAAGTACAGATCTCCAGATCTTTTCAAAAACAGGACCAGTCCAAGCTTAGTTTCAGTACCTAGCTTATTTGTAAGGATTTAATAGGCTTGTGTTTTAGTAGGTGGGTTTCCCTGAAATGGAGGTTTCTAATGGAGATGGTTTGATCTCCCAGTGTCAAAAATTGTACCTTGGGAATATTTAGTACAGTGCTGTCTATGGATCTCAGTGTTCAAGAGGAAGCACACTTTGTCAGTAGAACTGATGTATGTTGGGCATGGGCATTTAAATCTTTCATGGGAAGCAGCGAGATTTTAAAAATCAATACAAAACCTAAAAGGAAACTGGTGCAGACAGGCAGGCACAGGAGTAATGTTTTTATGCATTTTAGCTTGGTAATGAGTCCACCTCCAGTGTTCTTACTGGAGACAGGCTTTACAGTAAGGGTCAGTACTGTGATCAATATAAAAGCAGACACACAGAAGATGGATTAGACAGGTTATAAGATGCTGGACAAATGTTGTATACAAAGAAACCAGTGGATGCCATAATGATGGATAGACTGTCCATATAGAAGAAAGCAAACCATCAGATGACCAAGGTCTCAGCCTTGGGGACCATGACTGAGCTAAGTCACAGAGCAGATGTGAACACAATTCTAAAACATTAGCATCAAAATTAGTGGAATAAAATATTTCTGCCCATTCGTCTGTGAAATGGTTCCAAAACCTTCCCAGATGATCTAGAATATACCCAGTGATTATATTTTGGCATTATAGCTTGATTTAGACCTTATTTAGACATGAGCCAAATAAATATCTAATCAAAGTTGTCATTTCGGTAGAATAAATTACACTAAAACATGTATAGTCATCTGCTGAGTCATGTGATTAGCATCTCTGACCACTTGGTGCAAATGCACAGGTATTTTCAACTTCATGCACAGAGTCCAGGTAAATAAATAAATTAAAGAAAATATATAATTCTATTTAACTGGGAACTAACTGCACATTGAAACATTGCTGAAACTTTGGAGCACACATCTGGCTGGTGCAGCTGGTTAGACACACTCCAAAGAGCCTAATGTGTGCCAGACACCAGACCCTGCTGCTTCTTTCTTCACGTGAGTTTTCCTACCGCTGAAGGTTAGTTTACGGGTAAGGAAACGGTTAGTTCAACAAGTTTTTTCGACTTCTGATTGCTTCAATTGGCGAAATGTTTCCTCATTTTAAAAGTTTTGCTGAAATGATGCTTAATTGCATCTCCAGTGTGGCAGCAGAGTGCATATTAAGCTTCCAACAATATCTAAACCCCCATAAGAAGTCATCTTTCCAAGGCAAAAATCCCTAACCTCATGACAATAACCTCTGCAGCAGTCCCACTATTTGATTAAGCACAGATGGGTGTGCATTTCGGTTCCATGTGGAGCAGGAAGTGCAGCAGGTATTCGTATTTTAAGTTTAATTGTTTAATTTCATTTTTATATGCAGAACTCTGTTTAGCTTGTTTGGATTGAATATTATTTTAAGTGAATGAAACACGAATACTATTGAACAGGTATTAAGTCATTGGACGATATCTTGGGATTGGCACCAACACTCCATTTGTTGGGTAAAAATAATTTATGACTGGATTCTTTTCACCCTTTTGGTTAAAATGACAGACAAGAAACATGTTTAGCACAACCTCTGAAATCATATATATTGACTACCAATCCATCATGCTCATGGTGGTTCTCCAGTTCAGACACTTGTGGTTTTATCAGTACCATGTTCTCTTCTCTACCTTGGCCGTGGTGTCGTCTTGCCCACTTCGACCAGCAGACTTATCAAAGTACAGTACTGTGGATTTTCAGCTTCTGTACCCCATCTTTACAGCCTCTGAGGTGCCCCTCTTTGCACCAAAGCTTCTTTTTGTGGCATCTCCTGCCTTTAAGGTTTTGCCGGTTCACCTAGATTTCTGGTTCTGTACGCTGGACCAGGACTTACTAATTCGCAGTCTGGCTCACTTCTGCTGCAGAAATGACCCTGGGATCTTCCAGCCTTCTGCTGGATCCTGGTTAGCACTTAATGTCTTTTTTATGTCCTTCAACCCTCGGATGACTTCAACGTCATCACCCATGTACCATCCACCTCGATTGGGCTCCACATCTGCTGTGTGAAAAGGATTTCTTCCATTCAGCGTCTTGGTCTCTCATCCAAATAACATCTATCCCATATCAATGCACAGCCTTTATTCGGCTTCAGGGGCAATACACTGTAGTTCAACGCCCTGCAGCCTTGGTCTGCTTCTCTCCATTCGCTCTCGACAAACTCTACTGGCTCAACATCGCTGTCCTTCTTTGGGGGCTTGGATGGTCCCACCACTCCATTCTCATCCACTCAGGCAATGTTGCTGTCATAGAAATGATCATTAATGTCAGTAAAGCTCTCCAGGATTCACTGAGTTCATTTGCAGACGCTCCCTGGTGTTGCTCATGCTCTTCTCAGTTCTATGCATCTACGTTTAGGGTGCTGAGGATGTTCAGGAAAGATTATCCTTCACTCTATCCCTCATCCTTTCTTCCCTACATCTCCTCCCTCTCAAATGATTGAATTATAAAAGCAATAAAAAGGGCGAAAATCCAAGGGAGTGAATACTTTTATTCTGGCACTGTAAACCCCAGCTTCTTTTACTCATGAAGTCTAATATGTGTTCCATTTTAACACCAGAGACCGTTCCTGTTTTATAATTTAACTTTTTTTATTGACTATTCATTACAGATGTAAATGCATAGCCAGTGTGCAAATATAGATATTGCAAAGAGATCAAGTCAACATTTTTAAGAAAACAACTAAAACAAAAGGCAGAACTGTGACAAATAAAAGGGTTAGGGTTAAAAAAAAAAAGCAAAACAGAGATCATGATCCTAAAGTACTGTAAAAATGGTAAATAATAAGATGCACATTCTTTATAGTTATATTCAACACAAAACAACATTGCATGGCATGTCTATCCCTTCCCCTTACATGGATAAGAAGGTACATGGGAGAATATACAGGTATTAGCTTTTGTAATCACCCCTTTCCAATCATTTCCAAATAAGGAGCCCACACCTCGAGAAGAGATCTAATTTATTGTTCATTTTATAAATAAGTCGTTCAAAAGAAGCTATCTTGGTTAATTCATCTCTCCATTCCTTAAAACTGATCCTTTCTTTTGACTTCCAGTGTCTCAAGACTACCCTGTTTCCTGTTGCTAGAGCTAGTTTCACCCATGTCTGTATTTGTATATATAGGCCAGATGTCCTCGGTAATAGACCCAGGATGCATAAGGGTGGTCCCTCCCTAAACTTTACATTCAACACTTTATTGATACATTGGTTGACAGCCACCCAGAGGTTGTGCACCATCTCACAATCATAAAACATATGTACCAGTGTACCCCTTTCCCTCTCACATCTCCAACACTCATCATTCTCAGTCCCAACCTGGACATTTTTACTGGGGTCCAGTAGTTCCTATTCAATATTCTGAATGAAATAAGCCCTGTCTGCATGTCTCAGGCTATGGTGTACCAGGACCTAATTATTTCCTCCCAGATCTCGCAATCAATAGGTGCCCCAAAATCTTTTTCCCATGCTAGCTTAACCCCTTTGTAGTTTGGAGGTTGATGTTTTCTAAACATGTCATAAAATCTGGATGTCCCCCCCTAACCTTCCAGCCTTATTGCCATAACTCTTGAATACAAGAGACAGGTGCAAATTTGGCCCTTCTATCTGCTGTTGTGATACAGCTTCTTAACTGGAGGAATTTCCAAAAATCTTTGCGGGGGATGCCATGTTTGGATACACATTGTTCAAAAGAGATTAAATGCTTCCCGTCAAACAAATCTTCTAATACCATTACCCCTGCCTTCACCCAATTTTCCCACATGACCATTTTTTTTGTTTATTCTCAGTGACTTATTATACCATAATGATGATCCCATCGTGTGGTAATAGTTCAAATGGCCTGCCTGGTGGGCCCATCTCCAACTTTTTCTAGAAAATGCCAACACAGGGTTTCTGTAGGGTACATCACCTCCTGTCTGAATGAGGAAAGCTTGCATTGAGAAGGGCTCTATCAACTCTTTCTCTATCGCCACCCAAATAGGAGCACAGATCTCTGACATATTTGACTTTGATAATTGACTGAGATTGAAAGCATGGTGATACCGATCTATTCTAATCTGATATGCGAGAAAAAGACCAAATCATGAACAAAATATGAGGCACTGCCACTTCTGGGTTGCTTGACAGCATTAAGATTTAATCCGTCTAATAGATATAGAACAGCGTATAATAGAAGTTTATGTTCTTCTTGCCCTGAAATAATCCCTTTAATATTGATATGGTTCCTAATTGCAGAGGCTAACGGCTCCAAAGCCAAGGCAAAAATCAAGGGGGAAAGGGGGCAACCATGTCGGGTCCCACGTGACAGTCTAAAAGGATTAGAGATATTCTCCTTTGTGAGGACAGCAGCCTTTGGACTTTTGTACAACAGTTTCACCCATCAAATATATATATCCCCCACCCCAAACCTCTCCAGAATCGCAAATCCCATTCCACTCTATCAAAAGCTTTCTCTGCGTCCAGAGAGAAAGCCATCACCGGTTCTATACTGTTCCTGGTTAGCCATACCAGATGCAGCAGTCTGCGCAAGTTATCTGCTGAGGACCACCCCTTAACAAATCCCACCTGATCTGGATGGTTCAGAGTAGGGAGGCATATTTCTAGTCTTAATGCCAATATCTTGGCTAGAATCTTGACATCCACATTAATTAAAGATACTGGTCTATAGCTCCCATTTTTATGTATCAATGTTATAATTGCATTCTGTATACTCTCCGGTAGGCTTCCTCTCTGGAACGCATCCTGAAAGACAATGAGAAGTCTTGGTTCTAAAAGGTCAGCAAATGACTTGTAAAAGTCTGTGGGGAATCTGTCTCCCCCAGGAGACTTCCCAGCACTAAGACATTGAATTACTTGTAGCACCTCTTCCAGGGTGATCCATGCCCCCATCCTCTCCCTAGCCAATTCAGTTAGTTCCGGTAAAGTAGTCCTAGACAGAACATTTTGGAATTCACCCTTATTCCAAGAATCCTGTGATGTATATAAATATTGATAGAATAACCTGAAAGCAGCATGTATCTCTTTAGTATCTGTTATAATGTCCCCTTTCTCATTCTGTATTGCCGAGATCATAGTTTGAGCTTGCTGTTGTTTCACCCTTTGAGCCAATAGCTTCCCTGCCCTTTCACCTTGTTCATAATATTTTTGTCTACACTCAAACAATAAAAATTCAGCCTTTTTCTGCATAATAAAGTTTAGTTCAAATTTTGCCTTATTTAGATTATCCAATAGA
This sequence comes from Apricaphanius iberus, assembly GCA_028564705.1. Classification (NCBI taxonomy): domain Eukaryota; kingdom Metazoa; phylum Chordata; class Actinopteri; order Cyprinodontiformes; family Aphaniidae; genus Apricaphanius; species Apricaphanius iberus. Next base: position 154,829 of record JAPXFQ010001230.1, read on the forward strand.
TTCTGGTCTCCTTATCTGCATATTCCCCCTCTAAGGATTTTATCTTTATTTCTAATTTAGAGATTTGATCAGATGCCTGTTTTTTTTAGAAATGACGAATGTTGTATTAACCTGCCCCTCAAATATGCCTTAAAAGCATCCCATACAACACCTGGATGATCCACTGTGCCCTCATTAATTTCCCAATAGTCTAATATTTGTTGTTGTATAAACTGATAGGAATTTTCATTTTGGAGCTGAGATGTATTCAATCTCCAACGGGTGGAGTACCCACTGCTCTTACTCATGCATCTCAGAGTCAAATCTACAGGACCGTGATCAGTAATAACAATATTTCCTATAGCAGTCTGTTCCACCATTGGTACAAGTTGCTATGATATTAAATAGTAGTCAATCCTACAATATGATGAATGGGGATTAGAAAAAAACGTATATTCCCTCTTCTGGGGATGCATGAGTCTCCACACATCAACGAGACCAAGTTCCTCCGAAATAGTATCGATAGCTATCTGGGATTTTTGGATATTAGATCTACCCACATTGGTTGACCTATCTAATGCATTATGCCTTACTTCATTGAAATCTCCTCCAATTATAATATCAGTATTTCCCATACTCTGTATTACTGCATGCAGGTTATAAAAAGACTCTGTAGAGTCTCTGTTAGGGGCATATATACAGGTGCTGGCCAGTAAATTAGAATACATTCAAAAAGTTGAATTATTTCAGTAATTCCATTCAAAACGTGAAACTTGTACATTATATTCATGCAATGCACACAGACCAATGTATTTCCAATGTTTATTTCTTTCAATTTTGATATTTATAAGTGACAACTAATGAAAACTCCAAATTTGGTATCTCAAAAAATTAGAATATTTTAAAGGCCAATGAAAAAAAAAGTGTTTTTTTTAATGTTGGCTAACTGAAAAGAATGAACATGAAAAGAATGTCCATGTATAGCACTCAATACTTAGTCGGGGCTCCTTTTGCCTCCATCACTGCAGTAATGCTGCGTGGCATGGACTCGATCAGTCTGTGGCACTGCTCAGGTGTTATGAGAGCCCAGGTTGCTCTGATAGTCGTCTTCAGCTCCTCTGCATTGTTGGGTCTAGCGTATTGCATCTTCCGCTTCACAATACCCCATAGATTTTCTATGGGTTAAGGTCAGGCGAGTTTGCTGGCCAATCAAGGACAGGGATACCATGGTCCTTGAACCTGCATTGACCTTGGACCTCAGGAAACAGAGTGGGCCAACACCGGCAGATGACATGGCACCCCACAGCATCACTGACGGTGGAAACTTTACACTGGACCTCATGCAACATGGATTCTGTGCTTCTCCGCTCTTCCTCCAGACTCTGGGTCCTTGATTTCCAAAGTAAATGCAAAAATTGCTTTCATCAGAAAACATAACTTTGGACCACTCTGCAGCAGTCCAGTCCTTTTTGTCCTTGGCCCAGGCGAGACGCTTCTTACGCTGTTTCTTGTTCAAGAGTGGCTTGACACACGGAATGCGACAGCTGAATCCCATGTCTTTCATGAGTCTCTTCATGGTGGTTCTTGAAGCGCTGACTCCAGCTGCAGTCCACTCTTTGTGGATCTCCCCCACATTTTTGAATGGGTTTGTCGTCACAATTCTCTGCAGGGTGCGGTTATCCCTAGAGCTTGTACACTTTTTTCTACCACATTTTTTCCGTCCCTTCGCCTGTCTTTTAATGTGCTTGGACACAGAGCTCTGCAAACAGCCAGCTTCTTTAGCAATCACCTTTTGTGTCTTGCCCTCCTTGTACAAGGTGTCAATGGTCGTCTTTTGGACAGCTGTTAAGTCAGAAGTCTTCCCCAAGATTGTGGAGCCTTCAGAACAAGACTGAAGACCTTTTAAAGGCCTTTGCAGGTGTTTTGAGTTAATCAGCTGATTAGATTGGCACCAGGTGTCTTCTATATTGAGCCTTTTCAGAATATTCTAATTTTCTGAGATACTGAATTTGGTGTTTTCATTAGCTGTCAGTTGTAATAATAAAAATGAAAATTAATAAACACTTGAAATATATCACTATGTGTGGAAGGAAAGTATACAGTATACAAGTTTCATGTTTTGAATGGAATTACTGAAATTATTCAACTTTTTGATGATATTCTAATTTACTGGCCAGCACCTGTATTTACTAATGAGCATCTCCTGCCCATCAGGTCCACATCAATTGTAACCCACCTTCCCTCTGTATCAGATTTCTGATCATACAGTTTATTGGTCAAGGTTTTGCGGATTAAAATAATAACCCCTTGCTTACTGGATGAGAATGTACTGTAATAAATCTGACCAACCCAGTGCCTCTTTAGCTTTTTGATTCTGTTGTATCTAAATGTGTGTCTTGTACAAGGGAAATATCCCAGAGTACCTTTCTGTTTACCAGCTCTGACTTAATAAATTCCAGGTTTTTTGCTTTGTTTGTCTCAACAGAAAATACTCAGTACATTATCTATTTTTATCTATGGCTATATTTTTGATAATGGGTCCTTCAGCAGCACCTCAGTTTGATGTTTCTTTTGAGTGCTTAATAAACACTTCTAGCTTTTGTCTGCATTGTTCCCCTTTATCATGGAAACCAGCAGAATGATTTGATGACTTGGTGAGTATGTTGCTCCTCAACAGATGGGGAGGTCCCTTTACTGGACTCATCTGTGCTAACCTTCCAACATTTGTTTCTCTACATTGTATGTTAGATCTTTTTCACTAATCTTTATACTTTTTATTCCTAAAAAAAAAAAAAAAATCCAAAATCGGACCTTTCTTTCGTTTCATTCATATGGTTTAAAGCGAATCAAAATATGTTTGGTAATCTTAACTGACCAAAAACAGGAAAAAAATTGGTTGGTTTATTGTATGAGGAGTGTTTTTAAAGACAGCTTAAAGCTGACATAATATTTCAGATAAAAACAAACGTATACACACTCAGACATGGTAGATTAATGATCTGGGCCTGTTTTGTTGCTTCAGTACCTAGACCGATGGTAGCTTTAATCTCATGTTTTTTTTGGTATTTGAGCATTTTTTTTAAACGCTGACAAAAAAATCTGAAGGCCATCGGTCATTTTTAACAGATTGCAATTCACACCTCTGACCAGATGGTGCGGACATGCAGACATTTTCAACTTTACGACCTTAAAAACTATTGCAAAAAAAACGTGATGTCATGGGATTTCAGAGAAGGCCTCATTCAGAGGCTTGCTGATTCCTAATAATTTCAATTTGAAAAATATTCCCTGATATAAAAAATATGGCTTAAGTAGCGCTTGTACATCCAGCACTGGTGTGGCAATAGAGTGAGGATTCAGCCTTAATTACACACAAGTAGGAGTGCAGTTCAGCACAATACTGAGTGTTCAGGACACACAGGTGAATCTTCATAGTTAATGCACAAAGCCTTGTATTAATCTGCTTGATGTGTAACAGCATAATGTAGATTGAGACTGCGGGAAACACCTTAATACTCACAACCAAAACACCTAGAGGCTCAATATCTGAACATCCATAATTTTTTACAACTAGAGATTACAGTCTAACACATTAATGTCACAGAAAGTTAGAGTTGAAGGTCACATTACTGTAGGTACCAAGCCACAATGACAAACATAGATGTGAGGTTAATTGACATAAGAGTGCCTATCAAACGGCACCACATAACCCAGCTGGGTGCAGTTCCTTAAGAGGACATTCTAGACCAGCATTTCCCAAAGTTGGGGTCGGGACCCAACTTGGGGTCACAAACATGTTAGTGTAGGGTCTTGAGATTCTCTTGACAAAAAAAATGTTAATACCAAAAAAGCACCTGCATTCTATAGAAAAAAGTACTTGAACTGATAAAAAACAACATATATTGCTCAATATATTGGTGTTTGATGTTTGTTTTGTTATCTTTGTACCACTTTTTGAATAACTCAATCAAGAGTTGGGGTCACAAGCCTCTTATGTTTATTTTGTGTCAGACTGGAAAGTTTGAGAATCACTTTTCTAAACAATGTGAGTGCAGTACTAAGAACAATTCTTCGTAAAACTGTATAGATTATTGTAACAATGTTTCTTGAGAACTCTTGCCTAGTTTATACTTCTCCATCAGCAAGTTTGCACCCAGACGCAGGCGAACTGACAGACGTTTTTCGTTTATATTTCTCCATCGGTTTTTCAGCATTGTAAAGCAATAACCCCACCAGGACAGCAGGGGGTGCTAACTTTTCATGGCTGGTCTGCCTACCACAACAGTGTCGTTTCTGGTTAACTAGAGTTAATTTTTTTCAGCTTGTGAATGTATTCCCAATCAAGGAGCAATGGACAACAGAAAGTACTTTTTGATTGAGCTGTGAAGCTTTTTACTAGATGTGCAGCTCATTGAATACTCTAAAAATGCTTGTAAAGGACTCCAAGTCGCTCGAAACTTGTCTGGGTGAGTAACTGAACATGAGCATGCTATAAATAAAGTCAAGGGTTGCAAACGAATTTTGCTTTCCCTTTAATTTTCCCATGCTATCACCAAGCTAACAGTTGCAAGTGCAAAATTATAAAACATGCTTTCAAAAAATATGAAAACAGTAAGCAATTGACAAGTCAGTGATATACTTCCAAACATTTAAATTGAAATGACAAACGCTAAAGAGCTGGATCATCAGTGCTCGTCTTTAACCTGATAGTGTCATTCATTATACAGTGGGTACAGAAAGTATTCAGACCCTTTTACATTTTTCACTCTTTGTTTCATTGCAGCAGTTTTCCAAAAACAAAAAAGTTCATTTGTTTCTTATTGATGTGCACACAGCAGCTCATCTTGACAGAAAAAAATATTTTTTTGCTAATTAAAAAAAAAAGATTAACTGAAGTATTACATGGTCATAAGCCATGAGTCTTCTTGGGAATGATGCAACAAGTTTTTCACACCAGAATTTGGACATCCTCTGCCATTCTTCCTTACAGATCCTCTCCAGTTCTGTCAGGTTGGATGGTTAACGTTGGTGGACAACCATTTTCAGGTCTTTTTCAGAGATGCTCCATTGGGTTTAAGTCAGGTATCTGGCTGGGCCAATCAAGAACAGTTTTGAAGCCACTCCCCTGTTTTTTTTAGCTGTGTGCTTAGGGTCGTTGTTCTTTTGAAAGGTGAACCTCTAGCCCAGTCTGAGGTCCTGATCACTTTGGAAGAATTTTTTCCAGGATATCTTTGTACTTGCCTGCATTCATCTTTCCTTCAATTGCAACCAGTCATCCTGTCCCTGCAGCTGAAAAACACCCCCACATCACGATGATCCCACCCCTATGTTTACGCTTAGAATTAATGCCAAAGAGTTCAATCTGGGTCTAAACAGACTAAAGATTCTTATTTTTCAGAGTCTGGGAGTCCTTCATCTGATTTTTGGCAAACTCTATGCTGGCTTTAATGTCTTGCAAAAAAGGCCCTGCTGGTGAAGGGTTTCAGTGATAGTTGACTTGATGGAACTTTCTCACATCTTCCTCCTTCCATCTTCCTACATCTCTGGAGCTCAGCCACGGGGATCTTTGGGTTCTTCCTTACCTTTCTCTCTCCAAGGCTCTTCTCCCACTATTGCTCAGTTTGGCTGGATGGCCAGGTCTAGGAAGATTTCTGGTCATCCCAAACTTCTTCTAGTTGAGGATTATGGAGGCCACTGTGCTCTTAGGATTCTTGAGTGTTGTAGAAATTATTTTGTCAGACCATGGTCAGATCTGTGCCTTGCCACAATACATTTACGTTTGCCACAATACATTTACGTTTTTAATATTAGGTTGAGATGCTGAGTGTACATTAATGAGAAATAAAATTAACTTTTTAGATCTTAGCAAATGGCTCCAAAGAAATAAAAAGAGTTGGTAAATTTGTTGAGATCTGAATACTTTCTGTACCCGCTGTATGTTACTGGGGATTATCGTCGCTGCTGCCTCAATATTGAGCTGTAAGCATGTCATGACGGTCATGAGACTGTCATACAGCAACAGTCTACAGTTAGAGGCTTCTTCAGATAAGTTGTAAGACTGACTGCTGCAACAGAACCTCCTGTCCACATCAAAATTCACAGCAGATACTGGGATGATACTGTATAAGTTAGGCAACAACAGCATTTAATTTCCCATTGGAACAAAATAAGTATTTTTTTAATTTAACTAAATTTAAAAATATTTTACATATACGAAAAATCAGATTGGAAGCACTTTTCCGCCATGTAGTGGTCGGAATCCTGCAAAATTAACACTAATGTACTGAATTTGGATTCTTAACACTGGAAAATATATTTGTTGAATATATTCTTTTAAAATTATGAATCTGCACTACTGTGTGATATTAGAGCATTAATAATTTAGCTAAACATGATTATACCCCCGTGACCCATTAAGGATTAAGCGGTTAAGAAAATGGATGGATGGATGATTATATATGATATGATTGTACCAGAAGAAGAGTAAGAAGGAATGACAAGAATAGAGGACAGAACACATTTAATTTCTCTATGAGATCAATAAAGTATTATTGAATTTGAATGATAGGATGAGGAATGAAATAATAGAGAATTAATAATTAAATATATTGATACAAAGACAATTCTCAGAGAAGCTTAATTTTACTTAAGACCAAAGAATAAAACAAAATGAAGAATCCAATATTCTTCTCCTTTACATGAGCCTGGTTTCTTTACAAAAGAAGCCACACTTTTTACCTGATCAAACTGCTTGAAATCCAGGCTAGGGTAGACTCCCAGTGTTTCACTATCTCCTAAAATACATCTATTGCTTGATCTATAAAAATTTGCTTAATGATTAGTGACACAAACATACCTCCAACTTTCTTTCCTCGACCTCGTGTGTTTGCATGCATTTGCCTGAAGGGAGATTGGCGCTGATAGCCAGAGAGGGGGTTAAGAAAGTATGAGAATCTGATGTAATTTGGTAGAAAGCTGCTTTCTAGTTGCATATTGCTGCTTTCTAGTTGCATATTGTTGGGTTTTGGACCGTGTAACAGTCTGAACTCTCTGCTAGGACCTTAATAGATGGATGACCAATTTCTTGGGAGTTTGTGCATGAATATAGGGATGATTTAGGAAATCATCTGGATAAACGAGTGTTCTAATATTCAAACAGTGAGTCATGAAGGATTGGCTGAAGAAAATGACATCATAAGTCTCTTTCTATCTCTCTGCCGCTCCTTCCCGGAGAACGGAGCGCTGCGCTGCGCGGTGCGGTGCGCCTGGATGGCATGGAGCTGCTCCCTCACAGAGCTCATAAAACTGCGATCCTAATTACTTAGTAAAGACTCTGACGGATACAGAATCAAGCTCTGTGAACAAGAGGAGAGGAAAGTCCAAAGCAACAGTTCTGATTCCTGCTGGATCAGCGGAGGGTCGAGGCGGCAGGAGCCTCCGTCGCTGTGGAAAACTTGGGCTTCGCTCTTTGCCATGAAACATGAGTAATGAAAGCAGTGAAGTTGGGGGCTTTCAGCCTCATTGGAACTACAGTGGTGAGTAAAAAATGTTTGTTATCTAGCTCAGTGGGAGTTGGTGGAAATAAGCGGCGTATTTTGTTTAATTATTATTTAATATGAAAAAAAAGGTCAGCCGCGCTTCTGGTGACCCCCTCTGTGCTGGAATGACTTCCCCCATTTCAGACAGTAAAGCTAATATGATTCTTATAATAATAATATTCCATCCCAAAAAATAAATAAATAAATAAAAACAATAGGTGGAAATTAAACAATCTGACAATCACATTTTATTTAACCATGAAAAAAGCAGTGCGTTGAGAAATATGTATTTTCACAATTTTTTACGTACCCATGTTGTCAAATTTCTTTCTTTCTTTCTTTCCAAAATTCCTGTCTGTCATTACAGTATTTATGTATTATTTAAAGTTTGATTACTGTGAAAATATCTGCCATAATATCCTTTTTTCATTTTTTGTGTTTTACATTAGACATACAGGACATTTGAGTCTGGATATGGTAAATGTGTAGAGACTAAGATAAAAAAAATGTTAGTGCATGTGTTTTTGTGGGAAAATCTTTGAAATTTTAGTAAATAGAAGATATAATGTGTTTATATTTGATTTTCTTTAAATATAACCCTAAATATTGAGATTGAAATCAAAATATTATTTTTTTCCCCCAGCTTTTTTCTTACAATTCATACAAGGTATGTTTCTACATGCGATTGCTTGGGGTGGAACCAGATGCACATAATTTTACCAGAAATGGTTAAGTAGAAGAACATAATATTAAATATACATTTATAGATATATATTCAATTAATCTGTTTGTTTCTTCAGTTTTTATTGTATTAAATGTTGTTTTTATTCTTTTTTTTATTTTCCATCCTTGCATAGGGCTTTAGTGTGAACACTCAAAAAACAAATATGATTGAATTAGATGCTTCATTGCTTAGTAGAAATTGAGAATCCAAAACAAGACTGAGTGTTAAATCCTATGGATGAACACAATGAGGTACTCTGCAATCTACTTCACATGACTCTGTTGACATGGTTTAACAGAGATCACGCGGTGTGTGACATATGATGCTTGAACATGAAGAGGAATTTATTGAGATAAGAGGAGAGAAATGATAGGATGGTGTTCCACCCTTCCTGGATCGTGTTAACAATCACACCTGCAGGATGTTTAAATAGCCCAGCAGATCATTGTGGCATCTTTGTTCATTTGTCACCCATCTCTAATTCGTCTGTTATACCGCCTTGAATTGTGTGGGTTAAAAGTCGATTTTATTTACATTGTTGAGTCGTATGTGACAGAGCCCTTTTGCTCCATGATATTTAGTGCTTTTACATTCAGAACAAAATTGAATATTATGTTTCAGGATCATTCATATATACATATATATATGTTTTGGTTCGACACATGCTGTGGTTCAGTTTCACAGTTCAGTTTATCTTCAGTCCAGTCAAGTAACAAAAATAACAAAAAATTTTGTGTGTGTAATTACATTTATAGAGCAGATTGCAGGTTGGAGCCCATCTTAAACCACTGTTTAGAGTAGGGATGCAACGATACTACTTTTTTCAAACCGATACGATACCGATACCTGGGATCAGAGTACTTGCCGATACAGAGTAACAATGACAATACTTGTACCGCGCACAAAAAAAAGGCAATGGATTGGAAAGACAGGTTTTATTTGTTCTCTGCTTTTTACAACAAATGTTGGTGAATTAGATAAAAAAAATATTAATAGAAATGACCACAAAACCACATTTTCATATAAAAAAATTCACATTTTCTGTGAAATTATAGCTTCCACATTTTAAGTATCAGTTCATGATATCGGTTAAGTTTAACCATTACCGATACACACATTAGAGGCTTATACCCAAAACCAGTATCGGTATTGGTGCATTCCTGGTTTGGAGAAATATATGAGCATTTTTCTTTTCATGAAAGCTACTCATACATAAATTATTTGTGCTTTTGCAGTTTTTTGTGAGAAAATTTTAGCTTCAGACCAGACCAGACATGATGACTGTCAGCTGGATCAATAGAAAACTATGGATTTTAATTGGGTTGCAATGATACCCCTGTTCTCAAACGGATATAATACGATACTTGGATCTGACTATTAAAACAGAGTACCACTGCAAATTCTTCTACCACAAAAAAAGACGTTAATGAACTGGAAGACAGGTTTTATTTCATTTTCTGCTTGTTACAAAAAATGGTGAATTAGATAAAAAATAAAATAATAATAAAAACGACCAAAAAACCTAAATTTTCAGGTGAAAAATAAAGATTTTGTTTGGAATTATCAGAGTTTCCACATTGTAAGTATCAGGTTATGGTTCCAGTTAACTAACAGATACCGATACAAGTACATTGGAGCAGTATCAGCCCCCCTACCCAATTCAGTATCTGTATTGGTGCATGCCTAGATTTTTTAATGCTGACTCTGACAGAAAATTTAAAAGTTTACCACAGCACATGAAGCACAGCTATGAGCCTGCTTCACCTCAGAGATAAGGGAGAGACAGGAGGAGAACTAATGGCCCTAACATTGCTAAGCAAACCTAACGTTATTAGCCTGGATGCTGTAAGACAACTTTAAGGTTTCTTTAACGACCAACATATCATGCTGTTTCTGATATTTGATATCATTCTTTCAACAAAGTTGTTAATTTGCAAATATTAGATAACAATACTTAGAAGGTAGAGGTCCCGTCTGTGTACCTGAGCCTTTGAGCAGATGAGTTTAGGGAAACTGGAGGAAGTGTGAAAGGGAGAGCAGTCTACTGTAGGACTGATTACTGAAAATATACATGATGATATTTTAATAGATGTGTTGTAAAGAATAATTTAGATGTGAATGTAAGCTGAAATAAATCCACCTCGTGACCCAATTAACCATTATTTATACTGAATTGGGCTTTAAAAAATACTCAAATTACAAGGTTTGATAGAACAGTGTGCTTCTGTAGATTTAACGTGCAAGGTTAGGATTAAATGATTTTAATTAAACATAGGTTGAGATATAAAGTGGAGCGGACTGAGGCATAAAACTCCAAGGATGAAAATGAGTCCGGTGCTGTTCTCCACTGGAGGAAGCCCTCCCGGTAAAAAATGGTTCCACGTCTTCACTCACCTGCATGTCTGCCCCCCTATGGATTATCAGTTATCAGCCAACGCATGGAAAGAGAATACAGTAGTTTTATTCATCAAACATCTGCCAACTTCAGCTCTATGGGGAGACTCAACTCCTCCTGGAGCTCCTACCACACCCGCATCAGTAAGTTCCACTTATCAATATTAATCACTTTCTCACACACTACCAAACTTCCAACCAACCTATGTCTCTCCTCCTAGTGCCCTCCTGGATCCCAGTCCAGAGAACTCACAGAATATGCATGATTGGACATTTCTTGTAAAAATAAATCTTTCTTTTTTACTTCTGCTGTTGCATCATAATTGCTGCCTGTATCAGAATCTGCCTCAAACACCATGACAACAGTAGTACTTATGTAGTACTTCCCCTTAAAATGTAAGTTTCTAATATATGCATCTTGACGTCAAATATCAGGAAAAAAATCCTGACGACATTATAACACCCGTCATATAGCATTTCCTCACTAATATACATGGGAAACGCATCCTGATGGCTATATGACACCCTTCATACAGCGTTCCCCCCTTATAATACAAGGAAACGCATCCTGATGGCTATATAACACCCATCATATAACGTTCCCCCCTCATAATACGGTGGAAACGCATCCTGCAAGCTCAGTAATACCCGTCATATAACATTCCCCACTAATATACATGGGAAACGCATCCTGATGGCTATATAACACCCGTCATATTGCGTTCCCCCCTTATAATACAGGGAAACGCATCCTGATGGCTATGTAACACCCATCATATAACGTTCCCCCCTTATAATACAGTGGAAAAGCATCCTGATGGCTCAATAAGGTCTGTCATATAGCTTATACCCCGTGCGGGACAGGGTAAACGAACTACAACATTATTTAACAGCCGTTTCATGTCAAGTAAATCTTTAAATTATTTTAATCCACATTGCCAAGAATTAGAACAGCACCGTTGCAAGAATAAGTGAAAACACAGGGTAACTGGGGAATAAAAATAAACCAAAACTAAAGAAATGCACATCAAAAAAAGGGGGGAACGCTATATGACGGGTGTTATATAGCCATCAGGATGCGTTTCCCATGTATATTAGTGGGGAATGCTATATGACGGGTATTATTAAGCTTGCAGGATGCGTTTCCACTGTATTATAAGGGGGGAACGTTATATGATGGGTGTTATATAGCCATCAGGATGCGTTTCCCATGTATATTAGTGGGGAACGTTATATGACGGGTATTACTGAGCTTGCAGTATGCGTTTCCACCGTATTATAAGGGGGGAACGTTATATGATGGGTGTTATATAGCCATCAGGATGCGTTTCCTTGTATTATAAGGGGGGGGCGCTATATGACGGGTGTCATATAGCCATCAGGATGCGTTTCCCATGTATATTAGTGAGGAATTGCTATATGACGGGTGTTATAATGTCGTCAGGACAGCACAAACAGGCTCTAACCAGAGTAGAAAAAGAAGTGGGAGGCCGCGTTGCACAACTGAGCAAGAAGATAAGTACATTAGAGTCTCTAGTTTGAGAAACAGACGCCTCACAGGTCCCCAACTGGCATCTTCATTAAATAGTACCCACAAAACACCAGTGTCAACATCTACAGTGAAGAGGCGGCTGCGGGATTCTGGGCTTCAGGGCAGAGTGGCAAAGAAAAAGCCATATCTGAGACTGGCCAATAAAAGAAAAAGATTAAGATGGGCAAAAGAACACAGACATTGGACAGAGGAAGACTTGAAAAAAGTGCTGTGGACGGATGAATCCAAGTTTGAGGTGTTTGGATCACAAAGAAGAACGTTTGTGAGACGCAGAACAACTGAAAAGATGCTGGAAGAATGCCTGACGCCATCTGTTAAGCATGGTGGAGGTAATGTGATGGTCTGGGGTTGCTTTGGTGCTGGTAAGGTGGGAGATTTGTACAGGGTAAAAGGGATTCTGAATAAGGAAGGCTATCACTCCATTTTGCAACGCCATGCCATACCCAGTGGACAGCGCTTGATTGGAGCCAATTTCATCCTACAACAGGACAATGACCCAAAACACACCTCGAAATTGTGCAAGAACTATTTAGAGAAGAAGCAGGCAGCTGGTATTCTATCGGTAATGGAGTGGCCAGCGCAGTCACCAGATTTGAACCCCGTTGAGCTGTTGTGGGAGCAGCTTGACCGTATGGTACGCAAGAAGTGCCCATCCAACCAATCCAAATTGTGGGAGCTGCTTCTAGAAGCGTGGGGTGCAATTTCTCCAGATTACCTCAACAAATTAACAGCTAGAATGCCAAAGGTCTGCAATGCTGTAATTGCTGCAAATGGAGGATTCTTTGATGAAAGCAAAGTTTGATGTAAAAACAATCTTATTTCAAATAAAAATCATTATTTCTAACCTTGTCAATGTCTTGACTCTATTTTTTATTCATTTCACAACGTATGGTGGTGAATAAGTGTGACTTTTCATGGAAAACACAAAATTGTTTGGGTGACACAAAACTTTTGAACGGTAGTGTATATGCAGAAATCACTGTGCAGAAACCAAACACTACGTCCAGTCTGGCTTTACCCAGATTTTTCATTCCTGAATCGCCAACTCATCCTCACTCCCAATTCATCACATTTGGACGCAAGATCAGACTCCTGACCATGCGTTCATATGTGACGAGTTGGGAGTGAGGATGAGTTGGAATCGCTGGAAGCGCTGCATGGATAGCAACAGCATTGCATCATCAGCGCGAAAAATCCCCTCCTGCTCCCAACACCAAAACAACATATGAACATTTTCCTCTGTGGGACTCTTAAACAAAACATAAGTTATGTCCGCTCGCATTAAGTAAACTTCAACCCGCGGAGCCGTGAAATTCAATTTCGTTTTTTTCCATCTGAAACAACTTTATGCGGATCACGCACAGATAGCTGCCCTATTGCAGGACCTTAGCTGTAAGTTAAATTTAAAGTTTCTCCACACAGAATGATGTTGGGGTTGCAAAAGGAGCGCGTTTTATTGTTGCGCATTTTTCTGGTGCGAGTATATATGATATTCAACATTGTTCTTTGTGCTAAAATGTGGATTTTAATCATTCTTCCCAACCAACAGCCTATTGGTGACGTTTAAAAAGGAAAACAGTTAAACCTTTGGCTTTTAACTTGTATTGATTTACTAAAGATGCGATTTTCACCACGATTATAGCCTACCCTGCAGTGCATATTGTAATGAGATGAATACTTAGAAGCTATATTAATATTTAATAAGTGTCCCCACCAATCATCAAACCGCATTCAAGTTAATAATTAAGTCCCCACCAATTTTAAAAACAAACTGACGCCCTTGGTTATGGTGCATTCACACCGCACAGTTGGTCTGCGTCAGGCAGCACATTTAACGGATGAAGTTTGACGTATGTACTTTTTGGCTTCCATAGCCTGCTTCTAAGCAAAAAGGAGCGCGTGGGCTTCCTATGTTGCGGCACGTTCTGAACTATGGTGGATTGTAACGAGAGAGTGGCTTGGCTTTATTTGCTAGATAAAGCTAGACATCGGGTGCATTAGCGCTTATTTTCAGATGCGTTCTGAGTTTGGGGAGTTTAACCATTTGCTCCAGGAGCTGCTTATGCATGAAGTTCGCATTTAGTGCCACTCCTGTCCCGTGCCTAATTTTACGACCCCTTGGGCTGCATCAGAGCTCTAATCTCCTACCAGGACACCAACTACAGGTGCTCTGTTTCTCCTTAGGAGTGCCTGTCCATCTGTCTTTGGTAAATGTTATTTCAAATTTTTGAAATCTGCGTTTTTTGAAAATGTTTACACTGGACCCGCGCTTCATTCAAGATACGTGTATAGTGACATCACTACAGTGAGACGCTCTGATTGGTTGCCACACTGCGTTTACAGCGTTGGGTCAGTCAAATGTTCAGCTAGCAGAACTTCTGCGCTGCTACGTTGCCGTATGAAACCCAAGTAAAGTTCACGGAGCCAACGTACACAATGCATCGCAGAGACTTAGACGAACCTCTGACATACTTGACCATAGACTTTATATGTAATCTTGCCGCAACTCACGCTGACGTATGGGGTTGGTGTTACTGCAGCATTAGTCAATAATAAGGACAAAAAAGCTGATTTTTATCATGACCTGGTATAGTTAGTAGTTGGATATTTTTTTTGCATGGCTAAGGTGATTTGTTGAAATTATGGGATGTTAAGAACTTCTTTAGAAGAGAGGGATTGTTTCTGAAAACTAGATTTGAAAGAAACTTGTGTGGGTAAAACACCAACTTGGCTCCGGCTCTCATCCTCCTAAACCAAGCTCAGTACATTACATATTGTTGAATTAAATAATTATCAAAATTAATTCAATGCATGTTCAAGCAGAGAAAAAATGGAGCCAATTTCCAGTTCTTAACATTTATTTTGAACAGATTAACAAATTGCAGTTTTACAGAGAAAGTTGCCCCCCTAGTTCCTCTGGTCCAGATTTAAAGAAATCTGACAATTGAATGATCTCCATTTCACAAGCTTTATAGACACCGGGCCTCGCCAGGACACTAGGCGTTTCTTCTCCCTCCAATCAGATCACTTCCAAACAGTGTCTTAGCCATTATTGGCTGTCAGAGAATTATGCAGTCATAAGGTGAGACGTCTTTTCTCTTGGTCAAAAGCTCATTCTGAGTTTTATGGTTTTATGGCAACACACTAAATCTACAGACATCCTGTTTTTACAGCTTGCAATAAAACTTACCCAAGAGTTTTATGACTTAAAAGCTTATCCCCATGACAAATACTGACAGACCATATATATTTTTTACAACCATGCAAACTATATAAACAGACTTTTACCTTCTGAAAATAAAAGTTTAAAACATATGCAGAATAACACCACAATTCCCTCTTTTCAATCTTTTTTTGAAAATAGATTGATATCTTCTCTGTACTCTCCTTCAAGGTAAGTGTTTAGAACTTAAGATCAAAACCTGTAAAGCATTTTGAGAATGCAAGAAATCAAATCCAAGAAATTTCATCAGTTTAAAACATGAAGTCTTTCCTATGATACCACAACAAGACTTCCAGATTAAAATTCAAAACACAAACTGTTAAAGTACCTTTTTTTTTAACCTTAACTCTCCTTACTCAAAAATGTCAATCTGTTAATTATAAATTCACCCTCTTTTGGCATTATACAATTCTGCACTTGTGAATAAAATAGTTAAACAAATAGTTAAACAACCTGTAAAATGCAAAAAATTATTAATAAATGTTCAGTCTTTATATTTGTATTCTGTTCTTCTTTCTTCACTCTCATTGTAGCCCCCCCATGGCACCTGGCAGCTGGAGAGCGATGTACAGAGCTGATCAGTGTGGAGGGCTCCTATTTTTTTAGTGTTCCAGTTTTACTCCCATATATGCAGATAACCACTCTCTGAAATGCCAATTACTTCATTAATTGAGCATTTCCCCCAATAAACACAAATGCACAGCTGGTCCCTCTTCCAATAGCTTACCCCACCGATGTGGGGTGGTCAAAACCTGCTGTGAAGCTGATTGGTGAGTTGTGATGTTCTTCTGTAGATCCCTCTTTGAGATGGCAATTTCAATTTGCCCATCTCATTCATTGGCACATAGATCACACTGGATGAGTAATATCACCACCCAAACAACCTTCTGGGTGAGCTAGGCTCCGCCGCCTGTGGCCTCAGCTTCCGATTCAGCTTGGTCAAAACCTTCTTGACCCTCTTTAGGTAGATTCCTGCTGATCCTCGACCAGGTTCGTCGTTGGCGTGGAGCTGCACTTTGTGTGTGTTCCCAGCTGTCATCTGGAACTGGCTGAAACACTGGACTCCTCACGCCTTCGACCTGGAGCTGTACCTTGGACGCCTTCAGCAGCTTTAGTCAGCTGTGACCAGAGGAGATTGTGTGCTCCTCACGTGCTACTGATTCCTGGGGGCATAAGCTTGTAAACATCTAAAAAATGACAGTTTTTGATCCGGTCTTGTGATCACTCCTTTTCAATCTAATCCAACTGTATTGTGCTGAGAAATTATTTCACCCATCTAATTAAAAAGTAATCCCTGGGGAAAGAGCAAATCCATATTATTTTGGTACAACACCGTTGTTTTTCCTGAAAACTAAACCAAAACACCTCTCTCATTAATGGATTTAAAAGCAAGAGCAGGCTCAAGAGTTTACTTTTTGTCTACAGTTCAACTGATTACTATCCATTTGCTTGTTCACCCAAATTGATTCTTTCATTTACTTATTTTATTTATCAAGTTTAAGACACTTATGTCTGTTCCATTACAATATATCCTTTCTTAAATTCAGTACATCCCTGTGGATGAAAACGTAAAAATAAGAAAAAAAAATGTTTCTCTCTCACCAGCCAGCAACCCCCTGCTATCGGCCCAATGTTTCCTTCCAAATTTTGTTCCCGGTAAATGGTGGTATTTTACCTGGAGATAATCCTGGGGAAGACACGGGGTTATCAAAGTTCGAGGAACCTCGGCCACCTTCGATCAGACAAACAGAAACTCTTGGTGGTTAATTCAGCAACATCGACATTGAATCAACAGTCTTTGATCATCACTTCTTCAGCAGAAACTGTCCATCTCACGCCAGCCAAGTGGATTCACACATATTGTCCTTGAAAGTTCAGCTCAGCATGAGGAAACGTGCTCCCCCCTAGGGTGTCCTCCAGTTCACCCCTGAAAATATACAGTCACTGGTGCCCCCCTTGTTTTGGGAGCAGAGCACAAGAGAGACAAACTTCTGCGCTGGTGTATAGATCTTTCTTTCTTCGGCAGTTATGGCGGGCACCTGGCACTATCCGTCATCAGCCCACGCACCCCCACCCATCTTATCTCCCCAGGAACATAAATTACATCTCAAGAATGTTATCTGAGGGGTCTCTGTTGCGGGATGGGAAAAAGAGAAAAAATATATAATTAGAGGAAACAAAGGACAGACAGAGAGTCGATCCTCTCAGCCTATTCAAATCAAGTTTTATTTAAACTTTTTATTTTCATATTCATTAGTCTCCTTCCTCGAATGCTGAATTTAAATATCTTCCACACTCAGACTGCCTATGTGGGCTCTATTTTAATTTTACTTTAATCAGTTATACTAGTAATAATTTCTTCAGTATTAATTCTGGTAAAAATATACTAATTAATAAGTTTGCTCTCTCCACCAGGAATGATAATTAATCCTTATACGTCTAATTAAACTGTTGTTCTAATTCTTCCCCTGCTTATTTTAATTAATGCTTCCTTGATTTTTTCATCCAATTTATATTCTATACTTTATCAATGCAATGCCTTTCTCTATTTTTGTCAATTTGATAAATGTCTCTTCCATCTCATGTGTAAATTAAATATTTATAAAGATTGACCATCGCAATATTTTATCAACACACTTAGTTCTTAGAAAAATAAAATTAAATTAAAAAGAAACAAACGAAAAGGCTGGATTTTTCTGTTAGATATTTCTAAAGCACCACTAAAACATTGCAATAACAAAAATAAAGTCAATAACCATCTGCAAAGATCCAGTCTCCAACTCCCCATCACTTAAGTGTACTGGATCTCTATCAAGCTGGCTCAGACAAAAAATATCAAAATTAAAAACATCAAATGTTTAAAAAAAATCAGAGAACAGTACTGACTGATAAACACCCATAGTTTACAAAAACAGTCTTCAGTTTGCTATACTTCAAATTCTATCCATATTTCTAAAGAAAAATCCAAGATTTAAATCACTGACAAAACAGCTTCCCTATAAATATTGCCAAACCTAAAGTACTTTTTTTTTAACACAATCCAATATAAATTCAAAGTACTTTTGCTTATATGATTCCTCTTTAAACAAACCCAAATGTGCTCACTTGCCCAAATATTCTGATTGTAAATAATGACAACATTTCATACTTCAAAAACATCTGTCCGATTCTGTGAAGTGAATCGAACATAGTCAAACTGATTTTTGCAACTAAAACTCCTCTTAAATTTTTGTAGGATACATAGTAGTCTAATTCCCCTTAGCAGTAAAACAAAACATCCATCCATCCATTTTCTTAACCGCTTAATCCTTTATGGGTCACGGGGGTGCTGGTGCCTATCTCCAGCTGTCAATGGGCGAGAGGCAGGGTACACCCTGGACAGGTCGCCAGTCCTAAAAAAAAAAAAAAAAAAAAAAGAAAAAAATTTTCATATAAAGAGGTCAAATAGAATTTCTTCTAGACAAAATACTAGTCGTCATTAAATAAAAAATAAAAACCAGCATTTTTTTTCAGTATCCCTCCTTTCCTCTCAGGCTTCTTTTTTTTTTCTTTTCTCCAATGATAAACACCAAATTAAATTGAAGCTTCTAGAGATGTCAAATACATTACCACTGAATCATGTTTTCTTTAATCCAGCTTCTCAAATTAACATTTTTCCAAAGTTCTAATTAATAAGCAGACCGCAGTTCAGAAATCTGGGTCGGAATCCAAGTCGAACCAAATATATAAAGGTTGAGAGAGAAAAATAAAAAAATAAATAAAAAAATAAGTAAAAATAAAGAAAATAAAATCAAAAAATCTAAATAAATGGTCAGTTACAGAGTCCCCACTAATCAAATGATATATTATGCCATTATTCTATGATCAGAACTGTTCCAAAATGTTTTAGGACCTGTAAATTTACTCTCAGCATCAAGTAGACTAGCTAACAATCAATGAATAACATCTGAAAAATTAATCTTAAACTTTTAAAACTAAAACCAATTCTTATTTGTCAAAACAAAATGTGTATTCAAATATATGGTAAAAATTATTTCAATGTAGCTGGTCCAATCACATTTTGCCTCTACACGATCAGAATAAATGAATTTAGAATTTACTTCTTACTTCCAAATTAAACCATCATTTTCGATCACTGCGATATTCATTACTTTCAATCCTTAGACCAATTCAAATTTATCCCCAGCCTGTTTAAAAACAAAATGATTACTTAAAGATGACTCTGTGTTTTAATGTTTTTTTTTTCAAACTCAAACATTCAAATCCCACTAGTTTAGAAAATATCACTATGATAAGTGTTGTTTTGCATGTTAAAAACATTCAATTTTTAACGGAATTGAAATGTACTGGGTTACTTCTTGAGCCCCAGTTGAAATTTGATAACTCCAATAAGCCTTGAGTGTCCACAAAATCATTAAGAATGTTCAATTGTTTAAATAATTTAACATCAGTCTCCTTTAGATCATTTATTCAGAGACCAAGCTATAGTTCTAAAGTCTATAGAGCCATCAGAAATAAGCCAAACATAATTTTAGCATAAATGATACTTATTTAAATCACAGAAAGAATTCATTCTCTGTATCATACAACACGGTGCTTAAAAAAATAATTTAGACCAGTTTGTTGCTTTCCAATTAACACCGTTTGCTTTTCGTTAAATTCTTATAATTACTACTTATAACTTTATCTTTATTTAGGCCAACTTAATCAAATCCTGCTTAGATCAATCCAAAACCAAAAAATCCACCTACTTAAAGATTCAAAAAATGCAACTTTTATTTTGACTATACACTCCCCTCTTTTTAATTTTACAGATGAAATCAAAAATTAAAACTTCACCAAGTCAGAATCGACTCATGAGTAACTGTTCTTAGCCATTTGCGTTTAATTATAACATGCATATTTACTCTCCTCATGTAATCAATTGAGCCTTCTCAGGCAAAAACAGTTAACCAAATTCAGCATACACTTCTTAATCTTTAATCTCCGTACCGTAAAAGTTCAGTTAAACATGAAACACCTTAAATTGCCCTTCGTAGAAAATGTGCTAAAACATTGCCGAAAAAGAGTTGCAATCAAAATTTATCTGACCAGTTATCTTAAGGCCGTTTTACATCCTACTCAACCAGAAAAAGTTAACAAAAATCCAAATAAGTTTAAGTCTTAACAAGGCAATCGTCTGCAGGAGTCTGTAATCACTTTCTATCCAAAATCAACTTTTAGCTTGCTACACATAGAACATGCAGTTAGTTTCAACCACAAAACACATTGACACACAACAGCAGAAAACCGCTAGCTTAGCAGCAGCCACAGCCATGTGCTACCGTTAGCTTCCTTTGTGAAACGAAACCTAAAACAGTACAAAACGTACGGCGAAAACACTCCAGAACATCGCAACACACACTTTAGAAGATTACATACCGCAATACCAGGACTTTATCCGCACAATTTATACCACTTTACCAAACATTAATTCGGCACGAACAAACATTCTCCTGTTCGTCCACGCGGACTGAAACATATGTTTCCAACACAGCCGTCCCGCACAGCAAACACCGAACTCTACAATGTCCGTTACAGCCCAAAACCATTAACAAAAAACACAACATTATAAGCGGTGACTTTTAGACCGTATTAATTTTTTTCTCGCGGAGGTTTACACCAATCTGTTATAAGTTCCGTAGTCCGCTTTAAGAAATTTCCTGGCGCCGGCCTCCAGAAAACCACTCAAAAGACTCGAACAGATGGCAGAAAACCGCCTACTACCACTAATTTATTTATCAAAACATATAGTCAAAGCTTTCATATGTTAGCCGTGCTATCAAGCAAAAACTCACACAGAAGTAGCTCCGCCATAGCACCTAGCTTGGGGCGGCCACCCTGATGGCCTGTCGTAAATGTTCACAACTCATTCTTATAGATTTTTAATTACAGTTATCCATCATATTTAGTTAGATATTCAATTATCTATTTTAATTCATTTATTATACTCGACTTCATTATTTATACTATAACATTTTAACACAAAACGCAACATCACCAGCACGTCCCGCAAAGCGCCTGCGTAAAAAACATCTCACACACACACATAGACACACACTTGTACAAGCAGAAATCAAAAACACTAACCTCAAACCGGAGCTCACCAAAAATGCCGGACCATTTTCACAATTCCAATTCGTGGTGCTCAGCCACGCGTTTAGAAGAAACGCAGCCCCTCTCCCAGGTAAACCGTTTAGATTTAACAGAGGGCGACCCAGGCGCTCTGTAATCTATTTCCGTTTGCCAGCCCGGGAGCTCCCAGATAGCGTCCTGTCTGGGCAGAGTGGCCAACCCGTCGAGTTCCGATCCGCACCTTGGTTCCGATTTTGAGTCGTTGAAGAGATCGGTCCATCTGCTCCACTGTCCGCTCCGGAGAAAAACCAGCCCCCACTGGGCGCGCAGAGTAAGAAACTCCATCTCCCAGCAGGCACCGGTGTCTCTCTACGGAGCGTAAAGAAGGTCGCGATCCTGCTCAGAACAGAGAAACAGACAGCCGAGCAGCTTCAACACTACGGGCTCGCAACAGTCAATCTGCTCAAAACAAAAAAACATATTTAACTTGCATGACAACATTACCCAATGTTAGATTAACCAATCAATAGAATTAAAAAACTACGCAACTCTGCGCAAATTGTCAATAGAGCAAATACATGTCCGTTAATTAACTAAAAAAAAAAAAACTGGATCCTGGTCCAAAACCCTGCACACAGTCGAGGTCACCATTTGTTGAATTAAATAATTATCAAAATTAATTCAATGCATGTTCAAGCAGAGACAAAATGGAGCCAATTTCCAGTTCTTGACATTTATTTTGAACAGATGAACAAATTGCAGTTTTACAGAGAAAGTTGCCCCCCTAGTTTCTCTGGTCCAGATTTAAAGAAATCTGACAATTGAATGATCTCCATTTCACAAGCTTTATAGACATCGGGCCTCGCCAGGACACTAGGCGTTTCTTCTCCCTCCAATCAGATCATTTCCAAACAGTGTCTTAGCCATTATTGGCTGTCAGAGAATTATGCAGTCATAAGGTGAGACGTCTTTTCTCTTGGTCAAAAGCTCATTCTGAGTTTTATGGTTTTAAAACTCACTAAATCTACAGACATCCTGTTTTTACAGCTTGCAATAAAACTTACCCAAGAGTTTTATGACTTAAAAGCTTATCCCCATGACAAATACTGACAGACCATATATATTTTTTACAACCATGCAAACTATATAAACAAACTTTTACCTTCTGAATAATAAAAGTTTAAAACATATGCAGAATAACACCACAATATACTAAACAAAATTCCAGATGGAGAGAAGTTCCGGAACCAAGCATGGAGTGATTGACATCTCTGGAGCTCTAACATCTGCTTGTTCGTCTATGTTTACTCATTTCAAAACTTAATGTTTTTTCTACCATATGGTAAAACAGTGGTTTGACTTTTAGACATTTTTGTTATTGCTGTTCATATGCGACAGTTTATGTAAGTTTTATTCATTGTTTAGCTGTTTGGGACATATGCTTTGAGACAAATTTGAATAGCAATTCTTCACTGCTTTTGTAGCCTCTGCTTGTCAAGTAATAATATTTAAAGAGGAAACATAAAAATAAAAAAAACAAGGAAATTATTAAACATTATCTGTATGGTCCATTGAAGCAAGCTGTTTTTACTGGATATGTCTGTAAAATGTGTTTTCCCCTTGCTGATATCTTATATGTGTAAAACTTTAATGTTTTAGATCATCAAACAAGTATGATTATACAAATATTAGTCAAAATCAAGGTGAGACAAAATGCAGTTTTTAAGTGAATGTTTTGATTTCAAGGGGGAAAGACAATCAAAACCTCCATGGCCCTATGTGACATTAATAGCCCCTTATACCAAATAACTGGTTGGGACACCCTAAGCAGACGTAACTGTTAGCAAACATTTGAGTCTTTTCCAGCTGTAGAGAAATTTTGGCCCATTCATCTTAACAGAATATTCTCCATATACAACCGTTGTTTTAGAACGGTGACAGAAAAATCTGAAGGCTGTCTGTCATTTTTACAGATTCGTTTTCACACCTCCCTCTGACCGCTTTACGTGATGCAGATTTTCTTTTTTCAACTCTATGCAAAGACTCCAGGTAAATAAACTCCATCCATTATTTATCCCGCTCCTCCTTGAAGGGTTGCGGGGTTCTGGTGCATTTCTCGGGTTATCAGGAGGCACGGTGCACCTTGGATAGTCCATCCATCCCAGTGCGCCTGGTTAGATGTGCGCCATTAAGCCTGATGTGCGCCACGGATGTGTGTGGCGCCTGCTGCAGCTCTAACCGCTGACCCAGGCACTCCTCCGTTAGTTCACGGATTAGGAAACAGGTTATTCTGAGAGTCTTCGATTTATGGTCGCTGCAGTGGGAGAAATGTCTGTATAAATGTATAAATAAAAAAAGAAAAGAAAAAGGAAAAGTGAGTATTTTCGTTCCATGCCGTGCAGGAACAGCATCAGGTATTCTAATAATTGTGCAAGTGTTTAATTTATTTTTATGTGTAGTTCTCTGGTCAGGTTTTTTTGATTGAACACTACTTAACAGATACTATTGAATATGTATTAACTCATCAGATGGTTGCTGGAGATACCTACCTCTGTGATAAGTTTTTGCTTACATCTCAGGGTAATTTTGGTCAGTGGGCGAAAATCCAGGGAGGAAGTTTTTCCACTGTTCCATGTTTTCACCATTTGTAGAAAACGGCACTCACTGTTGATTGCTAAAGTCCCAACAGTTTAGAAACGTTTTTTTAACCCTTTCCATACTGATAGAGCTCAATTTCTGCTTTTCTTGTTTGTTCCTGAATTTCTTAAGATCTGTGCATGATGTCCAGCCTTAGAGGATCTTTTGGTATACCTCACTGTCAGACAGATCAAAGAACTTGATTGAGATCAGGTATGGCAGTAATCAGCACTGGGTGTGTCTAGATAAACTGAACTCAGCAGGGATGAACCACTATTAAGTTATGGTTAACGGGGTGGGGGGGTGGGGGGGCAATTATGTTACAGGGCCATAGGTGTTGTGACACAGTAGGTTTGTTTTGGCTATGAATAATTAGACCTATTAATAATTGCCCTGGGTAATTATTGACAAAATTAATAATTCTGTCAAAATTACTAAAAGGCCCGATGGGACTTCTTCTCACCGCCGGTGTCCACCAGTGGGTTCGAGGGTTGCCGCCACGACAGGCACCGACCACTTTGCGGCCACAACTACGGTCAGCCGCTTCGACAATGGAGGCATGGAACATGGCCCACAAGGACTCAGTGCCGCCCGCCTCCACCGGGACGTGTTCGAAGTCCTGCCGAAGGTGGGAGTTGAAGCTCCTTCTAACAGGGGACTCTGCCAGATGTTCCCAGCAGACACTCACAACTCGTTTGGGTCTGCCTGTTCTGTCCGGCATCCTCCCCCACCACCGGAGCCGACTCACCACCAGGTAGTGGTCGGTGGATAGCTCCGCCCCTCTCTTCGCCCGAGTGTCCAAAACATGCGGCCACAGGTCATATGAAACGACAACCAAGTTGATCATCGAGCTGCGGACAATCCATGATGAGCACAGAAGTCCAATAACAAAACACTGTCCGAGTTCAGATCAGTGGGGGGGGGGGCATTCTGCTCAACCATGCCTTTCCATGTCTCACTGTCATTGCCCACGAGAGCATCGAAGTCCCCCAGCAGAATGAGGGAGTCCCCAGAAGGAGCACTCTCCAGCACCCCCTCCTAGGACTCCAAGAAGGGTGGGTAACCTGATCTAATGTTTGGTGCATAAACACAAACAATAGTCAGGACCCACCCCCCCACCCGTAGGCGGATGGATGCTACTCTCTCATTCACCGGGGTCAACCCCAACGTACAGGCATCGAGATGAGGGGCAACAAGTATGCCCACCCCAGCTCGGAGCGTCTCAACGGGAGCAACACCAGAGTGGAAGAGAGTCCAACCCCTCTCGAGGAGACGGGTTCCAGATCCGTACATCGAGGCATGGCCGACGATGTCCAGTCGGAATCTCTCAACCTCGCACACCAGCTCTGGCTCCTTCCCCACCAGAGAGCTGATGTTCCAAGAGGTCCCAAGAGGCAACTTCTGCAGCCGAGGATCAGAATACCAAGACCCACCTTCGGCCACCGCCCATTTTGCACTGCACCCAACCCCTATGGCCCCTCCCACAGGTGGTGAGCTCATAGGAAGGGGGGCCCATGTTGCTTCTTTGGGCTAAGCCCGGCCGGGCCCCATGGGTAAAGCCCTGGCCACCAGGCACTCGCCAACGTGCCCCACCTCCAGGCCTGGCTCCAGAGTGGGGCCCCGGTGACCCGTGTCCAGGCGAGGGAACAGCGAGGGACCCCTAGGTCCAAAGTTTCCTCTCATCATAGGGGTCTTCAGGCTGCGCTTTGTCTGATCCCTCACCTAGGACCAGTTTTCCATAGGTGACCCTACCAGGGGCATAAAGCCCCCAACAACTTAGCTCCTAGGATCATTGGGACACTCAAACCCCTTCACCCATTTAGAAGAATAAGGTGGCAGCCCAGGGAGGAGAACTTACAAGTTGAAATGCTGTATCAACAAACCCACTAATCTGGTAACACACCACTAAACGACTAATACAGATAATAAATCCAACAAATTAAAACTGTAAAATTAACAATTTCGCAAAGAAGAAGAAACAGTAACCTATAAATTGATCATGATGTCACACTTCTGTATGAACTTGTATGCCTAGAGATCAAGGCTTGTATTTAAGGGTTTTGGGAGTGAAGCTAAGTTAATTTCAAACTAATTGTTACTAGTTTGAGACGGATTGGTATATTTTAGTTTGTGTTCGAACAAAAACTTCACAATGCAAAGCAGAAATTAAGTCAAACTTTATTTGGAGAAAGTAATGTTTCATGAAATAATCTGATCCATTAGAAATCCCCTTTGGAAACCTGATTCTACGTCATGTTTCGGTCACCGCAGAGATTTACCTAATTTCATTATTTTGGCATACTAAAAAGCGGTTTCCAAAACAACTTATGCAATAGGTTTTCATTTTTAAAAAGATAATTTTTAACCCAATCTGAATACAGTAAATCTGAATATAGTAAATAACAATAACTAATGAAAAACGATAGGTACGTAACTCATGTTCCTTGATTAAAAATATTTTTGTCAGTCAAAAACCTTTGAAAACACAGTTTCTACCCAACAACTGAAGAATAAAATATTACAAATGCAACAAAACGGAGTTAAATGGACAATCAATGACTTAACTTATTTATGTTAAGCTAAGTTATCTCTACCTAGACACGTCACTTGAATGATTATTAGACAGTAGGTTAGTAGGCAGTTCCCAGAGAGGATGTTTTAAGCGCTTGATACCTCTGCCTATGCTAATTTGACTTTTGCACATACATATCACTTAGGTTTTATCTGCAGCATTAACTGTAAAATGCACTCCGCACAGAACTTGAGCAAGTTTTTCGTTAGGCAAGTGAATAGCTATGGCTCAGTAGCAGACACACTGTTTTCTATTTGGCTCGCTAAATCCATGTGGGGAGTTTCATTTGCATTAACAAATGACAGGAACCTTGTTTGAACCTTTTTAACTGAACATTAACATTACTCTATAAACAGCATATTGTCTAAATTACCGAGGAAACAGAGCAACATAAAGATAATGAAGATGAGAACATCTGACTACTATGTTAATACAAATGCAGTTAATGGAATAGTCTTCTGATCCAACTCCGCTTCCTGAAAGTTATAAACTGACAGAACCCAGATAAATTACAAAAATCAGTTTACCAAAAAAAGTAATCTGGTTTAGTTTTTTTGCTTCTTCATTCCTTCTCTGTTGCTGTGTGTCGGAGCTGTGTCCGTCACATCTACACTCCTCCCATCACCGACTCCTGTCACCTAGGCATGGGTATTGTTCAGGTTTTCTCCGATACCGGTGCCAAACCGGTACTTTTGAAATGGTCCCACTGCGTAAACTGTGCTTAAAAAGCAGTTCAAAATGGCAAAGAATGGAAAACATACAAACTTTGTCTGAAAACTCTGTTATTTTTTAATTTTTTTAGTAGGGTTGTTAAACAAATAAAAAGTTTGATTCAATTAATAGCAGTGTAGCTGTTAATTAGTCACTATTCCAAAATATGACCAAAAAACCCTACAATTTTATCTATAAATAAAAGACAAATCTGGATTAGGCATGGGTATCGTTTAGGTTTTATCCGATACCGGTGCCAAACCGGTACTTTTAAAATGGTGCCAGTGCTTAAACAGTGCTTGAACCGGTGCTTAAAGAATGGAAAACATACATACTACATCCAAAAACCCTCTTATTTAGTTATTTTTAGTAGGACTGTCAAACAAACCAAAAATTGTGATCTAATTAATCACAGGGTAGCTGTAAATTAATCACAATTCCTAAATATGACCAAAACAATAGTTTTCCATTGTTGTGTAACGTTACCAAGTAAAATAAGAGTTACGGTCTATCTAGTTATATTAGGAATATTAAATTAATAATTAATAAATTATTAATTTAATTATTACTTCAAATAATTTAAAACGGGGCACCATCCAATTTAACCTGGAAACAAGATGTTATATATATCGAAATTAACTATTAAACAGCAATTTTTAAATTAATTATCAATGATTTACAAGATAGCTTTTGATCTGAAGGGGTAAGCTCTTTTTCTGATGATTCAAACACACACTCAAAATCAAAGAAACAAAGGTTAAACCAATTTATTAACTAATTACCAAACAAAACAACAACTGAAGTTTAACTACCAGCTATTTCGGTTTGGGTAATTGCTAAGCTAGGTGGCTACAGCTACTTGCTGCATTAACAAAACTACAAAAGTGACCGCCAGCCAGAAGATGTCACAGCCACGTCAATCGGGGGACTTCCTGTACGTCCGTACGTCGTAACACGCGTAGAAACGGAGTACTGGCGCAAATGCGCAGGGTGCTGAAAGGGGGGTGGGGGTGGGGGGGTTATTACTTTGGTAATATACCTCGTGGTCGCTCTGAAACGAAGAGACCACATGGCACTTATCACTTAACTAGCTTTGGCTAACAAACGGCTCTAACTTAAATGGCTACGGATTCTAATAGAAAGGGTTAACAAGCTATGTTCGGCTCTGCGAGTTTCTCGGCAGCACACCGGTTCATGACTCTTAACCAAGTCAAAGATACACACAATCAATCAAACACTGCTTCTCTACTAATTAAGAAACCAATAAATTCAACACAATCGTATAATCAAACTCAACTTACTCATTAAAAGAAAACCGTATATTTCAAACACAGATCTGATTCATGAACATTAAGAGGACATGCTTGCATAAAAAAAGGGTACAAGAAATTGAAGAATCCTAATTTACTCCACCCAGTCTTAATGAAAATCAAAATCTCTTACTTTGAGGCATCCAATCGTTTTTTGCGGCAGAGTAAAATCCTTTCAGGGCGGAAAAAACGCAGCGTGGAAAAAGGGGAGCGAAAGGAAAAGTGAAGGGGACAAAAAGGTAATGCTTCGATGGTCAGTCTCAGCTTAAGAAAGGTTTGCTAGCCTGAGGAAGGGTTGGACCAGCACAATTGGGGAATGCTGATGTCATCCATACTTAGGACCCTTTTATACTTTTATATTCATATTCATGGGTCAGCCCCAACAATGTTGTTCTTATAAAAATTATAACTGTCATAATTTAAAATGGCACTACTGCAAGTTAATGACTCTGACATCTGTTTTGAATCGGCACTATATGATTAAACCAAATACAAAAAAAAATCCTATAAATCTGGGAACCCTCACTCAGTATATTTGCTGTGCATTAGACTCTCGTTCACCTGCATTTAAAAAACAGGCAGGTAACTTTAAGTTTATGTCACTTTTCCTTAGTCTTTTGCAGAATTACATTTTTGCATATATCTTGGGTCGAAAGTTTGTTGTTTCCTTTCACAAGCTTTTTACAGAAGTTTGCTGGAATTTGGCCCATTCCTCTTAACCGAACTGGTGTAACTAGTTAATGTTTGTAGATCACTTTTCTTACTAAATAATGTAGTTTTATGTATGCTAAGAATCTATTAATTTAGTAGAAGCTTCTCTCTTGTCATTGTCAGAAGCATCTTTAAAAAGTCTTTAGCTTTTGCTTAGGTCTTTATTCACACATTTCACACCAGAACCCGTTCATTGTAAAATCACAGAACCCGTCTCTTTCCTGAACTCTGTGATGCTGGACATTTCTATCCTGCTTGTACCTGCTGATAACTGCGTGGATTTACCAATCAACCAGACTCATAAAGGTCCATAACGCTCTTCCTGATACCTTAACTGGTTTATGTTACAAAAAGAGGCAAATTGTTTACGGTTTTTCTTTGAGTAACACCAACAGATCTTCCTCTGATTTGATGAAATATTGTAAATCAAGCAGAAGTTTACAATTACATTAAATCATTATTTTAGGCTTCTCCCAGTTGTTTAAATGCAAACTAATCTTAGTTTATATAACTTATGACATGAAAGGAAGTAAAAAAGAAGATGCTGGAAATGTTATTTCTGTCATTGCTCTAGTTTAGCAAATCCAACTAATTCTGATAATCCTGACTGGAATAATATTCACAGATTTTATAAGTGTAAAAAAGACTGTAAGAGAAAAATAGTTATTTGTTACTTTTATATTGTGTATTCAAGTATATAATTTCAGCTGTTTACAAAATTCAGTCAGGCTGAGTGAATTCTTACTTACTTTGGTTTCCGAGATTTATACTGTAAATTTACAAACCAAAACTAGTCTTTTTTCCTTCAAATATTTGAAAATCTGATAACTTAAACTGATGCACATACGGCTCCTATTAGTCAGAGTTTTGTATTTGTACAGGCTAATATTAAAAAGCTTCTGTGCCTCCAGGGTTTAGATGATGCCATGTATCCTGCTGTCTTTTAAGCCTTCCATTGTTGCCTGGCTGTAACAGCTCTGATTCCTCAGCGGGAGTTAATCATAACACTGCCCCCACAGGCTTATAGAGTAGGCTCTTGGCATGATGGGGGCATCACTTCATCTGCCACTATTCTTTCTCTGATGCTCCCATCACTCTGGAACAGGGTAAATCTGCACTCATCAGACCACATGACCCGTTTCTATTGTTCCGGGGGCCAGAGTTTCTGCTTCCCACTAGGTAGAGGCTTTTTCATCCTAAGTTACTTAGATAAGTAGTTTTCTTTAAGGCTACAAAGTGATTTAGTCTACTTTTATTCACTTTTGTGTGGAAGTGCTCTTTTTAACTAATAACTGCAGTATTCACTTCTTCTTTTGCTTCCTTGATTTTACCAAATCACTTAATTTAATTATTGTTTTTCAGAAACTACATTGTCTCCTGTTTTTAATAGTAAATAAACAGTATTTCCTATATTTTTAGCCTTTACTATTTGACAACAAAATAACTTGACTACTCACATTTCAAATTTGAAAGGAATACCTTTAAAAACAATTTAAAATATTGGTTTTATGTGAGTATGTCCAGGAGCTCATTTCATTCATATGATGAGTATATTGTTGAAAAGTAATTATGTCCAAGGACTCCTACATCTGCATGGTAAGGGGTTTCAAACTTTTTTTGTAATGCTGAGGTCAATTTTGCTGAACTACTGCTGGACCAGCAGAATCAACAGGTCTCGTACATAGAACCTATCTGACAAAATAGAGTAGGCTGAAAGATGTCAAAAAGCAAAATGTCAGTGCTCGAAATAGATATAAGTCCAGCAAGCCAGAGTGACAGACATTCCTAACAAATAGAGAAATAACGTATGAGTGGTGACCCTTCCCAGGAATAGAAGTAACTCTAGGATTGTCTTATTACTCATCTATATGGCCCACCAAAAAACCCAGAAATATACTGGTAGCCAGAGTTCATGATTTAATACTAAGAGAGAGACTCCTTAATTGCTCCTAATGATCCCAATAAGCTCTTAGAGAAATTTTTGTATCCTGACGAGACAAATTTAGATGACATTTAGCTTCAAACATCCATCCATCCATCCATCTTCCTCCGCTTATCCGGGGTCGGGTCGCGGGGGCAGTAGCCTAAGCAAGGAGACCCAGACTTGCCTCTCCCCGGCCACTTGGGCCAGCTCCTCGGGAGGAATCCCGAGGCGTTCCCAGGCCAGCTGGGAGACATAATCTCTCCAACGGGTCCTGGGTCTTCCCCTGGGTCTCCTCCCGGTGGGACATGCCCGGAACACCTCACCAGGGAGGCGTCCAGGAGGCATCCTGACTAGATGCCCGAGCCACCTCAACTGGCTCCTCTCGATGTGGAGGAGCAGCGGCTCTACTCTGAGCTCCCTCCGGATGACCGAGCTTCTCACCCTATCTCTAAGGGAGAGCCCAGCCACCCTACGGAGGAAACTCATTTCAGCCGCCTGTATCCGCGATCTCGTTCTTTCGGTCACCACCCAGCGTTCGTGACCATAGATGAGGGTAGGAACGTAGATCGACCGGTAAATCGAGAGCTTCGCCTTTCGACTCAGCTCTCTCTTCACCACGACAGACCGGTACAGCGCCCGCATGACTGCAGACGCCCTACCAATCCGTCCATCGATCTCCCGCTCCATTTTTCCCTCATTCGTGAACAAGACCCCCAGATACCTAAACTCCTCCACTTGAGGAAGGACCTCATCCCCAACCCGAAGAGAGCACCCTACCCTTTTCCGACTCAAGACCATGGTCTCGGATTTGGAGGTGCTGATCCTCATCCCAGCCGCTTCACACTCGGCTGCGAACCGCTCCAACGAGAGCTGTAGATCACGTTCAGACGAAGCCAACAAGACCACATCATCTGCGAAAAGCAGAGACCCGATCCTGAGGTCACCAAAACGGATCCCCTCAACACCTTGGCTGCACCTAGAAATCCTGTCCATAAACGTTATGAACAGGATCGGTGATAAAGGGCAACCTTGGCGGAGTCCAACTCTCACTGGAAACGAGTCCGACTTACTGCCGGCAATGCGAACCAGACTCTGACACCGGTCATATAGGGACCTAACAGCCCGTATCAGAGGGCCTGGTACCCCATACTCCCGGAGTACCCCCCACAGGACACCCCGAGGGACACGGTC
Organism: Apricaphanius iberus; assembly: GCA_028564705.1. Classification (NCBI taxonomy): domain Eukaryota; kingdom Metazoa; phylum Chordata; class Actinopteri; order Cyprinodontiformes; family Aphaniidae; genus Apricaphanius; species Apricaphanius iberus. The sequence goes on from JAPXFQ010001230.1 coordinate 187,409, forward strand.
GAACGCCTTCTCCAAGTCCACAAAGCACATGTAGACTGGTTGGGCGAACTCCCACGCACCCTCCAGGACCCTGCCGAGGGTGTAGAGCTGGTCCAGTGTTCCACGGCCAGGACGAAAACCGCATTGTTCCTCCTGGATCCGAGGTTCGACTATCCGTCGTACCCTCCTCTCCAGAACCCCTGAATAGACCTTACCAGGGAGGCTCAGAAGTGTGATCCCCCTGTAGTTGGAACACACTCTGTGGTCCCCCTTTTTAAAGAGGGGGACCACCACCCCGGTCTGCCAATCCAAGGGAACTGCCCCCGATGTCCACGCAATATTGCAGAGCCGCGTCAACCAACACAGCCCTACAACATCCAGAGCCTTGAGGAACTCCGGCCGAATCTCATCCACCCCCGGAGCCTTACCACCGAGGAGCTTTTTAACAACCTCGGCGACTTCAGCCCCAGAGATTGGAGAGTCCGTCCCAGAGTCCCCAGACTCTGCTTCCAAACAGGAAGGCGTGTCGGTGGGATTGAGGAGGTCTTCGAAGTATTCCATCCACCGACCCAAAACGTCCCGCGTTGAGGTCAGCAGCACACCGCCCCCACTGTAAACAGTGTTGGCGGCAGACCGCTTCCCCCCCCTGAGACGCCGGATGGTGGACCAGAATCGCTTCGAAGCCATACGGAAGTCGTTCTCCATGGTCTCTCCAAACTCCTCCCACGCCCGAGTTTTTGCCTCAGCGACCATCCGAGCCGCACTCCGCTTGGCCTGCCGGTACCTATCAGCTGCTTCCGGAGTCCCACAGGCCAAGAAGGCCCGATAGGACTCCTTCTTCAGCTTGACAGCATCCCTCACCGCCGGTGTCCACCAGCGGGTTCGAGGGTTGCCGCCACGACAGGCACCAACTACCTTGCGGCCACAACTACGGTCAGCCGCTTCGACAATGGAGGCACGGAACATGGCCCATTCGGACTCAATGTCCCCCGCCTCCCCCGGGACGTGTTTGAAGTCCTGTCGGAGGTGAGAGTTGAAACCCCTTCTGACAGGAGACTCCGCCAGACGTTCCCAGCAGACCCTCACAACACGTTTGGGCCTACCAGGTCTGTCCGGCGTCTTCCCCCACCACCGGAGCCAACTCACCACCAGGTAGTGGTCGGTGGATAGCTCCGCCCCTCTCTTCACCCGAGTGTCCAAAACATGCGGCCGCAGGTCAGATGAAACGACAACCAGGTCGATCATCGAGCCGCGGCCTAGGGTGTCCTGGTGCCAAGTGCACACATGAACACCCTTATGCTTGAACATGGTGTTCGTTATGGACAATCCATGACGAGCACAGAAGTCCAACAACAAAACACCGCTCGGGTTCAGATCGGGGGGGCCATACCGCCCAACCACGCCTCTCCAGGTCTCACTGTCATTGCCAACGTGAGCGTTGAAGTCTCCCAGGAGAATGAGGGAGTCTCCAGAAGGAGCACTCTCCAGCACCCCCTCCAAGGACTCCAAGAAGGGTGGGTAGTCTGATCTACTGTTCGGTGCATAAGCACAAACAATAGTCAGCACCCGTCCCCCCACCCGTAGGCGGAGGGAGGCTACCCTCTCACTCACCGGGGTAAACCCCAACGTACAGGCGCCGAGATGGGGGGCAACAAGTATGCCCACCCCAGCTCGGCGCCTCTCACCGGGAGCAACTCCAGAGTGGAAGAGAGTCCAACCCCTCTCGAGGAGACGGGTTCCAGAGCCAGAGCCATGCGTCGAGGCAAGGCCGACGATGTCCAGTCGGAACCTCTCAGCCTCGCACACCAGCTCCGGCTCCTTCCCCACCAGAGAGGTGACGTTCCACGTCCCAAGAGCCAGCTTCTGCAGCCGAGGATCGGACCGCCAAGGTCCCCGCCTTCGGCCACCGCCCGTCTTGCACGGCACCCGACCCCTATGGCCCCTCCCACAGGTGGTGAGCTCATGGGAAGGGGGGCCCATGTTTCCTCTTCGGGCTAAGCCCGGCCGGGCCCCATGGAAAAAGGCCCGGCCACCAGGCGCTCGCCAAACTAGCTTCAAACAAAACAGAGTAAATACAGTAAAACATGGTGGTGGTGTTAGTGTTACAGTCTGGAGATTTTATGCTGCTTTAACACTTTGGTAAATGGTAAACGGTCTGTACTTGTATCGTGCTTTATTTAGTCCCCACGGACCCCAAAGCGCTTCACATTACATTCAGTCATTCACCCATTCACATGCACATTCACACACTGTTGATGGCAAGCTACGTTGTAGCCACAGCTGCCCTGGGGAGCACTGACAAGGACCACCACCGGTAGGCAACGGGTGAAGTGTCTTGCCCAAGGACACAAACAACCGACACAGTCAGTGCTGGGCTTGGACGGCAACCCCCCAACAATCCTCCACGGTCGCCCCATCCTTGACCTTGACAATCTGCCATAATTAATAAAGCCAAGAATTTGTTTGTCCACCAGAAAATCCTGAAAGACAATATCTGGTTATTAGTTTGTGAACCTTAGTTTAGGCCCACTTGATTTGCCAATACTTTGAAGCAAGCTAGCAAGTTTACCTGTGAAAGGTTTTACACAAAAGTTGACATTCTGGATTGGCCATGTCAAAGTTCTGGCTTAAATTTAATAGAGATTGTGGGTCAAAAATCTTCCACAGTGGTGTGAAAGATTAATTGCCAGCTATCCAAAATGGTTGATGGAAGTTGTTGTCCCAGGGGGTTGAAGAAACAGTTATTTTTTAGATAGGTTAAGATTGGTTTATAATAAATACAATATTGATTTCAAACTGCTTTGTATGAAAAAAAAACATTTTGTAATTTTCCATGTCATTATTTGATATAAATGTTGCATTATTTTTTTGATTGGACTGTTGCATATGTCATAAGGAGCATATGTTTCATTTATCTTAAATGATTTACTGTGTAGAAGTATTGCAGATGTTTAGAGTTGCTGGAAAAACAATTGCGGGAAGTGCAGATGGCAGTGTAAAAGGGTTCTTGTTGGTCAAACTGATCTTGTTGTACCCTTTGGTCTCTTAATAGCTAATTAATACAGCTGCTGCTCAGGGGATGGAAGGTTGCCCTTTCTTGTTTAAGAAACCAAAATCAACTCTTTAATGGTGTTCATTTAGGATAAGATGTTTAATTTCCTGGCAGTTAAAAAGGCTCAACAACCGGATGAAGAGAAGACTGGCTTCGTTCTGGGGACAACTGTTGAACAACTGGAGATAATTATGCAAAGAAAGATTCTTCATAAAATCCAAAAAATTATGGACCACCCTGAGAATTATCTGCATGAGGCTATCCTACAACAAGAGAGTATCTTCTGTTGGAGGCTTCGTCAGTTTCGCTTCAGCACAGATCTCTGCAACAAATCCTTCCTGCCCACAGCCATCATGATCAACTACAGCTCCTTTCAGAATGAATTAGAATGAGCTACAACACTCAAATTCTCTCTGGAGTCAATAAAGTATTTTTGAATTGAGTAAATTTTTTCCTGAAATACTTTTTTTTCATTTTTGGTGTACAGACTAGAGTTTTTTTTCTCCAGATATAACTTTTGACTATCCCTTGTTCTCTTGTTGTCTCGGCCTATTGTTTGGAAATGCATTCATTTTTCCCCTGATGGACAATAAACGTTACAGTAGACCCAATGTGTGGTTCAGTATTGACACCTTTACCTTTGCATAGAATTTTCGTAGAGAATATCTATATATTCGAAAAACAATGGAGCTTGATACGCTTAAATACCTATAGGTAATAGCCAATAGCAAGTCAACTAACATTGCATGTATAGGCATAGTGTTAGTCGACCTGCTATTGGCTGGTGCTGCTAAGCAGCCAATCGAAAACAGCCCTTTAATTCCCTTGGCACTCCCGGGCTGTAACTCTAAATCAAGGCAACGCAACTTTATTTGTATCGCACACTTTGAACAAGGCAATTTAAGGTACTTTATATAAATTGGGGAGAACAAGAATAGAAGCATAAAATATAACATTATAGTCACACAACATATGCCATTCTAGCAATTAATAGTCCCTTATGAAAAGACAGCTCTAAACAGATTAGCCTTTAGCTTTTAAAGGAACTCAGTGTTTCAGCAGCTTTGCAGTGGTCTGGAAGTTTTTTCCACATAAAGGGAGCATAGCATGGTCAGGGGGGTTGCTATAGTGACAGCAGTTTAAAGATGTGCTAGATCTAAACCTACCTATCTAAACCAAAGCTACTGGGATTTATTTAGACGTATTCTGTGTATGACAATCAATTTGTTCAACTCAACTTTATTGGAACATAATGACATCCAGGATTTTTTTTTCTTTGTTACAGGAAGTTCCCTCTAAAAAAATTTGCCCTTTTGAGATATTTCAAAATATGTTGTATGTTTAGAACATGATAAATCACCATTGACTTCACACATCCAATCTTTAAGCAATTTTTTTAAATTGCCATAGGAATCAATTGTTTAGTTCATATTTCATGCAGCATTGGTTATATGAGTAACTGAACAAACACATTTTCCATACTTGAAACAAAATAAGTTTGGTTTCTCATTCTTTGACATAGTAGATGCATTCGCACACGTCAGGAGTGAAATATATTCCTGGTGAAACCGTGTGACTAAGTAGAGCTTATATATATGAATGACTGAGCTGATGAAATCAGCATTAACATTTCTCTGTTTGCCAAAGTTTTGTGTCTTATAATAGGTTGTGTGTCTTTTGCTAAATAATATAATGAAACAATATAATACTAAAATGGTTATTTTGTGTGCATCGACACAAACACACACACACATGTCCATCGCTACTCCCTTCAATAATTGTAACGCAAGGCAAGGCAATTTTCTTTAAATAACACACTTTCAAAAAAAAGCAATTGAAGGTGCTTTACATGATTACAAAAATGTGAAAATTAAAACATGAATCATTAAAAGAAAGCATAAACAAACATAAAAATTGAGAAACAATAAAAAACAATAAAAGACAACATTTAGCATTTAAATAAAACCATTTAGGATAAAAAATATTTAAAGCAAAAATAGTATTAGTTATGCATAAGCAAGTCTAAATAGATACGTTTTCATTTTAGATGTAATAAAAGAGTTTAGTGTTTCTGCAGTTTTGAAACTGAAAGCTGCTTCTCCATGTTTGGTTCTGGTTCTAGGGGCGATCAGTAGACTAGACCTGGAGGATCTAAATGATCTGGATGGTTTGTACCAAGATAGCAGATCTGTAATGTACTCTGGTGCTAACCAATTCAATGATTTATAGACTATTAAAAGCACTTTGAAGTCCATTCTCTGAGTTACAGGGAGCCAGTGGAAGAACTTTAGAACTGGAGGGATGTGTTCTACTTTCTTGGTTTTAGTGAGAACACGAGCAGCAGCATTCATTTTTGTTCACAAAAACATGCACTAGAACAGGGGTCACCAACCTTTTAGACATTGAGAGCAACTGGGGGTGCGTAATAATACGAAGGGCTAATTGTACATTACACAGTTTTTACACAGTTGAGATTAAATACCTCTGGAGGAGTGATTTTTATTGACCAGTTCATTAATGGCATTCTAAATCTTTTGAAAATGTTTGCATGATTCTGGATAGCAGTTTTTTAGGTTTGTTTTAATATATTTTAATTAACTGACAGATTAGTCACAATAAACCTGGGACCTCCAGATTCATCATATTTTTTCAGACCGATGTGTTTCACTTAATTTCTTTAAATTTTGGGTCTATTTTCAAATCTTAGTGTTGGTGTTGGGGAGAATACTTTAAATCTATTCAGTAACAGAGTACTGAATGCCTGCTTTAAAATGTATTTCGTAACATATTCCATTACTTTGCTGAATCCTGGTAATGTATTCTAAGTACTGGTAATGTATTCTAATACTTCCCCTTAAAAACAGCATTTAAGTCTGTTAAATATCACAAAATGCGCTGCTAGCTACTCCCACAGAAAAAAGCGGGCATATTAATGTTTAATATTAGGTACTGACTTGGAAAAAATGAATAATGAAAGTATTTAATTATTTTTGGCACAACACTGCTACCTCTCAGTGACCAAAAACCAAACAAACTGTTTTTTAGCAGTAATATCTCTTTACATTTAATTAGATTTTATATTTAATCATTTGAAATGAAGTTTAGCTGCATCCACAGCCAATTAGGCTACTTGCGACTTTTTATTATAAATATGCAAAGTATTGTAGATTGACATTAATGGCACTCCAAATGGAAAGCTTTTATCCTTGTAGCACGGGAAGCTCATCACAACAACGTATAATCAAGCTAATGTCATGTCAGATACCCAACACCAACACTAGAACTGTGACCTAACTAACACGATACAGGCCCTTTCAAATAATGGACAAAAAAAACAGTGTTAGAGGATTTTGTTTTGTTTTTGTACATCATTGCAACTTCTTTTAATTTTTTTAGTGACTTTCACATATCTTGAAAGGCTAGCCAGCAGGATGCTTTATGTTTCAAGTTTACTGTTGATAGTGTCGATGTGCGACGTAATTTCTTGAGATCCACCAACAAAGTTTACACAAAAATGTAAGAATTTTCCCACATGGATCATCACTAACCTTTGCAAAAAATATTTTAGGTGGTAATATAAATATTCCGCTTCATTCATTGATGCTGAATTACAGCTGTTCCAGCAATCACTGGAGTTTTAATGCATACTTCGCAGTTTGACGCCAGAAGCATAAGCGGTGCAACTCTATGATTAGTGTTGCCACATTTAAATCTCCCCCCACCCCCTAACGACCATGGGTTTAGTCGGACTTTTGTCAGGAATGCTAGAATGAAATCTAGCATCACTTGAAAAAAATTAACTGCGAGAGAGTGCCATTGAATGCATAATTTCCTTCACTGCTAGTAGGTTTATTTGTAGCTCCAACCCCCCCAGCTCTGGGTCTGAATCCATACCTGGTCACTCACGTTTACACTGGTTTTTGATAGTCTGGAATGTTTTGGCGCTAGGATCTTTATGGTTTTGCCGACATGTTGTTTAGTGGTATTATGGGATAGTCTACACAACGCAGAGACACACATTTCCCAAAATTTTTATATTCATCTTTCATTTGAAAAGTGGAAAACACAAGGGTTTCAATGGTAACTGTATTCCAAATACCATGTTTAAAAATAGTAACTGTAACAGAATACAGTTACTCATAATTAGAATTCTAAATATATAATACCGGTACATATATTCGGTTACTCCCCAACACTGGTGTAAAAAATTACTTTCTTTACTTTGGACTGTGTTCCCCACTTTAGGTTTGTCATCAGGAACTCTGTCAGTCAGTTTTAATTATAACTGTTGTCCATGCACGCAAACATAGAGTCAACACACACTTGGACACAGCAGCTAAACTTTTCACATGCTCTCAGGACTTTTTCATAGCTTGATGACAATGTCTGGGGTTTACATTATTGTAAACCCCGGACCACAGGTTGTGGCAGATGACCGCTTGTACTAAGCCAGTTTCTGGTTCTGCCGGAGGTTTCTTCCGGTTAAAAGGAATTTTTCCCTCTCTACTGTTGTTACATAATTGCTCAGTATGAGGGATTACTGAGGGATTGCTTTGGTTGGAGTCTGAATTATCAGGACACAACCTCATGTTGATGACTCAATACTATCGGCTAGGATTCCTTACACATGAAACATTTAACTGATTGTAATGTTTGTACAATTGTATTGAAATGACTTTTGTTGTAAAGTGCCTTGAGATTACATCTGTTTTGAATTGGCGCTACCTAAATATATATAAACTGAAATGAATTAAATTGATTGAGTACAAATATAATTTCTGACATGTTTGCTACAACTTCCCAAGAAATGCTCTATCACAATCCCATTCTGTCCTTTTTACCCTTTGATTTCTTAATGAAAAGTCAAACAATCTAACCTTAAGACCTTACTCAGACCTGTTTTGTTAAAGCATGTCTCGGTCGTTGTGTCATTGGGCGTGACACGTCACCCATTGCCTACTGGTGGTGGTCAGAGAGCCCAGTGGTGCCAGTGTCCAGCAGCCTCGCTTCTGTCAATGCAGCCGTGGCTACAACGTAGCTTGCCATCATCAGTATGTGAATGTGAATGTGTGAATGACGGAGTGTAGTGTAAAGCATTTAGGGGTCTGTAGGGACTAAATAAAGCACTATACAAGAACAGGCCATGTAGCACTTATAATATAGTAATGCAAGCAGAGACACTGTATTCTCTCAAAGAGTAATTCTTTATTTCAAAGGTAGTTACATTTCAGAGCATCACACCAATGTACCCCCTACTAATTTATTTATTTATTTTTTTTCCCTTAGGGTCGTTGGAAAACCACTCAGATGACCTGTTCTCCAACATCTCCTGTAATGAGTCCACCAACAGCTCAACATCCTGCTCTCCGGCTGACAACAATGTGTGGACGGGAAGTCCATATAAAACCCTGGAGATGTTTTTTATTGCTTTGGTGACGGGATCTCTGAGCTTTGTGACTGTAACTGGAAACGTATTAGTCATGCTGTCCATCAAAGTAAACCGCCACTTACAGACTGTCAATAACTATTTCTTATTTTCATTGGCCTGTGCCGACTTGATCATCGGAGTTTTCAGTATGAACTTATATACGGTCTACATCATTGTTGGCTATTGGCCGCTTGGCCCTGTTGTCTGCGATTTATGGCTAGCTTTAGATTATGTCGTCTCGAATGCTTCTGTGATGAATTTATTGATCATAAGCTTTGACCGCTACTTCTGCGTGACCAAACCCCTGACCTATCCAACCAGGAGGACAACAAAGATGGCCGGATTAATGATTGCTGCAGCATGGATCCTGTCATTCATCTTGTGGGCTCCAGCCATCTTGTTCTGGCAGTTCATTGTTGGGGAGCGAACAGTGCCACCAGGAGAATGCTATATTCAGGTACATTACAGGAGACTCATTGTACAGGTCAAGTATAGTTCACTGTCTCACATGTTATCAAGATAATATCTCAATATTTCTTAAGGTAGGCATTGTTAATAATATTATTGTGAGCAATCTGTATCATTTTAGCTCTTGCAATAGATAACTCACATTTTGTTTTATTTTGTATGAATGCAAATCTCCTAGATGATAAAGGGAATCGTTTCTCTGAGTTAAAAGAAAGTTATTTTCTTCCCCTTTCTGAAATTGACTCCCAGTCCAGCCTAGACGAAAGGGAGACATTTCCAGGCCTAAGGGGATATTCAGTCCTTCCAGTTCTTGTTCTCAATTGGGGACTTCTCACAGTGGGGTATGTCCTGAAAGTCTCCAAAGGGAGGTGTAAATGGGGACATCCTGACACGATACCTGAACTACCCTATGTGACTCCTTTCAGTGAAGAAGAATTCTTGACGCTGAAATGGAAGGAAGCTTATTTCCACCCAATGAATACAGGGTGTCATTCTTTTGGACACAATCCATATGTCATCACCAAAAGATGAAAATCACACTTTAGATTAACTATTAAATCAAGAGATTCTGGTTTTGGTTAAATCCTTTCTTCACCCTGAAAGTCTGGAACAGTGTTTGTACATACACAGAAATGAAAATAGAGACATGGACTTTTAGGGGCACAATGTCTTGTCAGTGGCGCGGCACTCTCAAAGGTACCATTTTGTACCCTTAACTGCCGGTACCTATTTATACCCCTATAGACTTTACCTCTTATTAGTGCTACCTTGACGGCCAATTATTATTTCCTTGATATGAGCTGTTGACACCTGACCCTGATGTAGCCAAATGTCACCCAACTTCTTTTTCAGTTAGAATTATTCCAATTTATTCAAATATTTATTCTGGCATAGCAAAATGTATCTTGTAAAAAAATAAGGAAAATCAGTTTACTACTTTTAAAGTACAGTCTAGTGAGATCCTTGTAAAATTATTAGATTGAATAAAAAATGTAAAAAATGTTTGTGACACTACGAGACTATAAGTCCATGTATATTAAGGTAAAGTTCGGGGGGGTTCAACCTGGACCTTATTTTTTTAACATTTAAGATTTTGAGTAACTTTGAGTCCTTCGGAAGATGTTTACACCCAGATGTGATCAACGTATATCCATATAATGGGAGTCAATAAGAGGAGATTTACTACCTGTAAAAAAGACATTTTGTGCCCCCAAAATTCCGTTATTAACCAATGTTTTGTTATGAAAAGTTAGCGATATTCCCCTGTGAGTTTGAAGCGTCTTTTAGGTGCTTCAGTGTAGGCCTCTGGGGTTTTTAGAGGGTTTTAGTCACCGGGGATTTCAATGATGTCGCAAGTCCTGTGTAGGTTGCTCCAATTAAGCCTTTAGAAGCTGAAGTTAGTCCTAATTGGTCATTTGGTTAGTGCAGTTTAGAAGCACACAAACGCAAACCATGTTGATCTCTGTAGCAAGTTCTGTCTATCTGACTACTATAGAGCAGAGTGAAAGTACTGCTTAGACTACGACCGGGATGCTGCATGACAGTGACGTCATTGAAACTGTGTGTTAATGTAGTTGTCTTATAAGCCTCTAAATCACCCTAGAAGAGAACAAAAAAGCATTTCCGATACTTTCTGAACTCCAAGGGGAGTAGTGCTAATGATTAATAACAAAAAATGGTTAAATGAAGGAGTTTTGGGGCAGATAATGCCTAATTACAGGCGGCAAATCTCCTACCCCAACTACTTCCATAATATGGATATACGCTGATCAGGACTGGATATAAACTTCTTCCGAAGTACTCCAAGTGGCTCCAAACTTGGGTGGGTAAATGAACTTAATAATTGCTCCAAAAAAAAATAATGTCCAGGTAAAATAAAACCAAACTTTCCCTTTAATATAGTTTTCCTAATGGATTTATTTTTAGTGAAAAAGATAATCAGTGATCTTTAGGGGTCGATGAGACCCCTACCCACGTATCTGTCTTGGGTCTACCCTCAGTGGTGAAAAAACACAAAGAACTGTATGCTGAAGGCAATAGCTTGAAGAAGCCAACAGAACTACATTATATCCAAAAGGCAAATATGAAATGAGGTTTCCTAACCACTCAATCTTCTCTCTGTACTTAAGAAGCATAGTGTATAACACCTCAAACAGGTTTGGTAAGGGACAGCCATGATTGAGTCCAACAGGAACCATCTTGAATCTGTACCCTATATCTTATATTCCCTTCATAAAATGCCTCGAGTAACCCAGTCAAAAGACTTTTCCCTATCCACAAAACACTTTTTGGTGGATTGTTTCACGACCAAGGTGAAAGCCAGATTCCCAAACTAAAACCTTAGAACATAAGTGTCAAACTCAAGGCCCAGGCGCCAAATGCGGCCCGCCATAGCCATTTATCTGGCCCTCTAAACTCTAGATTTAAAGAGTTATATTTATGTGCATCTAAATACTATCCTACCAGTCAAATCAAATTAGTTTATTTCAATAGTCCTAAATTAGATTATTAAAAAACTGTTAGTGTTATTTAATTTTAAGAAGTACTTCTTGATTGTAAAGACAGTTTTTTTTAGTATTTTAAGTTTGTTTAAAATAGTTTCATCCATTTTTTCTGCCACAACCGACCCTTTAAGGATATTCGTCACTTTGATAAGGCCGTAAATGGAAATGAGTTTGACACCTCTGTCTTAGAACAAGTCAAACTCCATTCCTGTAACCTGTAATGAAATTTTTAGTTCATCAAAATTAAATTCCTCAATTGTCTTCTCATCTTTAAAGCAACGCAGTTTCCAAAAGTAATTTACTGTTTTAGAAAACATTTCTATTCCTGAAGTAATGTGGTTCAGAATTAAAACTAATGTAGCAGATGAAGAGGATGCTCTTCCAAAGATGTTTGTTTACTTTTTCACAGAATGGTGACTCTTGAAGGAGAGGCTTATTGGTTTTTTTTCTGCAGAGTGTGTTTCACATAGAAGATCATTAGTAGAACATATTGTACTATAGTCCACAGTGTAAACAATAGCAGACTTATGCATCTATAATTGGCATAGTGCAAACATGAAAGTAGATTAATGCTTCATACAAGAGCTTGTGCAGTAGCCTTCACCCTCTGAAAGCAACAAATCTGATTAATAAATAATTGAACGTCCTAAGCAACTCATCTACTACAGGTAAGATATTAACTACCTATTACTTTGTGGAACAGATCTTAAAGAATGCTGGACTTGAAGAAATACATTCTGTTTTCTTTATTTTAAAGCTATCATGAATTCTCCTTTTATTCCATGTCATCGGAACGCTAAAGAGACTAAATTAGATTAGATATTGATCTATTGTCATTGTCACACAGACCAACGAAATTAAGTTTTAAGCAGTAACGCTACATGGTTCCTGTAACCCAGCTACATATTGACATATAACCCCAGTGTATGTATCACAAAAAATGCATAGAAATAGGTGAGTATAGTTCCTGTCCATGGGAAGCTATTAAATCATATTTTATCATGTTGGCCGATATTATATCGTGGGGGGATATTACCCATGGAGGGAAGACAGAGAAGGGTGGGGGTTATCGTTCAGTAACCTCATCACCTGATGGTACAGGCTGTAGGAAAATCAGCCCCTTATACACCTTCAACCTGTGGGAGGCAGGTGGAAAAAATGATAAGCAGGATGGTGACGGTCTTGTAGAATATTCCTCACTCTCCTGAGATATTGGGTGGTGTAGGTGGAACTGATCTCTGGGAGGGTGGACCCAATATTTTTTCTCACAGTTTTCACCACTCACTGAAGGGCCTGCTGATCCACCTTAGTCTGGCTGGAAAGCCAAATTAAGAAACCATATCTAGAACACTACTGATAGCCCAATTGTAAAAATGTACTGTCATGGGTCTATAGATGTGACTACTTTTCAGTTTCCTGAGATAGTAGAGGCGTTATTGGGGATACTAAGGGACCATCTGGATGGTGAACGGACTATTTAAGGTCATATAACAGCTTTTCAATCAGATTTATGTTTGGAGATTAACTAGCCCCTCATTTTTAGCAAATCCAAGGTATTTTTCAACAGATTTTCAGTCGTGCATTTGTATCACTGATTTAAAAGGAGAGTTGTGATATTATTATATTGAAGTGATGTTACTTTGAATGTTTTTTTCATGAATAAAATATACATTTTTTAGATTTAGTCACATTTCTTTGTCTGAAATAGTCTAGGTAGCTCTAATGTTCACCGTGGCATGAAACCTGATGGTAATGTTTCAAATTTGTTATGGCATCGATCTTCTATATTCAGTACAAATCTATATTTGCCATTTTCACTAAAGTCAAAATGGATTTGGAACAAAAATAATAAATTCAAGCTAAACAAAAGCAATGGTGTCAGCGAATAAACATACTTTAAGTAAGGTTTTGCATTGTGATGTTTAAGTTTTCAGCTGATCTGTAATTATGTCACGTTAGCTTGATTAAAGCAGAACCAAATGCTCACCCAGGTCGGTTTTTAAACTTTTCAATATGTTTTTTGGCCTATAGTGGAAGAATTTGTAACAAATGTGCTAAGATTCCTATATCATATGATTGGGATTACATTTGCCATATTGTGGGCAGGTTTTGAATTGGTTTTTAGCATTTTCAAGCTTGGATAAGTGAAGTATATACATAAAAAACTACGTTTGGAAAAATATTCTGATTTCCAGACTTTCTCCTGCTTTAGATTTTGCCGTTATAGATGATGAATACCCAAATGTTTCTGTTAAAAAAGAAGTAATGGCAGGTGAAATATATATTTTTTAATTTTCACCTCTACATGCATCAAGTAGGCCATTTCTGTATATTTGCCCAAGACCGATTGAAAACGCAATATGGATGGAAAAATATCTTTATGCATCAATCTCCTTTTATTTTCACCAAAAAAAAATGTTATGTGGACAATATGAACAAAATTTTTTTTGTGTTAGTCTTTGAGACATCACTAACCTACTCAAAGTAGGTTTACTGTTTATTTGTATCCATACAACATAAAATTACATTTTAATTAAAAATAGCAATTAAAGACAAAAGTTTTTTTTTTATTGGACTTTAATTTCTTCCCTGTGTATTTAACTCTGACATATTTTAATTTCCTCTGAGTGTAACGAGATTGTTTTTCCTCTCTCTGTTTCCACCTCTAGTTCCTTTCTAACCCTGCAGTGACCTTTGGGACAGCTATAGCTGCCTTTTATCTACCCGTCGTTATCATGACAGTCTTATACATCAACATCTCCTTGGCGTCCAGGAGCAGAGTCTCCAAACACAAGCCTGAGAAGAAAGAGAAGAAGGGAATAAAGTAAGATTCATTAGTGAATTAAACATCAAAACATTCTTTGAAATACTTTCTGAACAGGAGATTTTCTTATTTATTTCAAATTCAACCTAGCTTAAAAGGGGGGAAAAATCTCACTTGAAGCCAGAGGTTTACATACACTGTATAAAAGATTAGGCGTTGTTTCTTCACTCTGACATTAAGTCATTCTAAACTTTTCCTGTTTTAGGTCACTGATTTGCTGTGTAAATAAAAATATCATAATAATATATTGTATTTATTAACATTGTTATTTTGTTTATGTTCAAAAGTTTACATACTATTCTTTAATACTTGGTAGAATTGCCCTCTATTTGTTTTTGGTTTCTTCTCACAAAGAGCTTCTAACAATAGTTTGCTGGAGATTTGGTCCATTCCTCCTGAAACAACTGGCAGAACTGAGTCAGGTTTGTTGTTGTCCTTGCTCACACACAACTTTTAATTTATGCCCACTAAATTTCTCTAGAAATCATGTCTTTTTGAAGGACAATCCGATATATTGTCTATCTTCTCTTTTTGCCACTACAACTAAACTGGTGGGGGATGTTGTCCTGTTGGATCACCCTTTCTCTCCAATTTTAAACATAATGTTCTTTCCTCATGTTGCCCATGTATTTTGTGAATGGCCAAACACTTCAATAATGAAATGGCTTCTTTCTTCTTGAGTGGATGTTGGAATAGGACTGGTTTCAATGTCAATAATGACACTATTTTACCAGCTTCAGTCACTTCTCCACTTGGTTTTCAGATTTAGTTCTTGGGTTGATTTAAACATTTCACACCAGAACTCGTACATCTATGGGTCCCAGAACCTGTTTCTTTCTTGTACAGCATGAAAGCCAGACATTCCCAGGACTTTGCATATAATTATTAGAACAGACAAACATGGTATATTACATTATCTGGAGACTGTGGTGGTCCATGGTTCTCTTGTTGATATTTCCTGTAGTCTATTTTAGATGTAACAAGAGAAGATGCGTTGGAGATTTTGCTTTAACATGCGTCATTATTTTATTTCATGTCATAAATCAACCAATCAGAAGCTTATAGACAGCAACAGCGTCATCTTAGCAGCCCGATTTGAAGATATAATAAACGTACTGTATTTTTTTAACTGTTGAATGTGAAAAAAGCTGCAAAGATTTGTGTACGATAAAATTCATATTATTCTGACATTTAGCAAATAGAAATAATGTAATAAAACAAAAGAAAAACTTAGCATGGTTCTATATCTGACAGTAGGATCAAAAGAAGGTTATGGATTTTTTTTATACAGTGTAATATAACCATCTGATTTCATCTGTAATTCTAGATGCATTTTCCTCCTTGCTCTATGATAATACAGTCATTGAGTGAAATTGATGTAAGATATTTTTTGCTGTGTCCAAGTAAATATCAAACTTGCACTCTCTCTACGAGAATCTTTAACACATTTCCCTTCTGAATTATTGCTGTCCATTGTTACAGACCCTCTAACTTAATAAAGAGTCACATGATAAAGCAGAACAATAACAACGATACCAGCCCTCAAGCAAGCCCTCGCTCCACTCCCAAGGCCAGCCTGGACTCAACCACCACGGCATTGGACGGTGTGAAGAACGGCAGAGTGGAGGAGCAAAAACTTTCTCAGGCCGAAGCCCTGGGAAACCCAAGTCCTAAACTCGCACAGGTACTGACTGGTAAACTTTTTTTTTACTGATTATTTTAAATTTTATGAGAAATTAAAAACATTTGCCAACAGTAGGCTGAAAATCAGTCTCTAAGCTTTAAAATTAGGGTATCTACTTCCATTTTAAATTGCAGTTGTGTTGTTCCTAATATCCTAAGTGCTACTTTTTAATAGTTGTGTAAGACAAGGGGTCTCACACTCCAATCCTAAGCAAGTACTGCTCTGCAAGTTTTAAAGAACGAAAAGACACCGTGATAAATGAGCCATTTTAATCAGGCAGCTTAGAGTAGAGGATGCATCTGAACACTGCAAGACGCTGCCGAGGGCAATGATAAAACCCCATACCAAAACAGACCCTGGCGTTTGGTCTTGTTGCTGCTAACATTCTGGATTGCCTAATTTTCATATTTTCTAGTGATCAGAGATTGGCTATATTAGCTGACGAGTCACGGCCACCTTTACGAAAGTACATCCTTTGGGAGCATAGGATATTTCATCTTATAGAGAAAACACCAATAATAATACTATAACTTACAAAATTAGAACAATATGGGCTTTCCAACGCATATTTACTCAAAAATATAGTGAATGTGATTCCACGAAAGTTGAAGAGCAGCACTCCACGCACACGCTTACAGCCTGCTGGAAATACTTTAACGTTTTTTGCTTTTTACTTTTATCGGAAATATTAAACTGAAGTTGATCTTTAATTCTCTGAGATGTAGATTTCATGGGATTTTCCACAATAATGGTAATGCTTATTAATTAAATTATTCTTATTAAAAGTAAAGTAGGATTACTTGCTAAAAATATATTTCAGTTTAATAAATTTCAATACTAAAGGCAAAAGACTGCATTGGGATTCGAAATCTAATCAATTTTGAACTTTAAAGATCGGATCAGGATCAGATCCGCTGATCGGGACATCCCTAGTCTCGATGATGCTTTTCTTCTTTTGTTCATTTCTCCCATAAAAATACCTGAAATACTGATTCAGCTGACCACAGTACAAGTTTCTGCTGTG
Organism: Apricaphanius iberus; assembly: GCA_028564705.1. Lineage (NCBI taxonomy): Eukaryota > Metazoa > Chordata > Actinopteri > Cyprinodontiformes > Aphaniidae > Apricaphanius > Apricaphanius iberus. The sequence continues at coordinate 204,372 of JAPXFQ010001230.1, forward strand.
TGATGGTCCAGCCCAGAGAAGTCCACAGCTCTTCTAGAAGCTCTGTTACAAACACCCTAAAGTTCTGCAAGTGGAAATGGCCTATAGTTTCAGGGTGCTGTACTTTGGAAGACACCCTCAGAACATTGTTAGGAGCTTTTATGTCTTGATATTTGTGACCTTTATCTTCTGCTTTGGACAGACTGCTACCAGTGTTCCCCAGTTTGTTGGGGTTTATCTCAGTGTACGAAGTTCCAGTGACAGCTGTGGATGGAGCGGAGCTGGAGATCAATTATTACTTCCGAGAGTCGCTTGGAATTCCTCTGATGTTTACATCTCCGGAGCTGTACATTAGAGCTGATCACGGTTAAAATTAAATTATCAAAGTTGGTTGCTGTGATGTTTAGAGATTCAAGAGAAAAAAAAGTTGGACAAACACAAATAAAAAAAGAATACAATCTAAAAAGTAAAACTGAGATTTGGCTACTTATTCTTTTGTGCAACATTTTTACACTTAACAATGAGTAAATGTAAAATGTGTCCAACCTCTTCAATATACCTTATAAATTGAGTAATTCAGATAAAATTTAAAAAGTTGTCATGAACAATTAAAGCTATTACAGTAACATACAAAACTCAGTACAATAAAATTGAAATTTTAAGTTATAACAACAGTAAGCTACAGATGAAACAACACAAAAAAATGTAGGTCGATAATCATGGAATGCTAGGCACATTTACCTTAGAGCAAATCCTGTTTGTTTTTAAATAATGGTTCAATTTACTTAATATTTTAAACTGAACTTAACTAAAAATTGGAATTACTATTAAGTATTAATTCACTGCATTTTAATGGTAATTTTAATATTTGTATTAAGGAGCAAGAAAAGCTTAATAATCTGATGCTACCCAGGAATCCAGTCACTGAAAACAAAAGTCTCCCTGCTCTCGTTTTGTGCTTGCAACACACCACAACGAGCCTTATTTTTCTCCACTTCCGTGCCTCTCCGTCTCCAAGATGGTGCACTCACAATAACCACCAAACACTGACAACATAACTCAAAGGATAACTAAAGAATACAACTACATCTGGAACACTGATTGGAATGTTTGTATAATTGTATTGAGATGACTTTTGTTGTAAAGTGCCTTGAGATGACATTTGTTGTGAACTGGCGCTATATAAATAAAAGTGAATTGAATTGAACACAAACTATAACCTAAAAATGAGAACTTCTACATTTAACACAAACATATTACCCATAATCTATAATTATTATGATGGATAATAACGTAAATTAGAAATGTAACACAATGTTTCTACCTGTTTTGAATTTTACTTGAAGACAAATACAGATACTTTCTGCCCCTCAACAAATACAAATTCAGATAAAAATACTGGCTCCTTTGAACACCCCTACTGTAAAAAGAGCCGTGCTCTTCACATTCAGTAAATTACAAAGGTCATCAGTCTTACTTACAATTTTAAGGTAGTGTTTGGCAACAAATAATATTGATTTGAGTCATAGATAATTGTAGTTCAAGATACTGATAAGTATGAATACCAGTATCTCGGTTATTTTGAGTACATTTCATATGAGAGATATTGAGTATATCTAAAAAATGTATTATGTATTTCAAATACACATTTTATTCTTTGAAATAAACTAACAAAAGAGCACAGTTCAACACAAAAACTGCTGTTGAATATTTAGGCATTTTTTCAGTATATGCAACTCAAGCAACCACTTTGGTGACATTCAGAAGAAATTTAATCAAGTTAATCTAATTTATAATTATAATTATATTTACTAAGCCCCTGAATTATTTTTTTAGAGTGTAGTAGGGAAACTGTTCAGGCAAAGAAAGAAAATGTGAGACAGCGTAAAAACTGAGAAGCCACACCCCAGTAAAACCGATGGTCTGATCTCCATAGCAACACTGAAAACCTCATTGTTATACTTTTTGTGCGCACATGCCATTATGCGCTTATATGATTGTCAGTGTTGTTGTTTTGTTCTGAAAGATGAATGCCCCCGGCTTACATGTTCACCTTTACCTTCTGTTTCAGCTCCAGCAGAAGCACCGCCGTGTTTATGCAATGGCATATTACAATTGGTTTAAAAATGATTTGCATGTGAATATGCATGTTGTGACATATCCCCACTTACCTTTACCTGTTGCCGTGATACTGAATTTCCCAACTGTTGGACACTAAAAGATATTCGTAATTTATCACTCAACAGAAACAGGAGAAAAATGTATATTAGGTTGTCCAAATTAACATCAGCATTTCAATTTTTCTTTACAGAGCCAAGCATTTATTGCATAAATTGAAAACCACTTGAAACTGCAGCTATCCTGCTAATCTTTTAACTGCTATAGCAGTTTCTGGGAAAGGCCAAACATCTGTGTTGCATGGAATTCTGCCGAGCATCTGTGAACAGGAATTCCAGCTCAGAACAATTGGAAATCATTTCACAATTCCTAAACAACTCCATCACCAAAATGTTCAGTATGAGATGAATCAATCTAACGCCTAGTGTAAAAAAAATCCGAATGCAGTAAAGCTTTTAACACCGTCCTTCATAGTATGATGGCTGCCATTAAAGCCTCACAAGTTTGGTAATATCTACAAATCACAGAATAATAGAAATATTTTCATAACACTGCACATGTTTTGCTTTCTTAAATATAGGATTTAATTTACTGAAATTTTTTTGGGTTAGGATTTAAACAACTGCTTATTCTAAAAGTAGTACATATCCTGCATTTACTCTGTCTGCTTCACTTAAGTTATTACCAAAAGCTGAATTCAGATGTCCATGTACTGTAAACATAAAGAGTATATTGTAGTTTAAAATCAGTATTTGGAGGGGTTATCCGACACCTGTTTGTAACAGCTAGACCCAAAAAGAACAGTCTTGCGTTTATCAGTCCCTGAAATGTTCCACCAATGCTCTGTGGTTCAGTCAACGTTGTGTTTGAGTGTTATTTTATTCAATGATGCAAGGCATTCTTGCCAATTCCTTGGCCTCTAGCGTTTACAGTACTTACAGTAGACCCTCCATTATTGAACTCTACACCGCTATATTTAACAGACTTGCTTAAATGAACAGTTCACCCACACAGAATCAGCAGCATGGATTTCAAAGGCCATGAAAAAGTGTGAGTGTTGGTGCTAGCTTTATTGAACTTCTGGCTTACTGAACAAAGCTGTAAGTCTACAGTTTTTTTAAACACAATATCTGTTTTAAATCTTCAGTTTTCGTACTCTGACTGTAGAAGCTTAGGACAGTAACATTTACAGAAACATTTAATGTATGCAGCTCTTTTCAATCCCAACTTCAAAAAATGGTAATGAAAGGCCATTTAAAGTTTTTTTATGTGTCCTGTCTGGCAGTGTGGCTGTCAGAATTGATGTCTGAGTACCAAGTAAAACCCCAACAGATTTACTCTTCTGAAGTGGAGCATTATGGCTTTTGGTTTAGTACTTCAATATATATATATATATATATATATATATATATATATATATATATATATTTTGTGACTAATCATTATTAGAGATTGTTGTGGGTTTTATTTTCTGATGTTATGGAGAGAGACAATAAATTAGGGGGAGAAAGATAGAAAGTGAAGAAGAGAGGTAGGGAACAAAAAGAAAGAGAGAGAAAAGTGAACAAAGAGAACAGAATAAAAACATCTCAGTCTCCCTCCACAGCCACAGGATGGCATAGAGTAGATAAAATAACAACCATAAATGGAGCAAAATTGACAAAAAAAAACTACACAATGAAAACTAAGAACTACACAACCACGGGAAAAATATGGCTAAATAAATGTAACATCAATGAAAAGGTCGTGGTACCAAGTTTGTGCCTAACTGTGACTGTTTTGTACAGGAGGAAAAGGAGAGCTCCAATGACTCGTCCACAGCATTTATCCCTCCAACAGAACCAAAGGCCAACAGCGAGGCGACATCGGAGGTTGGTGTCCAAAACGCAGATATTGGTATAATCAGTGGTCATTTGTAGCGATGTTAAGGTACTCTAAAATCCCACAAAGTAGTCACTTTTGAGGCATACCATGCCAATCTTTTGCTCTCAGAACTGTCTTTTGCTGCATTCACATCGCCCAGATGTCAACGCCAAGAATGGCAAGGTTAAATGTTAAGCCTTTGGCTGAGGCCGTCAGATGGCTGTCAGAGTCTCTGGTGTGCTTTGTGTGCTTTGGCTGTAGCAAATTTTAAAACTTTTTCAGCTTTCGACGCTTCAAAGTAGTGACAGCCAACAATACAGAAGTTGAGCTAGCTGAACTTTCAATGCCATCCCCTGAGCGTCAGCCAATCAGACCGTCTCATTGTAGTGGTGTCACTCGAAGTTGTCTCGCCAGCATTGATCCGCCATTGTTTTACACATCTGGCAGAGAAAGCCCCACCCACAAACTTAACGTAACCTGGCATCAGCCAGATCTATGTGTAGCTCCACCCCGTGTCGAGCCTACACATTTCGATCAGGAATCTTTGCAGCAGAAACCGTCTGAAAGGAGAACATGCAAGGTAGCGCCTGACTGGCACTGGCTTTTAGGTGAGCGTCAACCGGCGCAGACATATTTGTTTCACTTAGCTGGGCAGTTAATACTACCGTCACAACTAAACTCCCGTCCTAAAGCAAAATGCTGACAAACATTTGGTTAGCGAAATATTGGTTGGAGGTCGGACGGTTTTGATTGGAGTGGTCCAAGATGGATTCTCCTGAGTTTGGAAAACTCAAAATCTCGAGAGAATCCATCTTACAGAGCAAGGTTTCATTTTACGAGCTTCAGCTTTAAAAATTTATAGAGTACAAGTATCGGATTAAAAACCTGATCAGAATAAACATGTCATTCTGATTACTTTGACTCATTTGGATAAAAATGTCATTCCGATTGAGACAGGTGGGTTATACCGATAGTTAATCCGATCACCACACATGTAAACTCTTATTTCGAATGTAGGTCATTACTGCGCATGTCTGTTACGTCATGCATTGACATACCTTACGTTAGAGTTGACGGAAGGTGGATGAAAGCATGCCGGGCGTGAAACAAAACTGAAAAAGTTTATATTGTTTGGCTTGTAAATGTAAAATTGTTTCCAAAAAAAATAAAATCACACTAAAAAGAAGATGATACTGCTCCATTTTAAATGAAGGCAGCCATGTTTGTTTACAATGGAAGTCTGCCGATTCTTCTTCTATGGCCGTTTCCAGTATTTCAGATAGTTCTGCGCATGTCAAAATGATTTAATCTGATCGAACATGTAGCAGATGTAAATGCTTGTCATAATTGGATAAATGTTTTCAGGGCCATATACACAGTCAAATTCTAATCCGATCAGTGATCAGATTGAAGTCATTTTTCACATGTAAAACGCAGCTATTGAGGGTGTGAATGTACCTCATAACTAGTGGATTATGATTGGTGTTCATTGGAGTAAGGTTAGCTCGTTGTCATGATTAGAATTAGATTGAGCTGAGTTATTGCATGTGATGATAAAAAAAAGTTGGGGAAATGACAGCTCTGTTTGAGCGATGTATGCAAATGTTTTTCAAATGAATGCATCATTATGCAGAGAAATAAAAAAAAGAGAATGAACTTTGAGACTCTGAATTTGCATGTAAGGACAGTCTTTTAGACACCCTGCTAGCCAGTAAAATAAACTGATGCAATCAAGGTATTTTTACTTCAGATATTGGTTGACCTGCAGAAAAGCCAAGATAAGCCCTGTTTAATTTTATGCCGAAGGAAACAGAAGGTGAATCAAAGCACTAAGACTGGATTATTTATAGATTCATGTGGCCTTTATATAGCGTCATTTTACATGTTCTTGTTTTCTCTCAACAAAACATTTATAGAATTCTAGCGACGTCTCCAAACTTTGCTCGTCTTTCTTTTCAACTCTTTGCTGCCTTGCAACATTTTAGTTACAATACAAAGCAAACATGCCGTTATTTGAAGCTTTCTAATGTGAGCACTTCGTGGTGCTTGTTAGTCCCAATCCACAATTGTTCTTTCTTCTCTGTCTGAATCCGAACTCCGCCAGAAACACAACTTTTAGGATAAGGAAGGTATCTCCACAGAAAATGTCAGAGTTCAACAAATTACTGTAAGTAAAGGTGCACCTAAATAAATTAGAATGCCAGTTAAAAAAGTATTTATTTACAGTAACTCTTTAAAAAAGTGAAACTCTTGCTTAGATTCATTACACAATATTTTTTGTTAATTTTGATTATCACTTCCATGATACGTGTCTGCATTTAGTGCTTGGTTGGGGGATAGTTGACGTGAATAAGTACATCAAGGCACAAGGATCATCCAGTTATGTCCTTGTTCTTCTTATATACACACTGTCCCAAATATCAACAACAGCAAGATTACATGTAAAGTGTATGCTTAAGGCCGTAACAGGCGCATCGGAGTCTCTGCACTGCTTTTTGTGCTTTGGCTGCATCATTTTCTGAAACTTTTCCTGCGTTTCAAGCGTCAAAGTGCTAAAAGTCATCTAGCTGAACTTTTGAAAATCTTAGCGCGATGTGTCATCCAATCAGAGCCTCTCACTGTAGTGACGTCGCCCGATGTCAGTGTTCTGTAGCTAGTCACGATACGCCATGGTTTAAAACATCCGTCAGAGAACGGCCCGCACACTTTGCAATTTTTCAGCCTAAAAATGTGTAGCCGTCCAACTAGTCGCTTTGTGAGCATTTTTGATCCTGACAAACGTACGGTTCGAACGCACCATAAGAGCAGACAGGACACCCTTGATGTGTTTCTGGTTCTGAATTGGCTAACACAAACTATGCAGTCAGCGAGTCATCATTCATAATAATTAGACTTATAGACTTAAAGATTTAGTGCATCTTTTAAAAAGATGTTTTTGAGTGACTTCATTCTCCATACCAGTTGGTGGCGTTAATTCACAGATGTGTTGTTAACCAGCTGCTGCTCTAGTGCAAGAAAAAACAAATAAACTCTTAAGAGAGGGAGAGAGTTAAAAATCTGAACAATCATAGGACACAACACCCACCTCCAGATTCTCAAAAGCTTAGTAAACGAAAGAGCGAGGAGTATAAAATTGAGCTCAATTATGTGCTCAATGACCGACATGTGCATGCATAGTTTGCTCGACAGTCATTTACGCAAATGTTTGTGCCCTTACGGTTACGTTTTTTATGACACATTGATTGAACAAATTTAATATCAGAACAAAAAAGATTCTCCATAAATAGGCAAGGCAACTTTATTTGTATAGCAAATTTTCAACAACAACCCAATTCAAAGTGTCTTGGGCAATTAGAAGATTAAATAAAAGCAGCAATAAAACAACATGGGAGACACAAAACATATGACAATCAAAGTATTATTCAAGGGCAGCTCTAAACAGATATGATTGATTTAAAGGAACTCAATGCTTCAGCAGCTTTGCAGTGGGCTGGAAAGTATAGACACTGAAAGCTGCTTCCACCAGAGAGTCCGACCCAGTTCTCAAGTCATTTTAATAATACATTATGGTCAACAGTGTACAATGCTGCATTCAGATCCAGAAGTACCAGCACCGTATTTCTACCACAATCTGTACTTCTGTGGATGTCACTGAACATTTTGACGAGGGCAGTCTTGGTGTTGTGATGATCACAGAATCATTATTAAAGTTTGTGAGTAATTAACATGTGAACGGACATAGCATTTCAACATAGAATTACTATTATTTTATAACTAAAGATAAATCATACAACTCTGTAATGTACAGGTAGCCCTTTGTATTACTCAGTACTATTAAGTAGCTCTCAGCGTCAAAAAGCTTGGTGACCCCTGCTCTAATTGTTAGAATTTTTGCAGTAAAAAATCTGAAAAATTAATTGCGATCTATTGCAGAATTTAGTTCAGGATCTACTGTCAAGAGGATTAGTTAGTCATTAAACTCTTGCAAAAAGAAAAGAATTATTCCCTTTCATCTTTCAGGGTTAAATGATATCTGTTCAGCCTGTCTTTGTAGATCTCGTAGTGAACCTGGAGTCGGGTTTTCCGACTTTTCCTTACTGCTTGTCAACACTCCCTTTTTTTATTATTTACCAGTGGATCGCTCATCCATGGAGACTTCTTTCTCCCCAAGACTGCTTTCACTTGGAGCAACGATATCAATGATGTCTAAAAGTTTAGAGAGAAATATATATATATATATATATATATATATATATATATATATATATATATATATATATATATAATAGCCTATTTAATGAGTTTCAGTTGGAGGTTGAAGGGGATTGGGATAGGGGAGGGAGAGGAAGTACATTTGAATGTTTCCACTGAATTGTACCCGAGAAAAAGCTTTTCATTGTGGCTTGATAGTTTAGCAGAGATCATGTGTTGAAAGATAACAGAGAAATGCTCTCATAATCCAATATCAATTACCTAGATGTTGGAGATATTTAAACCTTTGCTGATAGTTAAGTCTAGAGTGTGTCCTTGATTGTGTGTTGGTTGTTTGATGATATGATAGGATTTATGACTGTCCCTCACAATGAGAATAGCTGATGGTCGATACATTTACAGTAAAAGCTGCTAAAATCATTGAAGAAATTATTGTTACATTTTGGGGTTTTATATAAAGTTAGAAATGAAGCTTGGTTAGGGTCCTCTATCTGGAGAACAAGATACTCAAAAGAGTCAGACGTGCCTAGGAATGGCTTTTTAAAGTTTACTGAGTTATGAAAAATTGTGACTACTCGTCCAATGTGTCTGTTTCCTACTCTTGCTTAGAAAATTTTAATTTTAAGGAGTTGACTCTATCACTATAGATGTTTTATTATTTAAGTCTATCCGGGTTTCTGACAGAAATAGAGCATGTCAATTTCCCTCAGTGATGAAGTCATTAATTGAAACGACTTCCTTAACAAAGATGTATCATGGTAGATGATGGGTCTAGATCCAAGATCTTTTTAGACATGCAGTTTATTTCTCTTTGTTATTATGGCTAATTTGAACCTACAAACCCTAAACATCATCTTTTGATACAATGTAGTTTTAGAGAAAGAAAATATAAACCCTAACCCTAACCCTATAAAAACTCTCTTTTCACCCTTAAAAGCAGTTTTTTTCTGAATGCTAATTAATAACACATACACGCATGTTTTTGAATATGTTTTGTACATCGCTGTGCAAAACGAAAAAGAAAATATTTTTGTCCGGTTTTGACAGTCACAGCTACAGTAAAGCTTAATTGAAATGTTGCAAACGGTTGCAGGTAGACAAAATATTATTGTAATTCAATTCAATTCAATTCAGTTTATTTATATAGCGACGTTTCACAACAGATGTCATCTCAAGGCCCTTTACAAGAAGAGTTATTAAAATACAATGTTTAATTTAGAAATTAGAGAACCACAGAAGATTGCGTCGTGTAATTCTCAGCAATCCCTCACACTGATTAAGCACGAAGCAACAGTGGAAAGGAAAAACTCCCTTTTAACAGGAAGAAACCTCCGGCAGAACCAGGCTCAGCACAAGCGGTCATCTGCCGAGACCGTCTGTGGTTTGGAGAATACAGAACAGAGACACAGAACAGAGACACAGAAAGAGCAACAGAACTGATGCAGAAGTTTGTTGCAGGACGTGGAGAACTTTCCGTCACTGCAATGCCATCTTAGTCAGGGTCGTCAAGCAGGGCTCAGCACCTACTGTAGGAAGAGAAAACAGGTTAGCGCTTGAATTGACAGCACATCATGCAGTTGGGGAGAAGTAGGAGAGAAAGTAGGAACATACCCTAATAATGTCCTCCAACAGCCTAGCCTAAAGCAGCATAGCTACTAACATTAACCTGTCTCCTAGCTACTAGGAGACCTAGCTACTAACACTTTCTACCTGGCTTACATTAACCTATCTCTACCTAGCTACTCTACCTCTTCCTATCTCTTCCTAGCTTTTGACACTCTGCCTGACTACTAACATTAACCTGTCTCCTAGCTACTAGGAGACCTACCTACTAACACTCTCTACTTGTCTTACATTAATCTATCTCTACGTAGCTACTCTACCTCTTCATATCCCTTCCTAGCTTTTGACACTCTAGCTAGCTACTAACATTAACCTATCTCTTCCTAGCTACCTGTCTAACCTGTCTCTAACTGCCTATTAACATATCTCTAACTGTAAGCTTTGTCAAAGAGGAATGTTTTAAGCCTACCAGTAAACCTGCAGTCTGAGAGCGAAGGGCCCTGTTAGGAACATATGGAACAATCAGGTCTCTTATGTATGATGGAGCTAGATTATTAAGAGCTTTATATGTCAGAAGGAGGATCTTGAATTTTATTCTAGATTTTACTGGGAGCCAGTGAAGAGAAGCTAAAACAGGGGAAATGTGATCTCTTCTTTTAATATTCATCAGAATCCTAGCAGCGGCATTTTGGACTAACTGAAGACTTTTAATTGTTTTCTGTGGACTACCTGATAATAAAGAGTTACAGTAATCCAGTCTTGAAGTAACAAAAGGCATGGACTAGTTTTTCAGCATCATTCCTGGACAGGATGGTTCTAATTTTTGCAATATTCCTAAGGTGAAAAAAGGAAATCCTAGAGACTTCTTTAATGTGAGATCTAAATGACATATCTTGGTCAAAAATAACACCGAGGTTCTTTGCTTTATTACTGGAGGCTAATTTAATGCCGTCTAGGTGAAGGGGTTGACTAAGTAGTTTCTTTTTCAGAGCTTCTGGTCCAAAGACGACAACTTCTGTTTTATCAGAATTCAGAAGCAAGAAGTTTAGAGTCATCCAAGTTTTTATGTCTTCCAGACATGCCTGTAGTCTACCTAACTGATTGGATTCATCAGGATTTATGGATAGATATTGTGTATCTCAGCGTAACTATGGAAACATTGTTAACCCATGCTGCCTAAATTATATTACCAATTGAGGAAGCACATCTATAGAAAAAGGACATTAGGCCCAACAACTGAACACCTGTGGTACTCCGCAAGTAACTATTGAGTTTGAGGAAATTTATCATTACCTGAACAAACTGAAATCTGTTAGACAAATAAGATTTAAACCACTCATAGGACACTCCTAGGACACTTTGAAGCCTTTCTATGAGAATATTGTGATCAACAGTGTCACAGGCAGCACTGAGATCTAACAGGACCAGAATGGTCACCAGTCCATTGTCTGAGGCTATGAGAATATCATTAGTAACCTTCACCAGAGCTGTTTCAGTGCTGTGATGAGCTCTAAAGCCTGACTGAAACTTCTCAAACAGCTCATTATTGTTTAAATGCTCACATATCTGGTGTGCAACTATTTTCTCAATAATTTTAGATAAGAAGGGAAGATTAGATATCGGTCTATAGTTAATTAAGTCGTTTTGATCAAGAGATTGTTTCTTAAGTAGAGGTTTAATTACAGCTATTTTAAACTCCTGTGGTACATATCCATTGACTAAGGATAGATTCATTATATCTAAAATTGGAGCAGCGATCAGAGGGAAAACTTCTTTTAAGAGTTTAGTTGGGATTGGGTCTAAAACGCAAGTTGAAGGTTTAGATGAAGCTAATAATTTTAGTACATCAGAAGGTTTGGCTGCATTAAAGCAGTTTAAGCGTATATTAGGTTCAACCATTTTTGATGTTGCCTCATTAACTAGGGAGGAAGCAAGCATATTGGGAAGGTTCCCAATTATCTTATTTTTTATAGAGTCTATTTTATTTATAAAGAATTGCATGAAGTCATCACTACTAAGAGCTTGGGAAATGGTTGGCTCGATAGAACTATGATCCTGTGTGAGTTTGGCAACTGTATTAAAAAGAAACCTAGGATTATTTTTATTCTCCTCGATTAAAGATGAATAATACGCTGTTCTTGCTGTTCGAAGGCTCTTTCTATATAGCAATAGACTATTTTTCCACACTAAATAGGAATCCTGTAAATGCGTGGAGCGCCATTTTCTCTCTAGTTTTCTAACGTTCTTCTTCAGGGTACGTAGCTCTGAATTAAACCAGGGAGCTAATCTTCTAAGGCTGGCCACCTTCTTTTTCAGTGGGGAAACTTTGTCTATTGCCAGACGCAGGGAGGAATTAACGCTATGAACTAGAACGTCAAGTTGTGAGGGTTTACGAGTTAAATTACTGTTTTTTATTGTACTGAGGAAATAAAAGTTGGAAGAGCTTCTTTAAAACTTGCTACAGCATTGTCTGATAACGTTCTGGTATAAAGAAGTTTTCTTTCAGGTTTGATATGATCTGTTAGAGTGAGTTTAAAAGTGATGAGGACATGATCAGACAGGATAGGGTTATGTGGAAAGACTGTTATTTCTTCACAGTCAATGCCATAAGTCAGCACAAGATCTAAGGTGTGGTGACCGCGATGGGTTGGTCCCTGCACATTTTGAGTAAAGCCTATTGAGTCTAAGGTAATGTTAAAAGCTGTATTTAGACTATCACTTTCACTATCAACATGAATATTGAAGTCTCCGACCATAATGACTTTATCAGTGTTTAAAACTAAGTCAGATAGAAAATCTGCTATCTGATCTAAAAATTGAGAATAAGGGCCTGGTGGACGATATAAGACCACGAATAAAAGTGGCTTTACTGCTTTGTTATGTGTATGAGGAAGGCTAAAGATTAAATGCTCAAAGGAACTATAATTATTATTTTTTTGGAGATTAATTAGTAAATCTGAATGAAAGATGGTGGCTACACCACCTCCTCGACCAGTACTTCGAGGGACACTAAAGTTTAAGTAGCTAGGGGGAGTTGACTCATTTATTGTGACATGGTCCTCTTCCTCTAACCATGTCTCTGCAAGACAAAACAAATCAATATTATTTTCACAAATTAAGTCATTTACTAAGAGTGTTTTTGAGGGGAGAGATCTTATGTTCAGTAAACCACATTTAATTGATTTATTTTTCTGTTCAGTCAGAGTTGTATTTATCTTTATGAGATTTTTATACTTTGCTCTAGTAGTTTTGGGTGGATGGGAAACTGTCTCTATAGGGTAGTGGGTGGGTGGCAGTCCCTGATCCCTGAGCTGGACTCTGGGTTGTCACGGCAATGGGGAACTAGAAGTAACCCTATCAATGTTCCTGGAAAGAAGCAAAGCTCCGTCCGCGGTGGGATGGATGCCGTCTCTACGTAACAGTCCAGGTTTTCCCCAGAAGGCCCCCCAGTTAACAATGTAGCCCACATCGTTTTCTGGACACCACCTTGACAACCAAAGGTGAAACGACAGCACACGGCTGTATATGTCATCGCTAGTACGATCAGGCAGGGGACCAAAAAATTACAGAGTCAGACATTTTTTTGGCAGCCCTACACACCGAAGCTACGCTAATTTTAGTGACCTCCGTTTGCCAGCGCCGGGTGTCGTTGCCACCAGCATGGATAACGATCCCGCTGTACCGCCGTTTGTCCTTAGCCAAAAGCTTCAGATGGGACCTAATATCCGCAGCTCTGGCCCCTTGAAGGCATTTGACTGTGGTCTTTCGTGTCTCTGGAGCCATGTTCCTAACTATGGAGCTGCCAATTACAAGAATCGGCTTCTCCTGCTCGGCGGGTGCGTTGCTGAGCGGGGCGAACCTATTGTTCAGAGAAAGGGGCTGGAGGTTGGCCGCGGGCTGGGGTCTGGCGCTAGGCTTCCTACGAACCGTCACCCAGCTCGCCTCAGATCCCGGCTGCACGGGAGCTGTTGGAGGACGGTTAAGGGGTCCTGTCCTAATTGACTCTGCGCTAGCTAATGCTGGGCCTGGCTGTTCTACAGCGCGGAGCCGGGCCTCTAGCTCAGAAACCCTCGCCTCCAAGGCTACAAAAATGCTGCACTTAATACACCTACCAACTTCACTAAATGAGGCGGAGGAGTAACTAAACATCTGACAGAGAGAGCAGGAGAGAGGAGGAGGTTCAGAGAGAGACGGAGGAACAGGAGACGAAGCCATGCTAACCGCGAAGCTAAGCTAACCTAGCGGTACCTTACCGAGCCCAGAAAATCAGTGTAACGCTTAAGGGTCCCAGAACGCAAAGAACACCAACAGAAAATAATGTTTTAATGTGTTTGTATGTTAAAGCAACTCAGAAAAACTTCTGGACAGAGAAAATTAGAATAATTCAAGAGAGAGAGAGAAACCCCGACTTGCTACAACCGAGTGAGTCACCAAACAGGAAATGACGTGACACGTCTTATCAACGCAGTCTCCACCTCCACAGTTCTCCACTGTTTGGAGAACAGTGTAACAAAATATAAAACATTCAATTCCTTGTGCTACATAACATGCTTTCTACAACATGTTTTGAACGACAAAGATCAAAATTTATAAATGTAAACAGCTAAATTTGAGCCCTTTTTGACAGTCAATCCTTCTGCAAGTCTAATTTGAAATCGTATAGAACATTCCAGGGAGACATCATATACCTGTGAAAAACTGCAAAACATTAATAGAATTTTGCATAATAAAAAATGTGCATATTAAAAGATGTTTTGAACGTCAAAGAAAAAAAAAACTTAAATGGAAAAAACAAAGTTTTGGTACCTTTTGGACTGTCACTGTAAAATATGTCTCATTAAAAATGCTTACATATAAGTGCTCAAGAACATTTAAACACATAAGTGTGAAAGACTGTGAAACAGTTGCTGTCAGCGTGCAATCTCAAGAATACCTTGCAGGTCACACAACAGACACGGGTTCGCCAAGTGCAGCCCTCCGCTCTGTCGTGCGCTGAATTCTTCAGGCTGATTATATTTGGGAGATGTACTTTAGCCCTCCTGCGGACTGAGACATGAGGGACTACCCTTTTTTACAATTGTCCTCTTCCTCTGACAACTCTGAAAGGTCTGAATCATCTTCTTTACTGTGATTCTGGGCCAAAAGGTTCTTAGCCACTTCCATTTCAGAACTTATGGAACTACATGATGTTCCTCTTTGTTGCACCTCATACTGTAGAATCTTTGCGGTAGAGTAGCCAACTGTTGGCTAGAGCAGGATCAGTGAAGTACATTACCATTCACACAGTCCAATTCTTGGTGTGTGCGCTCATGTGATGGTAACTAATCATTCTATATATCAACTCAACTCCCCCCATCTTCAGGTTGTACTGTCAGACAATGCTTGGTTGTGAGACAGATACATACTGTTTAATATTCTTGTCCCAGCATTGGCAGATGTCTTCAGGCTATGCACCATGAACATCAGACATCATCAGTACTGGTTTGTTGTTGTACCACTTTAGTACACACAAGTTTTTATCTTCAGTGGAAAGCTCTGTTGATTAACCTCTTCCTTCGTTTGTAACTTCTGCACTGCTGTGTCGACCTGGTTCCTCATTACTTAATCCTTCCCTGGATCAAGATCATTTAGCTAACTACAGACCTACATCTAACCTTCCTTTCTTATCAAAAATTCTTAAGAAAATAGTTGCTAATCAAGTATGTTAGCATCTAAACAACAACCTGTTTGAGGATTTTCAATCAGGTTTTAGAGCTCATCATAGCACTGAAACATTAATGGTAAAAGTTACTCATGATAATATAATGGCCTCAGATAATGGATTTGTGACTGTTCTGGTCTTGTTAGATCTCAGTGCTGCTTTTGACACAGTCGATCATAATATTCTCTTAGAAAGGCTTGAAGACCTTCTCAATCACTCATCTAGGAGGACACAGAACCCAGTACAACAAAAACGCGTCCCTACAATCCCTCAGTTAAAGCTGCAGTTCGGAGGATTTATTTATTTACCAAAGTTTTATATATCCTTAAAATGATGGTGGGGTTCAGTACTGTAATAAAAGGCTAGTGCTCCACAACATTTGTTATTTTTCTTAAGTCCCGCCTTCCTTCCATGGACTCCTATACAAGTCACACTGACCGGCAAATTGTTATGTTGAATTAAAATAAATATACTTCTTTGTGTAAATCTGCGGCTTTAAGATCAGAGGTTAAGATTCAACAGTAAGAAACAGAGACTTGATAAAAATACTAAAATTCCAAAAGCAGGAACTACTGTTGACCTAAAAGAACAAAAAGGCTCATTCCATGTTTCACTCAAGGGGCAAACTCCGCCCGCAGAATGTGAAGCCAACCCGGAAGTGGAAAAAAATTGCAGTTCAGCCCTCGTCCGCTGGGGGTTGGCTCCAAAAAGGAGCAATTTCCCATTGACTCCCATGTTAAAAAGGCCAACTTTACAGCAAAAATAAACATCTTTACAGCCTGGTTCAACAAACCATTTTAGGTTAGATAGTTCAGGTTTACCATCATGACAACTTGAGTGGGTTGAATTTTTTTTTCAAACTTCTCCGTTTATTTATAATTTAATCTTGACATTAAATAATATGAATAATTAGGGCCGTGTCTTTTTGATTGACATGTCCATCTAGGCTAACGCTGGTGGCTAACGGTAGCTAATGGCTTGCGCCGTAGTCTGCTGTCCCCCTCTGCTTGCGGGGAAGCTCTTCACAGCCTGGGACTAACGTAAAGACTTCAGTCATTTGGTGTTTCTGATCTCCACTATCAGTTGCTTCTGCCGTTTTTATTCGATTTTGGATGTTAATCTGCAATAATTGGACAAAGACGGCTTGCTGTGGCGTTGATTACAGTAACAGACTGTCCAAAAAGTTTCTGCTTTGGGGTGAGGCTTCATACCGGCTGAAGCTTCACCAGCTGTGGGGGTGGGGGTCTGTCTGTCAGGTGGCCGAGAGGAATGCTGTTCTGGTTAGAGCTTTTATTTCTTTCTACACACGAGTCGGAGCTGGCAACTGGTCGGGTAGCAGCAGACCAGCAAAGTCCGCAGGATCGATAAACCACAGCGAGATGGCTAGATCAGGCTGGAAGACTACATACAGAGTCTGACTCTAGACAGACTGGATGATCGCTGGTTAGATCAGTACTGGTGTGAGGAACACAGCTTGAGGCATGAACTAATGGATGTCTGAGATGTGAGGTGAGTCAAAAGCCTTTTATTTTTTGAGAGTATCTGAGTTTTCATGATGACTTTGTGACTGCTTTTTGCTGGATGAGCCCGTCTATGTCCTCACCCTCCACCAATGGTAATGGAAATAACACCATATTAAGCAGTATTGATCCGACACATTTGGGTCTTATTATATCAATATGTTTTCTCTACTCGAGATGTTTCTAGATTTGGTTGGAGTCAGCATGATCCGGGCACAACCTCCCATCGATGACTCATCGCAATCTACTGGGATTCCCTTGCATAGAAAACTTTTAACTGATAGGAATGTTTGTGTAATTGTATTGAAACGACTTTTGTTGTAAAGTGCCTTGAGATGACATTTGTTGCGATTTGGCGATATATACGTAAATAAAAGTGAATTGAATTGAAAAATATACTGTACCCATCAAGTACAGTTCTTCTTCATGAATAATTCTGCACCTTGAATGCCTTTGTAGAATCGGTAACATTACACTTTTGTACCCCGATGCAGGGATTGACTTAGACAAGCAATGACCAAGGTTCCTAAACCCAGACTCTCTGGTTCTTCAACTTTCTCACACAGTTGACCTGTACCTTGATGAATCTCAAAGTCCGGCACAATAGCATCTGTTGTAGCACAAACAGAATTCTCGGTGCCAACACGATTTTGTTTCACTGGCATATATTGCCTGTAAGGAAAGTCTCCTGTGAAAGGGATCATCTGATCATCAATTGATACACTTTCATTCTGAGTCTGAGATCTGCTGGCTTGTAGAACCGGATCCAGAAATGGCCTGACCTTCCAGAACTGTTGGAGATGATTTGGCTAAGCAGTGATCAGCTCCAACTTTTCTTCACTAAAGAGTACCTTTTGGCAGCCAACCAGGCATCCAACTCTTATTGGCTCTGTGGCGGGAAATGAATACGGGTTCTCCTTTCCCAGAGGCCTGCACCTTTGGAAAGGTCTTGGCAGGCTTTGAGGATAAAACAATGGCTCTGTTTCATCAATGTTTGCGATTCACCTACTCGGCGGTCTTTGAGTCCCTTGGAGTGAGTTTCTCCCACAAATTCGTGCTTTCCTTCGCCAGGAAACAAAAGTGGTTGATGAGTGTCTTCTCTTAAGCGAGCTGGCCGAGCCTTGCTTTGAAGAAGGATTCACTTCTGGCGGAAGGTTCCTTATATAGACTCTGCCTCCCCACTTCTTGTCGGAGTGGGGTTTTTTTCTTCTGTGGAGCTAGAATGCAGATTAGCGCCACCCAATGGCTGTGTGTAACCCAATATGGGAGTATTCTGAAGCCATTCTCTGAGTTACAAGAAGCCAGTGTAAGGACTTTTTAAATTTGGGTGATGTGCTCTACTTTCCTGGTTCTAGTGGATCAGCATCGCTGAAAACAGCGCTGACCTTTTAGATTGGACATAATTTGTTAAGGTTGGTAATGTGTGTAAAGGGTCCCCAGTATTGACAAGGTTTAGAGGCCACAGCCTCCAACTACCATCTGCAAATACTTCAGAAAAGGATTCATCAATACTGGTATCAGGTATTGGGGCTTATACCATTCTTATGTACTTCTGTCGGTATTGGTTAGTTAACTGATACCATAAACTGATACAAAAAATGTGACGTGAACTGGAAATTTTTTATTATTTTTTATTATATATATCTATCTATATATATATATATATACACTACCGTTCAAAAGTTTGGGGTCACCCAAACAATTTTGTGTTTTCCATGAAAAGTCACACTTATTCACCACCATACGTTTTGAAATGAAGAAAAAATAGAGTCAAGACATTGACAAGGTTAGAAATAATGATTTTTATTTGAAATAAGATTGTTTTTACATCAAACTTTGCTTTCATCAAAGAATCCTCCATTTGCAGCAATTACAGCATTGCAGACCTTTGGCATTCTAGCTGTTAATTTGTTGAGGTAATCTGGAGAAATTGCACCCCACGCTTCTAGAAGCAGCTCCCACAATTTGGATTGGTTGGATGGGCACTTCTTGCGTACCATACGGTCAAGCTGCTCCCACAACAGCTCAACGGGGTTCAAATCTGGTGACTGCGCTGGCCACTCCATTACCGATAGAATACCAGCTGCCTGCTTCTTCTCTAAATAGTTCTTGCACAATTTCGAGGTGTGTTTTGGGTCATTGTCCTGTTGTAGGATGAAATTGGCTCCAATCAAGCGCTGTCCACTGGGTATGGCATGGCGTTGCAAAATGGAGTGATAGCCTTCCTTATTCAGAATCCCTTTTACCCTGTACAAATCTCCCACCTTACCAGCACCAAAGCAACCCCAGACCATCACATTACCTCCACCATGCTTAACAGATGGCGTCAGGCATTCTTCCAGCATCTTTTCAGTTGTTCTGCGTCTCACAAACGTTCTTCTTTGTGATCCAAACACCTCAAACTTGGATTCATCCGTCCACAGCACTTTTTTCCAGTCTTCCTCTGTCCAATGTCTGTGTTCTTTTGCCCATCTTAATCTTTTTCTTTTATTGGCCAGTCTCAGATATGGCTTTTTCTTTGCCACTCTGCCCTGAAGCCCAGAATCCTGCAGCCGCCTCTTCACTGTAGATGTTGACACTGGTGTTTTGCGGGTACTATTTAATGAAGGTGCCAGTTGGGGACCTGTGAGGCGTCTGTTTCTCAAACTAGAGACTCTAATGTACTTATCTTCTTGCTCAGTCGTGCAACGCGGCCTCCCACTTCTTTTTCTACTCTGGTTAGAGCCTGTTTGTGCTGTCCTCTGAAGGGAGTAGTACACACCGTTGTAGGAAATCTTCAATTTCTTAGCAATTTCTCGCATGGAATAGCCTTCATTTCTAAGAACAAGAATAGACTGTCGAGTTTCAGATGAAAGTTCTCTTTTTCTGGCCATTTTGAGCGTTTAATTGACCCCACAAATGTGATTCTCCAGAAACTCAATCTGCTCAAAGGAAGGTCAGTTTTGTAGCTTCTGTACCGAGCTAAACTGTTTTCATATGTGTGAACATGATTGCACAAGGGTTTTCTAATCATCAATTAGCCTTCTGAGCCAATGAGCAAACACATTGTACCATTAGAACACTGGAGTGATAGTTGCTGGAAATGGGCCTCTATACACCTATGTAGATATTGCACCAAAAACCAGACATTTGCAGCTAGAATAGTCATTTACCACATTAGCAATGTATAGCGTGTGTTTCTTTAAAGTTAAGACTAGTTTAAATTTATCTTCATTGAAAAGTACAGTGCTTTTCCTTCAAAAATAAGGACATTTCAATGTGACCCCAAACTTTTGAACGGTAGTGTATATAGATAGATATATATAATATTTTTTTATCTTGTTCACTGTTTGAGAATAAAACATGTCTTCCAGTTCATTGCATTTTTTTGTGTGGTAGAAGTATCGACATTGGTACTTGGTGTATTGGCAAGTATCTGTATTGTATCAGTTTGAAAAAGAGTAATGTTGCATCCCTATATCAGACCCTCTAAAAAACACAAGTGCCTGTTGTGATTATTCAAACTCCAAATATGCTTGAATATGCATTACAATATGCAGTATGACCCATCTTAGCACTACCGATAGCAAACATATATGGTCTGCCTTATCTTTGCTCTTGGGGTACAGCCAATCAACTCCAAGAAAAATTTCATTTCATCGTTTGCTAAGCATTTGCTGCTTAGCAAACGCCAGCCAATAACGTTTTATATTTGTTCTATAAAAAACAACAACAACAAAAAACTAAATAGGCTTGTTTTTCGCGGATAACTAGTTACGGTCCACATGATATTAGAGTACCGAACTGTGATTAGCCATGGTTAACTGCACAGTGAGGATAAGAAGTATTTAAACACCCTATGATTTTGCAGGTTATCCCTATTTGAAATTATGGAGAGGTCTGAAATTCACACTGTATGTGCATTTTTCAGTGTGAGAGACACCATCACATTGTATCAGGAAATTAAATTGTATGATTTTTAAAAATAATTTCTTTGTATTTTATTGCTGTTCATAAGTATTTGAACAACTGGCAATAAGCAAAAGTTCTGGTTCTCAAAGATCTATTACTCGGCCTTTAAAAAGTCCACCTCCCCTTAACTTTTTAATCTAAATTAGTAGCACCTGTCTGAGCTCATTAAAGACACATGTCCACCCCACAGTCAGTCAGACTTCAACTACAACCATGGACAAGACCAAAGAACTGTCAAAAGACACAAGATACAAAATCGTAGACCTCCACAAGGCTGGAAAAGGCTACGGGTAATCGTTAGAAAATTGAAGAGGCTAAAAATGGCTGTCAGTCTCTCTCGGGCTGGGACTCCATGCAAGCTATCGCCTTGTGGGGTGAGGAAGGTGAGGAATCAGCTCAGAACTACACCTGTAAAGCTGGTCAATGACCGGAAGAGATCTGGGACCACAGTTCCCAAGGTAAGGCCTAGTTTATGTGTCTCTGTTTCAATGGAGACGGATTGACGCAGCGCCATTATCAAGAGAAACAGCGATAAAGGCTGCTGTGTTTGTTTCCATGTGTTTTTAGAGTATTCTATGAGCTGCACTTCTAAAATAAAGCTTTCCAGCTCAATCAAAACTTACTTTCTGTCATCCATTGCTCCTTGAGTGGGGAATGCGTTCACAAGATAAAGAAAAAAAACTGAAATTAACCTGAAAGAATGCTACAACGGTAGGCAGACCCGCCATAAAAAGTTAGCACCCCGTGCTATCCTAGTCGGTAATTACTTTGCAACACTGAAAACTAACGGAGAACGGAGAGACAGAGACAGAGTACTATAAACAAAAAACATCTCCGTCAATAGGTTTGCGTCTGGGTGCAAAGTTGGTGTCAGAGAAGTGTAAATTAGGCTTTACTGTCGGTAGAACACTAGGCCATAATGGTTTAATATCATACATTGCACGGAACGTACATTGACACGGCTCTACTCTGAGGGGGCTCAAAGTAGAGCCGCTTCTCCTCCACATCAAGAGGAGCCAGTTGAGGTGGCTCGGGCATCTGGTCAGGATGCCTCCTGGACGCCTCACTGGTGAGGTGTTCTGGGCACGTCCTACCGGGAGGAGGCCCAGGGGAAGACCCAGGACTTGCTGGAGGGATTCTGTCTCCCAGCTGGCCTGGGAACGCCTCGGGATTCCTCCCGAGGAGCTGGCCCAAGTGGCCAGGGAGAGGGAAGTCTGGGTCTCTTTGCTTAGGCTACTGCCCCCGCGACCCGACCCCGGATAAGCATAAGATGATGGATTGATGGATGGATGTATTCGTCGTGTTTTGGAGGAAAATTTATGATGAGTTGCATTCCAAGAACACCATACCTACTCTGAAGCATGGGGTTGGAATCATCATGCTTTGCGGGTGCTTTTCTGCCGAAGGGACAGGTAAGACTGCACTGTATTAAGGAGAGGATGAATAAGGCCATGCAATGTAAGAGATTGACTTCCAACATGTCAATGACATGTCAATGACCCGAAGCACACAGCTAGGATAACCAAGAAATGGCTCAGTATGAAGCATAACATTCTGTTTGGTTCTCGAGTGGCCTAGCCAGTCTTCAGACACTAAATCCAGCAGAAAATCTTTTGAGGTAGCTGGAAGTCCCAGTTGTTCTGTGACAGACCCAAAACCTGACAGATCTAGGGTAGATCTGTGTGGAGAAGTGGGCCAAAATCCCTGTTGCAGTGTGTGCAGACCTAATCAAGAACTACAATAAATGCTTGAACTCTGTAATTGCAAATAAAGGCTTCTGTACCAAATATTTACAGAGATTTTCATAGGCGTTCGAATACTTTTGTGCGGCAATTAAAAACAAATAACTTCTTTAAAATCATTTAATATGATTTCCTGATTTAAAAAAATGCTGTCTCACACAGTGGAAATTCACCTACCATGTGAATTTACGATCCCTATGTAATTTCTAAGTAGGTGAGCTTACAAAATTGCAGGGTGCTCAAATACTTATGCTCTTCACTGTATGCATAGGTATGAGTTACTAATGACATAAATGCATCATATTTTATTAAAAGTAATTAAATTCTATTGTATTTGCAAAGTCATTTAGTTCTTGGAGAATCAGCCCTTTGGTTTGTACATTTTATCTTACAATTACTCAAATGTAATTATTAAATTAATTATCTTTCCTCATATGCATCAGAACCATGCAAAATCTTTTTTCTTCCTCTGCAAGCATTTTATGTCTCTCTCTCTCTCTCTCTCTCTCTCTCTCTCTGTCTCTCTCTCTCTCTCTCTCTCTCACTGGTGTTGTATCATAACCTGTTAATATTCTATCTAGTGGTAGACATATTATAAGTAGAAAATAAAAACACTGTTCGAGGTGTTTAAGCCGCTCTTCACACATCCTAAAACCATTTTCCCCCTGAGTTTATACTTAGCACTCAGGCGGAGCCTTTTTACCAGTTTTTAACTGTGAAACACTTTGCCAAAACAACCGTAGAAGCAGAGATTCCAACATCTTTCCTAATTGCCTTAAGCCCTGCCCTTGTGTTTATTATAAAGAAATTCCACAGACACTATATTTTACACATCAGTGAATAAAACCTATTCTTTTGCAGTCAAACACTAGATAATTAATTAATGTTCCCATTAGCTCTTTTCACACAGAGAGGTGATCACCAGACTCCACAGACAATTTAGCTTGGCTCTTTTCCCCAAGATGCTGTTGACACGAGTTCTTCAGGGTGGGAGATTTTCTGCAAGAGATGAGCTCTCACAGCTGGCATCTCGAGGGAAAAGACATGGGCGAGCTTCTTTCCAGGAGGCTGGACATAAGCCGTGGAGATCACTGAGGGTTTTTTTTTTTTTTTACACGTAAGAAGCAGTGGAAAGGGCTACCTGACATCTGGTTTTGGTGTTGATTTTCAAATCACATGTACAATGTTTTAGTACATGTACAGCAGAAAGCGGCATGCACCTCTGCAGATAACAGTATAGTCTCATCAGCATACAAAAATGCTTTAAAATTTGCTGGTTTATTTTTGCTAATCTTTCAGACATTTTACTGCTGGACCCGGGAGGCCGATGCAAGCACAGGCTTTGGAACACTTATAGAGCATCAAAAGAGCAGCAGTGTGTGTATAGATAGGTCTGCTAGTCTAAAAAATAAATGACCGATTTCTTTTTTGTGTTCTGAGTTTGCAACAATATGTGATTTAGTCAGTCTAATAGATATAGTTTGGTTCATTAAAGAAAGATTTTTAAAAAATCAGGAAATAAAAGTAATATAGTGGAAAAATGATCACTGATACACTAATACACTGCTCGAAAAATAAAGGGAACACTTACCACAATGTAACTCCAAGTTAATTACACTTCTGAAATCAAACAGTCCACTTAGGAAGACACTCTGATAGATAATCAATTTCACATGCTGTTGTGAAAATAGAACAGACAGGTGGAAATTATAGGCAATTAGAGAGACCCCCCCCCCGCCCCCCCATAAAGGAGTATTTCTGCAGGTGGTGACCAAAGACTACTTCTCAGTTCCTGCTTTCTGGCTCATGTTTTGGTCACTTTTGAACAACCCACACAAGTGGCTCAGGTACTGCAGCTCATTCAGGATGGCACATAAATCTGAGCTGTGGTAAGAAGGTTTTGTTGCGTCTGTCAGCGTAGTGTTCAGAACATGCAGGTGCAACCAGGAGACAGGCCAGTACACCAGGAGACGGGGAGGTGGATGTAGGAGGGAAACAACCCAGCTGCAGGCCCGCTACCTCCGCCTCTGTGCAAGGAGGAACAGGAGGAGCACAGTCAGAGCCCAGCAGAATGTCCTCCAGTGCGCCACAACTGTTCGTGTATCTGGTGAAATGGTCAGAAACAGTCTCCATGTGGTGGTTGTGTTTACAGCCCAACACCATCCCGGATATTTGGCATTCGCCGGAGAACACAAAGATTGACAAATTCTGCAATGGCAGCCTGTGCTCTTAACAGATGAAAGCAGGTTCACACTGAGCACATGTGACAGAGCTGGAGTCTTGGAGAATGTTCTGCTGCCTGCAAAATCCTCCAGCATGACCGGTTTGATAGTGGGTCAGTAATGTTGTGGTGTGACATTTCTTTGTTGGGCCACACAGCCCTCCATGTGCTCACCAGAGGCAGCCTGACTGCCATTAGGTACCGAAATGAGACCCTCAGACCCCTTGTGCAACCATATGGTAGTGTAGATGGCACTGTGTTCCCCCTAATGCAATACCACGCTAAACCTAATGTGGCTGGAGTGTGTCAGCAGTTGCTGCATGACCACAGAATTTATGCTATGGACTGGCCAACCCGTTCGCCAGACCTGAATCCAATTGCGGTCATCTGGGACATCATGTCTCGTTCCATCCACCGACGCCATGTTGCACCACAGACTGTACAGAAGATGGCAGATGCTGTAGTCCAGGTCTGGGAAGAGATCCCTCTGGAGACCATCCACCGCCTCATCAGGAGGATGTTGAGACGTTGTAGGGAGGTCATACAGGTTCTTAGAGGCCACACACACTACTGAACCTCATTTTGACTTGTTTTAAGGACATTACATTAATTCTGGATCAGCCTGTAGTGTGTTTCTCCACTCTAATTTTGAGTGTGATTCCAAATTCAGATCGCCATGGGTTGATACATTTTATTTCCATTGATAATTTTTGTGTTTTTGTTGTCAGCACATTCAGCTATGTAAATAACAAAGTATTCAATGAGATTATTACTGACAGTGGCTCAGGAGTTATGAGATTGGCTTGTGATCAGAGGGTCGACAGTTTGAACTCCAGCTCTGACTGTCTCAGTCGTGTCTTTGGGCAAGACATTTCACCCATTGTCTACTGGTGGTGGTCAGAGGGTCAGTGGTGCCAGTGTCTGGCAGCCTTGCTTCTGTCAGTGTGCCCCAGGGCACCCGTGGCTACAATGTAGCCTACCATCATCAGTGGGTGTGAATGGGTGAATGATTGAATGTAGTGTAAAGTGCTTAGGGGTAAAGCGCTAAACAAGTACAGACCATTTACCAATATTTAATTCACTCAGATCTAGGATGTGTTATATTGGTGTTCCCTTTTTTTGATCAGTGTATATTACTCCTACTAAAACTTCTTGTAATATTAATAGCAATAATAATAAGCCTGGAGTCCCCTCTTAGTGACAGCTAGTCTTTCCTTAAATTGTTACTTTTACTTATTCTAATGTAAAACAAAATCAATTAAGTAAATGATTAAATAAATAAATCATATTCTATCCATATTTTAACTATACCCGGGTCATGGGGAAGCTGAAGCCTGTCTCAAAGGTTATTGGCTGAGAGGCAGGGCACACCCTGGTACTCTTCTGATCCGTGAGAGAGCACTCAGAATCCGCAAGCAAAGAAGAGAGGTTTGCAAGCGCAGTTTTGATCTGTGCAGAGAGACAGTTTGTGCACAAGCAAAAAATCTGTAATCAAGAAGCATAAAATCTGAGAAGGGTAGAATTACAGTGTTTTGGGCCGATAAAAACTTATTACAGACGGCATTTGTCCTTCCCCGAGCACTCCCTTTCTACGGATGTCCGCTGATGGAGGAAGTGAATATAAATACTGTTGAACGGCTCAGACTGGCTTCAGACTTCTCAGGTTGAGTAAGAAAACCTAATATTTCCTAAAAATAAGGTCCCGGTTGAAAAATACGGAATTCCCCTTTAAAGAAGAACTAACAGGTCTGTGGGAACCTAAATTCTTACTGGTTGATAAGAAATCACATACTTATGTAATGTAATAAAATGGAAATTAATTATTTAAAAATCATCTACTGTGATTTTCTGCATTTTTTTTTATTCTTTCCCTCACAGTTAATGAGTACCTTTTATACATATTATAGACATCTACATGCTTTGTAAGTGAGGGAAAAAAAATCAGCAGTGTATCAAATACTTGTTCTCGCCACTGTACATTACATACATTTATTTGTTGGTTTTCCATTATGAGCGTGTGTGCATGTAAACTACCGATAGTGTCTTGTCAGTTACTCTGTGAGGATGCTTTGCAGCCACAGACATGGATAAACTCTCTGAACCACATGGAAATTATGTTTCAATTTTGTGGCTTTTTGGACGAGTCTGATTTGTGAGGTAATTGAGTATAGGGCACCAATGACTTTTTTTCTGCTGCTTTTACCAGAAGAGTGGAGGGTACAAGACAAGACATCACCACTAGACATGTTTCTGGTTTCTTACGATGCAGTTAACAAGTCAAAGTGTAGACAGTTTGTAAGGACAGATTTGATAGTACCACAGCAATATTAGGTTCAGATTTTGACTGTAGCTCTTCCTCTTTTCTGGCTAACATTTTCTGTACGTAAATATGACATGTATGTATGTTTGACAACCCTGAGCATCCTCATAATGGGACTATCCTACTACAACAGAATGATTTCAGTCTTCAGCAGTTTTGCTAGAACAGACTGCTACTGTAGTAGAAGAAACACTTAGCTGTCTATAGAGGTACTGGTTCAGGGAGGGATCTTTAGCGAATGGCTGCAATGATTCCGACTGAAAAATTGCAAGGGGGTCTGAATACTTTCTGTACCCACTGTATGTTCCGTTTGTTTCTTTATAATCAAATCATGTAAAGCTTCTTGAATTGCTTTGTTGTTGAAAGTGTGCTTTACAAATCAAAATGCCTTGCCTTGCCTTAACATTTTAAGAACGGCAAAGCATTACTGCGTTGTAATAAACAGAAATATAATAACTATGTTAATCTTTATACTAATAAATTGCTGTTGTTCAACCTTGCCTGTATCACCCAATCCCCAAACACAAATAGTTATACATCACAGTGGGAATAACATATTCTAATAAACCTCTTTGCTTTTGATTACAGGCAGCTTCAAATCCCAATCCTGTTGTCACGACAAAAACATCCAACTCTGCTATGCCCAAGATCAACTCATCATCAAGGTGGTCCAAGATAAAGATCGTAACGAAGCAGGCGGGCGACGAATGCATCACAGCGATAGAGATCGTTCCGCCAGTGGAGGGAGCAGAGAGGCATTCAATCCCAATCAGCCGTCCCAGGACTGTGGCAAGAAAGTTTGCGAGCATTGCTAGGAGTCAAGTGAAGAGGAAAAGACAGATGGCTGCAAGAGAAAAGAAAGTGAGTGTTTACACTGAATAAACATGTGGCACAAACAGACTAAGAGTTTAAAATACATATTTCCATAAACTGTGTTAGGTTTATCGGACTTTCGGTGCGTTAACACCGAACATGTTTAAAGCATCGTGGGCATCAGGTTGACGTGTAAAGTCAATGGAGAAGCGCTGACGTGTGTCAGGGGTCTCACACCACTTCAGAAGCAGATTAGCATCATGTAAACGCTTTTTTGCCTAATTTTTTGCCGCATCAAATTAGCGTGAATGAGGCGTTTGACGCACATCAGAAAATACGCGTAATATTTTATTTGGTGCATTTTGTGCATTCGAGCTTGACCAGCGTTTTTGCGTATGCCGCTGGAGTTAAAAAATCTAAATTTCTGCATCAATTCGTGCTGCGTCAACCAATCTGAAGCCTGGTGAAAGGGTGTCAGTGATGCTGTATGATGCATTGAGCCACAGCATCAGTATGATATGGAGAAAATAATGATAAATACCATGGCTAATCACCACAAGCT
The DNA here is from genome assembly GCA_028564705.1 of Apricaphanius iberus. NCBI lineage: Eukaryota > Metazoa > Chordata > Actinopteri > Cyprinodontiformes > Aphaniidae > Apricaphanius > Apricaphanius iberus. The sequence goes on from JAPXFQ010001230.1 coordinate 232,937, forward strand.
ACATGACACCAGCTGTTTTTTATAAAGAGACAGGAATATAAAAAATACATATATTGTAAAGAGGTTAAACTATTTAGACAGGAATGCTCTTAAGAGGTTTGTTGGTGGCTCTTAAAAGAACTGTTGTGGGTGCAAAGGCATCTCTCTCACCACCGCCATGTGAACCATGAACAGCTCCCTCACCTGGACAGCCTCTCTGGAGAGTGGTTGCCCGCAACACAACCCAAGTCTGGCAATGGCCCGCCCCGCTTAAATATTATACAGTACAGACCAGACGTTTGGACACACTTTCTCATTCAGTGCGTTTTCTTTAATTTCTTGACTATTTACATTGTAGATTCTCACTGAAGGCATCTAAACTATGAATGAACACATATGGAATTATGTAGTACTTAATATGTAGTACTATACAAAAATTGTGAAATAACCTGGCCTCCAGAGTAACCGGACCTGAACCCAATCGAGATGATTTGGGGTGAAGGCAAAAGGGCCAACAAGTACTAAGCATCTCTGGGATCTGCTTCAAGACTGTTGGAAAGCCATTTTGGGTGACTACCTCTTCAAGCTAAAGAGAATGCAAACCAGTAATCAGAGCAAAGGCTGGCTGCTTTGAGGAATCTAAAATATAACGTATATGTATTCAGTTATTTCACCCTTTTTGTTTAAGTACACACAGTAATTCCATACAATATGTGTTCATTCATAGTTTTGATGCCCTTAATTGAGAATCTACAATGTAGTCATGAAAATAAAGAAAACACATTGTGAATGAAGTGTGTCCAAATTTTTGGTATGTACTATAAACTTTTACTAAACAGAGACAGATGGACAGCAGCTCAGCATATTAGTTGGTTTCTTGGCGGGCGAAGTTTGGACTTGTGCGGCACAGCAGGCAAGGTTCTGTGACGCAGCGAGGGGTCAGTGTCCGTAGATCCATCTGCCACCGCTTGACTGGATCTTTAGCTCCTCGATCCCCCGCTGGAGCAGGCCCAGCTTCTCTGGAGGCAAGGCTGAACACGTACTGCAGTCAGCTGGTAGACCAGAGTCCACCAGCAGCCACGGCAGCTCCCAGAGTCAAGAGGAGGAGGCCAGCAAACTGCTATGGCGCAGTCCAGGTCAGGGTCCTCCGACGTATTTCCGCCTTCACGCGCGTCCAATTTGCTTTGGGCCCGCGTTGAGATGCGAATATTCAAGCGTCCAACTAGGGGCGTGAAGTGCGATTCTGTTACCTTCTTAAGTTAATAAGTAAGTCTTAAGTAAGACTTAAGACTTTTGCATAAATGTCCTTAGTTTGGAGAATTATCTTTTAATATATGTAATTTTGGTCAAGTTTGTAGACATCCTTGTTCACACGCACCTTTTCAGCTCTGCCCAATGATGTTATCTGAGATCAAGACTTTGTGATGCTCATGCTGAAACATTGTCTTGTTCGTCCACCAAGCTTTCTGTTCCTGGTTTAAATCTATAGATTACTAAACCTAACCTTATTCAATTTCTTTTTTTTTGTAGATGTCATGCATTTTGTTTCTTTTTTTAATTTCATTTTAAATCTGGAAATGATGAGGCACTTTCATTTTTTGTTTTTGTTTTGTCATTTTACAGGACACATCTCCAAGGCTGAGGCTTCTTGTCTCTGAGTGTATTCACAAACTGTAATCTGACATTCTATATTTCTTTTGGAATAACTGTTTTTGTTTCAGGTTATTAAGGGACTGGACTCATTTCACTGTTAATTTTCACCTTCTTCAGCAGCATCTTTAAAAGGTCTTTAGCTGTTGTTCTGGATGATGTGAACACTTGTTATCCAGTTGTTCAAACCATGGAGGCGTTTGATTTCAATTCTTTGCTATGAAATATACGCTTTAATGCATGGCAAAACATTTAACTGACCAAGGTTTGTCTTCTGTTTCTTGAAATACCTTTGGACCTATGTAATGTGTTGGTGGATTTTCTATGGTGTTTCAAAACTGAGGTTTAACAGAAATTGTGAAATCCAACTGAGTGACGAAGGTTATATTACTATGAAATTTGAACATGTAAAAGCCAGTTACCCAATATGTGTGGGTAAGCATTTTAAATTAAAATAGCTGCCGAGGGAGCACTGTATAATAAACATTTATTTGTGTTATTCAATTAGAGCACTGTGCAGTTTGTGTCCCATAGAGACATTATGTTTGAGCAAAGCATCGGGCTGTGTAAACACATATGTGAACAAATGTTGTGATGATCCAATATGGTTTATTCAAATTATATGCGCTATGAAGCTGTGAGTGTAATTTTCCTGCATAAGTACTATTAGTATGCTCTCCGAACCATTAGGGCTAATTGCTAACAACAGTCTGTTAGCTTTCATGGCCTGTACTGCCTTGTTTGATGGTGTTACAGAAAAAAATTGTCACCACGTTCATATTTATTAGTCTTTTTGTTTTTTTCACAACAAAAAGTTTCACATCAACCAAGTTTCAGACAAAGACAGATAGCCTGAATAATAACAAACTGATCTTTTTAAAGGATGATTTCAATTATTAAGAGATGGAAAAACTATCCAAAGCAACCTGGTCCTGTGTTAAAAGATAATAACCACCAAACCTAATAACTGCTTAAGCCCTCTTTGGTCTCAACAAATGTCATCAAGCTGCAGTTTTGTTTGTTACGTCTCTGTTGAATAATTTCGGCATGAATTTAACTTAATTTTTCTGGGGCATCTGTTGCTCACTAGGTAGAATACTTGGCTTGTAATTGCAGGGTTCTCTGTGCGACTTCGGCTTTTACATTTGTGCCCGGCGGGAAGGCACTTTACCCCGAGTTGGCTACCAATCAGAGTATAAAAGTGTGTACATTTGTGAGTTTGAATGTGTGGTTGTGGCTCCAGTGTAAAGCACTAGTCATCATGACTAGAAAAGGGCTTTTTGAGTTCAGTCCATTTACAATATAATTATGCCACAACATTTCAATCAGGTTTTATGTTCGCTTCATTTGTAGTTGGAACTCAGAAATTCTGACACCTAAAAAAAAAAAAAATATGGAACACCCTCCAAGGTAAATGGAACCTACCATAAGTCCAGACTTTGTCTAGGCCAGTCAAAACTCTTGAGTTTGCTAGGTTTTTTTAAGCCATTGAGTGTTGGAAGGAAAGGGTTCTTTTGATTATTGTCCTGCTGTATGACCAAGTATGCTCAAGTGTGAAAAGCTTTTAAAGTACCTTTTTTTAAACCTAGCATTTATTTGTAGCATGCAACAAGTCAATTCAATTCACTTTTATTTATATAGCGCCAATTCTCAACAAATGTTCTCACGGCACTTTACAACAAAAGTAATTTCAATACAATTATACAAAACTTCCCATCAGTTAAACGTTTTCTATGTAAGGAATCCCAGCAGATTGCGATGTGTCATCAACGTGAGGTTCTGCTGGAGGTTTCTTCCTGTTAAAAGGGAGTTTTTCCTCTCCACTGTCGCTTCATGCTTGCTCAGTGTGAGGGATTGCTGAGAAGTCCCGACGCAATCTTCTGTGGTTCTCTAATTTCTAGATTAAACATTGTATTGTAATAAATTTTCTTGTAATGTGCCTTGAGATTACATTTGTTGTGAAATGGTGCTATATAAATAAACTGAATTGAATTGAATTGAATCATGCAGACTCAAACCACAGCTATTCCTCAGCAATCCCTCATACTTAGCAAGCATGTAGCGTAGGTGGAGAGGAAAAAGTCCCCTTTACAAGGAAGAAACCTCCGCATCTAGACACTGAGGGCCCGGGGGGAGAGATGGGGTTACCCGGCAGTATTCCCATGTCCCCCCCCTCTGTTTTAAGTGCACATTAGAACAACACGCAACAGCACCACATTGAGCTGGGGGAGAGAGGCTGGGGGGTCTTTCCACACCCCTGTTCGTTGGACCATCAGGGGTCGGAGCCCGGATAGAACATCACGCCGTCTGGTCGGGGTCCTGGGCTGGTGGGCTGCTCTTGCCGGTGTGGGGGCCTTGGCGGTCTACTTGTCCCCGTCCTGGTGGGCAAAGGGGTCTGTCTCCTGGGTGCAGGGGCAGGGTTCTCTACTGGGGCGTCTGTCCCTGGGCCTGGGAGTATGGAGTATAGTGTACGTATGGGGGGTATGAATGAGGGTATAGCGTCCTTTTTTCGTATGTCCTGTATTTGTAAGAATGTGTACACATGAGAGGGAGGGTACGTATGAGTGTCTCTGTCTGTCTATGTCTACCTGTCAGGTTGGGTGTTTGGCTGCTCTCTGGCCTGATGCATCTTCTTCCCTCCCCGTCACTCCCCGTCGGTGATGGTTGCTCCTGCCCGCTGGTTGACGATGACTCTCGATGCATAGGGCTGGGGGTCCCGGTTGCGGCCCGGCTCGGTCCTGGTGCATGTCGGGCGGGTCCTGGGTGGTCCGGTGTGTCGGGCGGCCGCTGTTTCGGGCCGATGTCCTCCTTGGATTGACTGGGGCACCTCTTATGGGGGTGCCGGGGTTGTAGAATAGGTTGGTGCCGTCCGGTGGATCGGTGGGGACCGTGCCTGGCGCCCAGTCCTCCTGCCGGTTCCAGGACTTCAGCTGGCTGGTCTGTTCACCTGGTGGGGCTGTCCGGCATTGGCTGGGCCCCTGATCTTGGCGCCCCACGTGGGGCGGGATCTGGACCCTGGAGCTGGAAGATCTGGATGTCCAGGTGCCGGCTGGGCGCGGCCTGGGGAGGGCGTACATCCGCTGTGGCTCTTGCTGTGGCTCCCTGGCGTGTGGATGTGTGGAGGCGGGCCGGGTTGTTGGCGGTGGGTATTGGTCCGGGGTGGCGGCGGCGTGTGTTGTCCGTCGGTTGGCTGCGGGTCCTCCTTGCCTGCGGCGGCGGCGGGGGGCCCTTGTCGGCTGGTCCCTGGTTGGGGCCCCGCTGGGGGGCGGGGTGCCCCTGGTCCCCGTGGCCTCCGGTTCCTGGTCCGGGCCCGCCCTGGCGTAGCCGGTTACCGGCGGAGCCCGTGGGCTCGTCACTGCGATCTCTCGGGCCCCAGCATCGCGGCTGGTGGGTGCTCCCCTGGGACTTCCATCTGTTCCTCTCTTGGTGGGTGATCGACCCTGCGCTGATCCGCCTGTGGACTCTGTACTCTGTGGGACGCTGGATGCATACATCTCTTGCCTCCTCCATGTCTGTGCCGATTCCTGTAGGACGGATTGACGGTTCCTTACACCAGCTATCAATCACTTGCATGGGGAAACCTTATTCAGACCTGCATGCTCGCACACACATAGGTGTGGGGACATAGGTGAGGACGGACATATCTTAAGCTGAGGTTATCATCATTAGTTAGTTGTTCACAGGAGCTTACCAGAAACATTTGTATTATGTTCATTAATCAATGCTTGTGTGTAGTGAATGTATAATTCTTTGTTTATTCTACCAGATCCGAACTATTGGTTTGGTTCTGTACAGTTTGTTGTTTTTGTTTTGTATTACTGTTTCTCTGCCGTCCGGCAGAGGTGGAGGACTGGGATGTTTTCTTGTGTTCTTTATTTGCCTCCCTGTCTTGTGTCGTCGGTTCGCCCCTCTGTTGGTCCGGTTTCTTTTCTTCACCTTCTTCCTTTCTCCCTTCTTGTCTCAGTTTAATGTCCATGACGTCAGGAAATTGAACCCACAGTAATCACTAATAAAAATTTTTCATACATATACATCAAGTGGCGTACTACAGCGAAGCTGTAATACTCTGCTTGGGAAAGTAAAACTGTTGGGCTTGTACTTGGTACTCAGACACCAATTCTGAGTAGCATACTGCTAGACAGGACACGTTAAAAAAAAAAAAAAAAAAAAAAAAAAAAGGAAGAAACCTCCGGCAGAACCTGGCTCAGTACAAGCGGTCATCTGCCACGACTGTCTGGGGGTCTGAGAAAACAGAGAAGAGACAGCATGGAGGATGCTCGGTGACTTTGAGCATCATCTGGACCGATGTTCCCCATCCAACAGGGGACATTGTAGTTGAGCAGGGTACCAGACCATACGGAGCTTCTATGCGGAAAAAAATACTGAGAGAAAACTGCGTCAACAATCACAATAACAGCAGAAAAAATATATCTGGAGTGTGGTAGAAGAAAAAAGTAGAAGAGAGAAGAAAAGTGGTCCGTCTGTCCTCCAACAGAGGCCAGCATACCTGCAAAAATAGTTCAGGATAACCTAAGCAACTAACTATAAGCTTTATCAAAAAGGACGGTTTTATGCCTAGTCATGAAAACACACAGAGTATCTGCCTCACGGACTTAAACTGGGAGCTAGTTCCACAGGAGAGGAGCCTGATAACTAAAAGATCTGCCTCCCATTCTATTTTTGGAAATCCTATGAACTACCAGTAGACCTGCATTCTGAGAACGAAGTGCTCTGTTAGGAACATATTAAAACAATCAGATCTCTGATGTACGATGGAGCTTGAATATTAAGGGCTTTATAAGTAAGGAGGATCTTAAACTCTATTCTGAATTTAACAGGGAGCCAGTGGAGAGAAGTCAAAACAGGATTAATGTGATCTCTCTTTTTAATATTAATCAGCACTCTTGGTGCAGCATTTTGGATGAACTGAAGGTTTTGAATTGCATTTTGAGGACTTCCTGATAATAAGGAATTACAGTATTCCAGCCTTGAAGTAACGAATGCATGGACTAGTTCCTCTGCATCACTCCTGGACAAGATGTTTCTAATTTTAGCAATATTCCGGAGGTGAAAGAAAGAAATCTTAGAAACTTGTTTAATGTGGGATTTAAATGTAATTTCTTGGTCAAAAATTACACTGAGGTTCTTTACATCATTACAAGAGGCCAAATGAATGCCATCCAGATGAAGTGATTGATTTAGCAGTTTCCTTTTTAAATGTTCTGGTCCAAAGACAGAAACTTATGTCTTGTCTGAATTCAAAAATAGAAAATTCAGAGTCATCCAGGTTTTTATGTCTTCCAGACATAAGGCATTATTTGCCTCAAAACTCCTTCATTTCACCAATGTATTTTTGTTGATGTTGTATGAATTGGACGTGCTTTGTTGTAGTCTTCCAGGGCTTTTATAGGCATTTATTCCAAAGGATGTCAACTTACAACAAACTGCGATTTCAATAACGTCACTGCTCTGCGCCATTGGAGTTGTCGTGAAACCATAGACTGTATATATAATAGACAAACCCTCGTTGACGTCAACCATAGGTATCTGAAGAGCAAAAATGAAGCCAACTGGGCGGTTCCCACCACCGCCATCTTGTCCGCGTGTAGCTGAGAGTGGCGCTGTGAGGCTGGGGATGGAGGGTTAACGCTCTGAGCCGACATAGCTACAAGCTAATCAGAAGCTAGTCGGGAGCTAACTGAAGCTAACGTAGGCTGCAGCTGGTTTCAGCCAGAAGACCGCGGTTAAGAGACTTTTATCCCGTTTTTCAACAACGATCACTTGAGACCCAGAAACATCTCGAGTAGAGGAAATATATCGATATAATAGGCCCAAATGGGTCGGGTCAATCCTGCTTAATATGGTGTTATTTCCATTACCATTGGTGGAGGGTGAGGACATAGACGGGCTCATCCAGCAAAAAGCAGTCACAAAGTCATCATGAAATGATGACTTTGTATCTATGAGAGTATCTTTGTTTCAGATACTCTCAAACAATAAAAGGCTTTTGACTCACCTCACATCTCAGACATCCATTAGTTCATGCTTCCAGCTGTGTTCCTCACACCAGTACTGATCTAACCAGCCATCATCCAGTCTGTCTAGAGTCAGACTCTGTATGTAGTCTTCCAGCCTGATCTAGCCATCTCCCGCTCTGGATGCTGCGGTTTATCGGTCCTGCCGACTTTGCTGCTCTGCTGCTACCCGACCAGTTGCCAGCTCCAACTCGCGTGTAGAAAGAAATGAAAGCTGCAACCAGAACAGCATTTCTCTCGGCCACCTGACAGACCCCCCCCCACAGCTGGTGAAGCTTCAGCCGGTATGAAGCCTCCCCCCAAAGCAGAAACTTTTGGGACAGTCTGTTACTGTAATCAACGCCACAGCAAGCCGTCTTTGTCCAATAATTGCAGATTAACATCCAAAACCGAATAAAAACGGCAGAGGCAACTGATATTGGACTTCAGAAACACCAAATGACTGAAGTCTTTACGTTAGTCCCAGGCTGTGAAGAGCTTCCCCACAAGCAGAGGGGGACAGCAGTCTACGGAGCAAGCCATTAACTACCGTTAGCCACCAGCGTTAGCCTAGATGGACACGCCCCTAATTATTCAGAATTTCGAGATTAAATTATAAATAAACGGAGAAGTTAGAAAACAAATTCACCCCCCTCAAGTTGTCATGATGGTAAACCTGAACTATCTAACCTAAAATGGTTTGTTGAACCAGGCTGTAAAAATGTTTATTTTTGCTCTCAAGTTGGCCTTTTTAACATGGGAGTCAATGAGAAATTTCTCCTTTTTGGAGCCAGCCCCCAGCGGACGAGGGCTGAACTGCAATTTTTTCCACATCCGGGTTGGCTTCACATTCTGCGGGCGGAGTTTGCCCCTTGAGTGAAACATGGAATGAGCCTTTTAATTCTTTTGGGTCAACAGTGGTTCCTGCTTTTGGAATTTTAGTATTTTTATCAAGTCTCTGTTTCTTACTGTTGAATCTTAACCTCTGACCTTAAAGCCGCTGTATTACACAAAGATGTATTTTTATTTTAATTCAACATCAAAATTTGCCGGTCAGTGTGACTTGTATAGAAGTCTATGGAAGGAAGGCGGGACCTAAGAAAAATAACAAATGTTATGGAGCACTAGCCTTTTATCATAGTACTGAACCCCACCATCATTTTAAGAATATATAAAACTTTGGTCAATAAATAAATGCTCCGAACTGCATTTTTAACTGAGGGATTGTAGGGAAGCGTTTTTGTTGTACTGGGTTCTGTGTCCTCCTAGATGAGTCATTGAGAAGGTTCTAGAAGTTCCAAGAGTCTGATCTGTCACTTTTTGAGATATGTTATCCTACTTTATGTTTTCAGATAGTTTCTAAAGTGTATTTTTAATTCTGCAGGTCTGGTAGCAATTGAACTGGATTTAGACAGTAAAATTAGAGCCAAAAATATGGTTAATATAACCGGATTCATGGTTTAACAAGGGGAGGCATTTTTGCTTTACATCAGACCAGGTTGGAATGGATAATTTTTTTCCCTGCATTATTTAAAAACACATTGCTTCCATATACTCAGATTTTCTTTGTCAGTAAAGAAAGCTCCATATTTAGAAGTGACAAAAAAAAATTATTTTCACGCATGTAATGCTACAACAAATCTATTACAATGTCGTGTGTTTTTCATTGTTGCCCTCTAGAAACAAAAAAAAAACATAGGATTAGGTTACTGGGGAAATTGGATACAAACACATGCATCTCAGCACTGAAAAATAGAGAATGTGTCAACATCACAAATGGTGCTTGATTAAATCTAAGTTATTCAGCCACAAAAAGCAATTTATCCTGCATCCTTAGCTACTTGCCTAACAGTTGGCAACATTGGGCAAGAGGAAGGCAACAAGTACGATGTTTTTGTATGCCAGCAGGAAAAAAAATGGTGGAGCTGCAGTATGTCCAGTTCTGGCCCTACCATCTGTGTTGACGCTATTACCAGCATATGTGGCCTCATATTTCAGAAGAAGGTGGAAATTTTACATATTCGCTCACATGACGCCTCACAATAAGAAGATTTTTAGTTTCTTTCTGTGAACAACATTTCTTCCCTACATTCTGGTTCATAGACAGTGTCTGTTGTATAAATACAAATGTTGTGTTAACTGGTAACGCAGTAGGTTCCTCTCTGTTGGCCCTGTGAAGGAAGATCTTCTAACCTAGAGATATGCCCTATTTCTCACCCCACACTTTTACAACCCTGAACCAGATTTGTGGTAGCCCTGTGCTACAATACACATAAGTAGACCACTAAGAAAATAATTTATTTATTTTAATAGAAATGTCTAAAGCAATCTTTTGTTTCAGAATATTACAATACATGGAATTTGAAATGTAATATTTTTATTAAACGAACACCTTAAAACTATAGAGGTATAGAAGAGTATTTCTTTTCCTAAATTATATGGGTCTAAAGTATAAATATTGAGTAAAGTGACAGCTCTATCCACTTTTGCACACGTTAGACCCTGAGTAATGAATTGTGACTTGAGCTTTACTGTAGCTCAATCTGTTGCAATGTTGCCTTTCACCTATTTGACCTTGGTTCAATTACCAGACCAGCAGTGTTCTACGTGTGTATTTGTAAGTTGTACTTAGGTGTGTGATTTGATGTCCTGTGTGTCTCTCAACAGTTTCTGAATAATGTCTATTGAAGGAATCCAAATTACTTGTTGCAATTATTGCTTCTAGTGAATTTTAGGAGAAACACTTGAGAAAGAAATCAGACGAAACTAAAAACAGATTCAGAGTCAAAACGAAAATCACATTCTTGTTTCCTGAGTTTCAAAAGTGATGCATCAGAGCATCAAATTTTGGGTTTTCAAATTTTGAGCTTATCTCTTTCTCCTATGGCACCCTTAGGAGAAGTAATTAAGAAATAAATGATCACAGAATGATACAAATATGAGATGCTCAGCTGATCTCAAGAGACGAGATTGAACAACAAATAAGCAACACATCTTTCCTATGGGCAGCTATAGGTGATCAACTCAATTCAACTTATATAGCACCAATTCACAACAGGGCACTTTATGAGAAAAGTAATTTCAATACAATTATACAAACATCCAAATTAGTAAAATATATATCCCTGAAAGAAATTACTGTTATTAAGTGTTATGTCCAATATTTTACGAGACAGGGAAGTGCCAGTTTTAAATTATATATTCCAAAACGAGGGTTGAATTGTCTGCTACTTATTAGGTTTGACAGAAAATTAAATATTCTGACATTAAGATTCTTTTTTTTACTAGAAAAAAAAACAGATTGCCACAGTATCCAAAAAATGGTGTAGAATACTGAGTATTTTTCCCAATATCTTCCATGATAAAATGTTAAACTTGAGAGGGCTATGAGGGGAAAAAAGTTAAATATCCGATACCATTTTTTATACTATAGCAACATTTTTGAATGTACAGAGTTGTTCCTAGTTGAGAGCAAAAATTATTGACTACAACATAACAGTTTCAACTTCTTATTTATGGAAACACCAATAAGTAGTATAAATGAAGCCATTACTTATAGAATATATATCATTTTAAAAGCTCCCTTCAATGCATGATAAGAAACAACACAAGATAAAACTGTATCTTGTATAAGTGCTTTTAAGTATCTCCCTCTAATATAGTTCTGCGGTTATTTTACTGCCTATCTATAGTTTGCCACTTTGTGCTTCTTTGTGCTGAATGTTATTGCAGAGCTGCAGCTGGATGAAATGCAACAGTTTGGGCAAATGCAAACAGGTTCATTTATAGAAATTTATAGATTTGGATGCAAATGAGAGTCTCTGAACAATTAATAGCCTATTATTGATTGTATTGAGATAAAGTTTGGACACACCTTCTCATTCAATGAGTTTCCTTTATTTTCATGACTTCATTGAGGATTTTCAATTAAGGGCATCAAAACTACGAATGAACATATCAATCCATCCATTTTCTGAACCGCCTATTCCTCAAGGGGTCGCAGGGGGGCTGGTGCCTATCTCCAGCTGTCGACGGACAGGGTACACCCTGGACAGGTTGCCAGTCCATCACAGGGCCACATAGAGAATGACAGGACAAACAACCATGCATGCAACGCCCACACCTAGGGACAATTTAGAGTTGTCAATTAACTTGACAGTCATGTTTTTGCTCTGATTACTGCTTTGCATTCTCTTGAACTTCAAGAGGTAGTCACCCGAAATGGTTTTCCAACAGTCTTGACGGAGTTCCCAGAGATGCTTAGTACTTGGGGTTCAGATCCGGTGACTCTGGAGGCCAGGTTATTTCAAACTTTTTTGTTAAAGTACTACATAATTCCATTAGTGTTCATTCATAGTTTTGATGTCTTCAGTGAGAATCTACAATGTAAATAGTCACGAAAATACAGAAAACGCACTGAATGAGAAGGTGTGTCAAAACCTCTGGCCTATAATGTACATCATTGATGATACTAACAGTCTAGTATTGCCTTAAGACAATATAAAATATACTCACTCAGAAAAAGACACCTGCACCAAGACATTGGGTGGAAAGATGCCTACCCGAGCGGCGCAGGGACGAAAAAAACGCGGCATTAATACTTTTATGTTTTAAACCCCACAAAGGTTGAACTTTAAGAGTATTTGATCTTCTTTAAAGTCTTGTAGCAATTTAAAGTATTTTTATTGGCTTCTTATTGTTTTCCCTCTATTTCAAAAGGAGTGCATCACTCAATTAATGCATTGTAGAAATGTGACAAACCAGAAACGGGTTTGCTGCAGAGCAACACGGTACTGTGTTGAGTTTGGGGTGTATAAAGCGTGCATGGATGTTCAGTAGCATACCTGGACCTCTAAACTGTATTTTATACACGACTGCAGAAGTAGGACGGGATTTTGACAAAGGGCTGAGCTCACGACTACACAGTGGCGCAGTCTCTTCATGATTTTATCAACAAAAGAACATCTGTGTCTGCATCATTGTTGTGACTGTGCTATCGCACAGTTGATCCATCATGCTGTGATGGCACTGGAGACTTTATTTATTTATTAAGAAAGTCTATGAATACATGCATTACCGCACTATATTGGTTTTTCCTATCCCCACTTTATATAGCCTTTTTCTGGGTGGTATTGGGTTTATCTTATTTTGCATTTTTCATTCAAACTGTGGATAAAAGAAAGCCCAACGTCAATCTCCATCGCAAAAAGACATGGGAAATGCACACACTTAATCCTACAGGGCTGTGTATAACTACTGCATTCCCCCTGCAATTCAGTAAATCCACTATTTTACAAACGCATACATTTTCTGTGGCCAGTTCTTGTTTTAAATTATTGTTCAGGTCAGTTAAAGAGCGATGTATCTCTCTGGTCCTGTGCCATCTATATGCCTAATTTTTGTTCCTGTTTGTTAAGGGCATGCCTTTCAGATACAGCTTAATTTTCAAAGACACTATATTTTGGACTCTTTATGTACTTTGTGGCCTGACAAGAATCTGCCTGTTTTTCCGTGAGAAGTCCCCACTGCCTGATCTGGACATGAAATCTTCTTTCGAAGTAAATCCTGCATAAATCGACTGAGGTTCTTTATGTGTACCAATTTATGTTTGAATGAAAGCATTCCTTCTAGCTGTAACTCTTTGCTAGCGTACTCTGCCATGCTCCATCAGAAATCACAGTTTCTTCCCATCTAACTGTTACTTTAGGCATTCAGATGCAACTAAAGAAGGCAAACCAATTATGCATCTTTGCAACAAGCTCTGGTTTGGTAATTAAAGCTGGAATCTAAAATTGGGTATTTTCAGTTATGTGAAGACAGAACACAGAAATAGAGGACTTTTTTGTGCTTGAATAATTCATGCATCTCTGTTGAAAGTAAATCTGTTTGCAAATGTTTGGGTTGAATACAAGGAGGTGAGGGCATTCAGGCTTTTTATTCATATAACTCTGAGTCATGTGTCCTTCCAAAGCTGAAGTTCACATATAGTTGAAACCAAATATATATTCAGTGTAAATATACATTTCTCTCTCCTTTATATTAAATCAGACTAAGCTTTTCATATTTTAGGTGAGATAGAAAACTAGAATTCCTGAATAATAATACAGTGATCTTTTGAGTTCCCTTTTCCCCAACTTTCTTCAAAATTCTGAATCTACATGCTTTTAGACGATGTGAATCTGGTCCACTTTTTTTGGTTTTGTTGAACAAGCTTTTCACAATAGTTTGCTGGAACTTTGGCCCATTCCTTCTGACCGAATCTGTCTCCTCCACCTATACCTTTTAAACTGTCTACTGATCAGGACCTTTTCACGGCTACTCCAAAACATTGACTTGGGAATGATGGCATTCGTTTTTTGTTCAACAGCCTTTTCCCTCCACATGATGATTCCACCACTGTACTTTACAGTTACAATTATGTTTCTCAGGCTTCACATCACAGTGTAATGATCACCAGATTTGCCAGTTCTTATTTTTTGTCATCAGACCACAGGACAAATCTACAAAACTACAGGTTCTTGTCCATGAGTGTATTTACCAGCTGTATTTTTGTGTTGTTATTGGAGTAATGGCTTCTTATTCTCTGAGCAATAATTCAGCCCATGTTAGTACAGAACTTCAAGGCACATCTTCACTAGGTCTTTAGCTTTTATTCTGGAATTTATTCCAACATTTCAGAACAGAATCTGAGACAGAACCGGTCTCTTTCCTGAACTATTTGACAACTCTACATCCCCATGCTCTTAATATTTGCACATATTTATTTGAACAGATGAATGTAGAACCTTCTGGTAAGAGGAAATTGGAACCGAGGCTGGACCAAACTTGTTGGATATCCTACATTTTTTTCTTTTGGTCTCCTGATCTTGTGATTAATTATTTTGATTATTTTCATTATGTTGAACAGGGCTTGAGATGTTGCTTTAGGGGAGACCGGACCTGGTTACCACATTGCTTATTACAGTACCCCTGGGTGGACACTGGTTTAGTTTTTGTATCAAACAATTTGCTCATTAATATGCTAATTTTTAACTATTGATCTTTTTATTTGAACACACAACACTGAGATGAGGATACATGTTTTATGGTTCAAATAAATTTTTCATGTGGGTGTTATGTCTATATTAAAAGTTTGTGAGTTATTAGCTTTTAAAAACAAAATAATTAATCAAAAAGACATTTTGATTTGAACAGACATTTATTAAGCTTGCTAAAGCCATGTGTTAGCTAGCTAAGATTTGTTGGTTGTCTCACTGCTCTGTGAGATAGGGTTGAAGCTAGAGATGCAACAATATGATACAGATACTTGGATCTGAGTACTTGCCGATACCGGGTACAGATACCAATACTTCTACCACCCAAAAAAATGTAATGAAATGGAAAACAGGCTTTATTTTCTTATCTGCTTCTGACAAGAAATTATGGTGAATTATATAAAAAAATGACCAAAAAACTGCAATTTCAAGTGAAACATAAACTTAATCTGTTCAATTACTGTAGAGTTACCGCATTTTAAGTATTGGTTTATTGTTTTTCCACTTGTACCTTCTTGGGTCAGCTCTACTCGGCCCTACTTGGCTTTACTTGGCCCTGGTTGTAGGGACGAGAACAGCTGGGACCATCTCCAGTGGTTGGGCTCATCATATGGTGGGGGGTCCCAGAGTTTCTAGTTACACAAGGCATTTACCTTTTGTTGTGTCCAGATGAAGCGCTATGAAAAGGTGTATGTTAAAACTGCTAAAACAAATCCTACAATTAAATTTGATTTGATATGATTAACATTAAATGGTGTGCCGTAACATAACATCATAGCAACCTCAACAACTGTATTTAGAAGAATCAGAATCAGAATCAGAATCTGCTTTAATGGCCAAGTATGACACATACAAGGAATTTGACTCCGGCAACTTTTCTCTCCAGTACAGAACTTAAATAAGTGAAATTAAAAAATGGAAAAAAAAATAAATAAAAATAAAAATAAAGGATAATATATACACCAAACCAGGGTTATTGTACAGTAAGTATATACAGCAGTGCAGAGTTTTAGTTTATTGTTCATGTGAATGGACTCACACTCTGTGACTATTCAGAGTTCATCAGAGCGACAGCCTGGGGGAAGAAACTGTTCTTGTGTCGGGTGGTTTTGGCGTACAGCGCTCTGTAACGCCGGCCTGAGGGGAGGAGCCTAAACAGATTGTGGCCAGGGTGTGAGGGGTCAGTGGTGATTTTTCTGGCCCGCTTCCTGACCCTGGCCCGGAATAGGTCCTCAATGGCCTCAATGGAGGGAAGATCAGTACATATGATCCTCTCTGAGGACCTGACTGTTCTCTGCAGTCTGTCCCTGTCTTGCCTGGTGGCGGATCCGAAACCAGACAGAGATGGATGAGGTCAGGACAGACTGGACTATTGCTGTGTAGAATATGGTCAGCAGTTCCTGAGGCAGGTTGAACTTTCTGAGCTGACGCAGAAAGTACAGCCTTTGCTGGACCTTCTTCCTTATAGAGTCAATGTGGGAGGTCCACTTCAGGTCCCGTGTGATGGTGGATCCTAGGAACCTGAAAGACTCCACTGTGGGGACTGGCCTGTTGGTGATTATGAGAGGAGATGTTGCAGGGGGTCTCTTCCTGAAGTCGACTGTCATCTCCACAGTTTTGAGCGGGTTTAGCTCCAGGTGGTTCTGACTGCACCAGAGGACCAGATGTTCCACCTCCTTTCTGTATGCAGACTCGTCGCCGTCACGGATGAGTCCAATGACGGTGGTGTCATCTGCAAACTTCAGGAGTTTCACAGAAGGGTCTCTTGACGTGCAATCAGTGGTGTAAAGGGAGAAAAGCAGTGGGGAGAGAACACATCTCTGGGGGGCGCCGATGCTGAGGGACCGGGTGCTGGATATGAAGTTACCCAGTTTCACCTGCTGCCTCCTGTCAGTCAGGAAACTGGTAATGCACTGACAGGTGGAGGGAGGCACGGTGAGCTGGGACAGTTTTTGGTGGAGGAGCTCTGGGACGATGGTGTTGAATGCAGAGCTGAAGTCCATAAACAGGACCCGAGCGTAGGTACCTGCAGAGTCTAGGTGTTGCAGGATGTAGTGGAGAGCCATGTTGACTGCGTCATCCACTGACCTGTTTGCTCTATAGGCGAACTGCAGGGGGTCTAGCAGGGGATCCGTGATTTCCTTCAGGTGGGACAGCACCAGTCGCTCAAAGGATTTCATGACCACAGATATCAGGGCGACTGGTCTGTAGTCATTTAATCCTGTGACAGGGGACTTCTTGGGAACCGGGATGATGGTGGAGCGTTTGAGGCAGGAGGGGACCTCACACAGCTCCAGGGAGTTATTGAAGATCTGAGTGAAGATGGGAGCCAGCTGTTCAGCACAGACTTTCAGACAGGACGGAGACACTCCATCAGGACCTGATGCCTTCTTAATCCTCTGTCTCTGAAATAGTTGCCGCACATCCTGTTCACAGATCGTCAGCGCAGGCAGGGGGTCAGGTATGGGTATGGTTTGGGGTGATGCTAGGCCTTTTGTGATGGAGATGGTGGGGGAGGTGGAAGGTGTGAAAGTTGTTTCAAACCTGGAGAAAAAGTCATTGAGGTCCTCAGCCAGGCGGGGGCTCCCCACAGGGTGGGGGGATGGTCTCCTGTAGTTGGTGATGGTCTGCAGGATCTTCCAAACTGCAGAAGAGTCGTTGGCAGAAAAACGCTCCTTCAGCTTTGCACTGTAGTTCCTTTTTGCTGCCTTGATCTCCTTTGTCAGCTTGTTCCTGGCCTGCTTGTACAGGTCCCGATCCCCACTCCTGTAGGCCTCCTCCTTGTCCTGGCGTAGCCGTCTCAGTTCTGCAGTGAACCATGGTTTATTGTTGTTGAATGTGCAGAAGGTTTTGGTCTGCACACACATGTCCTCACAAAAGCTGATGTAAGATGTCACAGTGTCAGTCAGTTCGTCCAGGTCTGAGGTTGCTGCTTCAAAGACGTTCCAATCAGTGCAGTCAAAGCAGGCCTGTAACTGCATCTTTGACTCATCTGTCCATCTCTTCACAGTTCTTACTACAGGCTTAGCAGATTTCAGCTTCTGCTTGTAAGATGGGATGAGGTGGACCAGGCAGTGGTCAGAAAGTCCCAAAGCAGCACGGGGGACAGAGCGATATGCATTCTTTATTGTGGTGTAGCAGTGGTCCAAAGTGTTCATGTCCCGGGTGGGACACGTCACGTGTTGTCTATATTTAGGCAGTTCAAGTTTGAGATTTGCTCTATTAAAATCCCCGAGAATGATTAGCAGAGAGTCCGGGTGAGTTTTCTCCACGTCTGTGATCTGGTCGGCGAGGTGATGTAACGCGTCCGTTACGCAAGCCTGCGGTGGAATGTATACAGCGACCAGCACAAACGAGGCGAACTCCCGCGGTGAATAAAATGGTTTACAGTTTATGAAGAAAGACTCTAGGTGAGGGCTGCATGTCTTCTTTAACACTGTGACATCTGTACACCAACCTTCGTTAAGGTAGAAACACGTTCCTCCTCCCTTTGACTTCCCAGACAGTTCCGCGCAGCGGTCCGCTCGGAACAGCTGGAAGCGCGGCAGCTGTAGTGCGCTGTCCGGGATGTGTTCACTGGACCAGGTTTCAGTGAAGCAAAAGGCGGCAGAACGACGAAAGTCTGAGTTCTTGGATAGGAGAAGGAGCAATTCATCCATTTTTTTAGGCAGAGAGCGAACGTTCCCCAGGTGTATGGATGGGAGAGCGGTGCGTAATCCCCGCTGTCGCAATTTAACGAGCACACCAGCTCTTTTCCCACGCCGGCGTCTCCGTCTAAATCCACAGAGCGCTGCTGCTCCTCCAGTCAGAATCTCCATAAAGTAGTCTGGTTGATTAAAAACCGGTGAAAAAAGTCCGGCACTGGATAGCCCTATTTGTAGGATTTCCTCTCTGCTCATTTTAATAGCAGAGGGAGTGCAGAAAACTACGCAAAAAAGTAAAATTGTAACAAGTACTAGGGAGCGAAGTACCGAGGCGTCCATCCGCCACGCCATCTTAGATCAATAAGATGATCTAAGATAATATAAGAATAACTTTAACATGGGTTTGCTGAATCCATAGCAGTTTGTGTATTTTACTTCCTATCCATCTTTACAAATGTCATTTTCCCCAGGGATCCACAACCTATGGCTGTGTGCTGCATACTCTAAAAATAGAAATAAATTGAGGTTCTAAACTAATTTTACTTTATAGCAGCCAGGGCAAATGTTGTTATCTGATTGGAAAAGGTTGCTAATCCCTGATTTATTGGATAGGTCGTATTCATCTTTTGCGGGAGATAAAAACACACGCTTCGTTTTACAAAAATAGAAGCCAGCAATGCAGGCTGTCACAAATGCAATTAAAGCTTTGCCTGCAAAGGCCAGAACATGAGTAATTTGACCAAACACTTTGCTAAAATACACCAACTACAAACAAATTTTTTTGACCGCCTAGGTGCTGCAGCAGGATGAAACGATACAGAAAATGGATGGGTGGATGTTAAATTGTTGTTCCCAGGGCTTGTTTTGCACTATACACTTTAGCATTCAAAATCTTTTATTTTGCTTCTTAATTGCACTGCTTTATTGAGAAGTTATGTTTGATATTTTTTATTTGAATACGTTAAACTTCTTTAAATAGACATCATATTTTTAGTTTTTGATATATAAAATATTTTATTTATATAGTGTTTTTATTAAGTTATTAATTTCTTAATTTTTATTTTGTAGCTATTTATTTTCTGTGCTTTGCTGTTCAAATTATTACAAAATAAAACAATTATAGTTTATTATTTGTGTTTTCCCCTTTTATTTTAGTCTTTAAAAAAAAAAGTACAGATAAGGATACCGATAAAGTACCGGATCGATAAGGCACTGGTGAAACCATACGGTTAAGAGTAGTATTAACGATAAATACTTAACGATACCCATCCCACCAACCAGTGTATGCTAAGATGAAATTACAAATCACAATGCAAAGCAGATAACTTACACATTTTTATTCCAGAGGCATAGAAAAAGTTCAGAAACAAAAATCCAGTTGCACATGCCTGTGGGTCATAGTGTAAATAATTTTTCTCAGCAGCCCAGAAAAGTTTGATCAAATGCAGCACTCCCTTCGTAAGCAGCTTCCTGCTCCCATCCATCAGACGAACAAAAGTGTTGATTCTGCTGTGCCTGATACTGTTTGTATGCAGTGATTAATGATTGGTTGTCTTTGGAGATCCTATTCCCCCTGCCAAGACAAAAATGACAAATTGAAGTGGTTAAATAAAATCCAGTTTAAAAACAATTTTACGTATTAATTGAACAAAGCCGCTGCATAGAAAGAATCATCTTTTACTGTTCCACACAGGGGAAATTCAGCTTTAACATCAGCAAAATGACAAGAAATAAAGAAAAATTTAATTCCATGGAGAAAAGTATAACAAAATAAATAAAAAATACTATACGTACATTAGGGATAAAATTACAGAAGTAATGCACAATTATTAAAAATAAAAATGTCTCACACATTATTTCAGGATTGTGCAACTGAGCAGGATAAGGTAAAAATATTTCCAGAATGTGCATGTGTAGCATGAATGTTTTGAAGTTTGCAAGAACAATGTTATTATTCTGAGCAAACCAGTGTGCTGATTGGACTTTTAAAGTACTATGCTCATACTGCATTTAAACACATGCACTTTAGGAATTCAAATTAAAGAACAGAGACACAAATATACTTTACTGTACATGCAGAAAATGTAAGTGGGAAAATGCATGCTAACGAAGAAAAAAAATTGTAGCATCAGAGCACATATAGATAATTGATAACAAAAACACAGTCATAATGAAGATGGTATTTTCCTATATTTAGTGAATAAAATATACAAGCAGCATGACCTTTGATTCTCACCGAGGGCTATGAGACAGCTACATAATAACCTGCATGGTCTCGGCTCAGACGACCTGGTCCGGTTTTTAGCCTCATACAGTCTGGAAGGAGAGGCTGGTAAGCTTTGGAGGGTCCAAATTCAGCTAAGACTAACCCTCACATGTTGGAAGAGACTCTATAAGAAAAGACAAACCCTAACTTCAGCACAAAAACACTGTGCAGTAGAATAGCAAATAGTGAAAAAGCTTCGATGCTAATTAGCTATCCTGACGTCAGCTTTACTTTCTTTGTTCACCATGTGTTTAAAACATTTGGTAACGTGTGATTAAAGTCACACAAAACAAAAACAACTCACCATCATTCCTTGTCAGCTCCTTGAAAACCCTCTCACAGCCAGTAGCTTCATACAGCTTCCACCGAATCTTCATTCAGCCAACAAGCTCAGAAACGCTGCACCTCCGATTGGATCAGGGCACTGTTTTTTGGTGTTGTCATTGTTCTTTAGCAAACACTAAACAAATCCACTCGCTGTAGTGAGGTTTAAAAATGGCGGTCTGATTGTTGTTAAAAAATGCTGTCATGTTGCCCAGTCAGTGACTCCACCCTCTAGCCAATCAGTGACTGACAGCCGTTTGACATCGCTTTTCAGTCACTGCTTGGCCCTCTTGGAACCGCCGACACCAGATACCAAAAATGTTAACGGTTTGGTGCGACACAGCCAGACTTCTGCCAGTGCAAAAACAATGGTACCAAGGCTGAGTCGTACCATGCCGGGCCGAGTATGTATTTGTGGCAAAACACCATAACTGATACTGATACGAGGACATTAGAAGAGTTTCTGTCCTGATACCCTATGGTGGTATCGTTGCATCCCTAGTTGAAGTAGTATTTTTTCTGTTTATATTGCAGGCAGATTAAACAGAAATTTCAATTTTGTCTGCGAGAGTTCATCTTCTGATGGATTTTTGTACTTTAAAAAAAGGCTGAATGGCCTAGTTTGAACTAATAGTTTGAAATATCAATTGGGGAAACATTGTCTTTAATAGTCGATAACCTTGAATCAAAATAAATTGAAAAAAAGAAAGGTAGGTTTAAATAAAGCCCAGAGCCTCTGCTTTTATTTAATCTTCAAATGGCTCCTGAAATATGTTTGGGTGATGAGCAACATAAACTGGAGTAAAAAGTGAGACAATCAGCCTTGCTCTCCCATAAAAAAACACATCCGGTGTCTACATTTTCATAAGGCACATTATTCAGTGTACATAGGAACATGTTTTAAACCATATTTGAAATTATGATAAAACATGACAAAATAACCCCTTGTGTTGTAAAGAAATTAGTGGGGCTCTTTCATTTGGATTTGCTTGTATCTTTACTTCTTTTTTGATAAGTCCAATCTTCTGCTCTCTCTTTTTTTCTGCAGGTAACCAAGACCATCTTTGCCATCCTCCTGGCTTTCATCATTACATGGACACCGTATAATGTCATGGTGCTGATTTCCACCTTCTGTCAGTCCTGTGTCCCTGACACCGTGTGGGCGATCGGCTACTGGCTGTGTTATGTCAACTCGACCATCAACCCAGCTTGTTACGCACTGTGCAATGCCACATTCAAAAAGACTTTCAAAAACCTGCTGCTGTGCCAGTATAAAAATATAGGTACGAGATGAGATGAAAGAAGAAGATAAAAGGTGGGATGGAATGGGATGGGAGGGGGAGATGTAAGCTGCATCAAAGGAGGAACAGAGGAAATACTGTACAAAGGTGAGTGACAGGAAGACTGGATAAATAGGAGAAGAAATGTTAAAGAGATCTGACGTATAGCGGGGATATGCATCCATTTATTCAATGAGTTGCTGTTCATCATCCTTTACTCAGAGGAAACAGACGAAAGAGCTGTCTAGCTTCCCCTTACATGGAACCAGTTTCACAAAAATACCTAGGATGATAGCGAGACAAAGTGAATGTGGGCTGGTAAGAAATTTACGAGTCTAATGAGTTGAAATTAAAGGTTTTAGAGATAAATCTGAAATAGAGCACTTATAGTGCTGCTTTGACTTGAGTGTTTTAATGTATATTTGGACCAACCAACCAAAGTCTTGTAGATGGTATGGATATACTGTCATTTTCCCCATGATGAATTAACCTCCAGGAAGGATCCTTGTAAAGCCATAGGTTCCAGTTTTGATGTAATGTGAGCTCAATATATCAAAGTACTGAGGGCAGTTACGTGGGTAATTGGCCACTGGCTGATTTGTGACAGTACAACTATTGAACCAGATGGATAAAGTGGGTGCAGCATCATTAAAAAGTTATTGTAGGTCCTACAATTGATCTGTAAATCAAGTATTTTCACGGCATGATACCAAGAAAGATAATAAAGTGGGGTTAAGAAAAGGGAAAATAGGAGGCAGAGTGTAAAGAGACAATGATTTCAAACTCAAGAAAACGAGAGGTGGAGTTTCAGATTCAACAACACATTGTCAGAAATAGGGGTACAGAAATTGTAGATCACTCTGTCCCAAGCTAAAAAAAACATTATCACAGTTTAAGGACAGATATTGGACTTCTAGGTATCAATCTGTACCTTTTTGTTTAAAAGGTACATACATCTTCCTTACTACTTACTACTAGAAATGGTACCATGTCTTGGATAGGGTACTGTTTCTGGTGTTTTATCTTTTTCGCAAAAAATACATCAATTAGCAATGCCAGATTTATGTGAATGGACTTAATAGTTTTACTATAAACACTTTAGTTTTTTTTTTTTTACGTATTTATTTTTTAATCAAACTAATAATTAATAAGGATTTTTCTGTTTTTTGAAAATTCTGAACTGATTTTTAGAATTATTTTGAAAAGAGAAATTTTGCTATGTCAACATATTTGGATAAATAGCCAAATTTCTTAATGTAAGATCAACTTATACTTCTAGCAGGAAAGAATTTTGTTGTAGCTGACTATTGGCTACGTCTTGGTCAGGTGAAGTGTCATATGAAGTCAATAATAATAATAATAATAATAATGCATGAGACTTATATAGCGCTTTTAAGGACACTCAAAGACGCTTAACAATAAAAGACCAAAACAGATAGTTGGTTTTTTATTAAAGAAAAAGCCAGTTTGAAAAGGTGGGTATTGAGTACTGATTTAAAGTTTTGGAATGAGTGTATGTGTCTGATCGGCTGAAGGAGAGAGCTCCAGAGAGTGGGGGGAGCGATCGCAAAGGCTCGGTCCCCTAAGGTCCTGCGGGTTAGCGCGGGTGATGGGAGTGAGGCGGTTGGTGACTGCTGAGCGGAGGTGGCGGGTGGGTAGGTATTATTGCAAGAACTCCGTGAGTTAAAGCGGGGCGAGGTTATGAAGGGATTTGTAGATGAGGAGGTGGAGCTTGTATTGAGTGCGATATTGAATGGGGAGCCAGTGGAGCTGTTGGAGGACGGGTGACATTGTGACCATCAATAATAATTGGCTGTCAAGATAGTGCTGATAAAATGTACAGACTATAGGTACCTACATGTAACGGTACACAGTGGTACCTTTGAGGGTACCACCCAAGTGATAAGATATTGTAACCTCTAAAAGTACAATTCTTTAATTTATGAATGTGCAGAGAGAGTACTGAAGTGTCCAAAAATTGTTATGATGGAGCTTGTTCAGGTACTGCTCAGTGATTAATAGTTAAAATTATAGTGCAGCATATCTCTGTAGTCCTAGATGAGGCTGAAGCTCTGGACGTAAACAAGGTCCTTTTTGCTTTTCTCAAAAGGTGTTTTGGAATACAGATGCCTTTTAGCCGTAACACAAAGGGTATCTCTGGTTTGTGTATGAGAACATATACATGATCTTGGTGTTCTGACTATAACCAATTAAGCCTATTTTATACTTCTTCATCTTCATCAAAATGAATTGACGCAGCGCTATTATCCATTGATGCAAGGCCTATCCGTCACCTACACAACGAGCCATGGTGTAGTCCCCAACTGTCTATCTGTCAACGGAGAGCGTATGCCTATGATTGGTTAGCTCAGCAACAACCACAGATCATTTTACCAGAATTGTGCTCTATAGTCAATGTAATCAGTAGTCAACATCCTTTGGCTCCTGATATTACAGAACACAGCAATCAAATTTAATCTTACCTTTAATTCCCTGCTTTAAATTTTATGTCATTTGGCGTATCCTCTGATCATCAGAATGGGTTCCAAGGCAAGACAAGGCAATTTAATTTGTATAGCACACTTTTAACACAAGGCAATTCAAGGTGCTTCCAGTTTGTGCAAACATCTTTGCTTTACAAAATTCCTAGTGGCTAAGGTCAAACCCTTGACATAGCATATCTAAAAGGTAAATAGAATTTATATGTTTTCAGTTATTTGGCCTTTTGATGGATTGCAGTCCAATCCAAGTTTTAAGCCAGCTAGAGATACGGACCAGAGCACCACAGGAATAAATACTAGAATAGAAGGGTGTTTTTATTTGATGCTTGTACGCCCACTACTAGCTCTGAGGATCTGTCAAAATTGACCATTGCCAGGACAAAAAAATAGATAAAAATACTGCAGCCTAACATATCA
Source organism: Apricaphanius iberus (assembly GCA_028564705.1). Lineage (NCBI taxonomy): Eukaryota > Metazoa > Chordata > Actinopteri > Cyprinodontiformes > Aphaniidae > Apricaphanius > Apricaphanius iberus. Next base: position 258,046 of record JAPXFQ010001230.1, read on the forward strand.
TCTAGTAGGTTTAGTACTTGCTAGAAAAGGAGCACACCCTAACCACTGCCTTAGATGGCACTTCACCCAACCAGTCTACATGTGTTTTGCGGACCTGGAGAAGGCATTTGACTGTGTTCTGTGGGTGGTACTCTAGGAGTAGGTGGTACTAGGCCCTGTGATACAGGTTGTTAGGTCCCTGTACAATTAGTGTCAGAGCTAGGTCATCAATAAGTTTGACTCATTTCCAGTGAGAGTTGGACTCTGTCCAGGTTGTGTTTTGTCACAGATTCTATACATACTTTTCAGGGACAGGAATTTCTAGGCTGCCAAGGTGTTGAGGGGACCTGCGTGAGGGATTTTATGTATCTTGAGGGAGTTCACTAATGAGGGAAAAATAGAATTTGAGATTGACTGGTAGATAGGTAAAGCTTAGTTTATACTTCTCCGACAGCAACCTCGCAACCAGACGCAGACGTATTGATGGAGACGTTTTCATTTATAGTACTCTGTTTCTTTCTCTCCGTTCTCCATTGATTTTTCTTTGTGACGAAGCAATTACCAAACAGGACAGAGGGGGGGTACCTACCATTGCAGCATAGTTTCTGGATAACTAGTTTATTTTCTTCATCTTGTGAAAACATTCCCCCCTCAAGGAGCAATGGACGACAGAAAGTAAGTTTTGATTAAGTTGTAAAGCTTTTTGCAGCTCATAGACTACTCAAAAAATGCATGTACACAAACACAGCAGCATGTTTTATTGTTTCTCTACACCTCCTTGTGTTCAAAATTGGCAAAAGACCACATTAGATAAATCATTATAAAGCATGTAGTGCCCAAACGCTGGATTAACTACTGATTACAGTGACTTTAGAGCCCCGTTCTGGTGAAGCAATCTCTGTTGCTAAGCTGACCAATCATAGACATATGCTCTCCATTGACGGAGACAGATAGTTAGAAATAAACTCGTTCTTGCATAGGTGACAGAGAGAGCTTGTGTCAACGGATAATGGGGCTGTCAATCCATCTTCATCAAAACGGAGAAATATAAACTAAGCTTAAGGCTTCTGCCGTGATGCAAGCACTGTACCTATCTCTCGTGGTGAAGAGAGAGCTTAGCCGAGAGATGAAGCCCCGAATTTATCCGTCAATCTATGGTCACAAACTCTAGGGAGTGAGCAAAAGGACAAGATCATAGATTTAAGATGCGGAAATTAATTTCTTTCACAGTGGCTGGGATCTCCCTTAGACATAGGTTGCGAAGCCAGGTCATCCAGGAGTGGCTCAAAGTAGAGCCGCTGTTCTTTCATATTGAAAGGTTAGGGTGTTTCCTGGATGCTACCCTGGTGAGGTGTTGCGGAGGTGTCCCACCAGGACGAAACCCAGTAGAATACCCAGGACACCAGCATGTCCTGGGTATGTCCACTTCCATAATGTCCCTTGCCTGGCCTGGGAATGCCTTTTGATACCCCTGGAGGAGCTGATCCACGTGGCCGGGGTGAGTAAAGTCTGGCCTTCTCTGCTTTGGCTGCTGCCCCTGTGATCTAATCCCGGATGGATGAATGGAAAAGGAAAAAGCTAGATATGACTGTTGGGTCAGTCAGGTAACATAATATTGCAACACACCGTATTTGGCTAATGATGGTTAAGACTGCCACTGGGTTGGGGCGTTGCGTGGCATAGTGCTTCGAGCGGATGTCCCATTTACGGAGGCCAAAGCCCTCAACACAGTTTTCCATAGCTCTTAGTGCCGTCCTCGTGATCCTCTTTTTTGTCACTTTTCTCTTCTACTGTCAAATAAAGGGCACTGTGGCCAGAGAACCCTTAAAAATAAAAGATTGACTCTGGTTTAAAGACTCCCCTTTCATAGTTTGAAATCTGAAATGTAAATGGGGTGCATTTGTATAGCACTTTACTCAGTCCCTACAGACCCCAAAGCGCCTTACACTACATCCACCCATTCACACACTGATGATGGCAAGCCAGCCACAGCTGCCCTGTGGTGCACTGACAGAGGCAAGGCTGCCAGACACTGGCACCACCGGGCCCTCTGACCACCACCAGTAGGCAACAGGTGAAGTGTCTTGCCCAAGGACACAACGACTGAGACCACTGAGGCTTGAACCGGCAACCTTCTGATTACAAGGCAAACACCCAACTCTTTTAGCCACAGACAATAGCAAATTATTTTACACTGCTCACAGTCTTCTTAAAACTCTTATCATTTCTGATATGTTTAATGCATTGATCAAAACCCAAAAAAGTGTGACTGTATTTGGCAATAGTGATCACCTTCCAGTGCTGTAAAAAAGTTTCTCCTTACAGAGTTGCATTAAACGAGCATAGATCTTAAAGCAAGTGCAGAAATTCTTATTTGCTAAATTACCGGAATGTTAATTAAGCCAAAGTGAAATGGTTCAAAGTGGAATTTAAATTGGATTTAAATCCCAAGGCTAGTTGAATGTTGTGAATTGTGAATTCACATTGTTTTTGACATGTGAAAAGGTTGCCATTGTTACTCAGTTTGTTTTAAAGGCATCCCTTTATTTCTACAGGTTTTGGACTTCAAAAATATAAACCCTTTTTGTGTTCGAAAAATGTCAAAATTCTATTGATGAGCTGAAACATTTAAATGTCAACCTAACCAAAAACTGAACAAAATAGATACAATCTTTAAAGGAGACATCCATCCATCTTCTTAACCGCTTAATCCTTTATGGGTTGTGGGGGTGTTGGTTTCCATTTCCAGCTGTCAACGGGCAAGAGGCAGGGTACACCCTGGACAGGTCGCCAGTCCATCACAAACAACCATGCACACACTCACACCTAAGGACAATTTACAGTGATCAATTAACCTGACAGTCATGTTTTTGGAATGTGGGGGGAAGCCAGAGTACCCGGAGGGAACCCACGCATGCATGGGGAGAACATGCAAACTCCATGCAGAAAGACCCTGGGCCGAGATATGAACCCACAACCTTCTTGCTGCAAGGCAACAGTGCTAACCACTATATTATAACTATTTTTCCACTATTTAAAATAGGTCTATGAGTTCCAGAAAGCATGTTTTTGAAGTTGTTTGCTGGAAATAGCTTGTAGGAAACAATTACTGCCAACCTGCATTTCCTTCTGTTTCAGCCCCTTCCAGATTGTGCTGTTTTCTGCTGCTCATTATATATTAGATGAGCTGCTGCTAACTTGGCCATGCCCAAAGCTTCTACAATCTTTGCTCACGCTAACACTCACATAGGGACTGTTACCACTATGTGTGAAAGTTACGGACATGGCTGCTGCAGTAGTTCAACCATACAAAAAAAAAATTCAACCATACAAAAAAAATATTCAATCATGCAAAAAAATACAAAAAAGTAGGTTAACCATACATGTTTGAACCAGAATATGCTCCCGTAGAAGGGGAATCTCCCTAGAACCCGATACTCAGAGAATTCAGCAAGATATTTCTGAATGGTTATTGAAGAAATTACTTAAAGTTAGAAGAATATATTTAACTGCTTACCTGGCAATCCGATATCTTCCTGAGACGTAGACTCTAAAGACTTTCAGCTCGATCTTGCTGACTCCAGCTCTCTAGCAGTGCGGAGAACCCGCTCTTTGAGCTCCGTGCGGCTGCATGTCCTCAGTTTTTCCCCGGACTGGAGTAGCTCAGAACGGCAGCTCGTCTATCATCTTCCGCCCAGAGTTTGGGTAGTCCTTCGTATTTCCCCCCCTTACCACCAGCTTCTTACCATATAAGGCCAATCTATGCCGCTCTTCTGCGGCAGATCTCTAGTCTTCTTCCCGGTTTTCATGAGCTCGGTTTGGCAGCAAATCTGTCGTCTTCTTCCCGGTTTTCAGCAGCTCAGTTCGATGGAAGATCTCCCGTCTTCCCTGCCCTTACCGCCAGCATCTTACCGTAAAAAATAAAATTCAACCCATGTAGCTCTTCTGTCCTCTTTCACTGGGACCTGATGAAGTGTTATGAGCTCTTTTGACCCGCCATAAACGGAGCATTTTGCGTGGAGCTTCAACATGATGTTCCATAACCTGAATGATACTTGTGTTTACTGCTGTACCTGGTGGGTGGAGACAGCACTCTGAGGAGGTGGAGACTGAATCTCTGAGGAGGTGTGGATATTCCAATATTCTGGCTTGTGATGTAGAAAGCCGGACAGATTTTGAACAACTCAATCAGTGACTGAATGCAGGATCAATTAAGAAAACCCTATCTCACTTTTTTTCCCCAGATTTGTATGCATGTATATGCACCAGAGACACATAATAACACCCCAAATCCCAGGAAAAGTACTTTTTTCATAATATGTCTCCTTTAAAGAGGCCAATACTTTTGAGAGCACTGCAGATGGCGTCCTGTTTGAGTTCTTCTACCCTTCTCAGACGGGATCATAATTATACGATCGAACTTGGTAGACGTTCCCTCCACCATGGAGCCTAAAAGCTCAATTGATGAGTTTGACAGTGATGCTGCTCAGGCTTAGCATAATAGCAGATGGCTGCAGATTGCCGTCTGTCTTAGAAACAAAGAAGAATTCCTCTCCCAGGGGAGAAGAGGAGAGAATGGTTCCAGCTGCTCGAGATTCATTGATGTATTTCTCTGTTGGCACCCTCACAGGGCAAGCCAGTTTATATAACTTGCTGGTTGGGGAGGGGGGGCTCCGGGCAGCAACTAGCAATTAGCTGTAAGGGCAAGGCGGCTGAAGTCATTCAGCTCTCTATTTATTGAAAACAAATCTGGATGAGTAAAGAATTTGCAATGGAGTCGATGGGTTCAAAGAGGATGATGACTGCAGAGGTCTGCAGAGGAAGGTAGATTTGCAGCCAGGTGGATTAGAATAACCTGCTGCTTCTTAAAGCTAACCAGTTATGAAGATTATGGAGCTTCAATCCAATAAGTTCTCAGGATGGAGAGAAGAACTGAGATGGAATGTGGAAGACAACCCCAGAGTAGTTAAGTAACATGTGGTGCATAGGATGGCATGTCTTTGTTTTGGGCAAAGACTGAATCCTATTTCATCATTTGCTCCTCATTTATATGCCTTTTTTTTACCTGGACCTTATTTTTTAGCAAATATTAATTTCATTTACTCATCCAAGTTTGGAGCTACTTGGAGTCCTTCGGGAGAAGTTTATATCCAGTCATAATCACTGTATCATTGGGAGTCAATAAGGGCAGGAGATTTGCCACCTGTGATAAGGCATTATCTGGCCCTAAACTCCTTCATTCATGTATTGTTATGAATAGTTAGTGATATTCTGATGTGACTTTGCATCGGCTCAGAAGTGCTAAAGTATTAGCTGTTGCTTACAGGCTTCTAAAGCAAACAATTCCAACTTACACTAACCATCAATTTTAATGATGTCACAGCCATCCAACATTACAGCTGTAGTCTGCGTAGGTTGTGAAAAGGAGACTGTGGAAGCTGAACTAAGGTGGAAGCTGAACTAAGTTAGATAATGCATTGTTACAGACAGTAAATGTCTTGTCCTGATTGAGCCCCATTATATCGATATACGCTGATCGCGACTGGATATAGACTCCAAATTTGTCTGGGCGAATAAATGAACTTAATATTTGCTAAAAAAATAAGGTCTAGGTAGAAAACAAAAACACTTTTCCTTGAACCCTTGTTCCTGAGTGGAAGGGGACCTCAACAGTTTTTTGTTTTTTTTTGGGGGGGGGGGGGGGGGGGGGCGGGGTCAGTAAAAGGTCTTGTAAAAGTTTTCTTCGGTGGCGTATTTCTTATGGGAAAATAACCACTTTGATGCCTAAATGTAAGTTTTTGACATATATATATATTTTTTCAAACTTAAAACTTTTATCATTACAACAGATGGTAGAATTGGGGTCCTGAATGATTATTTGATGGTTGATCAGTTATAAAATGACTAGGCAATTAGTGATTTTGTAATCAGTGATTATTGTGTTTTTACAATGTAAGATGTTTTAATTAGCATTTTTCACCTACTCAAGGCCTGCCGATGGAAATAATCTGTTGTAAAACATTTTTAATTAATGTTTTCGCACATTGTCCCTGTTAAATAAAAAATTAAGGAAAATAATACATAACAAAATAGTCAGTAATGTTTAATTAATGATTACGTAAGCTTCACACCACCTCACATTGGATTTGTTAGCTAATGCTTCCTGAATTATTACTTAATAGTTGGTTAGTCATTCAACTAAATACCTAATCAGGCACTAATGATTCATCTATTCAACCTGCTGATGTTTCAAAATGTATTCTTTGAGTTTTGTAGCTTTTTTTCCAATGAGGGGATCAGATCAGCCACCAACACAATGATAACATATTGGAAAAACCTCCTGTTTCTTATTTGCTAAATTTTTTATCTTGTTAACTATTACTTCTGCTGGACTACAGTAAAAATTAATGTCTAACGAATCATTACTTTGTCAGTAACTTACAATTAGTTAAACTTTTTGTGCCCCCTTAATTAAAGCCATACTGCAATAGTGATTTGAATACTCACAGGAATGAACCAAGATCTAACAAAAACAATTTCAGTGAAAGGATTAACTGTTATTTACCTCACCTACAGTAAGTGAACCAAGATTCAAACCTGTGGGGGGCAGTAGTTCGGTCAAATTAGTGCCATGCACGGGCCTATTGTCTCAGCCCAAGCCCGGCTCTGGGCCGAGGGGATGGAGCGCCAGCCCGGCCCAGTACGTTGGGTTTTCAGAATTCTTAGGCCCGAACCCGTATCAAGCCCGACTTTTTTTAAACTTCCCATGACAACGTTTTAGCGTGATAGAACGCAATATTTATTGGTTGCGTTCATAAATTGAAGTTGCCGCTCTGAAAATGCTAACGCTCTGCAGTTAGAAAAAAAACATTCTAATTTTCTTTGAATAATCGAATGATTTCTGACAGATCAAATTGGACCTAAAATAGCAGGTTAAAATAGGGGCTCTGCTGGATCCACCACATGACTGTTTAAAATGTCTCTGGAGATGTGATGAACCTGTTTTTTTTTTCTGTCATATGACAGAACAGGTTTACATACAACACACTGAACAAACCCGGTTGGCTCAACTTGAAGGGTTGTAATAATATTAAACTCACTCCAGAATAGCGCTTTTCCCTTGGTGTTCATGCTCTTCAATTCGCCATTTTCAGTCTTTTTCTTTATGTCCACCATGTTTGTGATGCGAGTCAGGAAGTCACGCGAATCGGAGTGAGTGAAGTAGACCTACAGATGGGAGGGGCAGAGCAGCTGCTGCTGTGTTCAAGTGTTTCCATTTAAACACAACAAAGTTCTTTGATTAGCAGGTTTAAAAAAATATGAATTCAATTGAAAAATAAAAGTGCCCGAGCACCGCCCGTGTCCGAGGTAATTATATGTCTAGGTCTAGGCATTTGACAGAAGTTGGGTCGTAAAAATAGGCCGACTCATAGTCACGCCTCTGCCCTAGTCTTCCCCTAGCTTGGGAGACCTGAATAAGAGGAAGGATATATACCAGCCAATACAAGAAGAATTTGTTCTAAAGTGGGAAGGTAAATTAGTTATGTGTGAAGAGGAGCTACTTCTGAGATCATCTGGGTCACTTTAAATGATATAGACTGATACATCATAGCTTGTAGGCAAATTAGTGGGTCATTTTGTCCCAGGAGGATATCTTCAACGGAAATGGTTTTTGATCTGGTTCTGGTCGCCATCTTTGAATATGGCTTGTCAGAATGTCACTCAGGATCCCTTTTTCAGAGACCAGACGAAGGAGCTGAGCTCAACAGATTTCTTCTATAATTTAAATAGAGATGCAGTGAGAGCGGGAGACTGATTTCCCTAATATGGCTGCTTGTTGAGTCATAAGGAGCTGAGTTGACTGCATTTCCTTTAATCCTTTATAAATCCTTCAGTGCAGCAGAGCAAACAGATGAATATGAGGAGAATCCAACGGTACACAGAAAACCTTCTTCTAACACAATCCCTGGATTTTTCTTCTTGTTAGCTTGGGCCTTGGCCCTGCTGGAGATTCCGTCAGTCATCTGAGACACAGTGAAAACACAAATAGAGTAAATATGCTATAGAAGAAGGACAAAGATAAGTAACAGATTTTTTTTTAACAGAAAATATGTTTTTCACCCTTTTGTGAAGACGCATTTACCCATTTACAGTGTTTTTGCTTTTTCTTCCCATTTTATTGTTTCGGATAATAAAACACATTTAGTATTGGATAATGTGAATAAAGATAAAAAAGCTGTTCTGATCACATTTATTAAGGGAAAATTTCTATCCAATCAGGCTTGATCAGACTTTAGAATTGAAAGAGCATTGCTCTCCCGGTTAGCCCTGCACTAAGCTCAAGCCTCCTTCATGCTTGAGGAGTGAGCAGGCCTTATTTTCACCCAAAGGGGCAGGGTTTCTCCAACTGGACGTAGCGCGTGGAAGGATCACGTTATTCCTGCCAGATCCTCCCCGACCCCTCAGGCACCCCAGTCAGGCAGGAGGAAGCAGTATACAGCCCAGGACTGGTGCATGTCTTTGTAGTTCAACCCCACCCAGGGTGTGGGTGCCAATAATACAGAGGAACAAACACACCCTCAATTCCCTCAGCGTCCCCAGTGACAGTGATAAGCTTGGACATCCTGGAGGGGCCATTCGAAATTGAGAGGAGCTAATGGAGGTGGCAGGGGCATTTGGTTAGAAAGCCCCCATGACACCTCCTTGGTGAGGTGTAGGGTTATGTCACACCAATAATCTTTTATAGTTTAAATGAAGGCAACTAGACTCTTTTTTTTTGTCTTGAAAACGTTTCCTCTCTCATCCAAGAGGCTTCTTCAGTTCTGTAAAGACTGGATTATGAGCATCGGATATATAAGTCTAAAAGTTACCTAATTTTTAAACGTTTCATGTCTAACCATCATGTCCTTGATGACTGAAAATTTTCAGTCAATGTCCTAGCAAGAGGAGACTCCGAGGTAGACTTAGAACTTGCTGAAATGAGCTGTTCCTTGTCTATCATGGGGAGCTTGGGATTCCCTCAGAGAACGTAGCCCAAGTTGCATGGTAGATGGAAATCTGGGCCTCTATCTCCAAGGATGGATGGATAGCACATTTCCAGGTAACTGATGAATTCTGGAAGGTCAAATATACAATATTTCTATAGCATCCTTGCTTTTTTGTGTGGCATTTTTACTTTCAATATTCCAATGGTGTGAAGCTATGTAGGAATACACAGTTGAAAACAGGAGATCTGCTCTAACTAATTATTCAGTGACCCAATGCTAACCCTCTTTTCCAGTCTTACTAATTAGAATTCTCCCACATGTGGATCTCTGCAGCTCCTTTCAGAGATACCACAGGGAACCTGCCTGGTTCTTTTCATAATGCTCTCCTTGCCCAGCCTGTGAGAGTAGAACGTCCCTGTCATAGTTGGTCAGCAGTTGTCCATCCTCTTGACATGAGAGACGATACATTGATGATATTGTTTTATAACCTACTACTTCAAGGGTCTGCAGAACTTTCTGCCTGATCTGTCTATTGCATTCATTGGTTTTCATAAATCATTTTTTCCCACTAATGTTTCCTAACAAATATCTGAAGAGAAAGAGAAAGGGGTTTGTGGTTCCATCACTGACTATCCTACGTGTGAAGAAACTTGCGTTTGACTGTTAGGTGCTCCATAACTAATCATTTAGCTGATGCAAAGAAATGACAGAGGGAGGAGAGCGGAAGGGGGAATTAGAGAAACATAATGATGAGGTTGAGAAAGAAAACTAGGGCATCATTCAAGGAGGCAGTACAAGAATCCTTTATTTAGTTCTAGGCTGTCAGCTTGAGCCAGATAGACAATAAAAATGAAAATCACTCCAACAGGCTACAAATACATTTACTTTATGTGGACACATCAGTAGCATGTGGAGTTCCCCAGTTCATTGTAGCTGGGCATTAGATGAGTGCATAAAATGTTTTCATGAAAAACCAGAAATGATTATTATTTTTCTTCTCAGAACTGCACAGTTCCATATCCTGGTATTTCATATGCAAAGTGAAAGGCTTCACAGGGAGTTTTCTTTAATCACACCCCCCTACAGCTCAGAAATATAGGTTTGCATTTCGAAGAGACTATAGCCTTAGCTTTGCCTGGTTCCGGATTCTGTACGGTTTATGTTGCTTTAAACTGCTGAACACATTGAGGAAGTTGGAATTTTTGCTGTCAGTTTTCAGCTTGACTTTAAACCAAGTTGTTAAAATCTTCAAATGTTCTGCTGGACAAGAAAAGACTAACATCTTTCAGCAGGACATTCAACCAGAGGGACCGCTGTTTCAGTTCTCCCATATTTTACTGAGGAAATACAAGAAGCAGTTTCAAATTAGCACATTTTTAGATGGTACAAACCATGGCCCTATGGATAAATAAACAATAAATATTAAAACAAATAGGTGTTGACATAAGATGTGCCAAGATCCTAAAAAATGGGATGTTGCATCATAAATCAACTGTGATAGAACTCAAGTTTTTTGTTCTTTTTGACCAGCTGCACCCTAACCTGATTGTTGCCTGGCCTGAAGACTCATTTAGGCTGATAAATCTCATAACACATTATGCACCTGATAACTGACAGCCATAAAGTGAGAAAACTTCCCAGGAGTGACCGGCTTACCAAAAATACTCCAAGAGTGCATTGATGACCCATTTAAGAGGTTAAAAAATAACCCAATACAGGTTCAGTGGTCAAAGTTCAGCAATAAGAAAGAGAAAATAACAGAAGTCATTGGAGCATACTAACTCCTCTACCTCTGGTAAACCAAAAGTCCAAATCAAATTTCCAAAAAAACATGTTGATGATAAGAGATTCTGTAGACAGATTAGAGAAAAAGTTTACTTTGCTGTCATATCTGATAACTTCTGCCATAAAAGTAAGGAAAGAATTTCAGAAAAAGAACATGGTGGTTGTAGGTTAATGGTGTGATTAGTGAACACATTGAATACTCTCTAACCACCAGTTCCTGACATTTGACTCAAGCAAACTGTTGCACAGCATAGCAGCAAGTTCATTTTAGGTGTAGTCAAAGTTTAGATTTAAGTCAGTCCCAGTTGGCATGACCTTTTCTTTATTAAACGTGTTCTGTCTTTGGATTTTCAGGCATCTCTTAAAGAGAAGATGGTTGCCTACATGCACAAGGGCAACATTTCTCTATGAAAAGGATAAATAAAGATGGCATGCTAATTCTAAAGCAGCACAGTTAGTAGCACTGTTGCAATGTAGCTAGAAGGTTCTGGGCTCGAATCCCAGCATGGAATCTTTCTGCATGGAGTTTGCACATTCTCCTTCTGCATGTGTTGGTTCCCTACGGGTACTCTGTCTACCAATCATAATCCAGAAACATGACTGTTGGATAAACTGGTTACTCTAAATTGCCCTTAGGTGTGTTCGTGCTTCTTTGTTTTCCCTGTGTGTCCCTGTGTTACCTAATTATGGTCTGGTCCCCCATTCATAGATGGGTATAGATGATGAATGGATTGTATGATTGACTTTTTAAAACAAGACTGGATCTAGTGTCAAAATAGGAAGGCTACGTTGATGTAATAGCTAATAACCTGTACTTGTCTGACCTTCAACTTTTTAGATTATATGTACTAGGGATGTTTATTGGCAAGACTGTTGTGATACATTATGTATCACAATACAAAAGGGGACAATACGATGTATTGCGATATATTGTAATATATTGCGATATGAGTAAGACTATAAATTGTGACTTTTAAAACTGAATTTAACTGTAGAAAAATTGTTACCGCATTCTAAACACTACAACCGGTTTCATACATAACACATGGAGTTTTATTACTACATATAGTTGATCAACTGGAACAAATTCTTACCTTTGTACCATCCACCAACTGAGAAATTTTAAAACAAAGCTTACTGTCATCATTAGTAGTTCCACTAAAATTCTATGAAACAAAATCAAAATCAATACATTGTTTTTGAACATCAATACAATAGTTTGACGTAAAATATGGTGATATATCAGCGTATCGATATTTTCTAAGATCCCTAATATGACTTATCACGACTCTAAAACCCTCCAATGAATCTGCTTCGAAATAAAAGTTGCCCAAAGTTCCTTAATAGCATCTAAAACCACTGAACACTTTTTTACACTAGCATTAGGGTTTAGGGGGCAATTACTGTTTTTGTCATTGAAGGTATGTTTGCTCCATTTAAGAGAGTTGAACCCCTTTTAGCTTTTTCCTTTTTAGCTTCATCTGCCTCTGAGCCATGTTGCGGAAAAAAAACAACTATATTTACTATGATGATGCAAAACGTAGGAAATTGAAGGCTCCTCTGTTGTCCTAAAAAATGTAGCACTCTTTGGTACAATCTTTTATTTCTTCAGTTTTTGTTTTGGGAAGTAAATGGACTGAACTTATATATCGCTTTTCTAGTCTTACTGACCACACAAAGTGCTTTACATTGAAGCCGCATTCACCCAATCACACTCGCATTCATACACCGACACCCAACATGGCTCGGTAGGACAATGTAGATTATGGGGGTTAAGTGCCTTGCCCAGGGGCACATCGACATGTGACTGGAGGAAGCTGGAATCGAACCTACGACCCTCCGATTGCAAGCCAACTACTCTACCACTGAGCCACAGTCGCCCCGAAGTAAGTCAGTCACACTCAGTTAGCATCTGGCAAACAAGGCAGGCCTCTGTGTCACTGCCGTAACGCTCTGTGTGTTTCTTTAGGAGTCTGTAAAGAGAGCAGGGAGAGTGATGGGAAATAAAAGGTGCTGGAGAGTTGTTCTTTTTTTATTTATATACGTGTTTACTAAAACTGTGGCTGCTGGCTATGTATGAGTGCCCTTTGTGGGTTGACTGGATGTGGCTAAAAAGATAGTTAATTTCTCCAATTTTGTATGCTTTGAGTACAGAAATTTATCAAAACTGGTTGAAAGAAAAACAACAGTGGACTTGGAGCAAGGTCAGGTTAAAACTGGGTAAAACTCTATGATGCACCAGGAGACCAAAGGTTGAATCATGTGTTCAACTTCTTCAGCAATTTCAGCTTTATTGGCTTAATAAATCTGAAATTGCTGAAGAAGTTGATTAAACATGATTTCCTTGACTTCATTGGCTAGCTGGATATGTGTGTTGTGGAAGACTTGGTACCCAAAGGCAAGCTTACAAACACATTTGAGCATTTTACTATGGTTAGAAGGCACTAACCATAGTTAAAAGAACTGTGGTGCTTTTGGACAATGTTCTGTTGGGACACTTTGGTTCTGACATCTATATAAAAGCTACTAAGAAAGTCTTGGGAGTGTCAAGATTTTTATAGTCTATCTTTATCCTGTTGAAAAGCTGTAGGGTTACCTGTAGGAAACTCGTCAAACAGTCGTCATGGATTGGTTGACGTTAGAATGGTCAGAGCCAAAGGCAAGCTTACTGACACATTTTAGCATCTTACCATGGTTAGAAGGCACTGTGATGCTTTTGGACAATATTTTGTTGGGACACTTTGGTTCTGTCATCAATATAAAAGCTACTATGAATTGATCCACCTACCTGACTATCACTGCAGACTATGCAGACCCTGTTAAGAAACACTATTCTTATAAGACTTGACTCTATCTTAAGAATGATGAGAACTCAATGAAGAAAATGTAAAGTGCCTTGAGATGACATACCTTGTGAATTGGTGCCATTTAAATAAACTGAATTGAATTGACAGCCTACTTACAGTGCTCCGAGGAAGGAAAGCATCCCTGACATGCATATTTTTTTTGAAAAATTAATGTCTCCTTGTTCATGCCCTTTAGTTAATGGTTAGGCTAGTAATTAATACCTAGTTACTTTTGAGTATTATAATTGCCACCTACTGACCTGTCTTGGTATGGCTGTAGTATACATAGACTCAGTATGCTATACAAGCAATACCTGTGCAGGTAAGTGACTAGTTAAAAACATTGCTGTCCCACTCCTTTGAGGACAGCAATGTCCAGATATTAGACAGAGAGGACAGATGGTTTGAAAGAGGAGTAAAAGAAGCCATCTATGTAAAAGTAGAGAAACCATCGCTAAACAGAGGAGGAGGCCTGAGACATCACCTATCTCCAATTTACAATGCTGCACTTTCATCCCTCCCTAGGAGACTCAAACAAATTAGCCTCTAATAACAGAAACAACTGTGACTCCAATGACTGTCGTTATAACACAATAGGGCACTAATGAAGCCGAAACCTAACCTCCACCAATAGGCGGCACGCCAACGACCGTCGTTAAGACATGGAGCACAAAGGATCCAATGACATAATGATTCTTGTTCAAGAGGTTATATAGCTGAGTCTCCACACCAGTTAGTTGGACCAGTCCCAGCCTGGTCAGCGAGCATGAACTGATGAAGCCTCTTGGATAAGAGGTGAAACGTCTTCCAAGACAAATTACCAAGTCCAGTTGCGTTTGATTGAAATTTCCTTGAGATGATTGGTGTCTCTTACAATCTCTTACTATCATCTTAATTTCTTTTGGGAATCAAAACACATTGTGGTTTTAAAATTAAATCTTAATATGCAACAGTTTGATTGGTCTGAAGATACATTTATTTAAATTGATATGCTCTTTTAGTGCTTTTTTAACTCTAAATCAACATATTATGCTGTAAATCATTGAGTCAGGCTGTTATATAATATTCAGCTACAGCCATAAAGACTTTTCTGAGGTTACTTTAACATTAAAATGTTTGCAAGCTGTGCACAAAACACATACATCCAGGAAATCGAAGGCTTGTCAAACATTATAATGGAAACACTGGCAGACTTCAGTTTAGTGTGTCACCTTCGGGTTACAGAAACCTGCACCCAGATGGGGACTCATTAATTTTTCCTGAGATCCCCTGTCATAATGTTCCTGCTCTACAGGATCGTGCCTCTCTGTAGAATACTCCTCTGTGGGAGGCATTCTCCCTTCATTCATTCTGATACTGTTGCCATATTAATAACGTGCAATTTTTAGAAAACTAGGCTACAACAGAAATCATTCACAGTTACAATACATGCACAGTTAAATTCTTCTGATCCTTTGTTGCTTTTGTAAAGAACTCATACCAGCCGGTATTGCAGAAACTATAAATCATAGTTCAGAGAGGAGAAAAGGAGAATACTTACAATCAAGCTGCAGAAAATTGCTAGATATTTCTGTTTGATCTCAGTCCAAAAACGTTTTCTCAGTAATCCAGCTACGGGCTAAATTTTACCCAGAATCTTTGGGTACAAGGATAAAGTCCTTCCACTCAACCAAACTCCCCCATGTCATTTTTGTTTGTCGCACTTAAATGTTTTATTACGTTTTTTTTAAAGGTAATTGAGCAAATACAAAAGCATTTTTCAACTGATGAATTCATTCCTTTAGAGATTAAATCTATTCAAACCAACCTGGCCTTCTGTAAAAGAATGAGTGCTCCCAAATCCCTTGTAACATGACTATTAATTCAATTCAATTCAATTCAGTTTATTTATATAGCGCCATTTCACAACAGATGTCATCTCAAGGCACTTTACAAAAAGAGTTATTACAATACAATGTTTAGTGTAGAAATTACAGAACCACAGAAGATTGCGTCGTGGAATTCTCAGCAATCCCTCATACTGAGCAAGCATGCAGCGACAGTGGGAAGGAAAAACTCCCTTTTAACAGGAAGAAACCTCCGGCAGAACCAGGCTCAGCACAAGCGGTTATCTGCCGCGACCGTCTGTGGCTTGGAGAATACACAACAGAGACACAGAAAGAGCAACAGAACCGATGCACAAGTTTGTTGCAGGACGTGGAGAATTTTCCGTCACTGCAATGCCATCTTAGTCAGGGTCGTCAAGCAGGGCTAATCCGGAGCACCTACTATAATAGAAAACAGGTTAGTGCTTGAATTGACAGCACATCATGCAGTTGGGGAGAAGTAGGAGAGAAAGTAGTAACAGACCCTAATAATGTCCTCCAACAGCCTAGCCTAAAGCAGCATAGCTACTAACATTAACCTGTCTCCTAGCTACTAGGAGACCTGGCTACCAACACTCTGTCTGAGTCCTCCTGACCCGTGGACGGTGTAGGGCCGGTAACGGCCCCCGTCATGCCGGGGTCTTCTCGGAGTCGGGTTGTTTGAGAATGCAGCCCAAAGTGGGTGGTAAACTCCATCTAAGGCTAAATACCGGCACGAGACCGATAGTCGACAACTATCTTAAGGAAAAATAGACAGAACTGAGAGGACAGAGTTGAAGAGGGCGAGAAACGTTTAAGAGATAAACGGGTGGGGTCCGCACAGTCTGCCCGGGGGATTCAACCCGGCAGGTAATGGGCGGCCGCACTGTGCGGGAGGATCCCCTTGAGGGACCTCTCTCCGGCGCTGGCTGGCCCCTGTGGGGGCACATTTCTTCCGCGGCGGTAAGCCGCGACCGGCTCCGGATCTTTACCTGGCTTACATTAATCTATCTCTACCTAGCTACTCTACCTCTTCCTATCTCTTCCTAACTTTTGACACTCTGCCTGACTACTAACATTAACCTGTCTCTTCCTATCTACCTGTCTGACCTGACTCTAACTACCTATAAACATATCTCTAACTGTAAGCTTTGTCAAAGAGGAAAGTTTTTAGCCTAGTTTTAAAGATAGACAAATTGTCTGCTTCACGAACCAACCCTGGGAGCCGGTTCCATAGGAGGGGAGCCTGATAGCTGAAAGATCTGCCACCCATTCTACTTTTAGAAATCCTAGGAACTACCAGTAAACCTGCAGTCTGAGAGCGAAGGTCTCTGTTAGGAACATAGATTATTCACTATTAACTGTGAATAATCACATTGGAACAGAGAAGAATCTGAGTGAGGAGATTAAGTTGGCTAAAAGGTCTCTAAAAGCAACATATCATGCCCTCAAAGAGAAACAAAGTAGCAGAGATCTATCAAGCTTGAAAAAGTAATTTGTAAGGCTTTTTTACTCAAAAGTACCACTTTCTCAGTGGAACCATTATCCACACATAGAGAAACATGGAAGAGCAGGAACATTCCCAGGACTGCTTGGCCCACCCAATTTACTCCATTAGTGCATTAGCGACTGTTCCAGGAGGTCCCAGAAGAACCCAGAGCAGGATCTAAAGCTCTGAAGGCTTCACTGATTCAGTTAAGGTCAGTTCTTGATTCAATGGTAAGAAAAGAGACCAGTTATAAATGGCCTCAGTGGGAGGACCAATATAACAACCACTGCTGAACCTAAAAGAATACAAAGCCTCATCCCACATTAATCATAAATATCTTTTGAGTAGATTGTTGTCCATACGTCCAGATGGTAACCATGCATCGCTGTTCACATCGGGATATTGTGGGATTACAAATTCCATGTATACAGGAATAACTCTCTGCTCATGCATGTAAACGGATTATGCCGAATGTTTCAGAATCCTAAAAAGTGACCTTAACCCGACCATAACACAAATACTGACAGCTTGTAAACATAGTCACTGATGCAAAGCCTCATTCCCAGCTATTGTATACAGCAGATGGCAGGTGTGGTGACAAATTATGTTTAGATAAACTTTTAACTTGATCAATGAGGTCATAGCTTGAAAACTGCATGTTGTATTTACACAGATTATCTTCATTTCATATATATATATATATATATATATATATATATATATATATATATATATATATATATATATATATATGTGTGTGTATGTGTTGAATGCCAAAAAAAGAACGAACTGAAAAACCTGTAAGGAGTTAATGTTTTATACAATGCTGTGAAGGTTCAACCAACTTTGCTTTCCTACCTGAAAACTCTAACCTGACAGTCTTACTTTTCCTTTTCCTTTTGATGATTAGCTATCATTTTCAAGCAATCTATCACATTTAGATAGATGAATAAAAGCAAAGAAGCCTTTATTGCCAGCACTAACAGTAAGTAGCACATCAGGAAGCCTCCACGCTTTTTCTCCTTTTAATGGACACGTTGACAGAGAATCCTGTAAATGATAGACAGCTGAGTGACAGGTGGATGGCAGGGAATCGATGAAAAGAGACTAAATTATTAGCATCCACCTTTAACAACATTTAGACTTCACTCTGATGCAAGCATAAATATCATGTCTCATTTTTATACAGCCATCTTAAATAGTGAAAGTTTTATATCTAGATAAAGAATCTAGATTATTTCTTGGTTAGTTACAGTAGTTTCAGTGAAAAAATTATTTTATTAAAGACACTGTGACCCACTGTGACAACCTGGCCCTTGTTGGGGTTGGCTTTCACAGTATATGGGGTTGGTTTACCTTACTAATTTAAATAGGAAGGCAAGGCAAGGCCATTTTATTTGTATAGCCCACTTTCAAGAAAAGGTAATTCATGGTGCTTTACACGAATACAAAAATATAATACAAGCATGATAAGTAAAAACAGCAATAGTATGAAAGTTAAAAACAGAAAACATGTGCATCAATAAAAGAAAACATTTAGGATTCAATCAAAAAAGCCAAAAAAAAATAGGACTCAAAGGCAGCTCTAATTTTTTTAACGATTCAGCAGCTCTGCAGTCATCTGGAAGTTTGTTTCAGATTAGTGGGGCATAGAAACTGAAAGCTGCTTCACCATGTTTGGTTCTAATTCTAGGGATGTTTAGTAAACTAGAGTTGGAGGACTTGAGTGGTCTGCTGGGTTGGTATTGTGATAACAGATCTTCTACTTTGGGACTAAACCATTTAGTGATTTATAAACTAGTATGGGTATTTTAAAGTATATTCTCTGAGCTACAGGGAGCCAGTGTAACAACTTTAGAACTGGGGTGATGTGTTCTACTTTCCTGGATCTAGTGAGGACACAGGCAGCAGCATTTTGGATCAGCTGCAGCTGCCTGATTGACTTTTTAGGTAGACCTGTGAGAACGCTGTTGCAGTTATCGATCCGGCTAAATATAAACTCATGGATGAGTTTTCCAGGTCCTGTTGTAACATTAGTCTTTTAATCCTAGAAATCTTCTTCAGGTGATTGAAGGCTGACCTTGTTATTGCCTTTATGTGACCCTGGAGGTTCAGGTCTGAGTCCATTATACTCCTAAATTACACACCAGTTTCTAGTTGTATTAACTGAAACTGTGTGCTGACTATTTCTTGCTCCTCTTTAGGTCCAAAGATAATTACTTTAGCTTTTTTCTGATTAGCTGGAGAAAGTTATGGGACTTTTAGCTATTGATTGGTTCAATGCATTAATTTAGTGTCTGGATGGGATCAAAGTCACCTGGTGACATTTTAATGTACAGCTGAGTGTCATCTACATAGTTATGGTAATAATCCTATTGGCTGTTTTATTGTGGTTAGCATGCAGATATTGAACAGAAGGAGTCAAAGGATGGAGCCCTGGGGGACCCCACATGTGTTTTCGGATTTGGTCGGATGAGAAATTCCCTGGACACAAATAATTTCCTGTTCTTAAGACTCAAACCATTGAAGTACTGTACCAAAGAGTCTAACCCAACTGTCCAGTCGTTCCAGTAGTATTTTATGATCAACATTGGCAAATGCAGCACTGAGGTCCAACCACAGCTTTGGTTCTGCCACAGTCTGTATTTATGCAGATGTCATTAAAAACTTTAAACAATGCATTTGCTTTAGGGATAAATAATAATCACAGTTTCTTGTGTGCAAAGTAGTAGTATTTTCTTCCAGCCTGCTGAGAACTTTCTCCGAGTTGTTTCCCTATACAGCAAAAACAAGTCCAATTTTGATGGAAAGTCGTAAGAGTCTGTGCGTTACAAACAGCCAGGTAGCTTCCTGTATCCCAGGCATCCTGCCAATTTCTGCCTTAAATTTATCAGCAGATATCCAGTTATCATGAATCAAATTGTCCAGATGTTTCTAGTGTCTCGATGGTCAAAGTGAGAGACTCCTGCACATTAATCCATTAGGACAGTTTGGCACTCCCTTATTGCCCTTCCGGGTGAAGTGATAAAATTGCTGTGAGACACTATCTGACTGTGTGGGCGACTGTGGCTCAGTGGTAGAGTAGTTGGCTTGCAATCGGAGGGTCGTAGGTTCGATTCCAGCTTCCTCCAGTCACATGTCGATGTGCCCCTGGGCAAGGCACTTAACCCCCAATTCTACATTGTCCTACCGAGCCATGTCGGGTGTCGGTGTATGAATGAGTGGCTTCAATGTAAAGCGCTTTGAGTGGTCAGTAAGACTAGACTAGAAGCTATATAAGTTCAGTCCATTTACCATTTACCAGTCCATGTCCAGATACACTGCTTATTCCTTCGGAGGAAAATCCAGAAAGAGCCTCAATAGCATTACACAAAGAACTCTGGGGTAAGACACATTAGGGAGGGAGAAAGATAAAAAGCATATACTGAGTACCGTATATGCAGGATTGCTGAGTACATTTCCTTCAATTTTCTAACACGGAATGAATTTCTGTATTGAAGAACAGTTAGCGATATTACGTCTTTAAAATCAAGGGAAATTTAACAGGAGCTACAGAGAAAGTTGTTTTTTTCCTAGTTTTTAATCATCAAGTAAAGCTCTTTATTTTGTTTTGAAACGTATATTTCAATCACAAATCAAAAACACTTTCCCTTTAACGTTCACAGGTCGTTTTCCTACCACAAGCTTCATACAATAATTTGCTGGAGTTTTGGCCCATTCCTGAGTCAGGATTTTGGCCTCTTTGCTCACATACCTTGTAAGCTTTGATTACTAATGTTCTCTCGGACTGAAAAAAATCAGTAATCTAACTACAGTCATTAAGGTCAAACATGTAATCTGTTCTTTTATGCTGCTTTGGAAGAAATGGCTCCTTTCTCCCTGGAATGGCTTTTCAGCACATTTTTGTACAGAATTTTATTCATAATATTGACACAAACTTAAGCTTTTGTTCTGGGGTTGATTCACACTTATCATACACAAAAAAACTTTATTTGTCCCCGAGAGGCAATTTAAAGGCACAGTGAAGCAACAGACATTTACACAAAATTGTTGATATGCATTGACAGAAAGCACATTAAAATATGAACATAAAAATAAATATCAGACAAGGATAATCATGTAATTATTCAGTAAAACAATCAGGGCTGTGATAATATTGTACAAAGAGAGTTGTTTAAAAGACAATTTAAAATACACGTACCTACTCCACAAGCCAACCACTTGCAGCGACCTGGATGCCACAGAGAAGAATGGGGAAACTGGATCCAAGGATGGACCAAACTTTTTAGAGGCCATTAACATTCTCAGTTGTGCCTCAGTTTAACTGAAATTAGAAGCTTATAGAGCCAAGAAAAATAAATGATAAATAATATAATGCATTCTCTCTGTCATTATTCTGACCTTTAGCAAAAAATAAATAATATTGCTAATCCTAATTGACCCAAAGCAGATGTTTAGTTAGCTAACACCTTTTTTAAAAAGTTGCGTAAATATCTGGGGACAACTCTGTAATATACACTTTTTTCTATATTTATCATTTTAAAGACAGGGGGGTGCTGGAATGTTTTATTGGCCGGTGTATTTTGTGATAAAATAAAACAAGCTGCAAAGTATTGTGTTATCTGGAGACTATCAGATTATTTCTGATTTTTGATAGCATACATACACATATGTAGCACATCTGTACCCCTCTCCCTTCTCATGTCCCAGTTTAACACAGAATTCTTAATAGATGGATAAACAAATCCCTACGTGCCTCGCTTTCAGTACCTCAATCCGTCTTTGTCGTTTTTAAGTAGCTGATAATAACACTTCCTTAACGTTCAGTGTTAAATCACATAATAAAAAAAAGGAGAAACGTCCCTACCAATATTGAGCACCTACTGTATCGTCACTATCAATACAACCTTTGTTGGTTGTATTTTGTCAATGATCATGGCACACAAAGGGTTAAATGTCGGTCTCTGCTAGAGATCCCGCCTCTAACCTAAATATCTCTTCCTGATTGGCTGTAGGGTTCTTGCTAACTTACATATGATTGGCCATCCCCGCTAGCATTCCATCCGTTCTTAAACCCAGAGCGGTAAAATGAGCTTGTGGAACGTCTGCTAACATCTCAGGCTCCAACTGCTAGTTGGGCCGGAATCAGAGGCATTTGCGAGTGTAAGTTGTCAACATGTTCGGCATTTGTTCTGTCCGAATCACGTCAGCTAGGTGTCATTTACATTTTGTGTTTGTGCCTGTTTGCGTGTGCTTGTATTTGAGTGTTAGTGACAAACACATTTACATTTCATTTATTTCCAATTCTTTTTTTGATAGTATATTAATTGACATGATGCACATTTTCACTACAGCCCTGCACTGAAGAGTAAAGATTAGAACCTTTCAAATTTGCATTCTTGTCTTTCATTAGTTACTTTAACCTATAACATTGGCATAATGTGAAATTATGATTGCTAATGCAAAAAACTTCAACTTTCATGTGTGCTGCCTTAGAGCACTTTTGTGACCCCACCAATCTCAAAATCAAACATATTCCCTTGCATGAAGAAACCTCTTAGCTTCTATCTCTGGTATCAAGGACATTTTCATTAACACAAAGGTATCAAGTTAAAAAAATATGTTTTTAGGCATGATAGGCTAATAATTATGGTCTTTTTATTTTCATAGAGAAAAGCTGATGTTTTCCTAAATTAAAGTTCTGGTGAAACACTGAGACTTTATCCTTAAATTGAACCATACATTTATTTAAATATCAGAATCCTAGGTTTTAGAGTAAAAAAACAGTAGTCAGTGGAGTTTTGGAAAGACTGGAAAACGAGTTTGCCGAGGGCAATACATTCAATTTAGTTTATTTATATAGTGCCATTTCACAACAAATGTCATCTCAAGGCACTTTACATGTAGAGTTATTACAATACAATGTTTAATTTAGGAATTAGAGAACCACAGAAGATTGCGTCGTGACTTCTCAGCAATCCCTCACACTGAGCAAGTTCGAAGCGACAGTGGAGAGGAAAAACTCCCTTTTAACAGGAAGAAACCTCCAGCAGAACCAGGCTCAGCATAAGCTGCAGAGACTGTCTGGGGTTTGGAGAAGGCAGCAGAGACACAGAAAGAGCAACAGAACTGATGCAGAAGCAGAAGTTGGTAGCAGTACGTGGAGAACGTTCCTCCACTGGAATGCCTTCTTAGTCAGGGTCGTCAAGCAGGGCAGGTCAGGAGCACCTACTGTAGGAAGAGGCTGAGAGAAAGCAGATTAGCGCTTGAATTGACAGCACATCATGTAGTTGGGGAGAAGTAGGAGAGAAAGTAGGAACTGACTCTAATAATGTCCTCCAACAGCCTAGCCTAAAGCAGCATAGCTACTAACATTAACCTGTCTCCTAGCTACTAGGAGACCTAGCTACTAACACTCTCTGCCTGGTTTACATTAATCTATCTCTACCTAGCTACTCTACCTGACTACTAACGTTAACCTATCTATTCCTAGCTTTTGACACTCTACCTGACTACTAACATTAACCTGTCTCTTCCTAGCTACCTGTTTAACCTGTCTCTAACTGTAAGCTTTGTCAAAGAGGAAGGTTTTAAGCCTAGTTTTAAAGATAGACAAGTTGTCTGCTTCACGAACCAACCCTGGGAGCTGGTTCCATAGGAGGGGAGCCTGATAACTGAAAGATCTGCCACCTATTCTACTTTTAGATATCTTAGGAACTACCAGTAGACCTGCACTCTGAGAGCGAAGGGCTCTGTTAGGAACATATGGAACAATCAGGTCTCTTATGTATGATGGAGCTTGATTATTAAGAGCTTTATATGTCAGAAGGAGGATCTTGAATTCTATTCTAGATTTTACTGGGAGCCAGTGAAGAGAAGCTAAAACAGGGGAAATATGATCTCTTCATCTTTTATTCATTAGAACCCTTGAAGCAGCATTTTGTATCCTGTGGACTACCTGATAATAAAGAGTTACAGTAATCCAACCTTGAAGTAACAAAAGGCATGGACTACTTTTTCAGTATCACTCCGGGACAGGATGGTTCTAATTTTTTGCAATATTCCTAGGGTGAAAAAAAGGAAATCCTAGAGACTTCTTTAATGTGAGATCTAAATGACATATCTTGGTCAAAAATAACACTGAGGTTCTTTGCTTTATTACTGGAGGCTAATTTAATGCGGTCTAGGTGAAGGGGTTTACTAAGTAGTTTCTTTTTTCAGAGCTTCTGGTCCATAGACGACCAATTCTGTTTTATCAGAATTGAGAAGCAAGAAGTTTAGAGTCATCAAAATTTTTATGTTATCCAGACATGCCTGTAGTCTACCTAACTGATTGGATTCATCAGGATTTATGGCTAGATATAGCTGTGTATCCTCTGCGTAACTATGGAAATGTATCCCATGCTGCCTGATGATTTTACCAATAGGAAGCATATATATAGTAAAAAGAATCGGCCCAAGCACCGAACCCTGTAGTACTCCGCAAGTAACCATTGAGACCGAGGAAGATCTATCGTTTACTCGAAAATACTGAAATCTGTTGGACAAATAAGATTTAAACCAGCCTAGTGCTGTTCCTATTATACCGACACTTTGAAGCTTTTCTATGAGAATATTGTGATCAACAGTGTCAAAGGCAGCACTGAGATCCTACAGGACCAGAATGCCACAAAGGTGTAACTACAGGGAGTATGAGTCACCGTAGCTGGATAAACTCCTGTTTCTTACCCATTCTAGAGTGAGGAAAAAAATCCATCCCTAATGGAAAGGTCAGTCAGTTTTTCAGAATTTAATTAAATTCAGGTTTATTTATCTTGCATCAGATGATAAGGAAAGCACTGAGTGATATTCTGAGAGGGTAAACACATTCAACTCAATTCAATTCAAAGCCAGTTATGTAAATGCAGCCTTATTAATTTCATACAATTAATTCTAAATATATATAAATTATAATTCAACAAAAATTGAATTTCTAAAAAAATTAGTAGAAAAACTGTAGATTATATCTCATTTGCACAAGTAAAATAATCCAAGCTATGGTAAGGTAAACAGTGTATATTATAGAACATGGTATGAGAGTTTGAGCTTCTGTCATCATATCTGAATATGTGGGACATGGTCACTCAAAACAACCCTAATAATTATCTTAGATAGAAAGAAATAGTAAAATATAGATATTGATGCATCAGCAAGAACCCAAGACAAGATCAGTGTTGTTTCCCTTTGTATTTTAAGATACTCTGAGAACCTCAAAGGAATCAGCAAAGTGGGACCAAATTACTCAAATGGGATTGTATGAAACAATGATTGTGTCACAGGAAAAATATTTCAATGTTATTTCAATTGATTGATAAAGTTAATAGTAACGGCATGCAGAGAATATGGTATAATTCTGAGGAGTCAGTGTCATGACCTAATCCTGGACAAACCCCCAATTTGTCATGAACTGGCTCAAAGCCATGACAAAAACCAAAAAATGAATAAACTAAGGCGTGGGGAGCAAGGCTCCTAAACCAAGCAAACAACAAAACAACCAACGTCTTTGCAGAGAAGAGAAGCTCCTCCCCCAAACCTAAGGTGGAGGAAATCATTGTATATAGGGGGAGATAACACTGGCCCCAGGTGTTCCCAATCAGCAGATGGTCTGCTCCCAACGCTGTAATATGAACTCGAAACACAGGATTATTGAGCAGCCCATTACAGTCAGTTATTAACACTTTTTACCTAAACTAATCCAACCGAAGGACTCCTTGTGATTTGGTTAAATTTGCAAGGAAGACATATAATTTGACACAGAAGGCTCTATCAGCTCAGACAGGCAGAAAGGACATGATTCATATGGGAGAGTGGAAGCTGCCCAAAGGAACTTCTGTTAGGATCTGGCCATAATAAAAATATTTAAAATGCCAATAAAGACTGGAGCGTCATCCTTCCATCCAGTCTGGACTGTCGATATCAGGCTTCGAGGAACGCTATGGTCAACTGAAGTGAAAGCTGTGATAGGACTGTCTGAAGTTCATAATTTATGTTATAAAATAAAAATTTCTGTGGTAATTTTTCCTCTAAGGATGAGAAAGACAGAAATAATAAGGGTTTAATGGTAAATTGACTGAACTTATATAGTTCTTTTCTATTCATACTGACCACTCAAAGTGCTTTACATTGAAGCCACGTTCACCCATTCATACACTGATAGCCAACATGGCTCGGTAAGACGTTGATGCAGAACTGCAACCACAGCAATCCCTCAGCAATCTGTCACACTGAGCAAGCATGTAGCAACAGGGGGGAGAAAAAAACTCCCCTTTAATATGAAGAAACCTCCAAAAGAACCTGGCTCAGTACAAGTGATCATCTGCCACGACCGTCTGGGAGTCTGAGAAGACAGAGAAGAAACACAAAAAAACAGATGTAAGAGTGGGTACTCTTTACATCAAAGAAAATGAAAAAAAAAAATAACAGGACATGGACAGTGCTCGGTCACTTTGAAGATTATCTGAACCAATGTTCCCCATCCAGCTGGGGGCAGACCAGGTGGAGCTTCTATGGAGAGAAAAACAGAGAAAACAAGGTCAATAATCGCAGTAGCCGCATACTTTATATTAGGGGGAATGGAGTCATTGTACTACTCTAAACTTTCACCGTATAATATATGTTTCACTCGTAGCCCCCCCCCCCACCCCCCACCCCCACTACCATAATGCAATGGGGCATGAAGATATATTTCCCTATCCCTGCCTCCAATCATAGGTATAGGAGTTTCTTTTTCTGGAATATTATATTACTTTTCTGTCAGATACACACCTTCCAGAAGGTTTCACTTTTTTTTATTAGTCCACAGATGTATCTTCTGAATAGTCTTGGAGATTATTGAGATGTTCTTTTTAAATGAGCATACAACTCTTTGGTCAGCAATGGTTCCAGCCTTGGAATTCTCTAAAGGGTGTCTTTTTTCATTCACATTGTTGAAGCATGACCTCGAGAATTAGGCATTTATGAGCTGTTGAAGTAATTTTGGTAGGTTGGCCACCTCCTGGGAAGGATCCCTACTCTTCTATCTTTTACTCCCAGTGTGCATAGTAGTTATCACTTGGGTTCTCTGGAGTACCCTTTGTTGGGTAATTAGGTGACTACCCTAGGTGACACACTACCTGTCTGGCAGTCATCAGGCCTGGGTTTGGTTATTTAAACTAACCAAAACAGATACCTGTAAATATACATTTTTTGTTGCTAACTGTGAGTTGTTTTCACATAGAACCAAGTAGGTTTGTATAGCTTTCTCTTTCAAATTTGTTTTTATCTGTTTTAATTCAGGTTAACTTAATCTTTTGATTTTTATTTCGGGTGAGCCAAATTCCAAGACAACAGGGAATTATCAGTAGGGGACAAATACTTTTTAAAAAGGAGTAAAGATGTCAAAACAGTTTCTGTTGTCCAGTTGAACCTTGATCAATCTGTCTAATGGTAAGTTTGACCCCAAGTTAATGACTGAATGAAAAAAATTATTTATTTGGTACAACTGCCAATGTGCTCCAACAAACTTGCCTTCCAGGACAACCTTCTTAGAGAAAAACATACAGACACAACATACATCACAAAGTCAGGCGGCTGTGGGATTGTCGTATATAGGCAATTTGTTATGCAGGTGCAGATGGGGGGGCTAATATAGGTCTGGGTGGATGGTTTAGGGGTAAAAGGGGCAGCTATGCCCTGCATCCTAAGGGGGGGGGGGCTTATCTGCAGCAGTAATTACACAAAAAGGTAGGGTACACCATAGACTCCAGTCTATCACACGGCAACACAGAAACATGCAACCACTTATACATGAGTGCCCAGTTGATCTCATGTATTTGGACGGTGGGAGGAAGCTGGAGAACCAGGAGTACTCTTTGTCAAGAATACAAATTTCCAGATGCATGGATGATGATATGTACGGATACATCGTCCACATCTGTTTCTGTCATCCTGTTAAAGTGGGTATGACTAAAAATACTTTTGTTTAAGGAAAGTTTGTTTTAAAATGACTTCTCTCTTTATTGTCCTTTAGCCTCAGAACGTCTATAACTCGGTTACAATATGCCATGGCTCATTATCCGCATGAACTCACTAAATGTGACCAGTCATGTTTCTTCTTGTCTATATAATATATTCAGTACTACATATTTTGAGGATGTTATAAATAGAGTTAAAATTATGTTTCCTAAGCAGAGAGAGTCACTTCAGCCAGAGGCCAATAATCACCCAAACAACTGCCCCTGTCTCCGATAATTAGATGGTCCCTCAGAATGGGTGGTCTTAAAAATACAGCTGGGATAGAACATTGGTTTTCGCCAGCGTCAGCCAGTGACGTTTTTACCTTCTTATTGAGAAGGGTCCACAAAGAAAACACTTTCAAAGGCTTCTTAGACATTTTTGTTAATAATATTTAAAAAATAGTTTATTTTATACAGATAAGGATGAATCATGTACAATTATCTACAAAGGCAGCAAGGATATTGCTTTACCATACACTGCTATATGTTTATGTGTACATTTCTAATGCATGGCTGTAAATAAACAACACAAGGTGAATATTTCAGGGTTTTGCATCGCATAATGAGTCATTCCAAAGAGATGAGACATGGTCCTTATGTTCTCATAAAATATATACAAATGTATTTACCTCTATGTACAGAGCATGGAATTTCTAGTAATGTGAATTTTATCCTTTTCTGTCCAAACAACAGTAAATACGACTTCAGATTAGCATCAACTGTACTTAAGACCAAATGAAGGTCTGGTTCTACATGTCAAATAGACAAGATGTGTAATATATATACTTTTCTTCAGTGTGCTTGTATATATATATATGTGTATATATATATATATATATATATATATATATATATATATATATATATATATATATATATATATATATACGCTGAAGAAAAAGTAATCTCAAATATTTTGTACTATTAATGTTTCATGTATGATGGTAAATATGTGTACATGCTTTGAATTATATCTGTAACTTGGCCACGGTTGTGTTCCTCTACAGGATGCAACCAGAATGACGCTAAGGCTAAATCAACACAAAAGATTTAGCTGTTGTGTATTCTTTTCTAATGTTTTGTGTTTATTATCGACTGTAAAACCAATGCATTAAACATGTGTTTAAATCTTCATACGTTTATTCTATCCTTTCAAGACATCATTGTGAATTAAGACTAAGAAGTGCTGCGGCAAAAAAAGCTAACAGTTGGTTGAATTGGGGCCATAACCAGGCAGATTTTTACTATTTTAATTAGATATCCTTGGTAATTTACAACAAAACTGAGGTGAAACATTGTTGGAGTAAGCAGTGGAGATCTGAGTCAAATGCATTCATTTAATCTCTCTGAAAAGTGTTGGTAGATGATTAAAAATAACAATTACAGCATATCCAATAGATATTTGTTGAAGTTAGAAACCACAGCCACCTGGAAATATCTGAAATCCATAAATACATGAGATCCCCTCAAAAGCACTTTTAGTTGCCTATTTTGCATAGTTCAAACAGCAAGTATGCTTCAGTACAGTGGAAACCTTCTTAGCACTACCACAGTAGCTAACGTCTACAGTCTTCCTGTTCTCTGCTCCTGGGGGTACAGCCAATCAGAACCAGGAAAATGAGTTCTGCTGCTGGATTTGTTACTTTGCAAAAGTGCCTAGGTATATCAGTCTTTAAAGCTGCAGTATCTTTTGAATATTTTTGAAATGCTCTACAATAAAACTTAAATAATTTGGAGTTACATTCCACAGCGAAATCTGCAAATACAGTAGGTAACTGCAAATAGTTAGGGGTCCCCTGTATTAATGATGTATTCAATTGTACTATCATATATTAAGGAGTTCTAGAACATTTTTGACTATTTTAACTGTTCTTTGAGCCTCAATATGGTGTATGAAACTTTGTTGGGGCTTAAATGGCCCAGGAAAAGAGCAGGCACATGCCATAGACAGAGTAATCCACTGCTTTGGGCCCCCAAACCATTAGGCGCCTTGAAATTGAACAAAGTTTATAGATCTAAAACTTTGGTTGTTTAGAATATTAGAATTTGGTGAACTTACGCAGTAGCTAATTATGTATTAATAAAAAAATATTCAAGTTTTATATTATTTATCTTAATTATAATTGGAACAATTAAAAGAGTAATTTTTTTATTTTTATTAATTTAGAGTTTTAATTTTTTTCTTATTTTTATAATATAAAATATTTTTATGTTTATTTTTTTATTTTTTGTTAAATTATATAATTTATTTTATTTATATTTTATTCTTTGTGTGTTGTGTTACCGTAGTTACCACATGTTGCTAGGAGTTTAACCTTTTCTTAAACCTCAGATAAAAATTATAATGACCAATTATCCCTAATTGATATCAGCTAATTAAAGTCGGCCTCCTCTCCAATATTAGACCAAATCTTGATTGAAACACAGTTAATTCAGTTCAATTCAGCTTATTTCTATAGCGCCAATTCACAAGAGATGTTATCTTAAGGGACCTTACAGGACAAATAATTTAAATGCGATTAAACAAACTTCAATCAGTCAGAACGTTTTCTGTTTAAGGAACTCTAGCAGATTGCGTCAAGTCATTAACTTGATGTTATGTTTGGTGGGTGTGGTAATCTTAATTCGACTCAATTCAAAAATACTTCCTTGATTTGAACTGATCAGAAAATTTACAGGAAGAATGGGCCCCGAGTCAAAATCTGGTGAAGACCCAACAAGACATTGGGGGGGGGGGGCCCTGCCTGATAAATTGACAAATACAACCCCATAATAACTAGATAGAGCTTTGCCCAAACAGGCCTGCCGCCCTATTAAGTTTTGTAACTGCTGCAAAGGCAGCATATACAAAACTGTATAAAACTCTCAAAATTCATTGCTCAGGTCTAACTCAAACTTAAGTCCCACAACTTGAGTCCATATTCCTGGTTGATACCAATCCTCAACTATGACACATTCAAAATTCAAAAAGTTTGATCAGTTTCAACCAGAGATGTGAACAAACGACTGCAATGAATTTGAATCAAAGTTTGTATTTATTAACAGAGTTTTCAATAAATGAATAGGTCTCAAACAGTTCTGGAATGTGATGAGGATTATTGCTTAAGATGAAATATATTGAATCTTGTAAGGTCTTCTTTTTTATAATTGTTTTTTTTTTTTTTTGTGAAGAGGAAAATGGGAGGAAAAAGTAGTTCCCTGTCCTCTATGTCTGCTATTATCCAGTTCCAAATTGACAGAGTAACCCAGAATTTTCGCATCTCATTCCCATGGGAACATCAGCTCCAGCCTTTTTTCTCTCAGGCTCACTGCCAGTTGGCAGAACAGCCCTCCAACAAAATGCCCCTCTCTCTCTGTGGAAGAAGTCCAGGCCCATCATCTTCACCACTTGCTTGGGTTGCTCTGAAGAATGAATGTCTCCCCCACAGTTTTAGATGTTTGGAAGGAGTTAAACACCCTGTACGGGTGTCCATAGTCTTCCGAAGTGATGTTAAAGGAAATGGAGTCACTAAGAGAAAGGTCTTAGCATAAAAAAACGAAGGGGCTTCAGTCATACAGGACAGTCTCAGGTGAGGTTAAGTACAAAACAGTTCCCTTTTATAGAGGTCACTTCACACATCTCACTTGTTCTGGTGCTTCCTCTTCATCTCTGATGTGTCAGTGAGATGTCTGACTTCACTGATCTTCCTGTGAGGTCTACAGTTGGCAGTGTGTATATCAAGAGACAGTCCATAAGATGTAGAGGGAATGGATCCCAAACCCTTATGGAAAATCCTCCAAGAGGAAATTAGAAGTTTCTCACCTCTAACAAGGAAAATCACAACTTTCTTTTAATATCCGAGTAAAAAAAAAAAAAAACTTTTTCAAGCTTCTCAGTATTCTGGCAAGCTGACTGCTTTACATTTAAAGTCCATGATAATAATTAATAGAAAATGCGGTCTCTCATCTGTATTATAAAAATAAATTAGAACTTCAAATCGTGCACTCTGACTTTCCGTCTACAAGCAGATGCAGGAGTGACTGGGACAATAACAAATAAGCAAATAAAGATAAACTTTTTAAACACCCAATGTGAATATGAAGTAATGGTTTTAAAATAAATATTCTTATATGACATTTGAGAGACTGTGGTTGTTATAGGATGGTAAAAATCTGCTTTAGACTGGGCCTGTTTCCATGTACACAGTGTCAGCCTCCTTAGCCAGCCTGAAAAAAACATATCTTTCCTATTTAACAGGGTTCTTGGAACAAAGTTAATGCCATCCAAGCTAAAATACTCTTCACTAACAGTTCAATCATGTTAAAGTTACCACTCAGGTGTTTATTATTTTGGTTACACCGTAAGCCCTGATTTAATTCTGTCTGTCTGTACTGAATTTAGTTTTTAGGCTATTATCCTCCAAAACACCAAAGTGCTGGTCAAAAGAAGTATATTGCCCCAAATAGACTAAAATGTCCTAATAATATTGTTGCTGATGAAGCACAGTGTTGGCAGTATCATGTCTGTTTTCCTTGATGTCTTTATAAACGTCTTTCTCCATTAGTTATGTGTAAAGTTTTGCCAAACACAGCCAAATACTTTGTAAGAGCAGTTTTAGCCTCCAGGCTAATTCACAGGCTTGTTCGTTATTATTCCAGTCTTATCACACCACACGCTTTGTCAGCCTCAAACAACACTCACAAAGCGACTAATTTAGACACCCACTCATTTTCAGGCTGAAGCTTGCTCGTGGGCGGGCCTTTCTGTGGCGGATATTTTAAACATTAGCGGATCATGGTTGGCGAGATAACATTGACGTCGGGCAATGTCACTACAGTGAGACGCTCTGATTGGTTGACGCGCTGTGTAAAGAGTGTCAAATGTTAAGCTAGCTGAACTTCTGCGTTGCTGACTTTGGCCACTGTGACGCTAGAAACACAGGAAAAGTTTCAGAAATTGATGCGGCCAACGCACCCAAAGTACTGCAGAGACTCTGACAGCCTCAACCATAGACTTTACACGTAACCTTGCTGCTCTTGACGTCGACGTTTGGGCCGATGTGAACGAACCATCACACTTTTAAACTGGTAGTCATTTTGCTTCTATCACTTGCAACTAATCCATCTCAAATCCTTCCAGGCTTTAAGCCATCCAACCCCCAAAAAAAGCTTAAAATAATGAACACATCAGAAAAGTTAAAATACTGTACATAAATTAAAGAGATCCTATTAAAGAGGAGTTGGACCAAAACAAGGGTTTGGTATTTTCTTTACAAATTGTGGTTTATTTATCCTTAAAAACAGTGAGACTCATTTTTTTTAAGTGTTGGCCTTTTTTGTATGTGTAATGGGTTATGGCTTTTTATATATTCTCTTAGTATTTTCTATTTAAAAAGTGCTTGAATAAACAATAAATCATTTTTAAAGGCACAACATGCAAGTGGAGTTGATTTTTTGAGAAATGTGTGAAACATCTGTTTGATATATGAATATGTAGAAGTGATGCAAATCAACTCTTGATGTAAAAAAATTAGGGGTGGGAATTCAATTTGTTAATTGCAATTAATTGATTACAGAAGAATCAGCTTATTAAAAAATTAAAGCATTGAATCATAGTTTACATTCCAATCAATGCAGACATTTTGTCTGTGGATGATTTCCTGTTAGGCCGAGAACAATGATGCACACGTGAGCGCAAGGCTAAGGGTGACAATCCACTTTTCAAGCGCTCTCCGTGGGTTCAGAGGGGGTTTTCATCGTTTATCTGGGAACGAAACTTAAACTGAGTGGTGCAATGAATCAGTGCGACAGTCTTTTTCTCAGCTGACATCCTCGACGAACAGCCACTTAATGCATTATTCTGATTTGTTCATAGACAGAACCGACAGCAGACTGTGCGCTGAGTTGCGCCCTCCGCCTTTGGTGCTGTTTACATCAAGTCAAAGCACAAACTTTACATACGGACCGTTAAAGATAAACCGTCTGGCTGCAATATCTGGCAGGCAGAGGCCATCATTCCATTGCTAGCATCTGTGTTTCTGGGTGTGACAAAAATCCCACAGGTTCCATGGACACAAAAACTTCAGTAAAGCTTTGCATCTATCTATCTATAAAATGACGGAGGATTCATTTGAAAAGGAAACACTGAGTTTACACAGTTTTTATCGTCTTTTTGAGACTGCTGCTTTTTACTTTTATTATGCTTTGTTAAATTTCAATAAAATTAAAAAGTAAACTATCATTGGTACTGATAAAATTTCTAATTCAAGAGAGTAATCATTTCTATAAATTTAAAGTCATTTTTTTACTCATAAAAAACCTTTTGGAAGTTGGTTATTCAACTATTCTTTCTAACCACAGAATGCATGCTTTAAAATGATAAAATGAAAAGTCAGGAGTGGGCAAAGTGTCCTTTAAAAACCACAATATGCTCATGCTAAGAATATTCTCGCTACTATTGTTTTTAAAGATGAGATTCTGAAAATATATTCAGGTCTGATCTGTTTTGGCCAAGGATATTTATCTTTCTTTTATTACTGTTTTAAATTGACATACATTTAACTACATTTTTCAAACATTATACAGTCAGGTCCATTAATATTGCGACATCAGCACGATGCTAAATCTTTTGGCTCTATACACCACCACAATGGATATCAAATGAATGAACAAGATGTGCTTTAACTGCAGACTGTCAGCTTTTATTTGAGGGTATTTACATCCAAATCAGGTGAACGGTGTAGGAATTACAACAGTTTGCATATGTGCCTCCCACTTAAGGGAGGCACCAAAAGTAATGGGGCAATTGGCTTTTCAGCTGTTCCATGGCCAGGTGTATGTTATTCCCTCATTATCCCAATTACAATGAGCAGATAAAAGGTCCAGAGTTCATTTCAAGTGTGCTATTTGCATTTGGAAT
Source organism: Apricaphanius iberus (assembly GCA_028564705.1). Taxonomy (NCBI): domain Eukaryota; kingdom Metazoa; phylum Chordata; class Actinopteri; order Cyprinodontiformes; family Aphaniidae; genus Apricaphanius; species Apricaphanius iberus. Next base: position 292,907 of record JAPXFQ010001230.1, read on the forward strand.
CTGTTGCTGTCAACTGTCAAGATGAGAGCCAAAGAGCTGTCACTATCATTGAAGCAAGCCATCATTAGGCTGAAAAAAACAAAGAAACCTATCAGAGAGATAGCAAAAACATTAGGCGTGGCCAAAACAACAGTTTAGAACATTCTCAAAAAGAAGGAACGCACCGGTGACCTCAGCAACACCAAAAGACCCGGAAGACCACGGAAAACAACTGTGGTGGATGACCGAAGAATCCTTAACCTGGTGAAGAAAACACCCTTCACAAAAGTTGGCCAGATCAAGAACACTCTCCAGGAGGTAGATGTATCTGTGTCAAAGTCAACAATCAAGAGAAGACTCCACCAGTGTGAATGCAGAGGGTTCACCACAAGATGTAAACCATTGGTGAGCCCCAAAAACAGGAAGGCCAGATTAGAGTTTGCCAAACAACATCTAAAAAAGCCTTCACAGTTCTGGAACAACATCCTATGGACAGGTGAGACCAAGATCAACTTGTACCAGAGTGATGGGAAGAGAAGAGTACGGAGACCGAAAGGAACTGCTCATGATCCTAAGCATACCACCTCATCAGTGAAGCATGGTGCTGGAAGTGTCATGGCGTGGGCATGTATGGCTGCCACTGGTTCTTTTGTATTTATACTTATTTTTATACATGTATATATATTTAACATATATATTATATATATTTATATTCATACATATTTGTATATATTGATGATGTGACTGCTGACAAAAGCAGCAAGATGAATTCTGAAGTGTTTCGGGCAATATTATCTGCTCATATTCAGCCAAATGCCTCAGAACTCATTGGAAGGCGCTTCACAGTGCAGATGGACAATGACCCAAAGCATACTGCAAAAGCAACCAAAGAGTTTTTGAAGGGAAAGAAGTGGACTGTTTTGCAATGGCCATGTCAATCACCTGACCTGAATGCGATTGAGCACGCATTTCACTTGCTGAAGACAAAACTGAAGGGAAAATGCCCCAAGAACAAGCAGGAACTTAAGTAGAGGCCTTGCAGAGCATCACCAGGGATGAAACCCAACGTCTGGTGATGTCTATGTGTTCCAGACTTCAGGCTGTAATTGACTGCAAAGGATTTGCAACCAAGTATTGAAATGTATAAGTTTCATTTATGGTTCTTATTCAGTCCCATTACTTTTGGTCCCTTAACAAGTGGGAGGCACATATGCAAACTGTTGTAATTCCTACACTAATTCCTACACTTGCGGGGAAGCTCTTCACAGCCTGGGACTAAAGTAAAGACTTCAGTCATTTGGTGTTTCTGAACTCCACTATCAGTTACCTCTGCAGTTTTTATTTGGTTTTGGATGTTAATCTGCAATTATTGGACAAAGACAGCTTGCTGTGTTTAAGGCTGGAATTAAACTGCTGGCTGCTAATATATTTGCACATTTGAACAGCAATGCTCAAAACTCACCCAAGGTCAGCACCTCAACTCCAACAGATAAGCTGCCAGACGCCGGTGCCTCCAGCTTCACACAGACTCCTACAATCTCTCACAGTTCCCCGAAGGTCAGCGCCTCAGCTCAGCGTGCTGATAATAATAGACCATTAGCCATTCATTCTATCACAGACCTCTGACAACGATAATGATGACTCAGCAAAACTAGGCTCACCAATTGAATTCTGCAAAAAACTACAGGATCAGAGTATTAAAGGAACGCAGCTGACCCCAAGGTCGACTGGACACGACGATTCTGCCCTCCCACCATTGCAGATGACTGATGTGTGATGTTTCAGGCTGCCAGACTTTTCTCCAAGAAAACTTGTCAACCAGCACCAGTCTGGTTACGAGAAAATAGCATTCCGGTGATTATTAGTAATAGAAATTCATGTCAAATCTCATAAATATTGCCTGTTAGAATAATTTAAAAACTACCAATGAATCTCTTAAATTGGCATTATTCAATGTCCGTTTCCTATCAAATAAATCTTTTTTAATTAATGACCTTATTACCAATCACAATGTAAAGGCTAGGTTTTTGCCTGAAACTTGGTTGGATGCAAATAATGAAAGAACCTTGATGCTAGAAGCCACACGACCTACCTACAGCTTTCTAAATAAAAACAGGCAACAAAGAAGGGGGGGGGGGCGGTCTGGGAACTATTTTTAAAAATACACTGAACTTTAAAAAGATACTTCTGGGTACCTTTCACTCCTTCAAATACCTTGCTACAGAGATAAGGTCTTAGTCATAAATATGTACAAACCACCCAAAGCGAGCTCAAATTGTCTTAACGATCTCAATGACCTTCTTTTCTTTAATATGTATTGAATATGACAAACTAATTATTGTGGAGGATCTGAACATTCATACTGACAACCCCCAGGATAGACAGACTAAAATACTAAGTAATACTCTCCTAACCTTTGGTCTAACCCAGCATGCCAAACAGCCGACACAGCTCGAACATCTCCGTATTGGATGTTGCATTATCTGACCAATTCTGCATCTTCTTTGAAAGCATTATCCCAGCTAAACTATCTAAACAAAATAACACCGTAGTAAGAAAACAACCTCTTGTTGACAGCTCTGCTGAAAATATTAAACAAATTTACTGTTCTACCTCACCCCCCCTAGACCCACCACCCCCACAACCCAACACACACTATGTTAACAACCTGGTAGATAACTTTTTCTCTAAAGTCTCAGACATCATTAATACCATTGCTCCAATTAAAGTAAAAGTAGTCTCAGGTAGATACAAGTCTCCATGGACCAGCAATCCTCTAGTACGCAGCAGAAAAAGCGAGTGCCGTTAGGCCGAAAGAAAATGTAGGAAAACTCAACTCCAGGTTCACTATGAGATCCACAAAAACAGGTTGAACAAATATAACTTAACCTTGAAAACTGCAAGGGAATCATTGTTCTCTGAAATCATTAGCAAAAACATTAATAACGCTCGGACATTATTCGCAACAGTTGAAAGACTAACCGATCCCCCAGTGACAGCAGCTCCTGAGCTACACTCCACTAGGGCCTGTACTGAATTTGCCAAATTCTTCACTGAAATGCAGATAAGATGTCTGATTTCAAAAAACTGAATCAATTAGATCTTGATGAAATTATTAAACAACTGAACTCCTCCTCTTGCTGCTTCGATATCTTACCCAAAGCTTTTTTAAAGAATGTTCTCCCTGTCATTAAGTCAGATCTGATGCAAATAGTTAACACATCCCTCCAGTCAGGTGTCTTCCCCCAGGCCTTCAAAACAGGAGTTATCAAACCCCTATTAAGAAAAACAACCTAGACAATACCTTGATGCAGAATTATAGGCCAATCTCTAATCTCCCATTCATCAGTAAGATTATTAAAAAAGCTGTATCTCAACAGTTGAACACATTCCTGACAACGAACAACTCCTTAGATCATTTTCAATCTAGTTTCCGTGCCCATCACAGCACTGAGACTGCCCTAGTCAAAGTTTTCAATGACATCCGCATAAATACGGACAGCTGCAGAACCACAGTTCTGGTTCTGTTGGACCTCAGTACAGTGTTTGACACTGTTGATCACAAAATATTACTGGAAAGACTGGAGAGCTGGGTCGGAGTCACTGGTACAGCACTTCAATGGTTTGAGTCTTACCTCAAAAATAGGCAGTTCATTGTGTCCATTGGAAATTTCTCATCAGAACAAACAGAAATCACATGTGGGGTCCCCCAGGGCTCCATCCTGGGGCCCCTCCATGGAGGGAATATCTGTGATATTCATATTTACATGCTCCCACTAACCAAGATTATAGCAGCCAATCAGATTAGCTACCATAACTATACAGACAATAAACAGCTATACATAACATTATCACCAGGTGACTTTGATTCTATCCAGACCTTAAACGAATGCATTGAACAATTCAACGATTGGATGTCCCATAACTTTCTCCAGCTAAACAGAAACAAAACAGAAGTAATTATTTTTGGAAATAAGGAGGAACAATCCAAAGTCAGCACACAGCTTCGGATAATACAAATAAAATCTACTCATCAGGCTCGTAATCTAGGTGTAATAATGGACTCAGACCTTAACCTCCAAGGTCACATAAAGGCAATAACAAGGTCAGCTTTCTATCACCTGAGGAACATTTCTAGGATTAAAGGACTGATGTCACAGAAGGACCATGAAAAACTGATCCATGCGTTCATCTTTAGTCAGATCGATTACTGCAACAGCGTCCTCACAGGTCTACCTAAAAAATCAAACAGACAGCTGCAGCTGATCCAGAACGCTGCTGCTCGTATTCTCAGTAGAACCAGGAAAGTAGAACACATCACCCCAGTTTTAAGGTCCTTACACTGGCTCCCTGCAGCTCAGAGAATAGACTTTAAAATACTCCTACTTGTTTATAAATCATTGAACGGTTTAGCACCAAAGTACATTGAAGATATGCTGTCACTATATCAACCCAGCAGACCACTCAGGTCCTCCAACTCTAGCCTACTAATCGTCCCTAGAATCAGAACTAAACAGGGAGAGGCACCTTTCAGCTTCTATCCTCCACAAATGTGGAATAAACTTCCATTTGAATGCAAAAAATCTGAATCTCTAGGCTCTTTTAAATCAAAGATAAAAACTCTACCATTCAGAGCTGCATTTGAATCTTAAATTGCGCTTTCTGATCACTTTTTGTTTTGTTTTGTTTACCCAATTGTGTTTTATCTGTTTTAATCTGTTTTAATTGCATAAAATTGTTCCTAAAATTATTTTTTATTGTTTTGGTTTAATTTCTATTCTTACTTTTTTATTTCTTTTTTAAGTGATTGTTTATTAATTACATAAATTTGTTCCTTACATTATCTTTTCTTACTGATTGGTTACTGTTAAACTTCTATGTTTTGTTTGTAATCATGTGGTTTCATTATCACTGAATCATGTAAAGCACCTTGAATTGCCTTGTGTTGAAAGTGTGCTATACAAATAAAATTGCCTTGCCTTGCCTTGCCTGTTGTGTTAATTACAGTAACAGACCATCCAAGAAGTTTCTGCTTTGGAGGGAGGCTTCATACCGACTGATGCTTCACCAGCTGTGGGGGGGTTCTGTCAGGTGGCCGAGAGGAATGCTGTTCTGGTCGGAGCTGGCAACCGGTCAGGTAGCAGCAGAGCAGCAGCCACGGCATCAAGAGCGAGAGTTGGCTAGATCAGGCTGGAAGACTACAGAGTTGGACTCTGGTTAAATCAGTACTGGTGTGACGAACACAGGTGGAGGCATGAATTAATGGATGTCTGAGATGTGAGGTGAGTCAAAAGCGTTTAATTTTTCTAGAGGATCTGAGTTTTCATAATGATTTTGTGACTGCTTTTTGCTGGATATGTTGTTAAGATGAGCCAGTCTTTGTCCTCGCCCTCCAATGGAAATAACACCATATTAGGTCGTATTGACCCGACCCATTTTGATCTTATTAAATCGATACGTTTTCTCTACTCGAGATGTTTCTGGGTCTAAAGTGATCGTTATTGAAAAACGGGGTAAAAGTCTCTCTCAACTGCTGTCTTTTGGCTGGAACTGGCTGCAGTCTACATTAGCTTCAGTTAGCTCCCGACGAGCTTCTGACTAGCTTGTAGCTATGTCGGCTAAGAGTTTTAACCCAACTCACAGCGCCACTCTCAGCTCCACCTCTTTGCCCATTTTTTGAGTTTTTGAGAGTGACGAGGTGAGTGACGCAGACAAGATGGCGGCGGTGGGAACCGCCCAGTTGACTTAATTTTTACTTTTCAGAAACCTATGGGTGACGTCAACGAGGGTTTGTCTATTTATATAAACAGTCTATAGACAAGACACACTATGACATCTCTGTCTTGAGACGCAGTTCTTGATGACAGAAATGATGGGCGATACCATCGCATCTTGGTGATACGATGAGCCGCTCCATCTTGAGAGAGTTCAAGGTACTGTAGGCTACTGTTCTTCCACATATGATAAGAATCACTTCAGTTAAGTCAAGCATTCAATCAAGATACCTCCTGGCTGACTTTGTTTGGTTACTTTCTAAGTATCTAACTCTGGAAACCATAGAATGAACAAAGAAGGTTAAATTCACAAGTGTACACTAAAGTAATTTAGAATCAAGTAAAAACTTTAAACTCAACTTGAATTTTGACCCATGACTTCATTTTAACGGAAAACTCTTTAACTTTAGCAGACTTGATAGCCAATAGGGGAGGATCAGTGCTCTCTTCCAGTGTTAAAAAAAGAGGGTTATGTGAAATTTGAAAAAGGAAATAAAATGTCACCCAAACAAAAGGATAGGCGTCTAGACAGCACAACTTTTTAGAATAATGTTAAGGCACTTTAATTAAGATTTTAAATGTAGATGGAAGCATATTTGGGACCAACCGTAAATTTCAAGCCTTTACACAGTAATGCAGTAATCCATTGTATTGAGTGATGGACTCAGCACAAATCACTTGAAGTCGCTATGTAGTCACTCTTTTTTGGGTCCAAAAATAAGTACTTCAGTTTTGTGGGTTTTTTTTCAGTTTGAGGAAATTATGGGACATCCAGTTGTTAATTCTCTGAATGCATTTATTAACGGTTTGGATTGAGAGACTTGCAAAAGAATGACTTAAGTATATTTCCCCTCTGGGCTAGGAATGTCCTGGAAGTCCTCAGAAGATGGAGAGTTGCTGTGGAATGGAATACCTAAGTTTCCCTTATGGACCTGAACTGCCAGCAATTTGATCTCAGCTATTTGGAAGATATTGGATGGATGTCCAACGCCTCAGGGTTACCTCATGGCTTCCATATTGAGACACTTAGATTCATAGATGCCAATTTTCCGAAAAAATCTCAACAACCAGTTGAGTTTATGCAAACCTAAAATGTAAAGTCTCTATCTCACTCTGAGTGATGGTGATGCATCAAGGCATTCTCTAAGACTGCTACCCTTTCTCACCGTTAACTGTTAAAGGTTCCTGCAAGTGCCTCGTCACAAAAAGTTTAGTCGGCACAGGCACAAGCATGTTATGTTTATTTCCACAACGCTTTATAGATGCAAATGTTGGTCCCTTGAAGGGTGTCTCCTCAACACATTGCCTGTCCACCATTGCATGCATGAACAAGCTTCATATTTCAATTTCATTTTTTTTATTTAATCCAAACTGAATACTTTATTTTTAATGCGACAAAACACACAAAAAATATCTGAGTATGACCATAGTTTAATGATAGGATGGATTAATTCCATTTAACATCAATAATTTGTGTATTTTCCATTTGTGAAATGTGTAATGATCTGTCAATACATTTCTGTTTTCTGTTATCTATTCAGGCAAGCACTAAGTCTGGAAAACAGAGATAGCTCCTCTCACTGGCACTTAAATGCCAACGTCACACAGTAACCATGGCAACACACACAGAAACTATACACATAATTTATTCCAGTGCAGGATTCCAATGAAATGGAGCACAGAGATCAGAACATGAGAGCTGACCTAGATAGGGAGGAGCTGGTTGTCAAAAGTAAGAACAAAACAAATGAACAAGATGGACAAAAGCTCAGTCCTGTTGTTTGATTCTGCAAAATTCTGGCTAGATAAGATCAGGTGGTGTTTGAGAGTTCACCAAAATCACCTAGATCTCACAAATGTTCAAGTTTATGACTGGACAAAAGGATTAAGACTAATTGGGTACAGCTAGTCTGGAATTGTTGAAAGAGAAACCCTATTTTCTAAACCTAGGTTAGTGGGTTGTCATTTAAAGTTAAACAAGTGTTATGGCAAGTGGGACAATGCACTTTGGACCTTTGAACTTATAATGCTTTTCTAGTCAGACTGAACTTATAAGGCTTTTCTAGTCATACTGACCACTCAATGCACTTTACATTGAAGCCACATTCACCCATTCATACACTGACAGCCAACATGGCTCGGCAAGACGATCTAGAATTTTTGGGGTGAAGCGATGTGACTGGAGGAAGCTGGAATCAAACCTACAACCCTCCGATTGCAAGCCAACTACTCTACCACTGAGCCACATTCACTCAATGAGTTCAAAGATCTAAGTTGAGCTCTGTATTGTAAAAAAATCAACAGTTGCAATTATCCAAGTAGTCAAGTCCTGAACTAGGCAGACAGAATATTTCTATTTTGATTTTATATATATATATAATTTAAATACTAACTCAAAGATGACAACATGGTTCTTTACACTATGATCCAGAGGCCAAGGTAAAGTCATACAGAGCAAGTGACTAAGTATTTCTTTTACAAGCTCTGGTTCGTAGATGGCAAGAAATCCCAGTTTATATGTCTAACCAACTGATTGGATAAATATAGCTGAGTACTACTACAGTAAATTACTGCAACACCGTCCTTACAGGTCTACCTAAAAAGTCAATCAGACAGCTTCAGCTGATCCAGAGCGCTGCTGCTCATATTCTCACTAGAACCAGGAAAATAGAACACATCACCCAAGTTTTAAAGGGGCTTCCACTAAATACTCATTTTAGTTTAGAAACCATTGAATAGCTTAGCAAAAAAGTATGTTGAAGACCTGTTGTCACTATACCAACCCCCAAGACCACCCAGGTCCTCCAGTTCTAGTCTACTAATCATTTCTAGACTTAGAACCAAACATGGAGAAGTAGCTTATATGCAGTTTATATGCTCCCCTTATCTGGAAAAAACTTGCTGATGACTGTGAAGCTTCTGAATCATTAAGCTCTTTAAAATCAAGGATAAAAAAACATTTATTTATAGCTGTCTTTGAGTAAGATTCTTGTGTGTATCACGCTTGATTGCTATTTTTGTTGTTTTCTCTAGTGTTGTACTCTACACTTAATTGCTGTTCTGTTGTTTTTACTTTGTCTGATGTTCTATCTTTTATGTTTTTTCTTTAATGTTTTATTAAATTTCCTAGCACTAGAGGTGGTGAAAATAATTCCTAATGGTTCTGAAACTAACAAAACTTCAATTCAGAGTCATCTGAATTCATAGTCCTTTAACTTATAATTACGGTTTTACTTTCACTGCATTTGTACACTTAATTGCTGTCTTGCATATGTCTTGTTTTTGTCTTTACCACCAAATGAAAGTGTACTATACAAATGCAAATACAAATACCTTGCCTTACTGTGAACATAACAGTTGAACTTTATCCCAGGCCGAAGCATAACTAAGCATAAAAATGGTTTGCCCAAGTACTGAATCCTGGGGTACTCCCAAAGTAATCCCACTGTTTGTTCATTAACAAACTGACAAATATGATCCAAACAGCTTTAGTAATGCTCTTTATCATCCCCTCAGCACAGCCATTGTTTAAACAGATGGAAGCGGCACCTTCAGGCGTCTGGAACTTGTAACTAAGGATGAAACTGACTTGTGGTCCACAATCCTCTTTCTGAAATCCTGGCTGGTTTTGCCGCATTTTTCTGACATCTAAAAAAACAAAATGCTTCAGCTGCTGTGTTAAATGACCTGAATCAACCTATCAGCACAGGATAATCGCAGGTGTTTCATGGTAAAGACACAGTATTGTTAGAGTATATAACTTTAAAACTCAACTCAACTAAGGAAAGAGTCATTGTTTTAAATTCTCACTTTTTTTGGTATTTGGAAAATGCTTTAATGTCAAAAAGTGAACAATTAGGTGTAAATAAGTAGATGTTCTACAAATATGTAATATAAGAACTGAAATCTTCATAATATAATTATTGAAATTCAAACAATATTAAAGACAAGAAAAAATACATTTAAAAAATATAATAAAATTTAAGAAACATCTTGAGCAAAGCAAATTTGAATAAAAATATTTAAATAAAACAATTTGAATAAAAATCATCTCCTTTTTAAATTACTCCAGTCAAGGACCAAGGGAACTCGAGGACCTCATTAGGTCACTATCCAACTTTCTGCCTTGTCGATGGGACTACCTTTCGAACATACTTTGAGGGCCCAAGGGTCCCAGCTGGAGTATGTCCCTTTAACTATTTAATAATACAGGAATAGCTTGACCTTCAGAGCCCTCAACAATAAAGTCAGGATTTTAAAGTGAATTCTAAATGATCATGTAATACATTAAAACAGGAGTTATGGAGTACTACTGTTATACAACAGCTTTTTAAATACATGTTAAAAGTGAGTTAAAATAGTGTAGATGAGACAAAATAAAAGTATGAATAATCATCTCAGAATTATGTTTTAATACCATCTTCCTTATTTTGGAGATATTTTTTTAAAGGCTATAACCTGTGTCAAAGTTTTTTGCTAGTAATGCTGAAGAGACATTGATTGGAGATATTAGTTGCAACACCTCCTAGCACCTCCTAGCAAATAAATCATTCAATCTCAATGGGACATTTTTGGTTAAATAAAATAGTAGATTTTTCAGATGATTAGGTTGTCTGAATCTGAGCAAAGAGTGTTCAAACCTCTGTTGAGGTAAGGTACATGAACCACTGATGCCGGTAACAGGTTAATTAGTAGCGCATTACTCCTAATAAGACTACTCTTTCAGTAACGACTAATGTAATGCATTACTATTACCACACCTGTAATGAAATTAAAGTTATTTGTTCAAGCCACTATGCATTACAATTTTTGTAATTTTCTTAAGCAAAAAGATTTGGTACATGGGGTCAACAGCAGCAAAAGCTGTAGGAAAACGAGCTATAATAGCGGTAAATATGGTCTTAAATACCTTCTACGATGCTGCTGCCGTCTTTTCCTGTCGTAATCTGAAACAGAGGTTATCTCCCTTACGGTTGACATGTTTGTTTTGTGTCTACTTGACAAATCCGGCCTGACTCTGAGTTCTGTACTCTGCCCCCTAGTGGAACACTCCGGTAGTACGTGCAGTGCACACATGCTGTCCAAGACGCAACTTGTTGCTGGTCTCAACTGACGTTAAAAATGTGTTATCTAATGTAGTTACTTTTTAAAATAATGTAATCAGCAAAGTAACTAAGTTACTTTTGGAAGGAGTAATCAGTAGTCAGTAATCAGATTACGGTTTCAGAGTAACTGTGGCAAAAGTATTAATGACAAGGCCAGAAATATAAAGCGGAAACTGGTCCTTGACATTAAGCTCATAAATAAACAAAAATGTCATAAGTCATCCCATGGGAATCAAGCTGTCAGAAAAGTCAAAGAGCTGCAGAAAAAAAAATGTTGCAACTGGAATAGTATATTTTGGTTCCGTCAGGTTCAAGTCCCACCCTTCTGGACTCTTGCTGCATGTTTTCTCTCCTTTTTTGAGGGTAAGATGGAATGTTCAGCTTTTTAAAGGAGTCATAACCTATTACTACCGTGGATAACCATTCTCTGTTATAGTCTTTCAGGCCATTTGAAAACAATTCAAGAGAAAAAAATATATAAAAATTGTGCTTTTCTGTCGTTTTGTTCTAAACGCAGTACTGTCTCACAAGATTTTGTGCAAAATTTCAGCTACTGGTTGGTCATTATAATAACGCAAATGAGGGGCACGTTGATTGGTGGCAGGAATGAAATGGGTTGACAGCGTAGATTCCACTTCACCGTCTCACTCCAAAATAACAAGGCTATATAAATGGCTCAATTTATGACTGAACCTGGCAACGACCTACGGAATTCAATGTATTCAATATATTCAAATGTTCCCTTCAGCTTTCTCTATGGTTGGCAATTTTCTAGTTCTGAGTATTTCCAACATGGTGTGAACAACACCATAGGTTAACAGGGGCGCTAAATGGAAAAGGTCTCCGTTGTTCTGCTTCTGCAGCTGGTGTGAACAAGGCTGAATTCAGTAATGGCAGCCCCGGCGCTCGACTGGATATGAGTGGCAGTGGGAGAGACCCGGCGCAAGCTTGTAGCAGCATTGCTATGCGGTGTCAATATATGATATATCCTCCCAGTATAACGTCAAGACGGGAGAGAAACTGAGATCTCATGCATGAATGCGCGTGCACGTGGGCTGGTTGAGGAAGCCAAGGAAAAACACAGGCTCCATTTTAAAAAATCAGCTTCCTGACTAGTGTAAAATTCAATTCAATTCAGTTTATCTATATAGCGCCATTTCACAACAGATGTCATCTCAAGGCACTTTACAAGAAAAGTTATTACGATACAATGTTTAATCTAGGAATTAGAGAACCACAGAAGATTGCGTCGTGACTTCTCAGCAATCCCTCACACTGAGCAAGCATGAAGCGACAGTGGAGAGGAAAATCTCCCTTTTAACAGGAAGAAACCTCCAGCAGAATCAGGCTCAGCATAAGCGGTCATCTGCCGAGACCGTCTGGGGTTTGGAGAAGGCAGCAGAGACACAGAAAGAGCAACAGAACTAATGCAGAAGCAGAAGTTTGTAGCAGGATGTGGAGAACGTTCCTCCACTGGAATGCCATCTTAGTCAGGGTCGTCAAGCAGGGTGGGTCAGCCACCCTAGGAGACCTAGCTACTAACACTCTCTACCTGGCTTACATTAATCTATCTCTACTTAGCTACTCTACCTCTTCCTATATCTTCCTAGCTTTTGACACTATACCTGACTACTAACATTAACCTGTCTCTTCCTAGCTACCTGTCTAACCTGTCTCTAACTACCTATTAACCTGTCGCTAACTGTAAGCTTTGTCAAAGAGGAAGGTTTTAAGCCTAGTTTTAAAGATAGACAAGTTGTCTGCTTCACGAACCAGCCCTGGGAGCTGGTTCCATAGGAGGGGAGCCTGATAACTGAAAGATCTGCCACCCATTCTACTTTTAGATATCCTAGGAACTACCAGTACACCTGCACTCTGAGAGCGAAGGGCTCTGTTAGGAACATATGGAACAATCAGGTCTCTTGTGTATGATGGAGCTTGATTATTAAGAGCTGTATATGTCAGTAGGAGGATCTTGAATTCTATTCTAGATTTTACTGGGAGCCAGTGAAGGGAAGCTAAAACAGGGGAAATGTTTTCTCTTCTTCTTTTATTCATTAGAACCCTTGCAGCAGCATTTTGGACTAACTGAAGATTTTTAATTGTATTCTGTGGACTACCTGATAATAAAGAGTTACAATAATCCAGCCTTGAAGTAACAAAGGCATGGACTAGTTTTTCAGCATCATTCCTGGACAGGATGATTCTAATTTTTGCAATATTCCTAAGGTGAAAAAAATGAAATCCTAGAGACTTCTTTAATGTGAGCTCTAAATGACATATCTTGGTCAAAAATAACACTGAGGTTCTTTGCTTTATTACTGGAGGCTAATTTAATGTCGTCCAGGTGAAGGGGGTGACTAAGTAGTTTCTTTTTCAGAACAACTTCTGTTTTATCAGAATTCAGAGGCAAGAAGTTTAGAGTCATCCAAATTTTTATGTCTTCCGGACATGCCTGTAGTCTACCTAACTGATTGAATTCATCAGGATTTATGGATAGATAAAGCTGTGTATCATCTGCGTAACTATCGAAATTTATCCGATGCTGCCTAATGATTTTACCAATAGGAAGCATATATATAGTAAAAAGGATCGGCCAAAGCACCGAACCATTTGGTACTCCGGAAGTAACCATTGAGGCCGAGGAAGATCTATTGTTTACCTGTACAAACTGAAATCTGTTGGACAAATAAGATTTAAACCAGCCTAGTGTTGTTCCTATTATACCGACACTTTGAAGCCTTTCTATGAGAATATTGTGATCACTAGTGTAAAAGGCAGCACTGAGATCTAACAGGACCAGAATGGTCACCAGTCCATTATCTGAGGCTATGAGAATTTCATTAGTCACCCTCACTATAGCTTTTTCAGTGCTATGATGAGCTCTAAAACTAGACTGAAACTTCTCAAACAGCTCATAATTGTTTAAATGCTCACACATCTGATGTGCAAGTATTTTCTCAAGAATTTTAGATAAGAAGGGAAGATTAGATATTGGTCTATATATTAAGTCGTTTTGATCAAGAGATGGTTTCTTAAGTAGAGGTGTAATTACAGCAATCTTAAACTCCTGTGGTACATGTCCATTTACTAAGGATAGATTAATTATATTTAAAATTGAAGCAGCAATCAAAGGGAAAACCTCTTTCAAAATTTTAGTCGGGACTGGGTCTAACATGCAAGTTGAAGGTTTTGATGAAGCTAATAATTTTAGTAGATCTGAAAGTTCAGCTGCAATAAAGCATTTCAAGCATATATTAGGTTCAACCATTTTTGATGCTGCCTCATTAACTTAGGAAGAAGCAAGCATATTGGGAAGGTTCCCATTTATCCCTTCTTATTTTTTATAGAGTCTATTTTATTTATAAAAAAATTCATGAAGTCGTCACTACTAAGAGCTGGGGGAATGGTTGGCTCGACAGAGCTATGATCCTGTGTGAGTTTGGCAACTGTATTAAAAAGAAACCTAGGATTATTTTTATTCTCCTCGATTAAGAATGAAAAATATGCTGTTCTGACTGTTCGAATATTCCTTTTATATAGCAAAAGACTATTTTTCCACACTAAATAAGAATCCTGTAAATGCCTGGAGCGCCATTTTCTCTCTAGTTTTCGAACATTCTGCTTTAGGGTACGTAGCTCTAAATTAAACCAGGGAGCTAATCTTCTATGGCTATCCACCTTCCTTAAGACTTCCTTAAGACACTTTCCTAAAATCATTAGGAAATCATAATATACAGGTTTTTACTTGGAAGAGTGACATTTTCAGGTTATGACTCCTTTAATGAATTTATTTATATAGGGCTGGTTAGGATACATGCTCTCCTTTCATCCTGACAAATGTAAACTGTAGAATAATTATTCTAACGACAACCTGAAACTTTAATTACACTGTTAATGAATGTGCTGCTTTATTATGTGCTCCAACTCTAGCATACTAATCATATCTAGTCTCAAAACCAAACATGGAGAAGCAGCTTTTAGTTTCTAAATTCCCCTTCGCTGTAACAAACTTCCTGAAGACTGCAAAGCTACTGAAACACTGAGCTGCCATGGACTTTCATGCCGTAGACCGGCCCACTTTAGTTCACAACTGATATATTAAAATCATGTAATAAAAACCTCAGAATATAAGTCTGCAATAGGAACAGACTTCTCTGCAGCCTTGTAAATTCATTGTGTTTTTAAAAATATATTATTTCCAATTCAGGGCAAACAGTAGCCAAAGTTTTGTTTCACAGGGAAGCTTTATTAGAACAGTGATGAACAGGATAGTATCAGAATTTATTTTCTTTAAGATTTAGTATTCATAAATATCTAAACATCGAAATGCAGAAAAAAAATTGAATAAAACAAAAATATTAAATGAGGGTAAAATGGAGCGGGAAATCGATAGACAGATTGGTAAGGTGTCTGCAGTTATGCGGGTGCTGTTGTGGTGATGAGAGAGCTGAGCTAAAAGGCAAAGCTCTCGATTGACCAGTCGATCTATTTTCCTACCCTCATCTGTAGTCACAAACTCTGGGTGGTGACCGAAAGAACGAGATCACGGATACAGGCGGTTGAAATTAGTTTCCTCCACAGGGTGGCTGGGTTCTCCCTTAGAGATAAGATGAGAAGCTCTGTCATTCGGAGGGTTCTCAGAGTAGAGCCGCTGCTCCCCCACATCAAGAGGCGCCAGTTAAGGTGGCTAAGGCATCTGGTCAGGATGCCTTCTGGATGCTTCCCTGGAGAGGTGTTCCGGGCACGTCCCACCGGGAGGAGGCCCAGAGGAAGACCCAGGACTCACTAGAAGGACTATGTCTCCCGGCTTGCCTGGGATCGCTCGGTTTTCCTCCCGAGGAGTTGGCCCAAGTAGCCGGGGAGAGGGAAGTCTGGGTCTCTCTGCTTAAGCCACTGCCCCCGGGACCTGACCCCGGCTAAGCGGAAGAAGATGGATGGATGGAAAAACAAAAATATTAAAAAAAAACAAATAACTTTAAAATAAAAATGTATTGCAGTTTCTAATGACAGTATCTGCTGTACAACTTCAAATAATTAATTAAATAATTAAACAAGTATTTAACTGTTATCTAACGTATAACTTTCTAGTGATTGTTTCATCATCTTTTCTTCTTTATAACTTTAGCTTCAATGAAACATGGACAACTCTGAAACATTAATAAACACCTGAGCAGAGCACTGGCGTCTGCAACTTTATCTACCATTGTCCAAAGACATGAGAATTTCTTTCTCAGTGCACATGAGCATGATTGCCTGAAATTTGTTCTGGTTTAAAGTGCTCCTGAGTCTGTATTTTATGAATTTCACTGTTGAGAAGATTCTCTCACAGGCTACTTATGTGATGGACAGTGTTGATGACAACTTGTAGGCGAGTCCAATCAATAGGTAGGCATCAGTTAGTAGATTAGAAAGAATAAGTTTAACACAAATGACGCAGTTTCTATAGGAGGAACAGGTTTTGCTCTCTAGTTCGACATCCTACTGTTCCATAGAAGGATCCTCGTCACCTCCTTGTGGGATTTCACTAGCTGTCCTAACATTGTAACCCTCCAGAGGAGACATCTTTAGTCTGTCCCATTGAGATGCAAGGCTGAACTGTTCACCACATAATGTTGCAGACTGTAGCCCTGTCATCAGACTTAAGCAGACCTTTGTTTATTTCTTCCAGAGCTGAGCTGGAACGTCCATTTTCCCTCACATGAGCAAAGTTTTTAGGGTATAAACAGGCTATATCTGAGCAAAGTTTTGCATTAGCAGAAAACCTCTGGATACTGCCTATTACTGTGTCTACAATGACATTGTGTACTTTTACCTCAAAGTCAGTATTAGCTGACGCAAACTGCTCATCTTCTGCAGGCTCTCCTGGCATTTTTTTCATTTTTTTATCCTTTTCTCAGAAAAGGCAGCCTGCACTAAAAGATCCCACTCTTCTTTGTTTGCCAACTTTCCATTATCCCACTTCACAAACTGATCAGCTACACACTTAACTCCTTCTAAGTCCCTAGTACACTTCCTGAGACCCTCCTCTGTTACATCAAAAAGATGTTGAGCTGTGATAATATCAGTCCCCTTTTTCTGTAAGTATTTGGAGAGGAGGAATGTACTGTAAGCTCAAAACTATGAAGGAAGAGTTGAGCAGTGACCACTGTCTCATACTTCAAATAGCCTTCTATGAATCCCTTTGCCTTGGCCCTCACAGATGTTTTTTGTGTACTGTCATCTAAAATGGTCTCTAAAGTCATGAGCACTTTAAAAAACAAGCATTCCTGAGGATTCCCGAAGCACCCACACACTTTGCTTAGTGCCCGATCCTTAGCCCACCACCTAGTCGGCCCTATTGTGCACAGTTGTGCTTGTCCTGACTCTTCTCCTCCCACTTCTGCATGCGTTACCTGGGTAACGCATGCAGAAGTGGGAGGAGAAGAGGAGAAGTACATGCGCTACCCAGAGAGGAGTATAGAAAACCCCCTAAACTGACCATGCATATAAGCTGCACCATTTGTTGAGTTGCCTACACATGTGGCAATGTCAATATTAAGGTTCAGTAGCACTTTTTCCAGAAGCTCTACAAAATACTGGCCATTAGATGACTTACAGTCCACCATAGCAATTAGTCTTTCGTGAATGACATCGGTTACATATCGAAGTATGATTGAACGCTGGTCTTTGGTGGTGATATCCTGGGTTTGAACTGAAAACATGTCAACTTGTCTCACTTCTTCTGCTATAGTCACCTTTATCAGTTTATCAACTGATAAAGGTGACTAAATGGACTGAACTATATAAGTTCAGTCAATTTAGTCACCTTCATCAGTTGGCTAATGACATTCAGGACTGTATTTATTATCTCTTTTGACAAGCAAAGTAACTAGAGCGCCTCTGCCTTTTGCACCAGTTTCATGCTGCTTTTTTGCTTTTTTCAGTGCAAGTATTAACATGCTGTTGGAGGCAAAGGTCGTATCCACTAAAGAGTAAAATCAACTCTAGGACGTTACCATGATTAACAGCAATGTTTTCTAAGCTTAAGACATCCTCTTTATCTCCCCTGTAGTAAAGACCACATCTGTCTACGGCTTTAACAACTTCCACTATACGCTCCATCACCTGCCGTTTCTTTTTCACTAGCTTAGCACATAAGGACATTTGGTTGCCAGTCAACAGGCTTTTCACATCTACTTTTTGTATTTTTAGAAAGTAAGCATCTGCACTATCTCTGTGTGTCTTACTTTTTTCATGTTCCACTATCCTTTGGTGAATTTGTTTCCAGTCTTTCATGCCTCCCTTTATGACGGCAAGGCAAGGCAATTTTATTTGTATAGCGCAATTTCAAAACAAGGCAATTCACGTTGGCGAGCGCCTGGTGGCCGGGCCTTTACCCATGGGGCCCGGCCGGGCTCAGCCCAAAGAGGCAACATGGGCCCCCCCTTCCCATGAGCTCGCAACTCATGCTAAAACTCGGGCGTGGGAGGAGTTTGGAGAGACCATGAATGACTTCCGTGTGGCTTCTAAGCAATTCTGGTCCACCATCCGGCGCCTAAGGGGGGGGGGAAGTGGTCTGCCACCAACACTGTTTACAGTGAGGGTGGTGTACTGCTGACCCCGACACGGGACGTTTTGGGTCGGTGGATGGAATACTTCGAAGACCTCCTAAATCACACGACACGCCTTCCTGTTTGGAAGCAGAGTCTTGGGACTTTGGGACGGGTTCTCAGATCTCTGGTGCTGAGGTCACTGAGGTTTTCAAAAAGCTCCTTGGTGGCAAGGCTCCAGGGGTGGATGAGATTCGCCCGGAGTTCCTTAAGGCTCTGGATGTTGTACGGCTGTGTTGATTAACGCGGCTCTGCAATATTGCGTGGACATCGGGGGCAGTTCCCTTGGATTGGCAGATTGGGGTGTTGGTCCGCCTCTTTAAAAAGGGGGACCACAGAGTGTGTTCCAACTATAGGGGATCACACTTCCGAGCCTCCCTGGTAAGGTCTATTCAGGGGTTCTGGAGAGGAGGGTCCGACAGATAGTCAAACCTCGAATCCAGGAGGAACAATGCGGTTTTCGTCCTGGCCGTGGAACACTGGACCAGCTCTATACCCTCAGCAGGATCCTGGAGGGTGCGTGGGAGTTTGCCCAACCGGTCTACATGTATTTTGTGGACTTGGAGAAGGCGTTCAACCGTGTCCCTCGGGAGTATGGGGTACCAGGCCCTTCTATGAGGGCTGTTAGGTCCCTATATGACCGGTGTCAGAGTTTGGTTCGCATTGCCGGCAGTAAGTCGGACTCGTTTCCGGTGAGAGTTGGACTCCGCCAAGGTTGCCCTTTGTCACCGATCCTGTTCATAACATTTATGGACAGCATTTCTAGGCGCAGCCAAGGGGTTGAGGGGGTCCGTTTTGGTGACCTCAGGATCGGGTTGCTGCTTATTGCAGATGGCGTGGTCCTGTTGGCTTCATCTGAACGTGATCTAGGGCTTTCACTGGAGCGGTTCGCAGCTGACTGTGAAGCGGCTGGGATGAGGATCAGCACCTCCAAATCCGAGACCATGGTCTTGAGCCGGAAAAGGGTAGGGTGCCTTCTTCGGGTCGGGGATGGGGTCCTTCCTCAAGTGGAGGAGTTCAAGTATCTGGGGGTCTTGTTCACGAATCACGAATGAGGGAAAAACGGAGCGGGAGATCGATAGGCGGATTGGTAAGGCGTCTGCAGTTATGAGGGCGCTGTACCGGTTTTTCGTGGTAAAGAGAAAGCTGAGCCAAAAGGTAATACTCTCGATTTACCGCTCGATCTATGCTCCTACCCTCGTCTATGGTCACGGACTTTGGGTGGTGACTGAAAGAACAAGATCACGGATACAGGCGGCTGAAATTAGTTTCCTCCGCAGAGTGGCTGGGCTCTCCCTTAGAGATAGGGTGAGGAGCTCGGTCATCCGGAGAGGGCTCAGAGTAGAGTCGCTGCTCCTCCACATCAAGAGGAGCCAGTTGAGGTGGCACGGGCATCTTCCTGGAAGCCTCCCTGGTGAGGTGTTCTGGGCACGTTCCACCGGGAGGAGGCCAGGGGAAGACCCAGGACTCGCTGGATGGTTATGTCTCTGGAAACAAGTAAGATACTAAGTAAAAAAAATATTTTTATTTTCAGTAATGATGCTTGCTTATTCACACACTAAAATACAACAGCAGCTTACCTGTGTCTGACTCAGTGAGAGTATTAGTCTCTGCACAACTGGTTTATGGCTCTGTTTCGGACAAAAGATTAGAAGTATTTTTTACAGTTATATCTAACCGCAAACATCTCCTTTTTACAAAGCTTTCAAATCAAGTCAAATCAGTTTCATTAATGTATTGCTGAATCATCAGGTATCATTAATTATCTCAGGGCATTTTTCATTAAGCAGGGCAGGGCTCTTCATTACCATCAGTTCTTCTGAATGACAATCCTACCTGCCCATTATGGTGTAGGGCTCATGACTGGAGCTTGGTAACATCCTGGGGCCTTGCTCTTCACTGTTGGCAGCACACTCCACTAGAGGCGGCTGCTGCTGAGGAGCTACAAGAACAAGTTTAATACTTGAACGGTGGTTTGCAGACAATGTTTTTGCACAGCTGCTAGCTTCACGTACTGCTCTTAACTACCGTAATGTTAGCTTACTTACCGGCCTTGTCATATTTGTTTGTTTTTTGCCACGTCAGTTTGCAACTTTTGACCTTTTGAGCGCTGTTTTCGTTTGTCTGTTGTTGTGTCTGACTCATGAATGTTGAAACTAAGTCTGATTGTTAAGATCAGAGAAATTTATTTTCCCCCTCGGTGGCACGCCCCTTTTCCCCCGGCCACGCCATCCTAACCAATGGCAGAACTATCCCCTTCTTCCCCGTTTCGAATCCGCTGAGCGCTAGATGATCTGCTGCACCAGTTGGCTGGGGATAGCAATCTATCAAAGGCCGTGGCCTGATTTATGGCCAATACAAGGAAAGGGGGGCGAAGTGCCCACAGCCAGCATGAAAAGCGATGGATGAGTATCCATCTTCCTCTTCAAAACTCGCTTTAATGGGGTTTAGTTCTGTCCACGGAACTGAAAGATGAGATATTCCTTCGCAACACGTGTTCTGGATTTTTGCCTTTCCTCCCTGCAACCACGTTTTCCCAGTAGGTTGGCTGGCCCCAAACTATCTCTTTTTATCTCTTCTATCTTAATTCCCCTCCTTTTTGTTTTTTTCTCCACGCGTCTGACGAGCCAAGCATCTCGGTTTCCCAACTTTTTCCCTCTCCTTTCGAAAGAAAGTGAGAGCGTTCCTTTTATCTTTATCTTCTGTTACCTGGGTGGAGAGAGTTTAGAAAGTTTTCTTTATAGCTGTATGCATGCATGATTATTGATGTGAAGTGAATTGCTTTCATTGAGCGCTCTTTGATTTTTCTGTGCTGTGCTTCTACTTACGGGTAAATTTGTGAGTTTTGTACTAGCTTGATTGTAAGTTTTCTGTATGGTTCATCTTTTATTAGTAAGCAGAATTGTTAGTCTGTAGAAGTCTTGGTTCCTCTTCGATAGTTTGATAGAAAGCGTTTGGGGTCATAGGCATTTGGGTGAGCACCCGCGGAGCGCCTGTCAGGAACGCGCGCAGCACGCAAAAGAAATTTTAAACCCTTTTCTTCCTTATTTCCCAACCAGAGTCTTTATTAGAAGAAGATAACTCACTGATAAGAGCCACAAGGTTTCTTTGTTAGAAAGGAACCACAGGCCTCTTGCTGAGATCAAACAATAGGCCATAAAACCCCCCACGTTCTTTTTCGACGAGCTGCGCGTTCGCGTCGTACACTGCCTCCACGCATGCACGCGAGGGGCTGCGTACGACGTCAGCAGGAGGCGCCCTGTGACGTGCTTAAGTAACGTCATCGCTGGTTGCCATATTGCTATGGTATATAAAGACTTGAAGGAACCGTTTTGATATGAGTAGTGTTATTGTAGTTGTGTTTTAGAATAAATTGGTTAAATTGAATCAAATCTCTGGTTTCTTTTATTCTGTGTGTGTGTGTGTGTGTGTGTGTGTGTGTGTGTGTGTGTGTGTGTGAATTACTGCAAGACTTCATTTCCTTCAGATAGGATCTTTCTGGTGTAATCACTAATAATTAATCCTTATGAGTGATATTATTGGTCGATAATCCCCTTTTGATTATATATAATATATTTTGTTTCTAGCCAGAGGTTAGATGGTGCCCCGATTAAATGATCTTAAGAATAATTAAACTACTAATTTACAATTATTAGTTAATATTCTCAGCATCACCAGATAGATCATAACAATTATCAATTAATTAATTGTTTTTAATTGATAATTCCCTGCCACTGTTATCCACTGCTATCCGACTTAACAACTTACAAAGTGGGCAGGGGGGCAGGGTTAGGGAGTCAAAAGATAATCATGTCATTATTGTCATGCAGGCAAGAAAATATTAAATAAAAATAAATCATATCTGCTTCTGACATGACACAGCAACCCCAGTAACAATTCAGCGCACTTCTCCATTAACTTTATATGTAAGCCTGATTCTCTGGTCCCTTCAAATGTTTTCGGTGTGTGAACGCACTGATAAGCATTTTTAAAGGGAGATTTATTTAAATAAAATAAAGTATGAGATTCTTTGCACGTAATGTTTTAGTTTTAAAAAATGACAGGTAAATGCTTGAACCTCAGCACTGTAATAATTATGAAAGTACTTGTAAATGTGGGTCTCTTTGGCTATTGATTTGTGAAATGGTTTTTATACACTCCATAAATATACACCTATTGGGTTAAAAAAGTATGGTCAGACTGGAAAACTGTATAGATAGATAGATAGACAGATAGACAGACAGACAGACAGACAGACAGACAGACAGACGGATAGATAGATAGATATTATGTCATACCATTCAGGAAAAATATTATATATTTATATTGATATGTTTGAATAAATGGAATGGAAGTCTGAATATATGGAATTAACCTTGATTATATGGAATGAAAGTCTGAATATATGGAATGAACCTTGATTATATGGAATGAAAGTCTGAATATATAGAATGAAAGTCTCAATATATTGAATGAAGTTTGAATATATGGAATGAACCTTGAATATATGGAATGAACATTGAATATATGGAATGAAAGTCTGAATATATGGAATGAAGTTTGAATATATGGAATTAAAGTCTGAATATATGGAATGAACCTTGGATATATGGAATGAAACTTTGAATATATTGAATGAGAGTCTGAATAAATGGAATGAAATTTTGAATATATAAAATGCCAGTCTGAATATATTGAATGAACCTTGACTATATGGAAAGAAACCTTAGGCCTTAAGGATTATGGGTATTGTAGTGGATTATCATACCTTTCATTCTATGTTTATTAATGGTTTTGCTGAGATTAACTTTATGATTTAGGCATCAAGTTGCCTATTTCAACAACTGAATCTCAGTTATTTAATTACTAACTTCTTATTTAGAATGTTCCTGTTGTTGAAACCTTGAAAACAAATTGGACTTTGTCAAAAACGAGATATATGATGTATCGTCCAATACATGAAAACCAGGGATCATTTCCTTATTTGACAATTTTTTTTGTTTTGGGTTTTTTTATTACAGTGGAGGATAAATCTGGAGGGTTTTTGTCATTTTGACAGATTACTATTCATACCCCTGACCATTTGTCATGCAGACATTTGGAATACAGTTAACTAAATCAATGAAAAGAGATTCCCATTTGAAGCATTTGTGCATAATTTCATGGCATCTCATTATCAATGAGCTAGCAGTGTGGTTGAAAATTTACGGAGGCTTTGGAGCAGACACAGTCCTGCTCCAAAAACTCTGATATATTTCCAATCACCTGTACAGAAGTTGTGCTTGCTACTGAACTTTCTCCCGCTGAAGCGGTTAAAACTAAAATGATGCTTGTATTTCAGTCTCCAGTGTGGTAGTGGAGCACAGATTCAGCTTTCAGAACATCTAATGACTTGTCCACATGTAGCTGGGTATCTCAGAAAACTGAGATATTCTTCTACGGTTTGGCCTGTCATCCACACATAAACTGAGATTTTCAGCACCAAAAACTAAATATTTTTTTAAAATCTGGCCAAAGTGGAGATCTGCTATTTCTCCATTTTCAGCATCTATGTGTGGACGGATGAAAACTTAGTTTTAAGTGCTGTAACGTCACTACCCGCGACCTGCGTTTACACTCAGAAACAGCATTTATGCCCTCAAAACTGTGTTGGAACCATCAATTGTCAAAGCACGTTTTGTTTGTTTGCTTTTACAGCTCTGTTACTGCTGCATACTGAAGATAGAGGATAGAAAGTTACTCTGAGTGGATAGGATTTGGGAGAACTATTGCCCCTACGTGTTTGCCACGTCTATGAATGTGCTGAAAAGCGAATTTTTTTCCTAAAGAAGTGGAGGAAAATCTTTAGGTTTTTTAAAAACGGCTACGTGTGGACATTGTCTAAATCCTTAGAAGTCCAGAACTCAAGACAATTGCCTACTGTATGTGCAATTCAGATCTACGTGCATAGAGGTATTTGTGACTAGTTTAGGCCACAGTAGGTGAACCTTTCATATTTTACGTTTAAAATGGGAGGTTTTTTTTGTTAATATGAAATTAATGGGGCCACAATCAGTGGGCGAAAAAAAATATTATCTGCTTGAGATTGAACTTTTTGGCCTGAATTGTAAGTTGTATGTGTGGAGAAAACCAGGTACTGCTCAATACAATCCCTACAGTAAAACATGGTGGTGGGAGCATCATGTTGTGGGAGTGTTTTTCAGCTGCAGGGACAGGACTGGTTGTAACTGAATGAAAGATGAAGGCCAAGTTCATCCTGCAATAAAACTTCTACCAGAGTGCTTAGGACCCCAGCCTGGGCCGAAGCTTAACCTTTCAACACAACAATGGCCTAAGCATACACCTAAAATAAAAAAGGAGTGGCTTTGGAACAATTCTGTGACTGTTCTTTACTGGCCCAGTCAGATCCTTGACCCAAACCTAATTGAGCATCTCTGGAGAGACCTGAAAATGGCTGTCCACCAACATTCAACATCCAGCCTGAAAGTATATATTGATTGAGAAAAATGATGTAGTTATAGCAGTAGTGGTGTTGATTAGAACAATATACAGAGCTGATGTAAACATCCATGTTTGTTGGGAGCAGTTTTGATTGAACAGCCTAACAGCTGCAGAGAGGAAGGACTTGCAGAAAAGGTCCTTCCTGCATCTAGGATGCAGCAGTCTGTCACTGAAGGAGCTCTGCAGTTCAGCAACATTTCCATGCATGGGGTGGGAGACTCTGTCTATCAGAGATGTTATTTTGGCCAGAGTCCTTCTGTCTTCCACCACCTGCACTGGATCCAGGGTGCATCCTAGAACAGAGTTGGCCTTCCTGATGATTTTATCTAACCTGTTCCTCTTAGCTGTCGATATACTACTGCTCCAACATACAACACTGTAAAAAAAAAAGACAGAAGCCACCACAGGGTCAAAGAAGGCCTTTAGAAGCACTCCCTGGGCTCCAAATGACCTCAGCTGCCTCAACAGATAGAGTCTGCTCTGATCCTTCCTGTAAAGATCATGTTGCTGTAGGATAGTCTCATGAAAAGGATGATCAGGGTTGTCCATAATTTGTTTTAATTTTATGAAGAATCCTTCTTTGCATCATTATCTCCAGTTGTTATACTGTATATACATAGATTTTTTCTTCCCCATCGGTAATCTCTTACATAAAGCTTCCCTGCGTTTCTTACTGATGAGCCATGATACTCATCTGCAATATGGATGATCACAAAATGATCTTATAATTTGTCAGCAAATTTTATAGTTTTCCTCCCAGACCTGGACTAAAACATCCACCAACTCCTCGACAGTCTGTGGTGTAACGTGTGGTTGGTGGATGGAACACGACATGATGCCCCAGATGAGCTCAAATGGATTCTAGTCTGTGAAACGGATGGGCCAGTCCATAGTATCAATGTCTCCATCCTGCAGGAACTGCTGACACACTCCAGCCACATGAGGTCTAGCATTGTCTGGCATTAGGAGGAACCCAAGGAACTCATCTACCTAATGTCAGGGTTCCTCCTTCTCTTTTTCATGCCAACTAGTAACGATAATGGTCAGGATGTCTGCTGCAGTAAGCGTTATAAAAAAATGTTAAAGGCAAAAACTTTGTTACCAGTGTCCAGTTGTGCTTTTAAAACAACTGGAAATGATTTAGGTGCCTCAAAATCCCTGAATTTCCAGTTCTACAATACATAATCATATCCCACTCTTTGTGGTTAATGTGTTGAATTCCTGCATGTGCAGATTCGAAAGTGTGTTCAGATACAATACAACACAAAACTAAAAAAAAACTATTTGTGAGTAGCCATGAACACCAGTGACCTTATAAATACTTTTCCTTATTGTTAAAGTAAGATCAGAATAAACTGCTAACATATTTTAAGCACAATTATACAGGAAAAAAAAAACAATAGTGAAAGCTGTGAAAGATGGATTAATGTTTTATTCTTGTTATGAGAACATATTTGAGGTCAAAGATTTTCCCTGTGGCTCTTCATCCATCTTGATGTAGTAAGGTGCCAATCCAGAAGGAAAAGTAGTGGATACACGAAGGGGAAGGTTGGCCCAGACACGCTTGTCATACTGAGGAACAAAAGACAGAAAAGGTGAACCACCAATGAAACAAGTGTTATGCACTTTTATGGAGTTGCTGACCAAATATGATTAGTTATTAATTCAGTTAATAAAGAAATCAAGTTACAGGAAGTCATGCTAATGTTCTTAAATGAGAAACTACCTGTAACTTCTGCTTGACAATTGAATTCCTGACAATTACAGGACCTGAGTATTTCATTTAATTCAGTTTATGTTAAGGGTTATTCACAAAGAATAATCTGTAGGTACTTTACAACGTCTTTAAAATACTCTGAAAAGTGTCACATTTCAAAGAGAAGTCAGTGAGGTAGAAAAAAAATATTCTTGATTTCTAAGAATAAAAGTTGGAAACTTTACCATACGTACCAGAAGCAGTGATGATGCAATGTTCTGTTACAGCTGAAGAGCTAAAGAAACAGCAGCAGTTCCTTTAGTTCCTGGATTATCTCCAAGATCCCATCAACTCCACCTAAAAACAAGTAGAAAAATAATCAATGATGCATTTTGTAAAGAAAAAATCCAGTCGTTAAAAAATTCAAGAAAACAGAAACAGTATTAATCCTACAAAGTTAGTTAAATTAGTATTGAAATATTTCTTTTTTTCTTTTAAATTTTCATGGATTTATTTATAAAACACATTACTAAATTGTAAATTTTTCCCCAGAAATATATTTTATAGTTTAGCCAGTTTTATTCAAACTATTTTATTCCAAAACATCTGTTCCACAAAGTCAGCCTTTAATTCAAAATGATGTTTTCCCAGTGGTTTAATTACTTCAAAAAGGAAAATTTTCAGTCGAATGACTTTATCTGCCAGTCAGAGTCTGAAGGTTGACCCTGAACGCTTACTTGCCGTTACTTAAACATTAATCATCCGCATATTCTGGTAATAATACTGGCACAGTGCATCTTATGCATTCTCAATGGTGGCATGGCA
This sequence comes from Apricaphanius iberus, assembly GCA_028564705.1. Taxonomy (NCBI): domain Eukaryota; kingdom Metazoa; phylum Chordata; class Actinopteri; order Cyprinodontiformes; family Aphaniidae; genus Apricaphanius; species Apricaphanius iberus. The sequence goes on from JAPXFQ010001230.1 coordinate 320,379, forward strand.
TTGTGGTAATATTGCGGCATTCGTTTTGGGAAGCTTGATAGTTATAGAGAGTGATGTCATGATGATGTGTTGAAGTGGGCTGAGCCCTAGTGGGCAACAGTATGTAAAATGTAAGTAAACATGGGGAGTTCCTTCAGCATTTGTAAACTGTATCATTTGACATGGTAAACTAGAGTGATACTGAGGTCTGGGAGCTTCAGGCCTTTAGAGCTGAGGAGCAGATTAGTCCTTCATGGGGACAGTCAACGACGGCAATCTATTGGAGCGGCTCGCAAACAGTCTTGAGGAGCGGGGCTTCAATTGGGATAAAAGACAAGTTATTTCCATATATTTTCTGTGTTTACCACAGACTGTACGGTCTCACACTTGATACGCAACCCTGCACATGAACAGCCGGGACAGCACCACTGTACCTGCACATAATATATTGTGAAAGCACCTGATTGGGCGAATTGTTGCCACAGCCTGAGATCTTATGAGTGACAGGAATAGAATAGAATAGAGTATTCCTTTAATTGTCCCACATGCGGAAATTTGGTTGTAACAGCAGCAAAAAATTGATTGACAATATTTACATCATGCACTATAGTTACAAGGTAGTACTGTATAGTTGAAATAATTAATAGGACTCATTGATGGGTGGTATTAATGCCAGCAATGATGGCAGGATTGTCTTTTGAAAGGGGCTAGTGAATGAAAACTATCCAGGATGATCAATGTTTAGGTATGAGGCAATGAGTATTCAGGTCTAGCCCACTGACTCTGACTAACAGATTAACTCATTTGGTTGAAAATTGTATTTTTAAAATAATTAAACCACTGGGCAATTCTGAAAGATTGTCTTTGTGAAATAGTCTTCGAATAAAAACTGATGGTATTGAATAAAATAAAATTTCAAATATATTTTTAGGAAAAATTTACACTTGATTAATATGTTATATGGATACATTTTCAAAGGAAAATGACAAACATTTCATAGTAATGTGCTAAAAAAAATATATGAATTAATGTATTTTTTATGGTCATGTCACATTATAAATTTATGTTGTTATTCATTTCACAAGGTTTTATTTTTTATTTTAAGCATTTTAGTGTTCAAAATATTACAGCAGACATGTCTTCAACAAATGATAAAGAAAGAACAATGAGAAAGAACAAATGAGCCACATGAGTTATACAAGTTATACACATTTGATGTTTGGTTTTGTTGGATTATGTTGAATTAAATATTATCAAAATTAATTCAGTGCATGTTCAAGCAGAGACAAAATGGAGCCAATTTCCAGTTCTTAACATTTATTTTGAACAGATTAACAAATTGCAGTTTACAGAGAAAGATGCCCTAGTTTCTCTGGGCCAGAAAAGACATCTGACGAAGAATGGTTTGTGTCATAACTTTTATAAACATCCAAAACCTCCCAGGATTAATCTGCTCCAATCAGAACGTTTTAAACAGTGTCTTAACCATGATTGGATGTCAAGAAATTATGCAGTCATAAGATGAGTTGTGTCCCTGTCCCTGGTCAAAAGTTCATTCTGAGTTTTATGGTTTATGGTCCTTCTACGCAAAACTCCCAGCTTTATGGCCTCGGCATACTAATCTACAGACATCCTGTTTTTACAGCCTGCAATAAAACTTACCCAAGAGTTTTATGACTTAAAAGCTTGTCCCAGTTAAATACTGGTCAAGGATATGCTTTACAACCATGCATAATAGAAAAACAGACTTTTACCTCTGAATTCTAACTAAAGATATTAGCCCCAAAAAATAGATACCACAACTCCCTCTTTCAATCTATATTGAAAATAGATTGATATCTTCTCTGTACTCTCCTTCAGGGTTAGTGTTTAGAACTTAAGATCAAAAAACATTTGAGAATGCAAAAAAATCAAACCCAAGAAATTTCATCAGTTTAAAACATGAAGTCTTTCATATGATACCACAACAAGACTTCCAGATTAAAATTCAAAACACAACCTGTTAAGATACCTTTTAACCTTAACTCCCCTTACTCAAAAAATGTAAATCTGTTAATTATAAATTCACCCTCTTTTGGCATTAACCAAAAAAAATTATTTTAACAATTCCCAAAAACTAAATTCAAAACCCAAAAATGTATAAGAATGTCTTACATGTGAAGAGATAATTAAATCTGACTTGATACATGTTAATACTTGTGGAAGAAGCTTAGAAAATCCATGAACATATACATTCTTACTATGTTATATTCTGAAATAAATCAAACTTAAAGTGTTAAGAAACCTGTGAAATAGAAGGTATTTAGAACCCTTTAAAATGTAATCCTCGAGTCTATTTAGTCTTTCCTTTCCCTAATTCTGCTCAGCTATTCTATCTTTCTATCTAGTAGACCCTCTTTTTTTATTAATGCAAACCTTAATACAACCTTAAAGACAACTGGAAATTAAGAAATCCTGAAAATTAACTGATTAAAATTCTTTAAGAAACCCTCTTAGGCAGTGTTAACAATCTGCACTTGTGAATAAAAATAGTTAAGTAAATAGTTAAACAACCTGTAAAATGCAAAAAATTATTAATAAATGTTCAGTCTTTATATTTGTATTCTGTTCTTCTTTCTTCACTCTCGTGGTTAACCCCCCAATGGCACCTGGCAGCTGGAGAGCGATGTACAGAGCTGATCAGTGTTCCAGTTTTACTCCCATATATGCAGATAACCACTCTCTGAAATGCCAATTACTTCATTAATTGAGCATTTCCCCCAATATACACAAATGCACAGCTGGTCCCTCTTGCAATAGCTTACCCCACCGATGTGGGGTGGTCAAAACCTGCTGTGAAGCTGATTGATGAGTTGTGATCTTCTTCTGTATATCCCTCTTTGAGATGGCAATTTCAATTGCCCATCTCATTCATTGGCACATAGATCACACTGGATGATTAATATCACCACCCAAACAACCTTCTGGGTGAGCTAGGCCCCGCCGCCTGTGGCTTCAGCTTCCGATTCAGCTTGGTCAAAACCTTCTTGACCCTCTTTAGGTAGATTCCTGCTGATCCTCGACCAGGTTCGTCGTTGCCGTGGAGCTGCACTTTGTGTGTGTTCCCAGCTGTCATCTGGAACTGGCTGAACCACTTGGACTCCTCACGCCTTCGACCTGGAGCTGTACCTTGGACCCCTTCAGCAGCTGTAGTCAGCTGTGACCAGAGGAGACTGTGTGCTCCTCACGTGCTGCTGAATCCTGGGGGCATAAGCTTGTAAACATCTAAAAATGACAGTTTTTGATCCGGTCTTGTGATCACTCCTTTTCAATCTAATCCAACTGTATTGTGCTGAGAAATTATTTCACCCATCTAATTAAAAAATAATCCCTGGGGAAAGAGCAAATCCATCTTATTTTGGTGCAACACCGTTGCTATTCCTGAAAACTAAACAAAAACACCTCCCTCATTAATGGATTTAAAAGCAAGAGCAGGCTCAAAAGTTTACTTTTTGTCTACAGTTCAACTGATTACTATCCATTTGCTTGTTCACCCAAATTGACTCTTTTATTTACTTATTTTATTTATCAAGTTTAAGACACTTATGTCTGTTTTACTATGCCTCCTTTTAAATGTTATCAATTATTCTATTATCCATTTCAACTTTTTAATTATCTTAAACCGTTAAGCACTTTGATTCATTCTTTCTGTTAGAAATCAAATAAAATTCTGACTTACTTTTGATTTAGCTGTTCCATTACAATATATCCTTTCTTAAATTTAGTACATCCCTGTGGATGAAACGTAAAAATAAGGAAAAAAAAATTTCTCTCTCACCAGCCAGCAACCCCATGCTATAGGCCCAGTTTTTCCTTCCAAATTTTGTTCCCGGTAAATGGTGGTATTTTACCTGGAGATAATCCTGGGGAAGGCACGGGGTTTTCAGAGTTAAGGCCACCTTCGATCAGAAAAACAGAAACTCTTGTGGTTAGTTCAGCAACATTGACATTGAATCAGCAGTCTTTGATCATCACTTCTTCAGCAGAAACTGTCCATTTTACGCCAGCCAAGTGGATTCACACATATTGTCCTTGAAAGTTCAGCTCAGCATGAGGAAACGTGCTCCTTTGAGGGTGTCCTCCGCTTCACCCCTGAAAATATTCAGTCACTGGTGCCCCCCGGTGTGGGAGCAGAGCACAAGAGAGACGAACTTCTGCGCTGGTCGTATAGATCTTTCTTTCTTTGGCAGTTATGGCGGGCGCCTGGCACTATCCGTCATCAGCCCACGCACCCCCACCCATCTTATCTCCCCAGGAACATAAATTACATCTCAAGAATGTTATCTGAGGGGTCTCTGTTGCGGGATGGGAAAAAGAGAAAAAATATATAATTAGAGGAAGAAAAAGACAGACAGAGAGTCGATCCTCTCAGCCTATTCAAATCAAGTTTTATTTAAACTTTTTATTTTCATATTCATTAGTCTCCTTCCTCGAATGCTGAATTTAAATATCTTTCACACTCAGACTGCCTATGTGGGCTCTATTTTAATTTTACTTTAATCAGTTATACTAGTAATAATTTCTTCAGTATTAATTCTGGTAAAAATATACTAATTAATAGGTTTGCTCTCTCCAACAGGAATGATAATTAATCCTTATATGTCTAATTAAACTGTTGTTCTAATTCTTCCCCTGCTTATTTTAATTAATGCTTCCTTCATTTTTTCATCCAATTTATATTCTATACTTTATCAATGCAATGCCTTTCTCTATTTTGTCAATTTGATAAATGTCTCTTCCATCTCATGTGTAAATTAAATATTTATAAAGATTGACCATCGCAATATTTTATCAACACACTTAGTTCTTAGATAAATAAAATTAAATAAAAAAAGAAACAAACAAAAAGGCTGGATTTTTCTGTTAGATATTGCTAAAGCACCACTAAAACATTGCAATAACAAAAATAAAGTCAATAACCATCTGCAAAGGTTCTATCCCCTTTTTTTCTGTCCCTATTATAAACAGTCTCTATGGAAAAGTGGCTCTCCTGGTTCCGCTTCACTGAAATTGAGACGAATAGCTCATATTGAACTAAACCCCTTTGAAATTCAGACTTCACACCACTTTTCCCAGACTCTGTCCCTTCAATCAATTAATAATTTCTGCTAATATCAGTATGCTACTTACAGTGAGATAAAGATGTCCAACTAGGTTCCCCTCCAATTATAACTGTTGTTGGTGTTATCAAGGTTACCTGTGAAGCTCCTCCCATCTGAGCAATTACCAATAACGATCCAGTCTCCAAACTCCCCATCACTTAAGTGTACTGGATCTCTATCAAGCTGGCTCAGACAAAAAAATATCAAAATTAAAAACATCAAATGTTTAAAACAAAATCAGAGAACAGTACTGACTGATAAACACAACATAGTTTACAAAAATAGTCTTCAGTTTGCTATACTTCAAATTCTATCCATATTTCTAAAGAAAAATCCAAGATTTAAATCACTGACAAAACAGCTTCCCTATAAATATTTCTGTGGGACTTTAAGACCGTAGTGCAAAACATGCACGTCTCATTCCCTGATCAAATTGATGTGAAAGTAACCAGGTGGTTGCTTATTGTTAGAAATTGCCAAACCTAAAGTACTTGTTTTTTTTTTTTTAACACAATCCAATATTGATTCAAAGTACTTCTGCTTATATGATTCCTCTTTAAACAAACCCAAATGTGCTAACTTGCCCAAATATTCTGATTGTAAATAATGAAACAGTTCATACTTCAAAAACATTTGTCAGATTCTGTGAAGTGAATCAAACATAGTCAAACTGATTTTTGCAACTAAAACTCCTCTTAAATTTTTGTAGGATACATAGTAGTCTAATTCCCCTTAGCAGTAGAACAAAAAAACAAAAAATTCAATACAGGAGGTTCAAGAGATAAGATTTCTCTAAACAGAAACTAGTAGCAAAAACAAAAACTAGCATTTTTCAGTATCCCAATTATCCTCTCAGGCTTCTTTTTTTTTTTCTCCAATGATAAACACCAAATTGAATTGAAGCTTCTAGAAATGTCAAATAAATTACCACTGAATCATGTTTTCTTTAATCCAGCTTCTCAAATTAACATTTTCCAAAGTTCTCATTAATAAGCAGACCGCAGTTCAGAAATCTGGGTCAGAATCCAAGTCGAACCAAATATATAAAGGTTGAGAGAGAAAGAGAAAAAAATAAAAATAAGAAAAAATAAAATCAAAAAATCTAAATAAATTGTCAGTTACAGAGTCCCCACTAATCAAATGATATATTATGCCATTATTCTATGATCAGAACTGTTCTAAAATGTTTTAGGACCTGTAAATTTACTCTCAGCATCAAGTAGACTAGCTAACAATCAATGAATAACATCTGAAAAATTAATCTTAAACTTTAAAACTAAAACCAATTCTTATTTGTCAAAACAAAATGTGCATTCAAATATATGGTAAAAATTATTTCAATGTAGCTGGTCCAATCACATTTTGCTTCTACACGATCAGAATAAATGAATTAGAATTTACTTCTTACTTCTAAATTAAACCATCATTTCGATCACCGCCGATATTCATTACTTTCAATCCTTAGACCAATTCCACATTTATCCCCAGTCTGTTTAAAAACAAACTGATTCCTTAAAGATGACTCTGTGTTTTAATGTTTTCTTTTTTTTCAAACTCAAACATTCAAATCCCACTAGTTTAGAGAATATCACTATGATAAGTATTGTTTTGCATGGTAAAAACATTCAATTTGTAACGGAATTGAAATATGCTGGGTTACTCCTTGAGCCCCAGTTGAAATTTGATAAATCCAATAAGCATTTAGTGTCCAGAAAATCCTTAAGAATGTTCAATTGTGTAAATAATTTTTAACACCAGTCTCCTTTAGATCATTTATTCAGAGACTAAGCTATATTTCTAAAGTCTATAGAGCCATCAGAAATAAGCCAAACATAATTTTAGCATAAATGATACTTATTTAAATCACAGAAAGAATTCATTCTCTGTACCATTCAACACGGTGCTTATAAAAATAATTTAGACCAGTTTGTTGCTTTCCAATTAACACCGTTTGCTTTTCGTTCCATTCTTATAATTACTGCTCATAGCTTTATCTTTATTTAGACCAACTTAATCAACTCCTGCTTAGATCAATCAAAAAGCAACAAATCCACCTAATTAAAGATTAAAAAAATGCAACTTTTATGTTTACTATACACTCCCCTCTTTTTAATTTTAAAGATGAAATCAAAAATTAAAACTTCACCAAGTCAGAATCGACTCATGAGTAACTGTTCTCAGTCATTTGCGTTTAATTATAACATGCATCATTATCCCAATAATTGTACATGCTCTCCTCATGTGATAAATTGAGCCGTCTCCGGCAAAACCAGTTAACTAAATTCAGCATGTACTACTTAATCTTTAATCTCCGTACCGTAACAGTTCAGTTAAATGTGAAACACCTTAAATTGCCCTTCGTAGAAAATGTGCTAAAACATTGCCTAAGGGAGTAGCAAACAAAATTTATCTGAACAGTTATCTTGAGGCCGTTTTTCACATCCTAATTAATTAGAAAAATGTAACAAAATCCCAATTCGTTTAAGTCTTAACAAGGCAATCGGCTGCAGGAGTCTGTAATCACTTTCTATCCAAAATCAACTTTTAGCTTACAACACACAGAACATGCAGTCAGGATTAAAGCACAAAACACATTGACACACAACAGCAACCACCGCTAGCTTAGCACAGCAGCCTGCAGCAACGTGCTACCGTTAGCTTTCTTTTTGCAACGAAACCTAAAACAGTACAAAACGTACGGCGAAAACACTCAAGAAAATCGCAACACACACTTTAGAAAATGACTTACCGCAATACCAGGACTTTATCCGCACAATTTATACCACTTTACCAAACTTTAATTCGGCATGAACATAAAGAATCGTCCAACACGGACTGAAACATATGTTTCCAAACAGCTGTCCCGCACAGAAAACACCGATTCTACTACGTCCGTTACAGCCCAAAACCATTAACAAAAAACACAACATTATAAGCGGTGACTTTTAGACCTTATTACATTATTTTATCGCGGAGGTTTAGACCAATCTGTTACAAGTTCCGTAGTCCGCTTTGAGAAATTTCCCGGCGCCGGCCTCCAGAAAACCACTCAAAAGACTCGAACAGATGGCAGAAAACCGCCTATTACCACTAATTTATTTATCAAAACATATAGTCAAAGCTGTCGTATGTTAGCCGTGCTATTAAGCAGAAAATCACACAGAATTAGCTCCGCCATCCACCTAGCTTTGGGCGTCCGCTCTGATGGCCTGTTGTAAATGTTCACAACCAATTCTTATAGATTTATAATTTCAGTGATCCATCATATTTAGTTATATATTTATTTATCTATTTTAATTTATTTATTATACTCGAGTACATCATTTATACTATAACATTTTAACACAAACGCAACATCTCCAGCACGTCTCGCAAAGCGCCTGCGTAAAAAACATCTCACACACACATATACAGACACAATACTTGTACAAGCAGAAATCAAAACACTAACCTCATCGGACCACACCAAATGCCGGACCATTTCCCATTTCAATTTGCGGTGCTCACGCGCGCGTTTGAAGAGACGCCGGCTTCAACAAGGTAATCCGTCCAGATTAACAGAGGGCTCCCCAGGCTCTTCTGTAATCTTTTTTCGTTTGCCAGCCCTGAAGAATCTTACGAAAGCGTCCTTTCGTAATTGAGATTGCCAATTCTCAAGCCCCGATCCGCACTTTGGTTCCGATTTTGAGTCGTCGAAGGGATCGCTCCATCCGGTCCATCTGTAATCACTGTCCTCCGGAGAAAGACCAGCCCCCCTGGGCCCGCAGAGTAACAAACTCCATCTCCCAGCAGGAACACGTGTTTCTCTGCGGAGCGCAAAGCAGGTCGCACTCATGCTCAGAACAGAGGGACAGACGCAGGAGCAGCTCCGACCACGGGCTTGCAACAGTCAATCTGCTCAAAACAAAAAAACATATTTAACTTGCATGACAACATTACCCAATGTTAGATTAACCAATCAACAGAATTAAAAACCACGCAACTCTGCGCCAATTGTCAACAGGGCAAATACATGTCCGTCTAATTAATTTAAAAAAAATAACTGGATCTTGGTCCAAACTCTGCACACGTTCGGGGTCACCATTTGTTGAATTAAATATTATCAAAATTAATTCAGTGTATGTTCAAGCAGAGACAAAATGGAGCCAATTTCCAGTTCTTAACATTTATTTTGAACAGATTAACAAATTGCAGTTTACAGAGAAAGATGCCCTAGTTTCTCTGGGCCAGATTTAAAGACATCTGACGAAGAAAGGTTTCCGTGTCATAACTTTTATAAACATCCAAAACCTCCCAGGATTACTCTGCTCCAATCAGAACGTTTTAAACAGTGTCTTGACCATGATTGGATGTCAAAAATTATGCAGTCATAAGATGAGTTGTGTCCCTGTCCCTGGTCAAAAGTTCATTCTGAGTTTTATGGTTTATGGTCCTTCTTAAGCAAAACTCCCAGCTTTATGGCCTCCATCCTTATCTATACAGTGTGGTGTTATTCTGCATATGTGTTAAACTTTTATTGTTCAGAAGGTAAAAGTCTGTTTATATAGCTTGCATGATGGTAAAAATATGTCTGTTAGTATTGTTTATGGGGGTAAGCTTTTAAGTCATAAAACTCTTGGGTAAGTTTTATTGCAAGCTGTAAAAACAGGATGTCTGTAGATTTAGTGTGTTGCCATAAAACCATAAAACTCAGAATGAGCTTTTGACCAAGAGAAAAGACGTCTCACCTTATGACTGTATAATTCTCTGACAGCCAATAATGGCTAAGACACTGTATGTAAATGTTCTGATTGGAGGGAGTAGAAACGCCTAGAGGCCCGGTTTCTATAAAGCTGTGAAATGAAGATCATTCAATTGTCAGATTTCTTTAATTCTGGACCAGAGGAACAAGGGGGGCAACTTCCTCTGTAAAACTGCAATTTGTTAATCTGTTCAAAATAAATGTTAAGAACTGGAAATTGGCTCCATTTTGTCTCTGCTTGAACATGCATTGAATTAATTATGATAATTATTTAATTCAACAACAGACATCCTGTTTTTACAGCCTGCAATAAAACTTACCCAAGAGTTTTATGACTTAAAAGCTTGTCCCTGTTAAATACTGGTCAAGGATATGCTTTACAACAATGCATAATAGAAAAAACAGACTTTTATCTTCTGAATGCTAACTAAAGATTATATAAAACATATTAGCCCCAAAAGAATAGATACCACAATTACAATACTTTTAAACCCCGAGAATGTTTCATTCATGGCTTCAGTCTCACTGAAAGTTGCTTTCTGTACACTTGGACATTTAGAAAAGACTACAAATTGAATGATTATCAGCTTACATCTTAAAGACTTGGGTTAACAGTTTTTTAGTATCAGACTAAAGATTTTATAAAAACTGAATCTTGTAGTGACACTATTTACAAGACTACACCTAGACTATTTCAGCTTCCTGCCAAATTCCTCCCATTATGCTCAGCATTATACAGTTTCTTTATGTGGGAATGTTGTAGCATTCTTTGCCAAGATTGATACGTCCAATAAAGACTTGGATTCAAAGTTGGTACTGTATTGACAAGTAACTGGTTAAGTCATATCTTTTCAATGCAAGGTGTTTATGCTGTACCACTTGCTCCATGCAGATGCACAGATAGTGCTTGTTGGTGCCTGTATTGCAGGGGACAAGGTTGGCATACACTTTGTAATTTATGGCCCGTTTCAAGGCCGTTTTTCAACCATGCAACACAAATGTTGTATTTGTTGTGTATAGACCATGACAGGTTCCGTACGTGGCTACACAACTGTTATTTTACAAATATGACACCTATGTTTATAGCCTACTTTCTCGCAGGAACAAAAAAAAATTTATGTGTGGCAAGTTGCATAACAATGTAATAAGCAAGAGTTGAACCCATCACTCTAGTGGTGGTAATCCTACACATTGACCACTGTGCTACAGCAGTAATGTATAATTTCTTGCAACAAAGGGTACATTATGAAGCGGGTTACCCCCTAAAGCTTGGTTTATGCTTGACACATGTACATTCCGCGCGGAAATGAGACGTGCGGAACCAGCCAAGACGCCTTCTTCTACTTTTTGCGGCTTGTCCCTGCTCAGAACCAATATTCTTGAGGACTGTAGGGTGCGGCGTAGGGCTTTTCAGCATGCATACAACACTACACCATAATAGAAGTTGTTGTTTACAACATGGCGACACCCATAAGCTAAAACAAAGCAGAACTTTTATGCTGTTTACTTAGAAAAAAAGACGAAAAAGAAAGAAAGGAAAAAACACAGTTGATCACAGCGATCTCTATCGGCCGAATCATAAAGATGTTTGTATTTACGAATCCCCGCCATGTTTTTCCGCACGGGACCGTCCGAGTTGTTACAAAATTTCCCAGGTTCCTTCCTGAAATTACATAATTTGGACCACAAGCATAAACCAAGCATAACACGGTCACACAGCTTAATAAACGGGGGGTACAGATTATGACTCCGTGTGCACGGTTTAATAAACTGCAGGAATAGATTCTCACCCCTCAAAAACCCTAGGACTTCCGATGATATCAAACAAAAAGACAGGTATAAATCGCCTTACATTTAACGATCAAGACGACGGGAGCGCGCAGAGACTCCAGCAGGATATCGAAAGATGCCAGTCTTTTTGTCTTGGTTTTTGTGTTAGCGTCTGAATCGACAGCATTTGAATAAAATGAAAAAAAAAAACACCACATCAGTTATCTGGAATAAACCTAATTACACTAAATTTACAAGAATATAAAGCACACACAGAGATGTTAGCACACCAAACTGCTGTAAGTCGCAAAGCACAAGCTAACTGCGACCTTTAATGTGTTTACAGTCACATATAAGGGTATACTAAATCTACATTCGTTGTCATATAAATATCTAAACTCACCCATTTCAGCTGTTGGTCTCCAGGAGAACATCCAGAGCTTCTTCTTTCAGCTGTTGTGTCGAGTGCTTACATGGTTCCTCCAGCACGAAGCTGAAGTTGGCTTCTGATTCTAGCTTCTGATTCAGGAAACGACCAAAGGGCAATTCCACCTAACTTCTCACTGATCCAAGCATCTTTAATCTGCACTAGTCTAAAAACAAAAACACACACACTTTAAACAGTGAAAAATCAGTTGGAGTAACATTTTAGCCATTTTCATAATTATAAATGGAGGCCAACTTCAGCATTCAGACAGCCATACTAATCTACTACATTACCCTTATACCATGGTATGGGTGAAAACTCGATTCTGATTGGGTAGTGGGTGCTGACAAGCGTGCATTATTTTCGTATAACCGCACACGTAGTCCGGTAGTTAAATCACTGGGCTATCACTCCGCTGTGGACGTCGCCATAGCAACACGCAACAGCTGAATAAATTCCTGCATTTAAACGCTCCCGTACAGCTGTTTCCATAGTAACGATAAGCAATTGAGCTACTAGCTTCAGGTTAGCTCCTGCCCAGGACCGCCGTTTATTATACGACCCTTCACAATGCAAGTGGAACGCTCCATTGATTTGAATGTGATTTCCCATTATTTTCTGATAGGATACTTCTGAAAAAAATAATGACCGCTGCCAATGGCAACGGAGTTTGTGCTTGTAATACGGGTCTTTCATATCACTCCGCAAGTAGTCCGGTCACTTGTCCTAACTGGTCCTAACTGAAAAAAAATCACAGAAGAGCTTTCAGCGACACCCAGGGCTTGAAAAAATGAGCAACTTTGAAGTTAATTTTAATATTTACGGCGAGTATGGGGATTTTGAGCACTGGTGGGAGGCTGAATGTACCAATTCGCCATCTCCAAAACACAAAAGAAAAAAAACAAGAAGAACAGGAGGAGAAGACTAGTAAGAGACATAAACTTCTTAAAGCTAATGAGATTAATGAAATTGAGGAAAACCGATACGAGAAAAGTACAAAAAATAATACTGTTTGGGCAATGAAATTCTTCCAAGATGCAGATGGGCTGAATACATTATTAAGATCATTCTACCCATCCGCGCGAAACAGCGCTGGAGCCATCTACTCTGTGGCGAGCTACACTGCCCTGCTTAGTGGAATAAGCCGCTATTACAGCCATTTCAATATCCTCAAAAAAACACTATTTAATTCCAGCAACAATGTATACAAATCGGTCTTAAAGGCATATTGCAAGAGTAGCATCATCCGCCCATCTCCAGCGCTTATTTAAAGAAGATCAAGGATTCAGGCGTCCTCTCTACAAGCACAGCCATCTGCCTTGTAAGAAAGGTATGGTTTGATGTTCAGTTACACCTTGCACGTAGAGGAAGAGAGGGTAACCGAGACCTAACACAGGAGTCTTTTCAATTAAAACGAGATGAAAATGGAAAAGAATACATCACGTTATCCCACAATGCAGAGACTAAAATTCACAAAGACCCCACGGATCCGATGCTACAAAATTATCGCGGGTGCCTTTTTGCTGAGCCAACCAACCCAAATTGCCCAGTTGAAAGTTTTAAAAAGTACATTTCTCATTGCCCACCGGATACCACTCGGTTCTACCTACACCCTCTAAGAAAGCCACAAGAAGCCCTTAACCAGCAGAACATCTGGTATTCCAGGCCGCCCATGGGACATAATGCACTGGGACAAACATTGCCAAACATAAGCAAGGCAGCTGCACTTTCGGCACGCTACACCAACCATAGCCTGCGCAGTACAGCCGTGCAGCTAGAATGCCGGTCATTATCAGGAAAATAAGTATCGACAGGGCGAACTGGACCCCCGACGCATTGTTTAATCCTTACATTATCCTTGAGGCCAAACTTTGATTCCATATAGACAAGGTTGATTCCATATATTCAAGGTTCACTGTATATATTCAATCTTCCATTCCATATATTCAAGGTTGATTCAATATATTCAAGGTTCATTCTATCGTGAACAGCATGCCATAACACACATATATATATATATATATATATATATATATATATATATATATATATATATATTATAGGGCCCTAGAGAAATTTCATGTAAAGAAAAACGGTGGAGGTGATGGACGCAAAATGCCATATAATGTTGTGAAGAAGAAAAGCTGACAAGTGACTAATGTTTACAGTTAAATGCTATTTAAATGTCACCCCGTTGGGGTGTGGAAACCAATTTTAGAAGAAGCATATGTCGACACACAAGCATAAAATTACAGAAAGTGATGTGTGTGGCGCAGTGTGTAGTACCAATTGTATAAATAGTTTGTCTGCATTTCCCCAAGTATGAACAGACCAGAACAGTAGCGAAGCTGGGTAAAATTCAGACTCTATATAATTGTTCTCCTTGCGTAAAAGTATAATCCATGAAATAATAAATTTTAAGAAATCACAACAATCTTTATCTGTTTATTTTTATACTGTAGCTGATGGAATCATAACTTTGGCTCTCTCAGGTAGAAGACCCTTCACCTGAACACATCACCAACTGCCCATCTGAATCAAACAAAACATAAACATAAAGGTTTGGGAGTTACTTAGTCAAAGAGTAGACTGAAATTCAACATACAGTGGGGGAAATAATTATTTGACCCTTTGCTGATTTTGTAAGTTTGTCCAAGTACAAAGAAATGAAAAGTTTTAGACCAGTATAATTTTAATGGTAAGTTTATTTTTTACAGTGTAAGATAGAACATCAAAAGAAAAATTTATAAAATAACTTTAAATAAAAGATAGAAACTGATTTGCATTTCATTGAGTGTAATAAGTATTTGAACTTTCTAACAGAAAAGACTTAAGGCTTAGTGGCAAAACACTTGTTTGCAAGCACAGAGGTCAAACCTTTCTTGTAATTGATGACCAAGTTTGTGCACATTTTTGGAGGAATTTTGGTCCACTCCTCTTTGCAGATCATCTCTAAATCCCCAAGGTTTTGAAGCTGTGTCTGTGCAACTTTAAGCTTCAGCTCCCTGCATTGGGTTTCTATTCGAGACTGACTAGGTCATTCCATTACCTTTATGTGCTTCTTCTTGATCCACTCCTTTGTTGCCTTTGCTGTATGTTTTGGGTCATTGTCGTGCTGGAACCCTTACCAACCATTAAGAGTTCTGGCTGCCAATGAGTGGTTAGACACATATACTGAATTAGTCACCCTCATTAAAGACAGGGAGGAGTTAGTTAATGACCTCAAACACATTACACTGCGATAGATCAAAATGCTGCAGAGCTCACACTGGGAGAAAGTGCTGTGGTCAGATGAGACCAATATTGAACACTTTGGCATTAACTCAACTCACCGGGTTTGTAGGAGGAAAAATGCTGCCTATGACCTCCAAAACAACATCATCACTGTCAAGCATGGAGGTCGAAACATTTTGCTTCGGGGGTGTTTTTCTACTAAGGGCACAGGACAACTTCACAGCATCAACGGGAAAATGGACGGAACCATGTACTGTAAAATCCTGAGACAACCTCCTTCCTTCTGCCAGCAAACTGAAAATGGGTCATGGATGGGTGTTCCAGCACAACAATGACCCAAAACATACAGCAAAGGCAAGAAAGTAGCAGATCAAGAAGAAGCACATAAAGCTAATGGAATGAACTAGTCAGTCTCCGGACCTTAATCGAATAGAAAACCAATGCAGGGAGCTGAAGCTTAAAGTTGCACAGACACAGCTTCAAAACCTTGGTGATTTAGAGATGATCTGCAAAGAGGAATGGACCAAAATTCCTCCAAAAATGTGCACAAACTTGGTCATCAATTACAAGAAAGGTTTGACCTCTGTGCTTGCAAACAAGTGTTTTGCCACTAAGTATTAAGTGTTTTTTGTTAGAGAGTTCAAATACTTATTTCACTCAATGAAATGCAAATCAGTTTCTATCTTTTATTTCAAGTTAGTTTTTCAATTTTACTTTTGATGTGCTATCTGTCATTGTTACACTAAACCTACCATCAAATTGATACTGTTCTGAGACTTTTCCCTTCTTTGTCATAGGACAAACTTACAACATCAGTGAGGGGTCAAATAATTATTTCCCCCACTGTAGGTGCTCTGACATGATCCTGGTTGATAACCATGAAAACCTGGTTGCTCATGCTTGAAAGGCCCTCAGTGTGGACGTTTTGAAACAAATATGCAAAGAACAATAGGCCAAACCTCCACAGTGATGTACAAGACTCCTTAATGTTTAGAGGTCAGGTACTTCTCCATGCTTGAGTTTTTAGGTTGGTTTGGACAGCTCTTTTTGTATAATTAAATGCATATTGTGTATAATCTGGTTATCTTTAATGGTAAATCATGTTTAATAGTTTAACAACCCAAAACATACAAGGGTGAGCACTTTTTAGAACCCCATGATTGCTTTTCCCCCTTGGACCTGAAGACGGAGAAGGAATCATTCACCTAATTCAGCACTACTGCCTTCAGCTGATCAAAGCAGGCAGCTTTTACCAATATGTTTGAAATCATTTGAACTGACTGGTTTTTGAAAGGAATTTGGAGATGCAAGATGCCTCCACAGTTCCCAGAGTGTCTGGCTGGCTGACTACCTGACAGACAGATCACGGTTGGTGCAGCTGAAGGGTTGTGTGTCTGAGAGGGAGCACAGGGGCACCACAGAGGGGCTGAACTCTGACAGTTCTTCTTCACCTGCTGCACCTCAGAGTTCCAGATCAGGCACAGAAATCTTCAGACAGTCGGGCTGTTTTGGGCTGTGTCAGAGGTAAACAGGAGGCTGAAAACAGGCGACCTGCTTTGTGGCTTCGTGTTGGAACACATGTACAGTAAAAGCTTTTGTTTGGTGGAAAACTCAACACCATTGTCATGGTGGCAGCAACAGCATCATGCTGGGGGCAATGCTTTTTCTTCAGCATGGACACTTTACAATTGTGTAAAACAAATTAGACGAGATAGAAGATGTGCATGAATATGTTAACCCACGTGTGTCCACAATTGTTACAGCAGCTCAGAATATCTATGTAAGAAGAAAAACTTCAAGGTTAGTTTTCACAATATCACTGCTACTCATCCTAATTCTATGAGAAAAATGTGCTTTATACATTATTATTTATCTGTGATGCCGAGAAAGTAAAGACCAGAGTCAAGGAGGAGACATAAGACCAGCAGCAGGGACAATGATGCAGGGTGTTCAGAGGCAAGGAGAAATTAGAACTTGCTGAGAAAAAGAGATCCATTGCTGGGAGAAACCAGGCAAGTATCAGTAGAGTGTTTTCATAGATATTTTAGAATTACTCTGATTCAGAATCTAAAATATCTTTTTTATATATTGAACTGGTCAGCCATCCTGAACCTTCTTTTGTTCTTAATTCTTTGGAAAACTCTTCCCATCTCCCTTCACACCAGATTTTTATATTTTCCATCTAGCAAGGTAGATTAAAGTCTTTATTCTGGTAATTTAATTCATATCAGTAAATTTGATAACCAGTCAGTTAGATTCGGCAATCACCATGTATTACTTTCTGTGAGTTGCTGAAGCCGGTGCGTGAACTCAAACCTTCCTTCTTATTGACATTTGTTATTTGTTTCTGCTGAGTGGCACCTTGTAACTATTAATTTCATTAATAGTAATAATGATAATTAATAACTGTCTATGAACCACTGTTAATATTGCTGATAACTAGCTACAGAGGGAAAGTGTGACTGAATGCGTGAGGATGATAAATCACTCATCTGACCTCTGGAAAACATTTTCCTCCACTTTTACAGCCTTGCCTTGTGGAGTTGCTAACAGTTAGCTTCTTCTAGCCGCTATGATCTCCTGGGCAACAAAATCAATACAGCTTTCCTGTGTGCAGTCGCATGCCAAGGTGGGCAAGACTATGAATACTAATTTTCTCTGTGTCGTAGAAGGGAGTAGCTCTTCCTGACTCTCCCGTTTTCCCTTTTTTTTCTTTCTCTGGCTAATGCAGGCAATGGGAGTTGGAGAAAATGTTCATGTGCAGCATGCATGTTAAACTCACAGTGACTTATCTTGTTTTAAAAAGAATAAGCACTACAAAAGACCTTTAACGCCCACAACATCCATTGCACATGAATGCTTTGACCTCGTCAGCTAAAAGGGGGTTTCTCCAGTGAACTGAGAAAAGATAATATTTGATACCTTAGCTTTGCATGCCTTCTGCGTGCATCAATCCAAGAAAGCCTATGGGGAGCCTAAGTCTCCTCCCCTTCCTGTCGGCCCATGGGTCCCCGGCTAAAATAATAATGGGCCTGTCCCAATACCCACACTTATGGGGTTATAACGATACCAGCATGAGATGAAACTGAAAAGAAATTTTGGCTCTGAAAATAAAATTTGGCATTGAAAAATATAATTGTGAAAATCCTAATTTTGAATCTGAAATAAATGTAGTGAAAATTTCTATATTAAAAGTGAAATAAAAATTGAAAGTGAAAAAAATGGAAATGAAACTCAAAATATATGCATTAAAACAGTTAACTCACAATCAAATGTTTACACTTTCATATTTTTTTCAATGGCAATCTTTTGTTTTTCAAAGCCATTTTTTTCCAATACCAATCTTATTTCACTTCTGCTGCTTTTCAGTTTCATTCTGCTGATACTCACATCATGTACACACACGGGGGCGGGGGGGTCTTAAGAGCAGCAGGTGCTTGCTATCAGCTATCAGTGAGTCAAGCCGTTTTATACTCATTAAACCCAGCAAAGGTCACTTAAATTTAATTTAAACCATATGAAAGGATGCAAATGGCGATTGATTAAAAGTTATATCGAAATGAACATTACAGAAGCTATAGCAGTGGATTTTGTTGTAATATGTGGATATTTCTAGAGTTAAATATATATTTTGAAGTAAAAACAATCTTAAATGAGTACCAGGCTTTTACAACAGTCATAAATACCAAGTTGTGTTTAGGAAATTGCCCAGTTGTGTAGAAACAGGAAGAAAGATAGTTTAGGTTAAGACCCCCATAAAAGCGGGTGTCTGTAAATCATTTTGGGGAAAAAACAGACTTAGGGAAGTAGATGATAAGGGGCACACAATGAATGTTTATGTACTGGGAGTGACCATGTCATGTGATTCTTTTTGTCTTTGTGTTCAATAAAAAGAGATGAGGTCTGTGAGTCAGCGCGCACACTTGGTGAGCCGTCCTGCAGGTCAGTCTCATGACAAACAGATCTGTGTTGTTGTATTTTCTGCTTTGTTTTCTGGAACAGGAAATCACTCTGTCGACCCTGCGGAGGAAAGCTGGATCCTCAACCGTGAATAGAGCTAATTGACAGTTTTGGAGTTAATCCACAATAGAGGAACACTTTACTACAAGTGACCTTTAAGGAAGAAAAAAAAGATTTACATTGAAAAAAAAAGATTGACATTGAAAAATATATGAAAGTGTAAACATTTGGTGATAACTGAGTTAATTGTTTTAATGCATATATTTTTAGTTTCATTTCCATTTTTTTCAGTTTCAAGTTTTAATACAGAAAATTTCACTACATTTATTTCAGATTCAAAATTAAGATTTTCAGTTACAATTATATTTTTCAATGCCAAATTTTATTTTCAGAGCCAATATTTCTTGTCAGTTTCATCTCAAGCTGGTATCGTTGTAACCCCCATAACACTGTACCCTACGGTCCTCCACTTGGCGGAAGTGCAGACAAGGGTTCAAGTTCGTATTGAACGGGTGTGTGAATAACTGCACGACTGAGACAGCGAGGGTTTCGTCGTCGGCTTGTGACGTATCTCCATGACAACCACAATGGGAGTGCCTCTTGTGTTATTTTGCTGCTTCATATGATAAAACTGAAACAAAATAAACTACGTTTGATAAAGACAAAATAAAAATAAGATGTAAAAGACATGTCCCAGACATGTCCCCATCAATATTTACAGATGATAGTTTTAAAACACCGGAAGCTCGGCTCACATATTTAAATAATAGGCAACATATAAATTTAGGGTGGATCTTTTGACCCAAAACCCGGCCACGTTAATGACACTTCAGGTCGAGCCTGGGATATTTAATTTATGCATTTTTTTTCAAGCGTGCAGCTGAGCCGCAGAGTTACAGGATCATTATCCATGCATCCATCCATCTTCTATATCACTTGGCTTCAAAGGGTCGCAGGGGAGGGCTGGTGCTTATCTGCAACTGTGAACGGGCAACAGGCGGGGTAAAGCCTGGACGCATCGCCAGTCCACCTTTGTTTGTGTAACGATTTAGATTTTAATGATTCTTCAATGCCAGCAGCCTGAAGATGGTTTAAACAGTCATTTGAAAAACAATACAAAACAGGTAGCTTACGGCTTTCAACTTCTAATTGAAAGAAGGTACGATTTTCAAAATCGGTTAACACACTGCAGTGGATGTTGTAATGAAACATTGCTCAGATGAAAACAAAGCTAATATATTAATTAATACTTAATCTCTAGCAATCTTCAAACTAGACTCCGGTTCATGGTTATTTTCCCAGATATTTTTAAGAACAAGCTGACAACCATACACTTGAAAATATATTTGTCGGAGAAGCAGCTGGAACCATTTGTTTGCCGTTTTGTCACAGAGTTCCACACGTAGCAATGGATTGTTGTGCAGGGTGCAGGAGAGGCGGGGCCAGGGACCGGATTCTCCACTCTGGAGAATCGGGACACCCTACGCACTTGTGCGCCTCAACGGGGAACGCGTAATTGAAGTGCACAAGGGTGCAAGTGCGGGTATTGGGAAAGGGCCAATGAATGGAAGTCAATGCAGCGAAAAAGTTATTTTCTGGTCCGTCCTGAATCACACATATGTTTTACCTAGATTGAAATTATAACTAATTATGTGTGTTTTGAATGTTTTTGTCAAGTGATTTGGGATTAATTTATTTTTATAATTTGTAATTAAAATGCATACAAATCAGAAGTCGCATACATGACGTCTGGGGCTAACGCTAGCTAGCACTAACTAGCACTTAAAACACTCACTTAGACCTAGACTGTTTCTCCCCCAGCATAGCAGACATTTTCTACTTGGCCAGATTTATAGTGGTTTTCTCCAAATTTAATGTTCACTCCTTTGTCCTGGAGGAAGGAGGCAAATCACTGCCATTTCTGCCCTTCTTCTTCGGTTGTAGTCCAATAAGTGTTTTTACACAAAACCTGAAGTAACTTTTGCCGCTGGTCCCAACCGCTAAACCGTGAATTCCATCTTTTACCTTCAGGAGGACGATACAGAATGTCAAAATGCAGAATAAATACTTTTAGAAACAGTTTTATTTCTACTGCTACAAGCCTCCTAAATAAGAATAAGTCTTAGATTTTATGTTTTTATGGGGTTTTATATTTTATGATTAATATGGAAATGTATGTACATCTTAATGTTTATGACTCATTTACTGCAAAACAAATTTACCTTTGGGTACAAATAGTCTTCTGATTCTGATTTTGTTCAAAAATTAAGGTTTCATCTAAATCAAAATAACTCTTTAAAATTCACTCACATTATATGTTGAATCTGTGGCGTATTTCAAACTGGATCAGAAAATAACTTATCGCACCATTGACTCTCCTTCATTCTTTTTTTTTTTCAGCAGTAGGGGACCCATGGACTGGAAGTAGAAGGCTGTGACTTAAGATCCCCACTGGAGGTGCTTCTCTCTATCAGAACATTTCAGATCATATAGGGCAAAGAAAATGTATTTAAGACAAAAACATTTCAATATTTTTCATTTCATTGTGTTCTGGTTGATGCTTAAACTTTGCTTAAGGTCCAGAGTGAGCCCAACCATGATGGTCTTTGATTTAATCTTTACTAATCTTTTAACGTGGGCTGGTTTAATTTTATTTCAGGGTTTTCCTTTAGTTGCTTCTCGGAAGCCGACGGAAGCCGATATCAGCACTGCTGTGTTTACGACAGCTAATTCTGTTCGCTCACACTCATAATACTTTTAACTCCAAAGTCACTTCTTTTTGTTGTTGTTTAGCTTAACCACTAATAACAGTTGTGACGTCACCACACCTGGTATTTGTTCGCCATCTTCTGTCTGTACACGTTTTTTTGTCAACATGTTGGTAGTCATTCACTCCATTTAATCAGTGTATGTGAAATATAGTTAAAATGACATTAAAAATCAGTTATCAAAAAGGTTATTAAATTCTAATTCACCAAGAGATTTCTAAAATAATATGGTATTCAAATAATGTTTCGTTTTCTCTTCATCATTGTATCGTGAACTGGTGTTTGAACACTAATTGTTCTTACAGTAATTAGTTTAGATAGTTTGGCCACAATCCCAGTTCCCTTAAAACGAACCTTAGCTTTTGAAACATAAATGGAACTGTGATATCACTGCTTTGTTTGAAAGGTATTGGTTTTAATCTTATTTGTTCCTTTTTATTTTCCTTTAGCTTATCATCTTAAGGCACGTCTTAAGCCACTTTACAAGAAAAGTCATTCCAAATCAATCATTCATACACTCCAATCAGTTTAAAAGTTTTCCATGGAAGTCCATGGAATCCCAGCAGAGTACTTTCTTTGTTAAAAAAAGTAAAAGTTGATAACAGGAGACTGAGAATTAACAGTTACTCTGAGCATTATCCCAGTTGATGCCTCTCTCAAACATGGCATAACAGTCGAACAGAACAACAGTATAGGTATAACTTCTATGAAGAGAAAACATAGTTAACGACTCAAATGACAGCATATAATATATTAAGATAATATAGATAGTAAAGAATTACAGTATTCCAACCTTGAAGTAACAAATGCATGGACTAGTTTCTTAGCATGAAAACTCCTGGACAGGATGTTTCTAATTTTAGCAATGTTCCGGAAGTGAAAGAAGGAAATCCTAAAAACCAATATGGGATTTGAATTTAATGTCCTGCCAATGTTTCAATACATTATTAGCAGAGGCCAATTTAATGCCATCAAAATGAGGTGATTAATTAAGCAGTCAATCAGAGCTTCTTGTCCAAAGACAACAACTTCCATCTTGTCTGAATTTAAAAACAGATGACTGTTGCTGATGATTAGCAGGTGACTAAAAGATCTCTTCAAAGGTGGCGAGTAAGAGCAAGGGTATTGATGCTGCTCGTGAGTCTGATAGGAGCTTCAGTTAAAGACTCCAATTGTCCGGTTTTAACTTCTGTGTCCTGGGTGTTTGGATGTGTTTCTGTTCTTTACCTCTTCCTGCAAGGGTGTGACCGGCAGGTTCTGCAGCAGGTGTTCAGAACTCATCAGTACTAACATTCAAAAGGGGAGTGGATTATGGGGACTGATGCCAGATGGTTCTCATAATTCAACATGGTTGTTTTGTGAAATATTTACCCAGATCCGTTGTGGCTCGGCACACATAATATAAAAAGGACCACCAGAGTTGCTGATTGTTCTAGAATATGTGTCACTTTATTCCCTACACAAATACAGTTCAGCAGCAGCAACAAAGCAATACTTCATCAAACAGGCATTAAGCTTCATAACAGCATCTCACCTTTGACACTTGAGAGTGGGGAGCCGGTCATCTCTCTGGTCAGAGCTGGAACTTAACGCGAGTCGGGCACAACTGTGCAAAAATCCTACGGCAGACTCCCTCGAGCTGGACAGCTCTCACTCAAATTACACAGACACAGAGAAGTGCGTGAGAAACGAGGCGGGCCAAGCCTCGCTCTCAGGCCTCCCCGCTTATCAGTTTGTCCGGCCGTCAGGTTTGGTTTAAAGGAGGAACCAGATGCAGAGCGGTGTTTCTGGCTATTACGGCCCATGTTTATTAGCAATCCAGACAAAGGTGACAGAGGTGACTCGAAGGACACCAAAAATATTTTATCCATTAATGTACACAGACTAAACCTCTACTCCGAGAAATTTCCAAGTATCTTCCTAGAGAGAGTTGCTGCAAGACTTACCTTTCCTTGTTTCTGTTGCAGATCAGTTCAAGCCCTTTCGGTTGCTTCCTCATTTATTTCATCTTGGAACCTGGAACTCCCAAGCAGATTCCTTTCAGATTCCTCTCTGGTCAGTCTCTGCATCACTCCCAACTGGAAAACCATCAAAATACTCACCTAGTTGCCAACGTCCTCCACCCTACAACATTTCCACCCGCAAAGAACAAAGGATTACCGTCATACCTAGCCACCCATTCAATCTCAGCTTCTGTCTCCTATGAACCTCCTTCAGGCCTGACGGAAGTCAACAAGCAAGTAAGACATCAACTTCAAGATTCACACGAATAACTGTTGCCTCAAAATACTCACTTTACAAACCTACCTGTTGTCTCCCAGCTTCAGGTCCTGTATTATGAAATCACCTACCATAAAACAGTCTCTCTTCCTCGCTCTCTCCCTGGTTGTTCTAAACCTTTTCAAACACTGGTTAAAGTGTCATCAGGGATTGTTGCCTGATTCAGAGTAAGAAGCTAAACATGGTGATCAACTACTTGGCAGAGGGCTGCTCCCTCAGCTCGCAGGGTTTCTGTCTCCGCTGGATTGTTCGTACAAGTCATCCTGCCAGGACTACAATGATAGAGTTGCTGTAGTCTTTATTATTTACAGCAATCCAAATGTTCATTAGGACTAATTTCTGACTGGAGAAGATGGCTGGAGATGAAGACAGGCTAAAAAAAACTGCAGATTGAACTGGAGTGGGTGGAGCTCTTGGCATTGATAAACTGACAGAGTGATGAATGGGTGAGTGAGTGACCCAGGCTTTCCACTGGACGTGTCAGCAGTATCTTTCCACGGAAGGCATCAGCAGCACGTAGCAGCAGCGAAGCAGCTGTCACTGACAGAGCCCGAACACATGTGAGATCAGCAAAATCGCGCGTGGTTTCGTCAGCAAACGCAACAACAAGCAGGAAAAAGACTACAACATGGTCCAAAAGGTCTGTGTTTTATGTTCTGTCCGTTTTGCACTTCAAGGGATTTTGTATATTCCCTTACATAACATAAACTTATTGGCGAATGTAAAAGAATAATGTTAGTGGCGATCCGAGGTAGTGTAGACCCTCCCGCGACCTACTGACTTCTCACAGGAAAATAGGTACTAAAGTAAAATTACCGGAAAGAAGCACCTTTGTTTTATTTTGAAAATTTCCGGATGCCGAGCCGTCTGATTTCCTGTCTTCCCCTATCCAAAATGTCTAAATTTACACGTTTCACAAGCGTAACGCGTAGAAAAATAGGACGGCCGCGTATGTATATATATATATACAGTATATATATATATATATATATATATTTATAAAACAAGCATTACATGGATTCTCAGTGAACCAGGCTTTTAAGAAAATAGAGCATTTATTTATTCCAGCTCGTGAAAATACAAAGATTGGGGATTTCCATTTTAATAGTAATTTCCTGGCCAACAGGGTAGTAAATGCTACTAGATCCTTGACCAGGCCGAGAGTATGAAGAATGACCATGCCCGAACCAAGACTATTAAGGTGTTGGGTGTCACTTTTTTTCCAATATCTTTGGACAACGTGGTAAAGATGTCCAACCAGAATCCAGTCCAACAAGAGCAACACCAAGTGCTGTGTGGATAGTTTGCTGTAGTTTTTCTTTTAGACCTTTATACACTTACAATAGAAACAAGTTCCGACTGAGAGATGACAAAACAGCTTGATTCTGAACCAAAGTGGTGAGATCCTCCTTTTAGTTTTATTGGGGAAGTTCGCCGTTGAGCAATGACAATGTTTCTTCCTCCTAGTTTCACCTTTAGCTTCTAGTTCTGTTTCAGTGTATGTGTTTTGTTTCTTGACATAATTATTTGAACAGATCTTTTTCTACTAAAATAATTGGAATTCAGTCGTTCAATACTGTTTTGTCCGAATATATATGTATTTATATAACATATTAATCTTTTCCTTTTAAGTATTGCAATTCGATCAATTAGAGATAATCTACCTTTGACATGTAATATTGCAAGATTTGAGACCAAAAGCATACATTTAATCTATAAACATTATATATGTATATAATGCTTCTTGCATTTTTATCCATAATGTTCTGAATGTGGTTATTTGATGTGTAAGAATAGAAACCATTAAAAATGTTTTACCTGCATCTCAAATCGACGCTGTCACAACAGTGTCAAACATAGAACAGTGTCTTCCTCTATGTAAATATTTTTGTGCTAAGAAGACCAGGATCTGTGCACAACAGATTAACTTGGGTGACTATTACACACATCTCATCATGAGGCCAAGTTTCTGCCTCATTTTTATCATTCTTGTTCTATTGCCTGTTCCAATCTGTTGTAGATAAGAAAGACTTTAAAGATATTCCTAATTCCTTGACATATCTTTATCTGCTCAGCATTTACAGTCATGTATTAGACCTGAACCTACGTGCAAAACTCTCCTATTCCTGATGGTACTTTTATAAAATTGTAAAATAGGTTAGACATAAAGTAAATAATAATGATTCACAATTAAATGTAGCAACTTTATGCGTGTATCAAAAATTATTCAACGAAAATCCACAATTTATCTAAATAATACCAGATCAGTCAATAATCTGTCGTAAGGAAATTCTAATTTTATGTAATCAGGCAACTGTTTCATTGCAAAAGAAATGTTTATGTCCTGTAAATATAGTTTAGGGTATAAGATTCACACATCTGTTGAACAAGAAGAATCAATAATGAATATATTAGTAAAGATTTTATGAAAAACTGTATGAAACATTTTAAGTCATGAAATAAACAAATTCTAATTCCCTAAAGGGAATGGAACATGAATGTTCAGAATCTGATTGGCTGGTTACCTGAAATTCTAATGTATCGATACCTTTAATACCTGAAATAATGAAAAGAAATGTTCAGAGAGGCAAAATCGGGAAAAATTTAAAGGAGGATCAGTTTCCATCCAAGACCGCCAAAATCGTAAAACAGGAACAAACAATGTTTACCTTTAGCTCAAATTGCTTTGGGTGCCGTCAGCCACAGGCCATCAGGATGTCATTCCCGCATTAATCATAGAGCAATTTAATAAAAATGGGTTCCTGGCATGTTATCCAGCCAAGATAGCTAAGGAATGGAGCATCCTGTCTTTTCTTTTTCTTTTCACCTTTCCTTTCTTGGCATTTCAGGCATATCATATGGTTGAATTACGAAAATAATTTTTATTTTCTACATGACACAATAACAGAATATATCAGATATTAATTTAATAATATTTTCAAAATCTGAAGGTTATATACATTTCTTTAAAATGTATCTCTTTAAACCATGAAGGAGATACCTGAAGATGATCTCAAGGCTTTGAAAACTTCTGATAGGATAAAAGACACGTTTAAGTTAATTAGAAGCCTTAATTTTAATGCCACAGCTGGAAGACACTCCTATCAGGTTTGACAGGATGGGAAAGTCAAAGGAAATCATACAAGATATCAGGAACAGAATTATGGTGCCGCACAATCTGGAAATAATTTTTGGATGCTTGATAGAGGGACCCAACTGCAGTTACAATGGCTGACAAGGGTGCCGCCATAATCCAATCCACGTCAAGTCCAAGCGGAAACCGCCATAAAAGAATCCGTACGTTTACATGCAGCAAGATAAATTCGAATTATTGCCTTAGTCCGACTAAAATCAGACTTTTAAGATGCATGTATACACCTTAGTCCAGCTGGAGTCGAAACCAAACTGAAATTGCAGCTCGGCTTCTCTACCTGGATAATGCGATTGAATCGGACTACTCTGCAACCACCCCTCCCACCTTGCACACAATCACGCACCCCTTCGGGAAGTTAGGAGAGCCGGTGTTACACTGAAAATGCGACCCAGCACTAACAACAGTAGTGCTATAAGCAGCATATGTCGTCTAAGACAAACGAAAGTGGCCAGTTAGTGTATGTTTGGACTTACGAAGACGCGATGCGTTGTTACTGTGAATATCCATCTGCTTCACACCCACCAACCTCAGTTTACTGCCTGAATGTAGCTGGAAGGTAACCACTATAAGGCTAATACGTAGGGGCACATATCACCATCTATCATCGGGGAGTGGAACTTATTTATGTAATAATTCGATTTTCTGACCGACATTAAAACTGGGACTTGGATTGCTGCGGGGGGGGGCTTAGTCCGATTACTTCAAAAAGCCCAGTTTAGCTGTGCATGTAAATGTACAGAATGAGAAGTAAAGATATAATACATGTAAATGCGCTTCTCTGATTAGGTAGCCTGGTTGATTTATTACTAACCCTAACATTCGTGGAGCATTCCTTAAATCTAACTTTACTATCTTCCTAATCCTAATATTCGAGAACCAGTGCCTAAACCTAATGTGATCCATCTATTTATTTCAACATTTAGGAGCAATTATATCCGTAAAAAGTTAACATTACAGCAGCGTTTAACTAAGTTTCACTTGATACATCTTGGATGGATTGGATTATGTCGGCACCCTCGGCAGCCATTGTAACTGTAGGAAGGTACTCTTAATGCTCGAAAGTGCCGTCTTTATCTGTTCAAACTATTATATGCAAATATATACTAAACGCGAATGTCCAACCATCATACTGCTTGGTTGGTTTGCCAAGCGCTATGATTTAGTGCACTTCTTAAAGTAGATGGCATAATGAGATGCAAAAGAAGTGTGGAAATGT
Source organism: Apricaphanius iberus (assembly GCA_028564705.1). NCBI lineage: Eukaryota > Metazoa > Chordata > Actinopteri > Cyprinodontiformes > Aphaniidae > Apricaphanius > Apricaphanius iberus. Next base: position 349,049 of record JAPXFQ010001230.1, read on the forward strand.
GAAAATATGTTGAACTATGCAATTATGTGGAAACATTGAGGCAACATCTAAAGATATCAGTCATGTATTCATAGCTCAGTCAAAAATAGATCTTCCAAATGGACAATGACAGCCATACTGTTTACAAAGTGACTTCAGCACAAAAAAGTGAATATTTTGGCCCTGATCTCAATTGGGGAGTTAATACTCCCTGGAACATTGTTAATTCTAGTCTGGATTGCAGTTTGTCATTACCTCCCTTTATCTTGTCACTATAAGGTCTTTTTTTTTTCTCATGGTGTTATGTTTTTATCATGAACAGCACTTGGAACTGCCTTGTTGCTGGAATTTGCCCTAATCAGCCCAGTTAAGAAACCTTTGGTTCAGGAGTTGCTTGACAAATGGAATGCAACATTGTACCTGGGACTAACGTAAAGACTTCAGTCATTTGGTGTTTCTGAACTCCACTATCAGTTGCCTCTGCAGTTTTTATTCGGTTTTGGATGTTAATATGCAATTATTGGGCAAAGACGGCTTGCTGAGGTTTTGATTACAGTAACAGACCGTCCAAGAAGTTTCTGCATCGGGGGGAGGCTTCATACAGGCTATGTTTAACCAGCTGTGGGGGGGTTCTGTCAGGTGGCAGAGAGGAATGCTGTTCGGGTCGGCGCTTTTATCTCTTTCTACACGTGAGTTGGAGCAGGCGATCGGTCGGGTAGCAGCAGAGCAGCAAAGTTGGCAGGACCGGGATGCTGCGGCAGACCCGGTCAGGTAGAGCACCTCGAGACTCAAGAGCGGGAGACGGTTACATCAGGCTGGAAGACTACAGAGTTGGACTCTAGAAAGACTGGATTATCACTGGTTAGATCAGTACTAGTGTGAGGAACACAGCTGGAGGCATAAACTAATGGATGAGATGTGAGGTAAGTCAAAAGCCTTTTATTCTTTTTAGGGGATCTGAATTTTCAGGATGACTTTGTAACTGTTTTTTGCTGGATGTGTTAAGATAAGCCAACTAAGTCCTAACCCTCCTCCGATGGTAATGGAAATAACACAATATCAGGCCGTATTGATCCGACCCATTTGGGTCTTATTATATTGATCTGTTTTCTCTACTCGAGATGTTTCTGCGTCTAAAGGGATTGTTGTTGAAAAACGGGGTAAAAGTCTCTCAACTGCGGTCTTCTGGCTGAAACCGGCTGCAGCCTACGTTAGCTTCAATTAGCTCCCGACTAGCTTCTGACTAGCTTGTAGCTACGTCGGCTCGGAGCGTGAACCCTCCGCCCCCAGCCTCACAGCGCCAATCTCAGCTCCTCCTCTTTGCCCATTTTTGGAGTTTCTGAGAGTGACGAGGCGAGTGACGCTGACAAGATGGCGGCGGTGGGAACCGCCCAACTGGCCTCATTTTTGCTATTCAGAAACCTATGGGGGACGTACCGGAAGGTTAGTCCATTGTTTTATACAGTCTATGATTTAAACACTTTGTCAGCAGCCTGAATGTTGTGATGTTTCCTCCATGTGGTGTTAGCGAAGACGAGTGCAGCAATGTTTCAAAGAGATGGAGTGGAGTGGTGCTACTCTCAGCCTGAGGTTCCCGGCGAAAATCTATTAAGCTTGCTGGAGAATCTGAAGCAAAATTAAATCAACTTAGTGCTCTCTGTTTACTTCAAACTACACTGATCAAAGCATTGTACTGCAACAGAGTAGAGATTACATACTTGTAAAAGTATGATCCGAACAGTGGTGTAATTTATAATGCTAGTTTAGGAGACACAAAAATACAATAAATGATGAGTCTTTTATGTGCAAGATTCCAATCAGTTCTACAGCCATTTGCTGTCCCCTATATGTGTGTCAGAGCAGGGAGAGTATTGACTAAAGCCCTGAGGTGAACTTGTGCTCATTGTGTCTAAAATTCAGAGCATGCGGCAAAAAAAGAAAAGAAAGTGCCAAGGTCTTAAAAGACAAACCTACAAGCAGACCAAGGTAGAAGTCAAAGCATTTTAGACTGAATGACAGAAGTACATTTGCTATTCAACAGCTGTGCCGTTATTAGAAAAAAACTATAGAAAAATCATAAATTTCTAATGTTGACTTTGCCTTAGTCTGAAGCTTTTAAAAAGCACTCAAAAGAAAAACAAGTATTGTTTCTGCTTAGTGAACATGCAGGTCAGCTGATGTCAGAGGAGGTCAAGAGCTGATTTGTTGGCTTTAGTAAACACTATACTGGAAAAAAGAATTTAAAATTTTCTTACAAGGATTCTGAAGCATTTTAATTCAGTTGTTGGTGAAATACAGCCGTGACTAAGAAAGCTATCCTTCTGCAAAGAGTTCAGTTGAATCTCTGAGCCGGAAAAAGACTCGGTGAATCCACAAGCTGCAAACAACTCGGCAAGCATAGAACTTAAGCTATTACTAATTATTTTACCTTCCAGTATTATACTTTTTATTGGATTTATATTTGTGCATGTTTCTCTTTGTGCTTTAAATGCTGTCTATTGATGGTTATGGAGCAACATACGTACACCAAAACCCAAACTGTCAAGGTGGCCTTTTCAATTGACTTGGTTCCAGAGTTGGTTCCATGCTAGAGTCTGACTTAGAACTAGTTCTTTGCTTTTCTTCTGCCCTAGTACCTGTTTTTGGGTTCTAAACCGGTGCTTAACTAGGCTAGGCTGATGTTTAGAAAGAACATTTTTCTTTCGGGACTACAAAGGCTTATTAGCAAGGGGTGTAGGTTTTATTGCTACGCATTTCTTCAAAGATTTGCCATGATCCATTTAAAAAGATTTGCATTCTGCTCCACAACACACAGTAGCCTAATATATTCTTTACATGAGAATACAGCTGCAACCATATGTAGATATCCCATACTAAGTTAAAGTTCTATCTATAACATTTGTGCAGAAATGGAATTTCACTAACTTCGCTAAAATTGTACTTGAGAGGTTCAATAAAAAAGTAAGTTGTGCTTCATACCAGAAGTCGCACTATCATTCTCGTTGTCGCTCATTTAGACTTACACGGTCAAGGAAATCTGTAGCAGGTGGTGTCACGATTAATTCTCTTAATATCATGTATTTCAGGATAAACCTTGCTTTCCAATCTGGACTGCTTACTGCTCATCTTTAAAGGACCCCAACTCTCCTCAGCGAGATCTTTGAAGAGCCTTTAGCCAGAACAGAGAGAAGAAACAACACACACAACAGAATTCTGTTTGAGGCGACACAACTGAGTCAGATGGAGCCAGACCAAATCTGACTAAATTATTGACAGGGGAGCACTCTTTTATTGAGCACAAAACAAAAGGATTCATAGTTGAACACACCCCGTATTCTTTCACAGTTTAGACTCAGTGACCTGTCTTTCCACATACACATGAATGGTCAGCAGAAGAATAATAGTTTTCCCATCCTCTGCTTCTCCAAGACCTTGAACACTCATTGAACAATCTTTGAGATATCTTTCTCCTCCTTTCACTCCCTCTTCTGCTTCGAAACCAAGTTCAATAGACTCAGCTTTGTTCTCCTAGATAACCACCTGCCAGGCCAACTTACAGACACTGAGTTTTCCCACGATCACAGATTCACTAAACTCTAATTGAGTAAATGACCCTTACATATGTATATGTTCTTACTACTTCACTACAAACAAAAATGTTTACCCAAATATATGTAAAGCATATAAAAGTATTAATATTCTTCAGTGTTCAGGCATGAATTCTAATCTATCCAAATGACCACAATCCTTAAAATTTTTCCTTCAGTGGAAAAAACCCTAGTTAAAAAATGAAAAATATTAAGTTGCTTCATGGATATAACATATGCATACAAATGTAAGTGTTGGGATTCTGTTCCTATGTGCTGGAGATTGGTTGTTTTGTTATGTTTTTGCATGTCTCACCTTTTGTGCAGGGGCGTGGAAGCAGTCACAGGTGGTGCTCATCTGAGCTCGTTTCACCAGTCATAAATGGGATTGAATCCTGCAAGCTGACGCCAGATTACACACTTAAATGATTCCTTTCTAAACTGGAAAAATAGTCTACTACTTTATAAAAACGCCCTACGACAAGCTAGAACAACATATTTCTCGTCGTTAATAGAGGTAAATAAAAACAATCCTAGGTTCCTTTTTAGTATAGTTGCCAAACTTACACAGAGTCATAGTTCTGTTGAGCCAACTATTCCCCCCTCTCTCAGTAGTGATGACTTTGTGGGATTCTTCATAAATAAAATAGATTCTATTAAAAATAAAATCATTGGCATTCTCCCAAATATGATTAACTCTCTTTCAGTAAATGAGGCAGTATCAGAGAGAACTATAGAACCATGTCTATGTCTGTAACATTTTGATTCTGTTGAACTTTCAGAATTATCACAAATATTAGCTTCATCTAAACCCTCATCTTGTATGTTAGACCCATTTACCAACCAAATTATTTAAGGAAGTGTTCCCTCTGTTTACTGGCCCTATTGTTCAAACTATTATATGCAAATATATACTAATGGGAATGTCGAATCATCATACTGCTTGGCTGGTTTGCCAAGCGGTATGATTTGGTGCACTTCTTAAAGTAGATGGCATAATGAGATGCAAAAGAAGTGTGGAAATGTGAAAAGATGTTGAACTATGCAATTATGTGGAAACATTAAGGCAACATCTAAAGACATCAGCCTAGACATGATGAATGTATCTTCAATAAATGGATATGTGCCTCAGGAATTTAAGGTTGCTGTAATTAAATCTTTACTTAAGAAACCCTCCCTGGATCAAGATGACTTAGCTAACTACAGAAATAGATCTAATCTTCCTTTCTTATCCAAAATTCTTGAGAAAATAGTTGATAATCAAGTAGGTGAGCATTTAAACACCAACAACCTGTTTGAAGATTTTCAGTCAGGTTTTAGAGCTCATCATGACATTGAAACAGCAATGGTAAAAGTTACCAATGATAATGTCCACAGATAATGGATTTGTGACTGTTCTGGTCTTGTTAGATCTAATTGATGCTTTTTACACAGTCGATCATACTATCCGCTTAGAAAGGCTTGAACATGTTGTAGGGATCAAGGGAACAGCACTAGGCTGGTTTAAATCATATCTGTCCGACAGATTCCAGTTTTTTAATGTCAATGATAAATCTTCTTCACACATAAGGGTTACTTGTAGAGTGACACAGGGTTATGTGCTTGGACCAATTCTGTTTACTATATATATGCTTCCAGTTGGTAAAATAATTGGACAGCATGGAATGAATTTCCACAGTTATGCTGATTACACACAATTATATTTATCCACAAAACCTGATGAAATCAATCAGTTAGGTATATTACAAGCATGTCTGTAAGACAAAAAAACCTGGATGACTGAATTTTCTACTTTTAAATTCAGACAAGACAGAAGTTGAGGTCTTTGTCTTTTAAAAGGAAACTGCTAAATCAATCACGGCATCTAGATGGCATTAATTTTCAGGAAAATTGTCTTTCCGAGCCTGCTCAGGACCCCCCAGATGGAACCTAGAAGAGAGAAATGTTAGAAGAGGTGGTACAGCAATATACAAAAGCACAGAACGGGGATCCTGCGTATGGTGGATGCTGTGAAAAAGAAGGGTTGAAAGGGGCAGGTCTGCAGGACCTGGAGTGGAGGCGGGTCGGCGGGACCCGGAGAGGTGACGGGTTTGCGGGACCCAGCGAAAAGGAGGCGGGACGGCGGGACCCTGAGAAGAGGTGGGTCGGAAGGACCCTGAGAAGAGGCGGGATGGCAGGACCCTGAGAAGAGACGGGTCGGCAGGACCCTAAGTGGAGGCAGGTCGGCAGGACCAGGTGACCTAGAGGGATGGCAATGGAGGGGCGAAAACGAACAAGACAAAAGAGAAATGAGAGGTAGGCAGGGTTTATATGTGTATCGCAGCGTGATTAGAGACGTGAGGGAGACCGGAGGTGCCAGGTCTGATGAGTTTAGGGCTGATTACGAAGCGGGTTTGAGGCGTGGCCCTGAACGTAAGCTAACTTTGTTAACTCCATTTCACTACTAGGACCACGCTACGGATTTGGAATTAACGATTCACAAGCAAGAACAATGCTGCAGATTTTGAATTTTAACGGTTTATTGAAGGCGTGGAGGATCGAAAGGTCTGGGGAGAGGTATTGTCAGAGACCCGGAGGAAGACTCAGTGTGGGGGCGCAGTCTTCAGGAAAATCGTCTTTCCGAGCCTGCTCAGGACCCCCAAAAAGGTCTTGACGAAGTGATTAACTGAGAAGCGAATGCACATGGTCTAGATCAGATTATTTCAGATCGATATGCTGAAGAGTGCCGACGGGCTAGAATCTGTATTAATGTTTTCAGAGATCCCTGAACAGGCGGCTGAGGTAGCTGCACCTGTGTGGATGGAATGAACGGAGGAGAATTAGGGGGAGATGCCGGACTGGCGGAGAATCTTATGACAGGGATTCAAGAACCAGAACCGGGTAGCAGGGCTTCCGATTTGGTGATGAACCGCGGGTTGAATGGTGAGGCTTTAGCGGATAACCAGGACCGAACATAATGGGATGGCTTATAGGGACTGAGGTCAGAACCCCAAAAAGGTCTGGAGAGATTAGCCCAGCAGTGAATGGCCGTGACATACATCGTCTAGATTATTGTGGATGTAGGTTCAATGCACGGAAGTGGACCGATGGCCTAAAATTTAGATGATGTTTGCAATCCCTGATCAGGCGGCTGAGTTGCCATTGCGGACTGAATTAACGGAAAAGAATTCGGGTGAGATACTGGACTGGCGGAGAATCTGCCGAGAGTGACTAGTGTATGAGAACCTGGTAGCGGGGCTATTGGATTCACTTTTATTTCTGTATAGCGCCCATTCACAAAGTTTTCTATAAAAGGAACTCCAGTAGATTGCATAAAACCGTTGACATGGGGATTGTCAACGGTTGAACGATTGATGCAGACCTGCAATCACGGCAATCCATTCAGCAATCCCTCATACTGAGCAAGCATGAAGCAACTGTGGAGAGGAAAAACTTCCCTTTAATGGGAAGAAACCTCTGGCAGAACCTGGCTCAGTAAAAGCGGTCAACTGCCGTGACCGTCTGGGGGTCTGAGAAGACAGAAGAGAAAGCATGGAAGATGCTCAGTCGCTTTGAGCATCATCTGAGCAGATGCTAACCAACAACCGGTTGGAGCTTCTATAAAGAGAAGAACGCTGGGAGAAACCAGGCCAGTAGTTGCAATGACAGCTCTATTAGGAACAATCAGATTATTTGGAGAATATACCTTGATTATTAAGGGCTTTATACTTACCCGGCTTTATACCTACCTTATTCTGAAACGAGAAGCGGGTCAAATGGTGAGGTGTTAGATGATAATCAGGACTGAACATAGCAGGGATTGGTTTGTAAGGGGCTGAAGTTAGAAGTGAAGCGCTGCTTCTATTGACGGACGTGAGCGGGAGAGAAGTCTTTAGGAGTTAGTGCGCGGATGTAGTGATCCTCTTATTATTACGCCTCACAATATAGTACCCCTTTTTATCCGCTGAGAAAATCGACATGTTACATTTCTGTGTTACTATACTTTGTTGTGTAACACTTCAACGTAACTATTTAAATAGGGAAAACGTGGAAGAGTTTGGTAGCTTCTGACGGGAGCTGATTTGGAGCTATACAGTATATGGAAGATGCTGCGTTTGAGCTCCGTTTGCACAACAGAGCGCACAGACAAAGACCAGACAGGTACATATCAACTAGTCTAAGGTAAGGTAAGAACATATGTCAGTATGTAAAAACGGTGAACTATTCCTTTAAGCCGTAGTCTGACTAAGTAACCCTACACATGAATATATACATCCTATTATGCAAGACAGCAGACCAGGTAGGCAAATGGTGACAAATATGTGGCTAGCACTAGAACTCCTTGATGCTCTCAGCCTGAGCTTCATGCTATCTTTATAAGCCACCGTCAATTTTTTTATACTACGTTGTTTATATCGACACCACAGGTGGGCAGTATACAGTAGTGTACAATACACTCTGTAGAGCGAAATCTTTACTGGTAAGGAGCACAAACAACTTCCTTCCAAGTATATTTGCCTGAGCTTAAACCTCCTCCGCTGCCACAAAATATCCTTATCATCTGACAGGTCCTCAACAATAACATGGCCAAGATAGGTAACCTCACCGCACACACCAAGTGCAGCGTTTCACAGATTATTAGTTCATTAATTAATTAGATTAGTCAAGGTCTTAATTATGAACTTGTCTACTCCCGAAAAGCATTGACCATACAAAATATGTTCAGTAAAACACATCTGAAGTTGTCTGTCTTTCTGAGGAGCTTTGATAGCTACTGGAGTTTTTAGTAGGTAAATAAACTATAAATCCCGTGATAACTGCACGTAGGAAATACTCAGTTTGTTTGCAGCCAGCCATTCCTAAAGTCTGCTAATTCAGTTCAGCTGCTTGTCATTGAAAACATTGGAAAGTTTGTCTTTTCAACAAGATTTTGCTAGAAATTGGTGGGTTTCACTGTTGGTTGTAAAAGTTTCCCCGACAATTGATACAAAGCCCGCTGTAATGTTTCCAAGAGGACCATCCGGTTAGGGACCATGGATGTAAAGGTGCTCAAGTCTCACTCGAAGGCAGAGAAACAACGGTTATCCACAAAAAGCCTGCACCGGGCTCAATGGCTCTCCATGTCACTACTACTTCAGCTATCAATCTTAGGGCTAATAAATAATAAATAATAAACTAGACTGGAGCCAAAACATTTATGCTCTTTACTTGAAGGGTCGGAAGTCAGAGCAGACTCTACCTGCTGAGACTGCAGAGGTAATTTGGAGTCCAGGGAGTGCTGTTAAAGAGCTTCTATGACTCTGTGGTGGCTTCAGTCATTTTCTACAGTGTTGTATGCTGAAGCAGCAGTTTATCAACTGCTGAAAGGAAGATTTTTAATAACATTATTAGGGAGGCCAGCTCTATTCTACGGTGCACCCTGGATTTGGTGCAGATGGTGCGAGACAGAAGGACTCTGGCCAAAATCACATCTCTGACTGACAGTCTCCCACCCAGTGCATGGAAATGTTGCTCAACTGCAGAGCTCCTTCAGTGACCGACTGTATCTGACAGTGTCAGATTGTACAATCAAAACTGCTCACAACAAACACAGATGTTAACATTGGCGCTATAAATTGCATTAATCGACCGACCAACACCAATACGCCTATAACCTGCACATGAGTTTTCCCGGACTATATATATATCAACTTATTGGACGTTACATGTTTACTTTTTAATGCACAGTATAATGCACAATCTGTACTTTTATAAATTTTCTAAATAACCTAATTATTTAAACATCTTTTTGTATTCGACTCTTTTTACACACTACAACTTGGGTTTAATGCTTTATCTGTACTTAACCTTAATAACTGTACAGTACTCTGTTTTTGTAACTATTGTACATGATGTAAATATTTTTTCTTCTGTAAACATTGTGTGTGTTTTTGTTCTGTGTCCTGTTCAGTTTGTATTTGTGTTTTTTTACCGCTGTTATGACCAAATTTCCCCTTGTGAGAAAATTAAAGGATTATTCTATTCTTCTACTCTAATGATATCAGAAGCATCTTCCAGGCAATGTTCGCTGACTCGAATATCGCAAAATCATTTGCATGTTGACTGTGGTGAGAAACTTATTTCAAGATTAGTTCTCTTCATTCATTAGTAATTATTTGTAAGGACAGCAGAGGAGTATTTTACAATGTTGTTGAGTCAAGAGTAATTGTGTTATATGTCATGGACATTTTGCCTACATTGATTTAGTTGAAAGTTGTAGCTGTTTATTTTTATTTTGGCTACAGGGACTGTGAGTCAAGAAAACACACACAAGGAGCTTCAAGAAGAGTACTCTGTTTTTGTAACTATTGTACATGATGTAAATATTTTTTCTTCTGTAAATAGAGAGGACACATTTCTGTGTAGCTCGGGGAAAGAGCAATTTATCTGAGAGATGGGTTTCTGTTTTAGATCCTTATAAATATCTTTAAAACTCCATTGGAGACTGATTCAGCCATATCCTTATCTACATCTATATGGCATCTTGCCATATCAGTACTGAACAAGATAGCTTCTAGGTGAAATTTGATTCAGCAGATTTCATCAAGTGAGATCTGACACGCACAACCAACCTGTGTGTTTTAACATTTAATAAAAAGCCTCAGTTCAACCATAAAATCCAAACAGTTTTATCTCCGTGTTCGTTCTAAAACAATTGACTGGTAGAGTCAATGTGATAATTTTTTCACTAATGTATGTAAAGCATATTGATTAACTGAAATGCATTTATAATCAATGGGGTTAATATGGAGTGAGAAAAAAGGTGGAGACTCCCAAAACTGTCAGTGTTTACACTTAAATTTATATTCAGCATGGCTAGACCTTTTGAAAGAGTTTATTTTTGGCCCAATAAATACGTAAATAGATAAGAACATAGAGGGGGAATTGAAAAACTCGTGAGGAATTTGTGTGTTTAGAATGCAGCTAAAAAAAATTATAATTAAATTGAACTTAACATAGACCATAAGCTGACAAAGGAGATCAAGGCAGAAAAAAGGACCTACAGTGTTAAGCTGAAGGAGCGTTTTTCTGCCAACGACTCTTCTGCAGTTTGGAAGGGCCTGCAGACCATTACCAACTACAGGACACCATCCGCCTGGCTGAAAGTCTGTGCTGACCAGCTGGCTCCCGTCTTCACTCAGATCTTCAATAACTCCCTAGAGCTGTGTGAGGTCCCCTCCTGCCTCAAACACTCCACCATCATTCCGGTTCCCAAGAAGTCCCCTGTCACAAGATTAAATGACAACAGACGAGTCGCCCTGACATCTGTGGTCATGAAATCCTTTGAGCGACTGGTGCTGACCCACCTAAAGGACATCACGGATCCCCTGCTAGACCCCCTGCAGTTCGCATATAGAGCAAACTGGTCAGTGGATGATGCAGTCAACATGGCTCCCACTAATCTGCAGGTACCTACGCTCGGGTCCTGTTTGTGGACTTCAGCTCTGCTTTCAACACCATCGTTCCAGAGCTCCTCCACCAAAAACTGTCCCAGCTCACTGTGCCTCCCTCCACCTGCCAGTGGATTACCAGTTTCCTGACTGACAGGAAATAGCAGGTGAAACTGGGTAACTTAATTTCCAGCACCCTCAGCATCGGCGCCCCCCAGGGATGTGTTCTCTCCCCACTGCTCTTCTCCCTTTACATCACTGATTGCACGTCAAGAGACACTTCTGTGAAGCTCCTGAAGTTTGCAGAAGACACCACCATCATTGGACTCATCCATGACGGCGACGAGTCTGCATACAGAAGGGAGGTGGAACAGCTGGTCCTCTGGTGCAGTCAGAACCACCTGGAGCTAAACCCGCTCAAATCTGTGGAGATGACAGTGGACTTTAGGAAGAGACCCCCATCAACATCTCCTCTAATAATCTCCAACAGGCATGTCCCCACAGTGGAGTCTTTCAGGTTCCTAGGATCCACCATCACACAGGACCTGAAGTGGACCTCCCACATACACGCGATAAGGAAGAAGGCCCAGCAAAGGCTGTACTTTCTGCGTCAGCTCAGGCCAAGTCCACACTAAGCCAGATAATGCCTTAAACGTATAATTATTTAGTCTACACCCCCCTATCGTCCACACTAACCTGGCGTCGTTTAAGGTCTGTGGCCGGATAACTATTAGCCGGGTAAGAGAGCAGTGTAAATCTTAATTCAACGGCTAAACGACCTAGTGTGGACAGCTTCCCCGGATAATGAAAGGAAGTGGCGTCACTGAATGCTGCGTCAATAACAATAAGACACTACAGACAAAGACAACAGCGAAGAGTAATAAATCGATCTCGTCGTCTGTCCACACCAAAAACTCTTTCTTCTTCGGTTAACGGGACAAGCAGATATGTACTGTGCTGTAGAGCTTCTTGTATATATTATGTAGGCGCTGGCGTCACGTAGATTATACGCATCTTTTCACGCATGCCCAGTATTTGCACAGGTTGGTATGGGATTGCGCAATCATGGGAACTTAAACGGACCTTAAACGGGGCGTAAATGCTCGTGTTGAGTGGATAACATTAGGCGTCTAACTCCCCGTATAACCTTATCCGGCTTAGTGTGGACGTAGCCTCAGAAAGTTCAACCTGCCTCAGGAACTGCTGACCATCTTCTACACAGCAATAGTCCAGTCTGTCCTGACCTCATCCATCTCTGTCTGGTTCGGATCCGCCACCAGGCAAGACAAGGACAGACTGCAGAGAACAGTCAGGTCCTCAGAGAAGATCATAGGTAATGATCTTCCCTCCATTCAGGACCTATTCCAGGCCAGGGTCAGGAAGCGGGCCAGAAAAATCACCACTGACCCCTCTCACCCTGGCCACAACCTGTTTAGGCTCCTCCCCTCAGGCCGGCGTTACAGATCTTTGTACGCCAAAACCACCCGACACAAGAACAGTTTCTTCCCCCAGGCTGTCGCTCTGATGAACACTGAGTAGTCACAGAGTGTGAGTCCATTCACATGAACAATAAACTATAAGTCTGCACTGCTGTATATACTCACTGTACAATAACCCCGGTTTGGTGTATATATTATCCTTTATTATTTATTTGTATTTATTTGTATTTCTTTTTTTATTTCACTTATTTAAGTTCTGTACTGGAGAGAAAAGTTGCCGGAGTCAAATTCCTTGTATGTGTCATATTTGGCCACTAAAGCTGATTCTAATTCTGATTCTGATCATTACCGGTTATGTTCAGTGGCTATGTGTGGTCTCATATGTAAAAATAACAACAAATGCAAGGTAGAAATAACCAAAATATATGAATAACTTAACTTTCGGATATCAACAGCTGTTAAACATCACATAAATCACATGTAATATAGACTTTGAAATCAAATTTCACAAATCAGTTTAAGTTCAGTGTTAATGTTAGGAATGAATGTTCTTATTGCGAAGGTCTAAACAGCTATGTCCGCTAATGAGTTAGCACTAATTTAAATCCAAAAAAATCACCTTCACTAAATAATGGCCATTTTGAAGCAGCGGTAACTCACCATGAAATGTACTGAACCTATACAGTGAACCAACATGTACAACACAGCGCTTTTATACTTGTCAGGGTGTATGGATGTATGAGTGTGCGTGTGTTTGTGTCCTCACCTGTTTCTCCGCAGAAGGCGCGGCTTGTTGCATTCTCCCAGCTGCTCGCAGTTAGGGCAATCAAGGAGCAGCAATTAAAAGGGGAGCACTTACCTGAAGCAGACGCCAGATCGTTCGCTTTGTTAGATTGGTAACAAGCCTCGTTCTAGCCCTAGAAACTCTGTTTTTCCACAGTTTTGAATCTCTCCCTGCGTTCCCTTTTTGCCAGCAGCTGATCACCTTCCAGAAAGTTGGCTGGAGTTCCCCGTTCCCATCGAGCCTCTCTGCTGGTAAACCTCAGCCTGTGGCGTCTGTCACCCTGGATCCACCTGCCGCTCCCCCGCTGTTCTGCTCCCAGCTGGACCAAGCCCGCACTCTGCCTGTCCACCCTTGATCACCTTGGAGATCAAAGTTGTAAGAAGTAAGAACTTATATAGCACTTTTCTAGTCGTACTGACCACTCGAAGTGCTTTACATTGAAGCCACATTCACACTCACATACCGACACAGCTCGGTTGGATGATGTTTTTTGGGCTTAAGTGCCTTGCCCAGGGGCAACATCGGTGACTGGAGGAAGCTGGAATTGAACCTATGACCCTCTGATTGCAAGCCAACACTACCCTACCACTGAGCCACAGTCGCCCTAACCCACGACTCCCCCCCGGCCGACGACTAACATACTTTCAAGTAAGCCAAGTTCCATTCCTGCTTCTCCTCCCTGCTCACCTCTCATCTCCTCTCACATTAAGTGCCTGCCCTTCCCCGTGTCCCATTCTGAGGAGTTTTTTCCCCGAGTTCGGCGGATGTTTTCTCCACTGCCCACTCCTGTGGAACTAATAATAAATCACTGTTTTATATTTAACTTTCTTGTTTTGCTGGTCGTTTGTGTGTCCACACTAGAGTCCTAAGAAACGAATCATGACAATACTATAATTTTAGTGCTGATTGATCTTGATATTTGGCTGATCAGATATGTGCTGTTTTACCTCAAGGTTCTCCTGCTATGTTCTTCTCTCAAATGGTATTGTTTTTAGTGATATAACTGAAATATTCTTTTCCTCGTTCTTCATTTTGATTCTCTTTTGGTTTGTCTCCAACCCCAGCGGTTTGACCTGTCAATCGCTGCACTGTATGACAGATGTCTGGACACGCTCAAAGGAGAATTGGAGCCAAGGCGCATCCATCTGGACGCCCTCAGAGGAGACTTCGAGCCAAGGCGCATCCGTTTGGACGCTCTCGGAGGAGACTTGGACCGCGGTCAACCGCTGGGAGTAGCTGCGGCCTGCTGCTGGCAACCACTGGGAGGAACTGCGGCCTGCGGCTGGCAGCCACTGGGGAGATCCACGGGCTGTGACCCGCTGGAGGGGTCCGCTGGTGCGGGAATGGTCACTGGAACGTCAGGGGTCGCAGGAACTGTTTCTGGAACGTCAGGGGTCGCAGGAACCATCTCTGGAACATCAGGCGTTACAGGAACCATCTCTGGAACGTCAGGGGTCACAGGGACCATCTCTGGAGTGTAAGGGGTTGCAGGAACCGCCTCTGGAGTGTAAGGGGTTGCAGGAACCGCCTCTGAAACGTCAGGGGTTGCAGGAACCGTCTCTGGAACGTCAGGGGTCGCAGGAACCGTCTCTCGAACGTCAGGGGTCACTGGAACCGTTTCTGGAACGTCAGGGGTAACTGAAACCGTCTCTGGGACCGGAGAGACCACTGGAACCACCACTGGAGCAGGAGCGACCTCGGGAACCACCACCGGAGCAGGAACGACCTCGGGAACCACCACTGGGGCAGGAGCGACCAATGGAACCACCACTGGAGCAGGAGCGACCTCAGAAACAAAGTCTGAGGACCCGGACTCTGGACCACACTCTGAAATACGGGGTTCCGGATCACATGCTGAGGACCCAGATTTTGGACCACACATTGAAGACCTGGGTTCAGAACCAGTTACTGAAGAAGGCTCAGAAATTGTCTCTATAGAGCTCTCAGGCTCAGAAAAAGTCTCTTTGGTAGCAGGTTCAGGAAAACCCCCTGAAGAACCAGGCCCAGGAACACCGGCAGAAGGCCCGGACTCAGGAGCAGGTTCAGGAGGATCAGCTTTTGGATTGCATTCCAAAGATCTGGGTTCCAGAAGGCCCCCAGAGGGTGTGAATCCCGAAATGCCCTCCAGAATGCCTCCAAAAGCGTCAGATCCTGAAGCTTGTTCTGAAGTCCCACTGTAAGCGGAAACCCGGAACTGCGAGGAAACACCCCTTGCATTGCGGCCGAGGAGGAGGCGAAAGGCCGAAGAGCTCAGCCCAAGCAGCCTCCTTATTCCACTCGGCTTCCTCCCACACCTAGGCTAGGTCCAGGGAGTACAGCAGAGGTTTATGCTCACGGAGGATGTAGAGCAAATCCCCTGCCACCGAGAACCGCGCCCAAGGATCGCCGAGGGAAGCTGTCTTCTCCAGAAGGCCTTTCACAGTCCAAACAGACTCCTCCCTCACGGCAGGATGGAGCGCTTGGGAGTCGAGTTGTTGGTTCATCAAACTAGGAGCCTCCGAAGACGGAAACGGCATCCAAGGACTGCAGCGAGAGGGAGTAGGAGAGCAGAGCAGGAAATCCGCTGCTCCGGTGGGGAGAGGAGCGTGAATCCTATCACTGTGGAGCACCTCGGCCGGCAGATCGTTGGACAACAAGGTCCCTTCGGAAACGACGAGGGCTGAAGCGGAGCTCCCCCAGGAGGAAAACGGAGCTGCCCTCGACGCCTTCGTCGCCGACCCCGGGAAGCGGGCAGGGAGGCAGCCGTACCTGCCGGAGGTTCTGGAGTCTCCCCGGGGTCCTGTGCAGGCGGGCCATAAAGTACGCAGGGGATCGGCAGCTGAGCTCTGGAGGTGAGTCATACTTCTGTGCTGAGTTTTCTTCTGGGTCGGATCCTACTCTCAAATTTGGGGTTAGGTCGGACTCAGACGCAGAGACAGGCATGGAGAGATTATTTCCAATTTTATTGTAAGACCAAAATAATCACTTGAGCACAAGACGAGGAGCCACACAGGGGTAAGTTAGACGAGGATCCGACAAAAACAGACAGACAAAAGGAAGGTATATATACTGAAGGATGGCGACTAATGGAATAAA
This sequence comes from Apricaphanius iberus, assembly GCA_028564705.1. Taxonomy (NCBI): domain Eukaryota; kingdom Metazoa; phylum Chordata; class Actinopteri; order Cyprinodontiformes; family Aphaniidae; genus Apricaphanius; species Apricaphanius iberus. The sequence goes on from JAPXFQ010001230.1 coordinate 365,322, forward strand.
GAACACCTGGGAAGCACAACAGGTGAAACAAACTAGGGATAATTGACAGGGACAGATGGGGAATGAACAATCAGGGAGGAAAGATGACGCAGACAGGGACGGATCATAACAAACTGCAAGAGCACCCTGAGACATGAATAGGAAGAGAGAGTCAGGAAAGAAAAATGAACGGTATGAGTGAGTTTCTGTGATTAAGTTTTAGTTCTGGCCTGGTGGAGGTGAGATTAATTAGACAAGTGAGTTACATCGCTATGTACTGTCTTGATATTGTTCCCCTTAGATGTGAACTCTAGTAAAAACATGGCTTAAATTCTATTAGGTTTATGGAGGGCTATGGGCTTTTTAAACAATGTGCTTTGTGACTGTATCCTTTTGATACTACTGCTTTTTAGGTTTAAAACATTGAACACAAAATTCCTGTTTTATCAGAATATTTGATCAGATATTTTTTTTGTTAATTTAGGTTAATTATTATTATTACTACTGGTGCATTTTCTATTTTTATAGGGGTTATTGTTTCTGTTACAAATTATTTTTAGAGATTTTAAGTTATATATTTTGTACTTGTGAAAGTACAGTATATCCAAAGTTTTGTAATTAACTGTTCATTTCATACACACATGGAAATTGCAAGCATAAAATGTTTCAAATCAAAAGTTTTGGCACAGTCCTAAAAGTATTTCAGGAATGGGTTGGTGTCCTCCTTTTTGGAATTCAAAATATGGAAACCTAGGAAGCAACTTTCTGGAAGACTGGTGGAGCGATAGTGGATGTGGAAACTGAAGTAGAAGGACTCGAAGGATTGGTCATTATGTTTTAAAACTGTTTAAATCCAGGAAGGGTTGGGAAAGTTGGCCGATGTTATTTGCTGTAGCAGCTTAAAGTCGCAATGTAGACTATGGATTTGTGCTGGCCTAGGAGAACTAGGAGGCTGGTTATGTGATAAGGAATGAAGGTGACTGATTCAGGCAGAAACCACAGACAATAAAGACTGGATTGAGGAAAAGGGGTAGCCCTTGTGGAGTCCAACACCTGGAAAGAGTTTAACTTTGAGACTGAAACCCCGACAGAGCTCCTGCATACTACAAGTAGCATATGGTTTAGAGGAAAAGATATTATAAAACTCATAACCAGCATTTAATCACATCATGTACATATAAATCTGGAGGTATTAAAATTAGTCTCAAAAAGCCTTGTGCAATTGTAACCCTGATCTGTGTGTAAATGTGATTTCTTTTTTTTAGTCAGGCGATTGGAGCCAAGGTTTTTATAGTTTAAAAATGTCCATTAGTATTAATTTTTATTTTAGCTTAAGATTTACAATTATATTTTAGTTTTAATTAGTTTTCACCATTTGTAAGGTAGTTTAGTTTTCATTATTTGAAAACGATAGTTTTTATTAGTTTCAGGTTTTAATCTTTCCGTTAAACAGGTTGTTTTCTGGGGCAAGACTATAAAAATTTTTATAACAAAATCTCAGAAAATTGTTACGCTTTAAAAAATTTTCTGACATGGGCCAGATGAACAATCATACACTTTAGGCAAGTATAAAAGATATATGGCAGAGTGACGTTCTAAGTTCTGTAAACACAATAACAGCACCTTGGATCTGAGTACTGTGGTAATTCTGTAAACTTTTATCATTCAGAAAGTAAAAGTCTGTTTTAATTAGCTTGCATGATAGTAAAGAAATGTTTTGTCAAGCATTGTTTATGCAGGAAAGCTTTTAAGTCATAAAACTCTGGGGTGAGTTTAAATTGCAAAGCTGTAAAAGCAGGATGTTTAGATAAGAAACTGGGAGAAAAGTTTTAGAGAAGCAGATAGCCATTTAACCATAAATTTTTATAATGAACATTTGACCCAGAACACAGACACCCATCTTCGGACTCCAGGATTCTCTGACAGCAAATCATGGCTAAGAGACTGTTTGGAAATGATCTGATTGGAGAGATTAGAAACGCCTAAAGTCCTGGCGAGGGCCGGTTTCTATAAAGTTGTGAAATGAAGATCAGTTAGTTGTTCAGATTTCTTTAAGTCTGGACCACAGAGAAACTAGGGCAACTTTCTCTGTAAACTGCAATTTGTTAATCTGTTCAAAATAAATGTTAAACTGGAAATTGGCTCCATTTTGTCTCTGCTTGAACATGCATTGAATTACTTATGATAATTATTTAATTCAACAATTTGGTGACCTCGACGTGTGCAGGGTTTTTTGGACCAAAACTCCAGTTATTTTTTTAAGTTAATTAACGGACATGTATTTGCTCTATTGACAATCTGCGCAGAGTTGCGTAGTTTTTTTAATTCTATTGATTGGTTAATCTAACATTGGGTAATGTTGTCATGCAAGTTAAATATGTTTTTTGTTTTTGTTTTGAGCAGATTGACTGTTGCAAGCCCGTGGTTGAAGCGGCTCCATTGTATGTGTCTCTCTTCTGAGCAGGCCTGCGACCTGCTTTGCACTCCGCAGAGAGACACCGGTGCCTGCTGGGAGATGGAGTTTGTTACTCTGCAGGACAATGGAGCAGATGGACCGGATGTTGCGGTCCCTTCAACGACTCAAAATCGGAACCAAAGTGCGGATCGGGGCTGGAGAAGTGGCGATCTCAATTACGGAAGGACGCTTTCGTAAGGTTGTTCGAGGCTGGCAAACGGAAAATAGATTACGGAGCGCCTGGGTTGCCCTCTGTTAATCTGAACGGATTACTTTGAACTGCTTGCGTTTCTTTCAAACGTGCGCGTCAGCACCGCAAATTGAAATGGAGAATGGTCCGGCATTTTTGGTGAGGTCCGATGAGGTTAGTGTTTTAAATTCTGCTTGTACAAGTGTGTGTCTGTATGTGTGTGTGTGAGATGTTTTTTACGCAGGCGCTTGGCGAGAAGTGCTGGTGATGTTGCGTTCTGGGTTAAAATGTTATAGTATAAATAATGAACTCGAGTATAATAAATAAATTAACATAGATAAATAAATATATAACTGAATATGATGGATAACTGGAATTAAATATCTATAAGAATTAGTTGTGAACATTTACGACAGGCCATCAGAGCGGCCGCCCTAAGCTAGGAGCTAATTCTGTCTGAGTTGTTTGCTTGATAGCACGGCTAACATACGATAGCTGTGCCTATATGTTTTGAGAAATAAATTAGTGGTTATAGGCGGTTTTCTGCCATCTGTTCGAGTCTTTTGAGGGGTTTTCTGGAAGCCGGCGCCAGGAAATTTCTCAAAGCGGACTACGAAACTTGTAACAGACTGGTCTGAAACCTCCGCGATAAAATACTTAATTGGGTCTAAAAGCCACAGCTTATAAGGTTGTGTTTTTTTGTTAATGGTTTTGGGCTGTAACGGACGTAGTTGAATCGGTGTTTGCTGTGCGGGACGGCTAAAATTGGAAAAATATGTTTCAGTCCGCGTGGACGAACAGGAGAATGTTTTTGTTCGTGCCGAATTAAAGTTTGGTACAGTGGTATAAATTGTGCGGATTAAGTCCTGGTATTGCGGTAAGTCATCTTCTAAAGTGTTTGTTGTGATTTTTTGGAGTGTTTTCGCCGTACGTTTTTGTGCTGTTTTAGCTTTCGTTTCACAGAGAACGGTAACGGTAGCACTTTGCTATAGGCTGTTGTGCTAAGCTAGCGGTGGTGGCTAACTGCATGTTCTATTTGTTGCAAGCTGAAAGTTGATTTTGGATAGAAAGTGATTACAGACTCCTGCAGACGATTGTCTTGTTAAGACTTAAACGAATTTGGATTTTGTTAAATTTTTCTGGTTAATTAGGATGTAAAACAGCCTCGGGAAAACTGCTCAGATAACTTTTGGTTGCTACTCCCTTTCGGCAATGGTTTAGCACATTTCTACGAAGGGCAATTTTTTAAGGTGTTTCATGTTTAACTGAACTGTTACGGTACGGAGATTACAGATTAACAAGTACATGCTGAATTTGGGTTGACTGGTTTTACGAGGAGAGCATGTTAATTTATTTGGGATAATTATGCATGTTACAATTAAACGAAAATGATTAAGAACAGTTACTCATGAGTCGATTCTGACTTGGTGTAGTTTTAATTTTTGATTTCATCTTTAAAATTAAAAAGAGGGAGTTTATAGTCAACATAAAAGATGCATTTTTGAATCTTTAAATAGGTGGATTTTTTGCTTTTTTGATTGATCTAAGCAGGAGTTGTTAAGTTGGCCTAAATAAAGATAAAGCTATAAGTAGTAATTATAAGCATTTAACGAAAAGCAAACGGTATTAATTGGAAAGCAACAAACTGGTTTAAATTATTTTAATAAGCACCGTGTTGAATGGTACAGAAAATGAGTCTGTGATTTAAATAAGTATCATTTATGCTAAAATTATGTTTGGTTTTAAAAAAAGAAAACATTAAAACACAGAGTCATCTTTAAGTAATCAGTTTGTTTTTTAACAGACTGGGGATAAATTTGGAATTGGTCTAAGGATTGAAAGTAACAATTAAAGTCTTAGGTAGATTTATTTAAGAACAAATAATGAATGTGACCGAAATGATGGTTTAATTTGAAAGTAAGAAGTAAATTCTAAATTCATTTATTCTGATCGTGTAGAGGCAAAATGTGATTGGACCAGCTACATTGAAATAATTTTTACCATATATTTGAATGCACATTTTGTTTTGACAAATAAGAATCGGTTTTGGGTTTGAAATTTAAGATTAATCTTTCAGATGTTCTTAAGCTAGTTTGTTTGATGCTGAGAGTTAATTTACAGGTCCTAAAACATTTTGGAATAGATCTGATCCTAGAATAATGACATAATATATCATTTGATTAGTGGGGACTCTGTAACTGACAATTTATTTAGATTTTTGATTTTATTTTCTTTATTTTTTCTTATTTTTATTTTTATTTTTTGTTTTTTCCTCTTTCTCTCTCAAAATTTATATATTTGGTTCGATTTGGATTATGACCCAGATTTCTGAACTGCGGTCTGTTTATTAATTAGAACTTTGGAAAATGTTAATTTGGGAAGCTGGATTAAAGAAAGCGTGATTCAGTGGTAATATATTTGACGTCTCTAGAAGCTTCAATTTAATTTGGTGTTTATCATTGGAGAAAATACAATAAAAAAGAAGCTTGAGAGGATAATTGGGATACTGAAAAATGCTAGTTTTGTTTTTGTTTTTTTTTAATGCTACTAGTTTGTGTTTAGAGAAATCTTATCTCTTGAACCTCTTTTATTGAATTTTTTTGTTTTTTTGTTCTACTGCTAAGGGGAATTAGACTACTATGTATCCTACAAAAATTTAAGAGGACTTTTAGTTGCAAAAATCAGTTTGACTATGTTTGATTCACTTCACAGAATCGGACAGATGTTTTTGAAGTATGAAATGTTTTCATTAATTACAATCAGAATATTTGGGCAAGTGAGCACATTTGTGTTTGTTTAAAGAGGAATCATATAAGCAAAAGTACTTTGAATTTATATTGGATTGTGTTAAAAAAAAGTACTTTAGGTTTGGCAATTTCTAACAATAAGCAACCACCTGGTTACTTTCACATCAATTTGATCAGGGAATGAGACGTGCATATTTTGCACTACCGTTTTAAAGTCCCACAGAAATATTTATAGGGAAGCTGTTTTGTCAGTGATTTAAATCTTGGATTTTTCTTTAGAAATATGGATAGAATTTGAAGTATAGCAAACTGAAGACTGTTTTTGTAAACTATGTTGTGTTTATCAGTTAGTACTGTTCTCTGATTTTGTTTTAAACATTTGCTGTTTTTAATTTTGATATTTTTTTGTCTGAGCCAGCTTGATAGATATCCAGTACACTTAAGTGATGGGGAGTTTGAGACTGGATCGTTATTGGTAATTGCTCAGATGGTAGGAGTTTCACAGGTAACCTTGATAACACCAACAACAGTTATAATTGGAGGGGAACCTAGTTGGACATCTTTATCTCACTGTAAGTAGCATACTGATATTAGCAGAAATTATTAATTGATTGAAGGGACAGAGTCTGGGAAAAGTGGTGTGAAGTCTGAATTTCAAAGGGGTTTAGTTCAATATGAGCTATTCGTCTCAATTTCAGTGAAGCGGAACCAGGAGAGCCACTTTTCCATAGAGACTGTTTATAATAGGGACAGAAAAAAAGGGGATAGAACCTTTGCAGATGGTTATTGACTTTATTTTTGTTATTGCAATGTTTTAGTGGTGTATTAGCAATATCTAACAGAAAAATCCAGCCTTTTTGTTTGTTTCTTTTTTGATTTAATTTTGTTTTTCTAAGAACTGAGTGTGTTGATGAGATATTGCGATGCTCCATCTTTATAAATGTTTAATTTACACATGAGATGAAAGAGACATTTATCAAATTGAAAAAATTGAGGAAGGCATTGCATTGATGAAATATAGAATATAAATTGGATGAAAAATGAAGGAATCTTTAATTAAAATACGCAGGGGAAGTATTAGAACAACAGTTTAATTAGACGTATAAGGATTGATTATTATTCCTGGTGGAGAGAGCAAACCTGTTGATTGGTATATTTTTACCAGAATTGAAATTGAAGAAATTATTACTAGTATAACTGATTGAAGTAAAATTAAAGTAGAGCCCACATAGGCAGTCTGAGTGTGGAAGATATTTAAATTCAGCATTCAAGGGAGGAGACTAATGAATATGAAAGTAAAATGTTTGAATGTAACTTGATTTGAATGAGCTGAAAGGAGGGACTGTCTGTTTTTTTTTTTCTTACTCTAATTATATATTTTTTCTCTTTTTCTCATCCTGCAGCAGAAATACCCCTCAGATAAACATTCTTGAGATGGAATTTATGATCCTGGGGGATGAGATGGGTGGGGGTGCGTGGGCTGATGACGGATAGTGCCAGGCGCCCGCCGTAACGGCCACAGAGAGAAACATCTTTACGACCAGCGCAGAATTACCACTCTTTTGTGCTCTGCTCCCACACAGGGAGGCACAGGTGAACTGGAGGCCACCCTAGGGGGGAGCACGTTTCCTCATGCTGAGCTGAACTTTCAAGGACAATGTGTGAATTCACTTGGCTGGCGTGAGATGGACAGTTTCTGCTGAAGAAGTGATGATCAAAGACTGTTGATTCAATGTCACTGTTGCTAAATTAACCACAAGAGTTTCTGTTTGTCTGATCGAAGGTGGCCGCGGTTCTACGTATTTTGATAACCCCATGTCTTCCCCAGGATTATCTCCGGGTAAAATACCACCATTTACCGGGAACAAAATTTGGCAGGAAAAAATTGGGCCGATAGCAGGGGGTTGCTGGCTGGTGAGAGAGAAAAAACATTTTTTTCTTTCTTTTACGTTTTCATCCACAGGGATGTACTGAATTTAAGAAAGGATATATTGTAATGGAACAGACATAAGTGTCTTAAACTGGATAAATAAAATAAGTAAATTTAAGAATCAATTTGGGTAAACAAGCAAATGGATAGTAATCAGTTGAACTGTACACAAAAAGTAAATTCTTGAGCCTGCTCTTGTTTTTAAATCCATTAATGAGGGAGGTGTTTTTTGGTTTAGTTTTTAGGAAAAACAACGGTGTGTCAAAATAATGTGGATTTGCTCTTTCCCCAGGGATTATTTTTTAGGTGGGTGAAATAATTTCTTGGCACAATGCAGTTGAATTAGATTGAAAAGGAGTGATCACAAGACCGGATCAAAAAACTGTATTTTTTAGATGTTTACAAGCTTATTCCCCCAGGGTTATCTCCAGGATTCAGCAGCACGTGAGGAGCACACAGTCTCCTCTGGTCACAGCTGACTACAGCTGCTGAAGGGGTCCAAGGTACAGCTCCAGGTCGAAGGCGTGAGGAGTCCAGTGGTTCAACAAAGTTCCAGATGACAGCTGGGAACACACACAAAGTGCAGCTCCACGCCAACGACGAACCTGGTCGGATTCTGCCTAAGGAGGGTCGTGAAGGGTTTGACCAAGCTGAATCGGAAGCTGGGGCCACAGGCGGCGGGGCCTAGCTCACCCAGAAGGTTGTTTGGGTGGTGATATTACTCATCCTGTGTGATCTATGTGCCAATGAATGAGATGGGCAATTTGAAATTGCCATCTCAAAAGAGGGATCTACAGAAGAAGATCACAACTCAGCAATCAGCTGCACAGCAGGTTTTGACCAGCCCACAACGGTGGGCTAAGCTATAGGAAGCGGGGCCTGTCTGTGCATGTGTGTATATTGGGGGAAATGCTCAATTAATGAAGTAATTGGCATTTCAGAGAGTGGTTATTTGCAAATTTGGGAGTGAAAACTGGAACACTAAAAAATAGGAGCCCTCCACACTGATCAGCTCTGTATATCGCTCTCCAGCTGCCAGGAGCCATTGAGGGGGATAAAATGAGTGAAGAAAGAGGATCAGAATACAAATAAAGACTGAACATTTATTAATAATTTTTTGCATTTTACAGGTTGTTTAACTATTTGATCAACTATTTTATTCACAAGTGAAGAGTGATAACACTGCCTAAAAGGGTTCTTAATACCTTCTATTTCACAGGTTTCTAAACACTTTAAGTTTGATTTCTTTCAGAATATAATATAGTAATAATGTCTATGTTCATGGATTTTCTGAGCTTCTTCCACACTATTAACATGTATCAAGTCAGATTTAATTATTTCTTCACATGTAATACATTCTTATACATTGTGGGTTTTGAATTAGTTTGTGGGAATTGTTAAAATAAATTTTTTGGTTAATGCCAAAAGAGGGTGAATCTATGATTAACAGATTTACATTTTTAATGGGAGTTAAGGTTAAAAAAGGTACTTTAATAGTTTGTTTTTTGAATTTTAGTCTGGAATACTTCATGTTTTTAAACTGATGAAATTTCTTGGATTTGATTTTTTGCATTCTCAAAAAGCTTTACAGGTTTTGATCTTTAATCAATCCATTTTTAAAAATGGATTGAAAAGAGGGAAGTGTGGTAATTCTGTAAACTTTTATCATTCAGAAAGTAAAAGTCTGTTTTAATTAGCTTGCATGATAGTAAAGAAATGTTTGTCGCAAGCATTGTTTAGTCAGGAAAGCTTTTAAGTCATAAAACTCTGGGGTGAGTTCTAAATTGACAAAGCTGTAAAAGGCAGGATTGTTTAGGATAAGAAAACTGGGCAGAAAAAAAAAAAAAAAAAAAAAAAAAAATGTTTTAGAGAGCAGTTAGCCATTAAAACCATAAATTTTTTCTAATGAACCTTTGACCCAGAACACAGACACCCATCTTCGGACTCCAGGATTCTCTGACAGCAAATCATGGCTAAGACACTGTTTGGAAATGTTCTGATTGGACGGAGTTAGAAACGCCTAAAGTCCTGGCGAGGGCCGGTGTCTATAAAGTTGTGAAATGAAGATCAGTTAATTGTTCAGATTTCTTTAAGTCTGGACCACAGAGAAACTAGGGCAACTTTCTCTGTAAAACTGCAATTTGTTAATCTGTTCAAAATAAATGTTAAACTGGAAATTGGCTCCATTTTGTCTCTGCTTGAACATGCATTGAATTACTTATGATAATTATTTAATTCAACAACAGTACTTACCGATACCTGGTACTTCAACCGCACAAAAAATGCAATGAAATGTAAGACAGATTTTACTTTCTTCTGCTTGTTGCTATAAATGGTGAATTAGATTGAAAATAAAATATTACAAAAATGAGCACAAAAATTTAATTTCAAGTGAAAAATAAACATGAACAGTATCGGCCCTGATACTAGTTTTGGTATAGACGCATTCCAAGACTAAACCTATGGGTTCATGAAATTATTCATTCCATTGCTAAACTATAGATTGTAACGTTCATGGTGAGAAAATGTTGGAATAGCTCTGTCACATTACATGCACACACTCCTGGATTTCAACATGCTCACGGTACCCTAAAGACTGCCCCCCACTCCTTGGCCAGCTGAACAGAGTGTGCGCTGTCAAGCTTCGAACCTGTCCCACTTTGTATTTTGTTTACTACATGTGCTTCATTGTAATGAGGTGTTTTTTTTCCTGCATCTTTGCTCTGCTCCCTGTGGGTGATAGGTCTTAGGCTACGTCCACAATAAGCCGATAAGGTTATATGGGGAGTTAGACGCCTAATGTTATCCACTCAACACGAGCATTTACGCCCCGTTTACGGTCCGTTTAAGGTCCCATGATTTCGCAATCCAGTGCCTACCTATGCATGTACTGGGGATGCACGGGGAAAAACAAAAAGAACACAGATTGACGTGTATAATTAATGTCGCTGTCGGCGCCTCCCGGATCGCCTCCTGTGTGGCCTTCTCATCCGCAAGTAAGTTAGGGTTAACTTTGCAAACGTCTGAATTTGCAAAAAAAGCAGTAGCATAGCGAGACTTGTCTCCGTCTCTGTTGTCATTATATGCTGTCGCGTTGTTGTCGTCATCAATTTAGGACGCAGCATTTAATTGACGTTGCTGCTCTGATTTAGCCGGGGACCGGATAAGTTACGTCCAGACGTGCTCATTTAGCCGTTGAGATAACAGTTAGACGGCTCTCTTACCCGGCTGATACTTATCCGGTCACAGACCACAAACAAAGCCGCCTTGGTGTGGACGATAGGGGGGTGTAGACTAAATACTTATACGTTAAAGGCATTATCCGGCTTAGTGTGGACGGGGCCTTAGATGTATATTTTTTTTCCCCGCTACCGAGAAGGCTTGGCAGCTCCCACAGTCTACTGTTTTAACTATCTACTGTCTGTTCAGTTTATTGTTTTTTGTTGTTATATGTTCTTGGACAGGTTGTTCTGTAAACGGATTTTCCCTTTTTAGGATCAATTAAGTATTTACTCATTCTTATGATATGTTGTTTATGTAGACTTCTGTCTACGACCAGACCAGAAATGTATTGCGGAGTATTCTTTTTTTTTTCTTAACATATGTTAAAATGACCACTTATCAACATTGTCAATTTGCAGAACACACTGCGGTAGAATAACTTCAAAAACATTTAGAATGTCATTTGAAGAACCTTTATTGTGCAAAATGCATTTAAAAATAATTCTATTATTTTTTCAAAATTAATGCAACACAAAAATTCACAAAACATAAACATGAAGATATTTCAAATAACATAATAGCTAAATATTATAAAAATTAAGTTCAAAATATTATTTTCTGTTGACTTATTTATTCATTTAATATTGCACAAAAAACCCTACATTTATCTAAGTTTAAAATGCTTCAAGTTCAAAAGGTTTCTTTTACGTTAAATGAAAGATAGCAAACTTTAAACTTTCAATATCTAATGTGAAGACAAATGTGCTTATTTCAAAGTTCTGATCTTGGTAGAGACTCTCCTTACTTTTGGCTAGAAGTTGGTGCTAGCCTAGACAGGTGTAGCTGGGAGGGAGTAGGCAGAATCAGATGAGTGTGTCTAGTAGGGAGAAAGCATTATGTACAGTGAATTCATGCTATGATTGATGCACCCATAGATGCACTGCCTGGGTTTTCCCCCCAAGGACAAGCTTGTCAGGGCCAATCTGTACATTGCATCATCTCCAACACTGAGGGCACAATTCTGACGCTTTAGCAGAGACATTCTGCAACCAAGTTCCAAAAAGTGAAATGTGGTGTGTTTTCCACGAGCGCAGTGTTAATTGGGACAACATGAACTGTCATGGCAACATGGCAATTGTCACACACCCTCTGTGGGATAATTGATATACCCAAAGACTGTACGTGGTGAGTTCTTTTCTCCTCTAATTTGCCTATCTGTGCTCTCACTGCTCCCTCTCTTACTGTCTGTCTCTCCTCCTGCTTTCTCCTTCCTTTCTTAGTATCTAGGTCATTGCTGAGCCCAACCAGCTAAGAGCTTTTTCTCCACAGATGAAACCTCTGCGGAACACAAAACAAGATGTATGTTTGAAGCCACACGCATGTAGACACACTCACGCACGTACATATAAATACAAAGCCAAAGACACTGAGAAGCCCCCACAATAGTAGGCTTTTTTTTTTCCCCAGCAGTTATTTTGCCAAGCTGCAATTACCACAGCTACCCCACAGAGCTGCAAGCCAATGCAGCACATATATTACAGCTTGAAAAGAAAGGGTTATAATGATGTCTGTTCTCTGCATCTCTGTCATGTTTATATGGATAACTGATAATCGTATACGCTGCTCTAATGGAGTTACATCCCCTATAGGTTCCGATCTAAGCCACACAATTCAAAGAGAAATTATAGTTATCACAGTTTTTTTATGAAACCAGTGTAACAACTTATTTAAACCTGCAGGTTTTCCATTATTGCTTGTGTTGTAGCTCTATGATTCACACTAATTCTAATCAGCCAATTAGTCACATATTCCCTAATTCCCTACTTACATGCCTCAACTAAATGTAAACCCAGAGAGGACCTGACTATAATGGTCATTTTGGCTAACTAGATAGTGGCCAGTTACTCATTGTTTCAGTTTGTACAAACAACATGAAGTAGGATTGCAGATTTTAATAAGCGTGTGGGAACGTTTAGAGCATTTGTGAGTGGGGGACCTCAAGAAATGTACAAGGCTGAAAAGAATGCTCTGTATTTGAATGACGACAATAAACTATATTTTTCAATTGTACCTGAAGAATAGATCACGTGGAGCAAATGCTGCACTATTACTGTGTGGGGGGAAAAACGTATAATTCTCTGCCCAACAGTTGCTGTTTTCATATCGCACTCTCCCCAGATCACAGGTTTATACACCTGCAGACAAAAGAAAACAAAGCGCCCAGAAGGAATGGTGTGATATAGACCTAATTTTGGTCCACATGCAGATGTACAATGGGTTTGGTTGCCATCATGGAGCTAGTTCATCAAAACAATGGATGTTTGGTAAAATGGTAAATGGCCTGTACTTGTATAGTACTTAACTTGGTCCCTGCGGACTCCAAAACGCACTACATTCAGTCAATCACCCATTCACACACTGGTGACGGTAATCTACTTTGTAACCCCTGGGGCGCAATGACAGAGGTGAGGGTGCCAGACACTGGTGCCCTCTGACCACCACCAGTAGGCAAGGGGATGAAGTATCTTTCCCATGTACACAACAACCAAGACCGATGGAGCAGTGGCTCAAACCAGCAACCTTCCCTATTTTCTTATTTGGAAGCTACTAACAGTTTGAAAAGTTGTTTTAAAAGTAGCCCAAACTTTGAATAGTAGTTGCTAATGTATCACACTTAAAATATGTACCTTTTACTTAGTGAAAATTTTGAAAAATATATTAAAAGAAGCTCTGCTTTAGACATAAAAATATGTCATCTACAGACAGGTGTTTTCGAAAAAACAATGGCAACTTTGATTGGGTAATTGTTATGTTGTGAGGTCTTCTCCTCGGGAAATGAAGTTTACCAAGGAGGTGAATATTGAGACTCAGATGGTACCTGTATCCACAAGGGTTCACCAGACAGACAGAGAGAGGAATAGTTTCATTAAAGGGATACTTCAGCATTTAGCATTAAGCTTTGTATCAGTAGAAAACCAGCAGTATTTTCAAATGACCGTGCCCCCCCATATTCCCCTGAGAGGAGAGATTTGTGCATTTTTAGGCTTGAAAAAAGTTGAAAAGGATTTTTTGGCCAGAGGCATAAGACTACTGCCAGTATTGAGTGCTAGTTCCGCATGTTTTCACCACGCCCATATGGGGAGGGATCTCACTCACAGAAAGTAAAGATGTCGTGTCTGCAGTCTTTCTGTAGAAGCTAAGCTAACAGGCTCTTGTTGGAGAAAGTTTGAATAGTAAGCCAATCACAATTGAAGGTAGTTTTGAAGTTGAAATGGCAGAAGGGGATTTTGAAGATGTGTTGCAAGAATCGGATGCTCGCGGCTAACTATATGAGCCGCAGTACACCGATGAACAGTTGCGGATGATGAAACGGCACCGCTACCATGTGTAACTCAACATACTAGTTTTGAACCACACATGGATAGGGGGGTCCTAGAAACCTACTTCAGGATCCCGAAGATCAACTGGAAACGCCAGCCAAAGCCCGTAGGGACAAACGGACGACTTAGTGTGAAGTTAGTATTTTTTTTTGTTTTTCTTTTTGTTACTAACAGTGTGTCCACACTGAACACGATAGGAGCGACTATGAATCGCGACACACGCCTAGCTGTTCGCGTGCACATTCGCACCTTGAAGCGTGTACAACGCGAACTGTTCGCGCTTAAAATATGTTTTTTTCACGCGCAAACTGGCCCTCAGCAGAGCTGGGGCCAGAGTGCATCTGCGGTAGATTATGGACCGAGCTGACGGAGGACAGCGTATTCGGCCCGGGCTTCAGCGGAGCTGGGGCTACAGTGCAGCTGGCGGTGGATTATGGACCGTGCTGACGGAGGACAGCGTGTTCGGCCCGGGCTTCAGCGGAGCTGGGGCTACATTGCAGCTGGCGGTGGATTATGGACCGAGCTGACGGAGGACAGCGTGTTCAGCCCGGGCTTCAGCGGAGCTAGGGCTACAGTGCAGCTGGCGGTGGATTATGGACCGAGCTGACGGAGGACAGAGTGGATAACGTGTTCGGCCTGGCCTCCGGTAGACCGGGGAACGGCTGCACTGGGGATTTGGTGAGCTACAGATACAGTCTAGCTACGGAGGAGGGATCCATAAACAGCAGCGAGCCTCTCATAAACACCGGCTCCTTGCCGCCTGGAGAACGTGACCTACTCGCCCAGTTTGTGCCGTGAAGGTCCAAACTGTTGTGTATCATGGAAGAAAAACTTTTTACAGGCTCCAGAAGGCTTAAGACTGAGTTGGAGGTGTCCCGTTCTATTTCATCCCTCCTGACCGCCAGAGGCGGTGCATCAGCACCGGATGATCCTTCTTGCGCATGCGCAGTTCGAGAACTTAATGACAACAAAGTCACCTGTGACCTCCCGGTGACCAATGAGAGGCTATAAAGCCCCATAGCACCGGTAGCACATTCTCTCATTCTTCTCGCACGCAACTTCGAGTTGGTCTCGCGACTTGGTCAGGAGTTACGGATTCGCCTCCTAGAGACAATCTACAAACTGGTAAGTGTCCCGCTCGTGGCGTTTTCGGCTCTGCGGTGACTTTCGTTCGTCGCCCGCGGTGGTTTCGCCTGCTGGTCGGCTGTTGGGTTTCGGGTGTGACGTTTCTGTCCACTCCGTCCTGAGTTGTGGCCGCGGTGAGGTTTCGTTCCACCGCGTGTCTTCTTTTGTTGGCCTACAAATAGCGTTTTCTGCTCCAAATTGGCTGTTCTTTCGTTTGTGGAATAGTGCGCGTGTGACGTTTTCTGTCCGCCGCATCCTGAGTTGTCTATCCGACCGGCGTTATCTACCTGCCGTAGTCGTTTCTTTTCTTCTGTGTGGATATCCGGTGTGACGTTGTCTGTCCACCGTGTCTTTGAGTTGCCTGTTTTGACTGGCCATGGAGTCCTTTACATGCAAGGACTGCATGGCTCCCCTTCTTATGGACGATGGCCATGATCTTTGCCTGCCCTGTCTGGGGCTTGACCATCTCAGGCAAGGAGTATCTGAGGGGGCGTGCCCCAATTGTCGGGTTTTACCCCTTTCCGTGCGGACAGATCGGCTGGCGGCCCTTGAACAGCGCTTGACCACCTTGTCCGCTCCGCCTGAGGAGGTGCCTCGCGCCCGGTGCTCGGCCCGGAAGCGCTCTGCTTCGGAGGCTCTGCCGGACCAGGAGCCTTGCGCCCGGAGAAGCCGGCAGGGGACTGCCCCTTCTAGGACGATGGCAGACCTCTCGTCTGAGCTCGCTGAAGTGAAGTCCCTACTACTGTCCCTGCATGGGGTCCAGGCCCCGCATGGGCCCTCAACCTTGGAACAAAACAGGGACGTCCCACGTGACGAGGACGCTCTGTCTCTGATGGCCTCCGAATCCCTCTTTGGGGAGGGGGTTGGTGACGTGGCACTGGATGCCTCGGATTCTGCATCAGTCGCCTCCTCTCGCTCTCGGGATGGAGCCGACTCTTCTGCTGCCACGGCGGTGTGGTCTGCACTTGCGCGGCTGCAGCTGGACATCCCGCCTGACCAGCCTGGGTCTTCCAGTGCTTTTTTTCGACGGGCGGGTGGAGCTTCGTGCCTTGCTGTCCCCCCGTCGGCCCCGTATATTACCGAGCTCCATGCATGTTGGGCGGACACAAAGCTGCTGTCTCGTCTCACTACTGACGGGCGCACCCTTGCGTCTATGCAGGATGCACCTCGTTTTGGCCTTGGTCGGATGCCATCTGTGGAACCGGCGGTAGCCTCGCTCATTGTGGCCCCTGACGAGGCCTTACGTCCCGATGTGCGGTGCCCCCGTCCGCAGTGTCGGGTGACTGACGACCTGCTTTGCCGGGCTTATGACGCCGGGGCTAGGATGGGGCGGATGGGTAATTCCCTGTCCCACCTCTTGTTAGGACTTGGGACGAGCTTGGACACCTTATCTGTTGACGCTTCCACGCAGGCTTTGATGGACACTTCGCTCCAGGCTTTTGCATTAATGGCTCGTGAGCTAGGACGCCTGCTGTCTATATTGACCCAGGCCTGCCGCCAAGTTTGGCTGGCCCAGTCTCCATTTACGGAGACCTGCAGGCGGGTCCTCCGTATGGTTCCGACCACTCCTGGGGAACTCTTTGGCTCCGCTGCGCTGGAAGCTCTTGAGCGTACGGCGCAGGCTTCGCAGACGCGGCGCCAATTGGCGGGGCTTCATAGGCGGGGCACCTACGGGGATGCTACTGCAGCTCCCCCAAATCGAGGCGCTGCGACGCCCTCGGCGGCCCCCTTTCCGGTGCCTCGCCGTCCTAGAAATGAAGCTGCAGCACCCTCTGGGGTACGACAGCGGGGGTTGTCTTCCCGTCCTGCGGAGCTCCCGCGTCCGCACCGGCGCCCCTCCCGAGCCACAGAGGGTCGGCGAGGCCGCCGTTGACGGAGGAGTGGCGGTCGGCGTGTTCACCTCGGAACAGATCCGGTATTGGGCCGCTTGCACCAGGGACGCCTGGGTGCTCGCTACCATTCGCCGGGGTTACCGCCTTCAGTTCCGCCGCCGACCGCCCTCCACGGGCCGGGTCCGTTTGACCCTGGCCCAGGATCCCGCCCAGTTTCAGGTGCTATCCCAAGAAGTTTCTGCCTTGCTGGCCAAGGGCGCGATCGTGCCTGTGGACCCCGGGCTGGACCCGGGGGGGTTTTATTCAAGGTACTTCCTGGTACCAAAGAAGACTGGAGACCTGCGTCCGGTCCTCGACCTTCGCGGGTTGAATGTGTTCCTCAGACGCATTCCCTTTCGGATGCTGCGGACCAGGGACGTGCTGCAAGCTATCGAGCCGGGCGAGTGGTTCACTTCCATCGACCTCCGCGAGGCGTACTTTCATGTACCTATTGCCCGCGCTCACTGGCGGTTCCTACGCTTCGCGTTCCAGGGCAGCCACTTCCAGTTCAGAGTTCTGCCCTTCGGCCTGTCACTGTCTCCCCGGGTATTCACTCGGGTGGTGGCTGCAGCGCTCTCCCCCTTGCAGGCTCAAGGGGTGAAAGTACTGCCTTATCTGGACGATTGGCTTATCTGCGCCCCGACTCGCGATCGGGCTGTCCGGGATACCCGACTGATTCTGGACCACGTGGCGCGTCTCGGCCTACGAGTGAATCTGGCAAAGAGCGACTTGGTCCCGTCGCAGTCCATTTTATTCCTGGGCATTGCCCTGGATGCGGCCGCCATGTCTGCCTGTCCATCCCCCCGACGGGTGGATGCCATCCTCGAGGTGTTCGCAAGGGTTCTTACGGGCCAGCCCCTCCCCTTCCTGCTTCATCTCAGGTTACTGGGGATGCTGACGGCCGCGTCATCGGTGGTGCCCTGGGGCTTACTTGCCCTACGTTGGTACCAGAGGTGGCTATCAGGCCTCGGATTGGACCCTGCTCGGCCGGCTCACAGACGGAGGTTGCTCCGTCTGCCCCCCCACTGCCGGCGATCACTGGGCGCTTGGGCAGACCACTCCTGGATCTCCCAAGGCGTTCCACTGGGGTCCCTCCCGTTTCACCGGGAGGTAGTTTTTACAGATGCGTCGTCCACCGGCTGGGGTGCGACGTGTCGGGGTCAGGCGGTTCACGGTCGGTGGGAGCCGTGTCACCGCCTGGAGCATGTGAACGTTCTGGAACTGCGGGCCGTTCTACTGGGGCTCCGTCATTTCTTGCCTGTGCTGCAGGGCAGGCATGTTCTAGTCCGCTCGGACAATACGGCGGTGATTGCCCAAATCAACCGTCAAGGGGGGACCCGATCTGCCCGACTGCTACGGATCGCAGAGCGCCTTCTGCGATGGGCTGTACCTCTCTTCCCCACGCTGAGAGCGGCTTACGTGCCGGGGCCGGAGAACCTGGTGGCGGACTATCTGTCCAGGCGGGGGCTCCCGCCGGGGGAATGGCGGCTTCACCCAGAGGTGGTGGAATTTCTCTGGTCGGTCTTCGGCAAGGCGGAAGTCGACCTTTTTGCTTCCGACGGGACGTCCCATTGCCCCAGGTGGTTCTCCCTCCGGGACAACTCGGGAGGCTTGGGTCAGGATGCGTTGGCCCACGACTGGCCTCGTGTCCTGCTCTACGCGTTTCCTCCGCTACCCCTGATCTACCCAACACTTCTCAGGGTGTTACACGACGGTCACCGCCTTCTCCTGGTGGCGCCCTTCTGGCCAGGGCGGACTTGGTTTCCACTGCTGCGCAGGCTCTGCTGCTGCTCGCCGGTTCGTCTCCCCGACAGGAAGGACTTGTTGGGTCAACTGGGGGGGCGGATTCTCCACCCCGACCCGGGTTGCCTCCAACTGCATGCATGGCTGCTGCAGGGCGGGGCATCGCCTCCACCGCTTTAGACCCGGATGTGTCCCGCACCTTGTTGAATGCCCGCGCTCCTTCCACTCGCCGGCTTTATGATAACCGGTGGGGTATGTTTTCCATCTGGTGTCGCCGCAGAGGGGCCGAGCCCTCCTCCTGCGATGTCAACCTCGTCATGCGGTTCCTACAGGACTTGCTCCATGGAGGTCGGTCCCCTTCCACCCTCAAGGTGTATGTGTCCGCCATCTCCTGTCACCACGTGGGCGTGGACGGTGTTCTATTGGGCCGTTATGGCTTGATCTCCCAGGTTCTGCGGGGGGCCCGCAGGTTGCGGCCTCCCCGCCGCTTGGTGGCGCCGGTTTGGGACCTGCCACTGGTATTGCAGGCATTACGATCTGCTCCTTTCGAGCCGCTGGCCGCCGCCGGTCTTCGGGATCTTTCCCTCAAAACGGCGTTTCTGCTCGCCATGGCATCCGCCAAGCGCGTCGGCGAACTGCAGGCCCTGTCTGTACACGAGTCCTGTTGTCGCTGGGCCCCGGACGGCTCGGGGGTTACCTTATGGCCGAACCAGTCGTTCGTGCCTAAGGTCCCGGCTTCGACGCGGTCCCTTCAACCCCTGCGTCTCGGCCGCCTAGATCCTGGCGGTCCGGACGAGTGCCTGTGCCCAGTTCGGGCTTTGCAGGAATATGTTCAGGCGACAGCCAGCTTCCGTCTGTCAGACGCCCTGTTTGTGTGCTACGCTGGGGCTCGTAGGGGTCGAGCTCTCTCTCGGCAACGCCTCTCCCACTGGGTGGTGCCGGCCATTGCCGGGGCTTACAAGGTGACGGGTCGGCCTTTGCCTGCTGGGGTAACCTGCCACTCCACCAGGGCTGTATCGACCTCCTGGGCAGCTGCTCGCGGCGTTCCGCTGGAGACCATCTGCGAAGCGGCCTCCTGGTCTTCTTCCACAACGTTCGCCAGGTTCTACAGAGCGAATGTGGCTGGACCTGGCCCCCTGGAGGGCGTCCTGCAAGGGACCTTGACGCCTCCCTGAGGTGAGTTACCTTTGTGACCTGTGGTTCCCTCGGGACTTTGTTGTTATTGGTCATCCGGTGCTGATGCACCGCCTCTGGCGGTCAGGAGGGATGAAATAGAACGAAAGTTACGTATGTAACTACGGTTCTATGAATCCCGTATGACCGCCAGAGTGTCTCTGGTCCCTCGGGCTCTTGCGTTTTCGCGAGACGAATGAGGGAATGTGCTACCGGTGCCATGGGGCTTTATAGCCTCTCATTGGTCACCGGGAGGTCACAGGTGACTTTGTTATCAGTAAGTTCTCGAACTGCGCATGCGCAAGAAGGATCATCCGGTGCTGATGCATACGGGATTCATAGAACCGTAGTTACATACGTAACTTTCGTTTCAAGGTAAGTAGGACCCAAATACAGACAGTCTTGTGGATAAAAGAACAGGTTAAAGAATAGAGGTTCAAATTCACTCAAATGATCCAATAAATCACATAACATGACTGATCACCTCTTCAGAATACACTTTTTCTTATTATTTTTTATTGCTGATTGTGAAACTCACTGACATCAATTAAATTGCCAGAAGAAACACTATAATCTACTTTGCTAGATTTAGCATATGCAAGATATCTGGTGTGAGGGGAGATGGATAAAGGTTCTTATAAGCTTTGAACAAATTCTGGTGGGATACCTATTGAAATAAAGACCAAAGATATTTTGGAGAGTGAATCAGAGTAATTCTGAAATATCTTTGAAAATCCTGTCCTGATACCTGCCTGGTTTCTCCCAGCAATGGATCTCTCCTTGCCTGTGAATAATAATAATACTAATACTAAAACTAATAATTTGGATGGTGTTCTTGGGGTTGTACTCATCCTTCTCCTTTCTCAAAACACATAAGTGGAGTTTATACCAAAAAGCTCCACTTCTGTCTCATCAGACCACATGACCTTCTCCCACTCCTCCTCTGGATCATCCATATTGTCATTGGCAAACTTCAGATGGCTCTTGACATGCGCTGGCTTGATCAGGGGGACCTTGCGTGCACTGCAGGATTTTAATCCATGATGGCAGAATGTGCTACTGATGGTTTTCTTAAAGACTGTTGTCCCAGCTCTATTCAGGTCATTGACCAAGTCATGCCATGTAGTTCTGTGCTCATCCCTTACTGTCCTTATGATTATTGAAGCCCCACAAGGAGAGAGCTTGCATGGCATTCCAGACCGTCATCTTGAACTTCTTCCAAATTCTTAATTATTGCGACAGTTGTTGCCTTCTCACAAAGCTGCTTGCCTATTGTCCTGTAGCCCATCCCAGCCTTGTTCAGATCTACAGTTTGATCCCTAATGTCCTTGCACAGCTCTCTGGTCTTGGCCATTGTGTGGAAGTTGGAGTTTGTTTGAATGTGTGGACAGGTGTCTTTTATACAGGTAACAAGTTCAAACAGGTGTAGTTAATACAGGTTTTGAGTGGACAACAGGAGGGCTTCTTAAAGTAGAACTAACAAGTCTGTGGGAGTCTAAATTCTTACTGGTTGATAGGCGATCAAATACTTATGCCATACAATGAAATGGAAATTAATTATTTAAAAATCATCCACTGTGATTTTCAGCATTTTTTTATATTCTGTCCCTCACAGTTGAAGAGTACCTTTGATAGCAGTGTATCAAATGCTTGTTATCCCCACTGTATAGCTTAACATGATATATTGGCCTGTATTAACTAGGCTTCATTTAGCTAATATGACCTGCATGAAGCAATCTTTTAATTACGTTGTCATTAAATACACAGCAGAAAATTACAGAGGTTCTCGCCTTGGTACCCACAATGGTAGATTAGGCTTTGCCTGCAAACTTTTAGGAACTTTATCATATTGTGTTTACACAGTGACTTGGACAAGTTTTCAAACCCTCGAACCCTCTTACAATTTTGTTATATTAGTACCACAAAATCCTATAAATCAAATTTTTCTGATTTTAAAAACTTTTTATTTTATCCGATTCAATTATGTACTTTTATGTTTTTATCACATAGAATCAGAAAAAAAAACATTTTCTGAAGCTTCTGGCTGAAACATCTATGAAGGGACCACAGGTGTTTCTTCTACAGCATGTTTTGTCATTAAATGGTGTTTAAATGACAATGGGTTTGTTTTTTAGTTTCCGTAGGATAATGCACTGTAAGACTTGTGCTGTAAGAACACCCTTATGGAAAAAAATCAGTCTCATTGGATGTCAATGTCTAAATCAGGTTTTAGACATTGAATTTATAACGGCATTTTTATCCTGCAGAATTATTTAGATGATTATTTTTTAACTTAAATTTGCTAGCAAAAATATTACCTGCAAAAAAATTCTTCTGCAAATGTTGTGAACTCTTTATTACCGAAGCCAAAGCAATCATCACTAGATTTAGTGTATTGGCTCTTAGCCAATTAAATTACTCTCCTTTGATCACATGACTCCATTAGCCAGCTGTACATTTCTTAACAGTTAGCTGGTTATTTTGGCTTAGTGAAGGCGAGTGATTTTTTTTCTCTTAAACAGAAATCGTTACCGAACGCCAAGTAGTAATCGCCGGCCGTTTCATTTCCGTTTTATTTCTTTAACAATTCAAACAGGGTGAAATGTTTGACTGACTGACAACTGCTTCACTGTCTCCAGAGGCTCTTGTTTTGACCTGGGTGAAGATTTAAAATGGCAGCAGCAAACTCGGGCAACCCTTATGTATGTACATTATTTCTTTACTTCCAAGTTTCGAGTTTTTGAAACTGATTTTCTTTAAATTCATTGCTAATTGACTAAATTACACAGACAACTTTTTTGCTCAATTTGCTCTACATGCTAGCATCATGCTAAGAATGCTAAGCTAACTTGCCATGCTTTGGAAAATACGAAAATCAGTACAAAATTATATTCCCACAGATACTGAAGGAAAGATAACACTACAAACAATATGTTGGTCTTTTCCTGTATTTTTCTCAAAAGGTAAAGGAAAAAAAATAGTTTCCTTGCTACATTTCTGGTGCCTGCTAAGAAGCCTAAACCTCTTGAAGTGGTGTTTTTTTTTGCTTCCAAAAGAAATGGAGAAGAGCCCAAAAGAACATGAACTACCCACATGCAAAGATGGGCCGATGGACAGCAGAAAACTAATCATACAACAGTCTAATGCCAAAACCATGTTGAAGTGAAGGTTACATTGAAACAGTCAGCTGGGTGGTTTTAATTTTTTATTTTAAAACGTTACTATAGGATGTAGTCAAGGTTTACAATTTCTGTCCCGCTACCATATTTGCTGGTTCCAGGACAAATCACATGTGAGCCCGCAAGGTTGCCAAGTCTTTAACACTAAACAGTGCACCACCATTTGTAATCTGACTGACCTACAGGCTAACGTTGAGCTAACAATGCTCAAAGTAAAATGGTGAATAATTCTGAGAAGGAAAGAGAGAAGGAATATGTGTTTATTTGGGGTGTAACAGTACGCTAAAATCGTATTCGGTTCGGTTCAGTGTTTTGAATGACTCGGTTTGATTAATCTTCGGTACAAAAACATAAGAACTTGCAAAATCTTTATTTTGAAAATCAGCAAATACAAAATAGAATTCTTGTATAAAATGAATAAAAGCGACCCATTAGGGTGATTTCTTAAATAAAGTGCACTCTTGTAATAAAATACACATTTTGTAACGAGTAAAAAAAATTTTATATTGTAACAACTAGTTAGGATGTTAACACTTTTAACACTCAGCAGCACCAACAGCTTCAGTTTGAATATCAACAAACTATTCAAGTTTCAAATTTTTGGCTTAAACATTTTCTGAAGAGAGCACAGATCTGGTTGCAGCATATCCAGCAGTAGAGAATACCTGTTCTCTTAACAACTACTTAGGGCCTGAAAACTTAGCAGCACCAACAACTTCAGCTTAAATATCAGCAAACATCTCAAGTTTTTGACTAAAACATTTTCTAAAGAGAGAACAGATCTCAACAAAGTAAACTATTCAAGTTTAAAGTTTTTGGCTAAAAAGACCAACCTATCCACATTTTCTGAAGACAGCACTGATCTGGTTGCCGTGATAATATCTCCAGCATTAGAGAATACCCGTTCACTTGGAACAGAGGTAGCTGGAATAGGGAGGTAGCGTTTTGCTAGTTTTGCAACGTCCGGGTATGAGACCTCATTGTTTTTCCACCACAGAAGTGGGTCAGCTTCAAGGGAAAGGCACTCTGAAGCTCTGTACCTTACGATTTCTTCTTGGACCTGCTTCAAAAGGGGTACCTTACTGCTTCTCACATGTCCTTGGAAAAGTTCACCAAAGAGTTCAGTCATTGCAGACTTTTTACCTGTGGTCTTGTTGATGTCCTCTGTCTGCAGAACACATATAGCAATTTAAAGTATAATATTCACATTTTTATTATAAATAAAAAACGTTTCTTAAATATAATACCTGTTCTTCTGTGGTGATTATTTCTGTTGTGAGGTCAGTGTATATCGTCTCTCGTTCAATTCAATTCAATTCACTTTTATATATAGCAAGTTTCAAAACAAATGTCATCTCAAGGCACTTTACAACAAAAGTCATCTCAATACAATTATACAAACATTCCAATCAGCTAAGTTTTCTATGTAAGAAATCCCAGCAGATTACGTTGAGTTATCGGCGTGAGGTTGTGCCCGGATCATGCAGACTCCAACCACAACAATTCCTCTGCAAACCCTCATACTGAGCAAGCATGTAGCGACAGTGGAGAGGAAAAACTCAATTTAACAGGAAGAAACCTCTGGTGAATCCTGTTAACCATCATCAACATAAGGCAGGGCTTTGAATCTGGGGTCTAGGGCAGTGCACTTATGCAAAAAGTCACAGCATGTAGAGTACCTGTCCTGAAGGTTTTTTATGACTGCTACCTTAACATCTCTCACACTTGGAGAGTCCTCTTGTTTTGGTGCCATAGAGTGGAGAACCGTGGCTTTCAGTGGGTGTATCATTGACACTGATGCTTTTGTTTCAGTGCTCATCAGAGTTGTGACAGTTTTCAGAGGTTTGAGCACTTAAATAAGTTCTTCTGCCATTACCGTTTCATCATCATTTAGTGTGTAAATGTCTTTGTTCTTGAGAGCTTTTTCTTTGAGTGCTGAATATATAGCTGCTTGCTGTTCAAGGTAGCGTTCTAGCATGTCATAACTAGAATTCCAACGGGTGGGAACATCCTGAATGAGTGAATATTTTGGAATATTGAGCATTTCTTGCTTGCACTCTAGTAAGTGGTCAACTGTGGTACTTCTGTGGAAAAATGTCACAACCTTTCTGACTTTGCCCAATAATCTGGATGCCTGATTAATGGCTGTTGCTTTTTGGGAAGCTAAGTTGATGGTGTGAGCAAAGCATTTACGATGTTTCTTGCATCATCCGTGGTAACAGGAATTGTAGTCCCAGGTCTCTCCAGCTTCCATTCATGCACTGCCTCCTTCAGGTGCTCAGCCAGATTTGCGTTTGTGTGCTCTTCATAAACAGGCCTTGTTTGCAAAACGTGACTCTCCATCTCACATTGTGGCATCAGGTAATGTGCAGTAATAGTTAAATAGCTCTCTGTTGCTCGTGATGTCCACCCAATCTGTTGTAAGTGAATACAGAAGAATCAGTTGATAGCTTGTTGACAGCATCCGTTTTTGCTTTTTCATAAAGGGCTGGTATGACATTTTGGCTGAAGTGCGGGCGCGATGGGATGTTGTAGCGAGGCTCAAGACGTTTAATCATGTATTTAAAGCCAGTGCCTTCAACAACTGAATATGGGCGCAAGTCCGCAGCGATGAAATCGCCCGCTCCGAACTACTTGACAGGGGTTGTTTAAATGCTGACATTATAGGTAGTTGCACGATGCTGCTTTTCTTCTTAGTAGAAGTGATATTCACATTCGGGTGGTGCCGTTTTAAGTGTGCTAGCCTGTTGGATGTGTTGCCTGCTGCATACCCGATGTCTGTGGAACAAAGTCGGCATACAACTTTGGATTTATCCACTTTTCTTTCACCGTCATTCATTTTAACATAGAAGCCAAAGTGTTCCCAAACAGGAGACCGTAGGGAGTTGGGAGGGTCTTCAAGTTCTGGCTTCTCGTTTGATGCTGCCATGATGCCATTTACCTGTACGCGCTGTAGAATTAAAATTTAATAAAAAAGATAATTCAGTGCATGTTCAAGCAGGGACAAAATGGAGCCAATTTCCAGTTCTCACTTTTATTTTAAACAGATTAACAAATTGCAGTTTACAGAGAAAACATGCCCTATTTTCTCTGGGCCAGACAAAGATTTCTGACGAAGAATGGTTTCCGTGTCATAACTTTTATAAACGTCCAAAACCTCCCAGGATTAATCTGCTCCAATCAGAACGTTTTAAACAGTGTCTTAACAATGATTGGATGTCAAGAATTATGACCTCCTCCTGGATCCAAGTCAAAAGTTCATTCTGAGTTTTATGGTTTATGGTCCTGGGTCCTAAGCAAAACTCCCAGCTTTATGGCCTTGGTTCCCACTCTACAGACATCCTGTTTTTACAGCCTGCAATAAAACTCTTTGTCTCAGAGGTCCTCAAAGGTCACACATACTCCCCATTATCCAAGGCCCAATTCAAATACTGATAAACAGTGTGTTTTTTACCTCTGAATGTTATAAAACAGACCTCTACCTCTGACTTCTTACTAAAGATATTAGCCCCAAAAAATAAGATACAACAGCGCTTATGGAGCTTCACTGGGCAGTCACCTTGTGTCACTCAATGTAGTGTCCGTGCGGAAACTCGCCAAGAAAATTTTTTTCCGCTGCACTTCAGTATATATATATGAAAAAATAAACTGAAACGATTCGCAAGTGGACCGAACCGAACAGCCCAAACCGAAACGGTTCAAGACATCCTCATGAACCGTTACACCCTTAGTGTTTATTAACGATACAATACTATCATAAATATGCTGCATGTCTCTTCATGTGGAGAAAGGTATTTAACAACAAAAAATCTGATTTTTATTGTCATTGACTTTGAACTTTGACTGAAATTTAAACTCATATTATAATGATAGTAGCACAAGAAATTAAAAGGGGAATGAAGGCACAGTCATTGAGGAAGGGCAAGTAGACATGGCATAACCATTTGGGACATATTGTAGTCAGGGTTGGGAGGTCAACCATTTAGTCACGGATTATGCAAGAAAGTGTTGCTAATGTAGTCAAACAAATTCTTGTTCTTATTCTTATTCCTGATTTTTAAGTTGTTCTCCAAAATAATGCACTTGTGATTTATCACAGACATACGTTGTTTCTGTATTGATCTACCAGTGAGTTTTTTTCATCTTCTAAAGAACATTGGAAAACTTTAAGGGCCACTGTTTGCCAATGTTCCACCCTGGCTGTGGCGCGGACTACCTGCACTCGGCCTCGCCGACGTGGCTGTCGAGGCAGTCGCCTGATGAACGCTGGACCTGGTGGATCGGTATCTGATTTCTGTTCACCCTCCGGATTCTATGGATTTTTATCATTTTCGGTCATCCTTCTCCCTGCGCGAGTGAGGCTGTCTCCTAAGTTCTCCTCCCCACTCCAGGAAACAGGGGGCTGTGCGCATGTGCTACATGCTTTACTTGTGGACTGGAGTTCTCGACCCCGCCTAACCTTCCTCATGTATCATTGTGAATGCATGAATATGTGCTTCAATGTTTAGGTGTGGTTTTTTCCATTACCTGTGTTGTGAGTGTGTTCCGGATGCCAAAGCCGTCTGATTTCCTGTCTTCTCCTATCCAAAATGTCGAAATTTACACGTTTCACAGGCGTAGCGCATAGAAAATAGGACTGCCGCATATATTTAGTAAAGTGCTGCGACATGACGCTCCTGTGACGGGGCAAACTCGTGCTGCTTTCGCCTCCGATCGAAAGGATTATATTGATTAAAGCGGTGGCTAACAGCCGCGTATGACATGCTGCTGCTGTACCATCCTGCTGACACGTGCGGTGGAGAGGAGGGGTAAGGAATCAAAACACAGTTGAGCGCTTTTTCCCCTCACGTGGAACCCACCCTCCCTGACATGTATCTCTCTGTCTGCATGCATGGGAGTGCTGCTCTTGCGGCTGCAAGCCCTTCAGTGACCTGAATCTGTTTTGTTTTGTTTGTTGTTTGTAATAATCTTGGACAGGCTGTACTGTAAACTGAAATTCCCCTCGGGGATCAATAAAGTATCTTTGAATTTGATTTTAAAAACGATATTGAAATTACCAACATAGTACTGTTGATAAAAATTGATAAAGATAAGTTATGGTCTATCTGGTTATGTTAAGAATATTAACTAATAATTGCAAATTATTAGTTTAATTATTCTTTAAATAATTTAATCGGGGCACCACCAGCCTCTGGGCTAAAATAAGATCTTATCTCTGTTCAAAGAAGATTGTCAACCAATAATCTTACTTATAATTATTAATTATTAGTGATTACCAGAGAGACCTTATCTGAAGGAAATGAATTATTTGCAATAATTCACACACACACTCAAAATAAAAGAAACCAGAGATTTGATTCAATTTAACTAATTTATTCTAAAAACGCAACTGAAATAAAAACACTACTCATATCAAAACGGTTCTGTCAGGGCTAATGGTATATCTGAGCAATATGGCGACCAGTAGTGACGTCACTTAGGCACGTCACGGAGCGCTTCCAGCTGACATTCGTGTGCATCCATGCGTAGATCCATGTTAACGCTCAGCGTGCCGAGAGCAAGGGGGGGGGTAATTGTTTTATTGCAGACATGGCGCCGCGTGGCTTTCTTTAACAAAGAAAGACCTTGTGGTCCTTAAAAGTGGGGCAACTTTTCTTAGCAAAGGCTCTGGTTCAGAAACACGGAAAAAATAAGGATTTTGCAGGTTTACTCTCAGCACTGCACGTTTCTTGGAAATACTCCATGTATGCGCAACAGAACGCCTGTGTCGTTAAACACTCACTATTGTACATGGAGAAAACAAAGGGATTTCCTTATTACTAAAGTATGAAAGGTACTACAGACATGAAACTTACACAACAATTAAGCTCACAGTTTACCCGTAAATACGAACAAAACACAGCACAGAAACTTCAAGAGCACTCATTAGAAATGAGAACTTGCATGCATCAAAATACAGTATTGCTGAATAACTCCACCTAGGTCAAGAAAGAAAATTGAACAGCCTTACTTCATAGAAGTCCCAGATGCAGGAGAAAGGCACTGCGTCCTTGATTGTGACGGAAAAACTTGAAAGAAAAAGAGGGATAAGGGAAACGTTCCACTCATCCGCCGTACAGAAGAGAGAAAAAGTTGAATTAATAAAAAGGTAAAAACTTTGAAGGCCAGCCTCAAAGGCAGGAGAAGTTGTTTGCGCAAGGAAAGGGGGTCAGAACACGTGTTGAGAATGGAGTCTCTTCTTTATAGCTTTGGGGCACAATCACCGCTCATGGGGATGAAAGCGTGAAGAGAGGGGGTCTCCTTTTAGTCCGGGAGTCGAACCAGAGAGGACACGAAGTTCTGTGATTGAGAGCCTTAAACAAAGGCGCCCGTGCTGTTCCCTCCTACTTTGTGCAGATGGTCCAATCACACTGCACGGAATTGCAGTGGGTATGATGGATTGGTGCTCCTGCCAATCCACCGGGCAGATTCTCCAGCGCTCAGTTGGGGAGGGGAAAGAGGGAGACGCATGGTGCTGCCATTGGCCCATTGGAATGCTGCCGACATATTTCTAGGGCCCTTTGATATCGTATACATGGCTAAGAATCCAACAGTACAAATAATGAGAAAATACATCTCAACTATGGGCGTAGCCATCTTTGTTTCCGAGCTGCCCGCTCTACTAGGTCTACTATCAGAGATCCAAGTTGGAGCTCAAAATTTCCGACCTAATGGGGGCGTGTCTCTGCGAAATTATGTAAGACAACTGTGAGATTTCTGACTCAGAAAGGTTAACTGGAATGCAGCATAATACTCCAAGAGAGAGTGGACGTGGTGGTGGGCTACTTACTGTTGCAAGCAGATATTTTTGTCTTGTTCACCATCCTCTTTGAAGTGAAGGCATTTGAACCGGCCAGTTCTCCTACCCTCCTGTGTGTAGCTGTTTATCGCCTGCACAAATATAACGCTGCTTTTATTGAGGAATTTGCTGGACGGTTTCCTGAAATCTTCTTTGAAATGGGGTTTTCCTCAGGATTCTATTTTGGGATCCCTACTGTTTTCATTGTTCATCCTTCCTTTGGGGGACATTTTCAGAAAACACAGGATTTCATATCACTTTTATGCTGATGACTGGCAGTTTTATGCACCATTTAAACCAAATTGCTCCCTTCAGCCAATTCTGGACTGCTTACATAATGTTAAATAATGGCTTGCAAGTAGGAAAGGCAAGGCAATTTTATTCATATAGCACACTATCAACACAAGGCAATTCAATGTGCTATACATGATTCAGTGATAATGATACCAAATACATGATTACAAAAGCATGATTAGAAAAAAAACACATATTGTTTAACAGATAGACACAATCAATCAATAAGAAAAGATGATGTAAGGAATAAATGTATGCAATTAATATAGATTGAAAACAGATAAACACAATCGGTTAAAAAGAAAATAAAAAATAAGAACAAAACTTAAACCACGAGAAGTGATCAGAAAGCGCAATTTACAGCTCAAAGGCAGCTCTGAATACTAGAGTTTTAATCTTTGATTTAAAAGAGCCTAACGATACAGCATTTTTGCATTTTTCTTGTAGAAGTTTGTTCCAGATTTGTGGAGCATCGAAACTTAAAGCTGCCTCTCCTTGTTTAGTTCTAATTCTAGGAATATTAATTAAGCTCGAGTTGGAGGACCTGAGTGGTCTGCTGGGTTGGTATAGTGGCAGCAGATCTCCAACATACTTTGGTGCTAAACCGTTCAGTGACTTATAAACTAGTAGGAGTATTTAGAAGTCTTTTCTCTGAGTCACAGGGAGCCAGTGTGAGGACGTAAGAACTGGGGTGATGTGTTCTACTTTCCTAGTTCTAGTGAGGACATGGGCAGCAGCATTCTGGACCAGCTGCAGTGGTCTGATTACTTTTTTAGGTAGACCTGTGAGGACGCTGTTGCAGTAATCAATTCGACTAAAGAGAAACACATGGATCAGTTTTTCAAGGTCCTTCTGTGACATCAGTCCTTTAATCCTAAAAATCTTCTTCAGGTGATTGAAGGCTGACCTTGTTATTGCCTTAATGTGACCCTGGAGGTTAGGGTCAGAGTCCATTATTACACCTAGATTACGGGCCTGATGAGTCGTTTTTAGTTGTATTACCTGAAGCGCCGTGCTGACTCTGGATCATTCCTCCTTAGGTCCAAAAATAATTACTTCGTTTTGTTTCTGTTTAGCTGGAGAAAGTTACGGGACATCGTCGTTGATTTGTTCAATGCATTCATTTAAGGTCTGGATAGAATCAAAGTCACCTGGTGACAATGTAATGTATAGCTGTGTGTCGTCTGCATAATTATGGTAACTTAACTGAGTGGCTACTATTATCTTGGTTAGTAGGAGCATATAAATAATGAACAGGAGGGGTCCCAGGATGGAACCCTGGGGGACCCCAGGATTATTCTGCCCCACTATTTGGCCTCCTGACCTAGCTGGAGATCTTTCTTTGTCTCAGAGAGGGATCTCTGAGGTCCCTCCGTGGGGGCGCACTGGCTCCAGTGATACCAGGTGTCTCCTTTCCCCTTTAGGCGGACGGCGTGAGACGTCCTCTCTGTAACCTGATACGGGCCTGTCCACCTGGGTTCTGACCACTTTCTCTTAGTGAGCTTTAGCAACACCCACTCGACTTTTGGTGAGCTGGTGACCTCCATTTCGCCTCTTTGGTCCTGGACCTGTTTGGAAAACTGAGATACCACACTTTGCAATATGTTAAAATACACTCTTTTGCACAGTTTCTCATTTTCATCTGCAGACAAAGGTAGTTTAGTACTGGGCCCAGGAAATGGTCTACCCGTTTGTAACTCATGTGGAGTAAACCCCGTGGCTGTGTTCACTGAACACCTGATAGACATAAGGGCTAGTGGTAGTGCTTCAATCCAATTCATTTTAGTCACATATTTTGCCAATTTGTCTTTTAGAGATTGATTCATTCTCTCCACCTTTCCCTGAGACTGAGGATGATAGACTGTCCCTTGTAAGTCTACTATGGTTTACTCACTTATCTTTGTTCTCAAAGTGTGTTCCGTTATCTGATCTGATCTTTTCAGGGAACCCATGTTGGGGAATGTAGTGGTTTATCAGGCATTTGACTACCGTTCTACTGTCCTCTCCATATTGTCTAGCATTACACTAGCATACATTAGTACTACTTTTTCTCCCCCTTTTTTCTGGAACAAAACGCCATTCATCCTTTCCTTTGTTCCAGAAACATCCAGATGAAACGGCAGACTGTAATTAGGGGTGACCAGTTCAGTTGCTGTGGACAGACGTTGTTTGAGCGTAATGAAAGCCTCCTCTGCTCATCAAGTATTTGTCTTAATAGTATTTCCTAATCCTCCCTTTCCCAAGCTTGTATTTGTTTCTATAAAATATTAGATCCGAATTAAACAAGCGTAATTATTTAATGTCGTTTTTATGAGGTAGCTTCCTGATTGTTTTCAAGAGGTCCAACCTTAAATTGCTCCTCCGAGCCGTTTTCTCTTTTCTATCTATTTGTTCGTTCACCATTGATCTTAAGAGTGAATGCCCCAAGCCGAAGCTTAGTAAAGTTAAAAGGATTTATAAACTGATATTTAGCTTCTTATCAAGTTATTTTTATTCAGAGATTTATCCAAAAAAAACCAATATTCTTGAACAGAATCCGCTCGCTGCGAGCTCTCCCAGCACTTTACCGTAGCCTACGGTCTGGTGCTAACGTTAGCCCCTTTCGGCCAACGTCGCTTAAAACAGCTAAACTCTACCACGAAACTACTCAACAAAATAGCAACATACCATTCGGTAAATAGAGAACTCCACACCTCAATTTCAATTCTTATCAGCGTAATTCACACCACTTTTTCCAGATTTTAATGTGGCACAAAATTAGACGTATCCGTCACAAATTCAGCACGGACTGAAACGCGTACCCAACATCAGTTCCGCTATCTATATATTCTAGAGTGTTTAATTTCTCTTATCCATTCATATATTCTTATATAATAGTTTATACTCGAGTTTTTACTAATGATAGTCCTGTTTTAACACGAACCCAAAAGTTCAGCTCACCTCTCAACTTCCTGCTTTCACACAAAGTTGAAATCTCACACACACACACACATACCCAGCGCTGACATCTCTCTCACACACACTTTCTACGCTCTTTTTCTTTCCTCTCTGTGATTCTATTTTCTTAAAACAACCTTTTACTCACGTTTTTGCGACTTGAACCCTCAACACTGTATTAAAATTCTACTCGTATCACCCACTTCTAGATAATTTATCAACCTCAGTTACTTGGAGTCTAGACACAATAAGATTTTTGGTAAAATCCAATGAGCAGAAGAAAAGGTCTGCTTACCTTCTTTTGCGTGCACGCCTTTGTGTCAGTCTCCTTTCGCCTCGGTCAGTT
This sequence comes from Apricaphanius iberus, assembly GCA_028564705.1. NCBI lineage: Eukaryota > Metazoa > Chordata > Actinopteri > Cyprinodontiformes > Aphaniidae > Apricaphanius > Apricaphanius iberus. The sequence continues at coordinate 398,731 of JAPXFQ010001230.1, forward strand.
TCAAATCAGCTCCAAAGAATCCTTTTTAGGTTTTCAACTTTTGTCAGACCCCAGATCTCATACCGTACGTAACCCAGTTACGTTTTCAACTTTTATCAGACCCCTGGTCTGCCGCAACCCGGTTGCGTTTTCTCATATTTATCAGACCCCTGGTCTGCCGCAACACGGTTGCTTTTTCTTATATTTATCAGACCCCTGGTCTGCTGTAACCCGGTTACGTTTCTAACATTTATCAGACCCCTGGTCTGCCGCAACCCGGTTGCTTTTTCTTATATTTAACAGACCCCTGGTCTGCCGTAACCCGGTCACGTTTCTAACATTTATCAGACCCCGGGTCTGCCACAACCCGGTTGCTTTTTTCTTATATTTATCAGACCCCTGGTCTGCCGTAACCCGGTTACATTTCTAACATTTATCAGACCCCGGGTCTGCCGCAACCCCGTTGCTTTTTTCTTATATTTATCAGACCCCTGGTCTGCCGTAACCCGGTTAGGTTTCTAACATTTATCAGACCCCGGGTCTGCCGCAACCCGGTTGCTTTTTTCTTAATGCAGTATTCCTCCCGGAGGATTTACTTGTGTAACCCGGTTACCACACAACTCTATGTTCAGTAACCCTGTTACTTTATATCATACCTCGTTTTTCTCCACTACAGTAAATTTATGAACCTCAGGTACTTGGAGTCTGACACAAAAACTTTTTTGAACAAAGCCAATGAGCAGAATAAGAGGTCTGCTTACCTTATGAAAGTGCCGGCATGATTTGTGTCAGTCTCCGTTCGCTTTGGTCCGGTCCAAATGGTCTCCAAGACTCCTTTTCTGTGACGACAATCCGGGTCACGGCACCAAATTGTCGTGGTCAATAAACCACCCCCAAGTTCAGGAGTACTTAGAGTAGAACATCTTCAGTGGAGAAAAAGTCATGCTGAGTTTCACCTCTGCAGAGAGTGGAGAATACCTGTCCCCAGCAGGCTGGGCCCAAAGCATTCTGAAGCTCCTCTGCAGACCGGCTCGTTTTATTCATTCAACAGGGAGTGGCTCATAGCACATACACACCAATACATTTGCTGGTTATTTCCCTACACCCACATTTCAGTTACATCTTGCGAGATAACAGGGAACCTGGTGGTGCCTGGTTCTGCAGCTTTTGCTCTGAAAAACAACTCCATATATGGTACAGCATGGTACAGCACATCTCATATCAGATACTACTTCCTCTTAGGCCTTGGTTACTTTCAGCAAGCATAAAACATTTAATCACATTAAAAATCCTCATTAGTATATATGTATGTATGTATGTATGTATGCATGTATGTATGCATAGGTATATGCATATTCTAATATTTAATTATATTTCTACATTTATCCTACTGTACAGCACTTTGACTGACGGTACTTGTCATATTGGAAGTGCTCTATAAATAAAATGGTATGGGTGTTGGAGCCTAAATTATATTTTGTTCTGTAAATAGTTTATTAGTTTGCTATCATTTCCACTTGGGTCTGATTAGTTTATGCCACAATTTGTTCGGTAACTTTTTGGTAATTTTGTTAAAGTTTTTTGTTAACTTGGCTATATTTACTTTTCTCTAAATTATTTGGTTAAGTGTCAGTTTTCATAATTATTACTTTGGTATTCGGTTTTGTTATATTTTGTGTGGTTATTGCTCACAAAGGCTATTTAATGACGCTGCACGTCGTAGTGCATGGTGGAACCGTAGCTCACAGAATGGAGACTAACAGTTTTTTGACCTCTGCTACCTTTTTCTGTAATCCCCTGTCTGTTTTATAATGTCGGTTTTTTACTCACTAAAGAGTTTTTTCACTGCACATTATTGTCTGTGAAAAAACAGACAGTAAGCGAGTCATGCTGGCTTCATCTCATTTTAGAACCTACAATGGGTATGTGTATGGTAAAGAGATCATGTAACTGAATCAATCATTAAAATCTTTTCATGAGAATCATCTCAGACCTAGACAACATTAAACACTTTTTTTTGCTTCTTGTTTCAAAAAAATAAATGGAAAGGGTTCTTGATCTGATTTTTTACTTGAAACAAGAACAAGAGTCTTGTAGGCTTATTATTTTTTTGTTTCAAACAAAAAATTAGTATAACTTTATTGCAGACACAGGACCATATTAAACATCACACACATCCATAATAAATAGTATATATAAAAAAGGAAATAAAAAACAGGAAATAACATATTAGCCTATATGGCATACAGGCAATTGTATCAGTGTAACCTAGAAGTGAATCTATAGCAGCTTTCCAGAGGGCTGACTAGAGCTTCAGTTATTTTGTTCTCTGACTTGTCCAGGCGGCACATAAAACCAAAAAATCTAATGTCTTAAGAGTGCCTCACAGGTAGGCACTCTAGTGGAAACAAATAATTGGCTGGCACTATGCCACCTAGGGACATTAAGCAGCAACCTCATTGCATCATTGTATGATACCTTAAGCCTCTGCATGCTCTTTATCTTATAGTTGAACCATAATTGAGCAGTATATAGTGGTCTTATGTAAGTTCTAAACAAGGAGCACTTCACAAGGTCTGAGCACATAGAAAACTTTCTTATAAGCATATTAGCTTGAGAATAAATTTTACAACGCTGTCGATAGAGGTCTTTGTCATCTCATCAGTCATCAGATAACACATGACCTAGGTATTTAACCTCTTCACACACATCAAGAGGGCTGTCTGCCAAATGAAAGGTCGGGAAAGTTGATTTCCTGTCCTCAGCGCTTCTGACAATCATTATGTGGCTTTTCTTAGCGTTATATTTTATGTCATGATCAACGCAATACTGGGAGCGCACCTTCAGCATCTGTTGCATCCCAGCACTGCATGGACAGAGCAAGACCAGTTCATCCGCATACATAAGATGATTAACTATAGTATTGCCCACAAGACAGCCTGTATCCAGCCTATTTAGCTGATTTGATAACTCATCCATGTAAACATAAAAAAAAAATAGGTGACAAAATTCCTCCGTGTTGCACTCCGATACTGACACAGAATGGAGCAGATACAGCATTGTCCCATTTAACCTGGAATGTTTGATGAGAGTACCAAAACACTAAAATTCTCACCAAAAAACTGGGTACACCTCTTTCCAACAGTTTAAAAAAAAAAATAATTTTCAGTAATTCAGCCAAATGCTTTTGACGCATCACTAAAACATAGAAGCACAGATGAACTCAGGGTGGTGTACCTGGCTACAATCTCTTTAAAAACATAGATACACATGATAGTTCCATGGTTTCTTTTAAACCCAAACTGATTTTCATTTGTGAGAACAAACATTTCTAGTTTTGATAAGAGTAATCTTTCTAGTACTTTAGACAAGACACTGTAATGCAATGGGTCTTTAATTGTCAATGCTGTTAAGCTTACCGGCCTTGTCCAGTTTACTTTTAACACAATTAAAAAGGTTACAATAGAGCTCACGCCAAAGCTCAGCTATTTTTTCTGGGCTTCTGTATTACTTTTATTTATTACTTTAACTTCTTTCCAGAAGTCAGTAAGGTTATTATTCTGTAGCTTTTTGGCAAGTGAGTCTGCTCTCATTGTGTTTTCATTATTCTTAATAAAGCGAAGTGCATAGTTAAATTTTGCATTTGTTCGTTTTTTCATATGCAGCAATACTTTGTGTTTAGGCCTAGCTGCCTCAGACCAGAGTCTGAGGGCCTGTCTTGCCTCAGCATACTGCTCAGCCACAAACTCATTCCACCCAGGCCTAATGTTGGATACTTTACAAATACTTTTACAAAGAGGTTCGCTAGAAGCATTTAAGCATTTGACAATATCATCGTGCATGGCACAGAGGTTTTCAGCATGTTGCATGTTCTTACAATTCATGTCTGAGCACGTAAGGGCCGCTTGAGGCAGTGCAGTATTATTTAATAAACTGTCAGTTCGCAGTGAGTATCAAGCCACGTCATCACTGCTTAGTTTTGACCAGTCCAATTTACTTGAGGAGGCAGCATTAATATTTCCGGACAGCAGTGGAACATTCGCAACATTTAAAAGTGCGCTAATAGGTATGTGATCAGAGGTGGCAAGTTCATAACATATCTCCACATTTATTAGGGAGGCATGTGCGTCAATTGTAGTTACAATATGAACTATCCACGATGTTGTGTGCCACATTTCACTCACATAGGTAAACCTTGTGTCGGGCATTAAAGTTTTACTAGATAAAATTAATTTAGAGGCATTACAGAACTTCTGCAGGTTTGCTGCAAATAAGGATTTACTATCTGATATGTCAGCATTAAAATCACCCATAACATAAACGCAACATGATCTGTTGTCCTCTATGAAGGACTGATTAAAAGCTAACCTGTTCAGAAATTCATCCTCATGCTCATATGATTCATATGGTGTATAGACATTTAAAATAGTAAATTTCTTTCCATTAAAATTACACTCTAGTCTTATGGCTCAGTCCACATTTAGGCGCACCACATTTTGGCGCACCACCTTCACCAATGAGTCATATTTAATGTTCCACAATATGGCAACACCACCAGCTATCCTACCTCTAACCAGCCTTGTACTGAGGTCAGTAGTGGAATCCAGATCTTGTTTTGCCAGCCAGGTTTCTTGCAGGCACAGCATGTCACATTTGTCCAGCATTGTGTCCACAACCAAGTGTCTGGATCTATCAGAAGCAGTATGCCCTACTCGCAATCCACGAGTATTGTATGAAGCAACATGCATTTAATAATTTGTGTCACTCCCTGCAGAGCCGCTGCTGAGCCCCAGAGTCACTAGCTTTTATCCCGTCATCACTCACAGATGTGACCGGCACCCCAGCATTGCTACTGTGAATCAGCCCCACATTATGAAAGCCAGGTGCATCCTCTGGAGCTGTAGACGGGCCCCTATCTGCTCTTCGAGGGCGACGAGGCTCATAGTAGCATCGAACAAAAGCCCCAGCGGGCCATAGTTGCGGATCATACAGCTCCACTACATCATTACATTCAGCAGTGACACAGAAAGAACTGAATCTACTCTGTCGTCTTGGTTTCTCTATGTCACCTCCCGACCCAGTTTCATTTTTAAATAATCACTGAGAGCGTTAGCATCAACACTGAGATCAAACTTTGTAGCAAATACCTTTACAATCTTTGTCGTGACAGCCAATATATCGCCAACCACACCAGTCCCGATTATGCCAGTTTTCTTTCTCACCTGCCCCGCTGAAATTTGTCCCTTGCCAATTGCAGGGCATCGATGGGCAGAGTTCTCAGGTGCTTGCTTCAGTTGAGGCTGCTTCTTGCGCCTATCCTTTACCACCTTTCTCCATAGAGGGCTCTGCGTATGTTCCAGGGCTGGATCAGCAGGCTGGGCTGGTTGACCGCCATTGGTCCCGCCCTGCGTTACTGTTAAACATCCATTAACTCTAGAGGAAGTGCAGGGGGCAGGATCAGGTTCCCGACGGTTTCTCCATCACAGCCAAGGACAGGCCTGTTGTGATTGGTGCAGGAATCAATTGTGTACCTAACGTAGCGGAGAGACAGGAACCCAGAGATGCAACATCCTGTACAGCATGGCCCTCCACAGCAGTCAGACAGCTATCAAGTTTAGTAGAAACCTCCCTCAATGTTTCACAGGCATTTATCTGCATTCCTATGGTTTTTAAAAGGTAGTCAATGTCAGCATTAATTTGATGCATTTTCCCAACGAGCGCAGATACATCAATGTGCTTAAATGAAATGGGGGGGTAAGTCATCCAGGAAGTGCGACACAAATCTTGGAATCTCTTCAGCGCACTCATTAAGTACTTGCAGACACATTTTGACATTGTAAATGTCCTTCTTTTGTCCCCTGTGGGATATCCAGCAATTATTATGTGGAAGGAGTTCAGCCAGAATTGACTTTGAGTACTCAATCCGCTCAGAGCTGAAACTGCTCGTTACTATTGATACAATATTATCATGGCTTAATGTTCTCATTTTAAGTTTAACAGTTCATCCTCGATTATGATGTTGGGGATTGTAGATTAGTAGTTAATTATCCTTTAAATCATTTAATCGGGGCACCATCTAGCCTCTGGGCTAGAACAAGATAATACATATAATCAAAAGGGAATTATCAACCAATAATCTCACTTGTAATGATTAATTATTAGGGATTTCACCAGAAAGATCCTATCTGAAGGAAATGAATTCTTGCAGTAATTCACACACACGCTCAGAATAAAAGAAACCAGGGATTTGATTCAATTTAACCAATTTATTCTAAAAATAAATTAAAATAAAAACACTACTTATACTAAACGGTTCTGTTAAGACTACCGGTGCCTGAGCAATATGGCGCCCAGCGATGACGTCCTTTAGGGCCGTCACGGGGCGCCTCCTACTGACGTCGTACGCAGCCCCTACGCGAGGAGGCTAAGGACAGGGGGGATGTTTTATGATCCCGTTTAATGACTTATTGTTTAACCTGAAGCAAGAAGCCTGCGGTTCCTTCCTAACAAAGAAACCTCATGGCTCTTATCAGTGAGTTAGCTTCTGCTAATACAGACTCTGGTTGGGAAATATGGAAGAAAATGGGTTTCAAATGTCCTTTGCGTGCTGCGCGTTCCTGGCAGGCACTCCGAGGATGCTGACCCAACAATGCCTATGACACCAACGCTCACTATCAACTAACGGAGAAGAACCAAAACTTCTACAGACTAACAATTCTGCTCCCTAATAAAAGACAAAACATACAGGAAACCCACAATCGAAATACAAAAACTCACAAATTTACCCGTAAGCAAAACACAGCACAGAGGAATCACAGAGCGCTCGAGATAGAGGCAGTTCTTCACATCAATGATTATGCATGCATATAATTATAAAGAAAACTTTTTAATTCGTTCCACCCAAGTTGGATAAATTGAAACAGTCTTACTTTAAAGAGGAAGATTCCAGGTGTGGAAGAAAAAGTCAGGAAGCGAGATGCTTGGTTCGTCAGCCGCGCGGAGGAAAAAAACAAAAAGAGGGGAATTCAGCGGATCGGGGAATTCAGCGGATGAAAGAGGGATAGTTTGGGGGCCAGCCAAACTATTGGGAAAACTTGGTTGCAGGGAGCAAGGACAAAATCCAGAACACGTGTTAGGAAAAAGGGTCTCTCCTTACAGTTCGAAGAACTGTTGACACCACCAGGGCGAGTTTGGAAGAGGAAGATGGATGCTCATCGCTTTTATGCTGAGTGTGGGCGCATCGTCCCCCTTTCCCCGTATCTGTCTCCAATCAGGCTGCGGGCAGCAGCGGCGGTTTTGGGGAATTGGCATTCTAGCCAATTGCTGCAGCAGCTCATCCACCGCACAGCGGATTCAAGACGGGGAAGGAGCGGATAGCTCCGCCATTGGTCAGAATGGCGTGGCCGAGGTGGAGGGGCCGTGTCGCCAAGTTATGGAATGCTGGGTCATGATTGTAGAGCTCCTTTTGATGTCATATTCATGGTTCAGACCCCAACAATGACTTTACCGTTTTCAGTATTATATATCTCATTTTTAATATGTGAAAACTCGCCCACAGCACATCGTGCTGCTGCAGCACCACCCGCTGCCATTTCTTCCAATTATGTTTTCAAAGCACTTTTTGGTGGAGTCTGGATGCTGTGACTGGTGGCTGATGGTGGAGCCTGGTAGCTGGGCCCAGAGGCTGGTGGTGGAGCCTGGTAGCTGGTCCCGGTGGTTAGTTGCCTGCTGCTCTGTGCTCAGCTGCTGCTGCTCTGTGCTCAGCAGCTGCTGCTCAGGACTCAGACTGCTCAATATACATATGGGTCCATTTTTCTTAATAATTGTCCTTTTTTTCTCCTGCTGAAGCAATCGGAAAAAGCACTTCTAAGAGAATCTTGCCGAATTATGATTAGTTTAACTAGAGAAATGATCTCCTATTTTAAAACTTTGATATGGCACTTGTAATTCCGTTCTTTGTTGTTGCAAGAGTGCAGACTTTGGAGTGAATATTAATAAAAAATATATGAAAAGCACTAATGAATTTCAATTTTTTTAATTGAAAGGTAAAAATTAGGATAGATTGATATTGGCTTTTTTACTATCAAATATTGCGATGTATAGTCTGAACAATTCCCGATAAAACAGACATCTATCTATAAGGTTCAAAGTTGCCTCAGAAAAGCAAAAGCCTAAGATCACATTACATATTTTGCAGATTAAAAAAAAAATCTCAAAAACTATACCTCAGATCTGTCATAAAAAGAAGCTGAAGAGTTTCATGTTTAAAACAACCTACAATTTCAGCAATTTCCGAAAGATGTTTTAGTAAACGCAAAATCAAATCCAAATTTCATGTTAAACAATCAAACAATTTGGAGTTAAGACATAGCTAGATTCTAAAAGATCACATTACCAAGAAAATGCACCCTCTTTAGGGTGACATCATAATACATCACTATTTTTCACTGAAAAAAATAATTCAGAATCACTACCGTTTCTTCTCAAACAAAGCTCCAATGTTTCATCTCCAAGGTTTAATTTTGTTTTAGAAGTGTGTTTTGCCACATTGCTGAAAAGATCTCTTACTGGTTCCTAACTGTGTATAACTGTCAGGTTCAGACAAGCACAGGCAGGACGGTTCCGAGGTCTAGGCTGGCTATGGTCAAAACAGGGGGGCGTGATGAGAAAAAAGGCTTGAGCTTGGATACATGGAATGTGGGGTGCACTCTCAGAGCCGAGGGCATTTGGAGCCGGACAGCCACCGGGTTAATGACCTTGGTGATGGGAAACGGACTGAAGAACATAGGGGCCAACTTTTTATTAACAATAGTAACCTTTCAACAACAGATTATGTTGGATTTAAGATATCAGACTGATGATGTCTGATATGGCTCTGATATGAGGCTACTAACGGGTACTGTACAGAACGTTTTTTCGAGCAAAACCAAGGTTTTCTCTGTGATTCGGCAATTCTCATTTACATGTGAACAGGTTGTCGAGCATAGCAAGAATGCACCATTTCAAAAACGGATTCCAGAGAGGAGACTTCTAACAACGCTGGGTGATTCATTGTCCTATAAAAGGAATGCCACGGACTTTCGACAATGGTGACGTGACTGCCAATGAGGAGGAAACCATTGAACACTTCATACTTGGTGTATATGGCCATCTGAAGGCCTGGCACATGTACTACATGGATTTCAACTAGAACCTTTTCATGTAAATGCAGTGTCATTTGTAGCCGCAAATTCAAACAAAAACGGCAACGTTGTCAGGTAAAATGCCCCTCAGGTGAGTCTGTAGTTTGATAAAAGTACCTACCTTTTCTACAGTTAATGTATCTCATTGACTTACACCTTAGGATTCTCAAAATTCATAACTTTTCAAATAATATGTATCTGTACATTGATGGGGTGTCCAGAAAATAGGCAGATTTGATCCACATGTACAAAACATCCTGCCTGTGGGAAATAGGAAAGCTATGTACATGATATGAAAGTATAAAAGTAATGTTATTAAAAGTAAAAACTGATACCTTTAATTTCTGATATTACATTTTAATGCCAATATCGCCCAATGATGGCTATAGGCAGATAATATCTGACATCCTTGTAAAATTTTTTTTTTTTTTCTGATTTTTGACCCCATCAGTCAAACCAAATATTTGACTGAGACAGTAAAACAGGACTTTAATGATGGGCTAGTTGCCTGGAAACAGTTATTTATATTTGCATAAAGTTTTGATGAATTTAATCACAAACCCATTAACAGGTATGATTTTTATCTTTTAATGCCACTCTTATTTTTGGCAATATCTGTATATGTCAAACTGGATTTGAAGCTTTTCTGTTTCGATGTGCACAAGGAAAACACGCTGAAAACATTGACATGCACAGGTGTGTAAATGACAATACCTGTGGGTCCATTTTTCTAAAGGAAACTCCTCCTTTTAACTACCGGTGACAGATGGTCCTGTGACACAAGGATGCAGTTAGATGAAGAACCATTTCCACTGGAGGTTCACAGTGCAAGAAGGGAGTTAGATTTCAGTCTGTGTCCTTCGGGAGCCAATCACAATTCATGCTTCTGTGTCTTTGGTTTTCTACGGATATTTGAATGATTTTGATTTGGATACTGAACCACCTCTCACTGGAACATAATATTTTTAAAAGAAATTTGAAAAGAAACAGAAAAAAATATATATAATAATAATAAAAAAAGAAACAGAAACACAACCAAACACCTAGTACACAGCAGCTAAAACCTGACAACTAGAGTCTTTAACGGAAGCTCCTATCAGACACATCAGCAACATCAATACCCCTGCTCTTACTGGCCACCTTTGACCATATCTTTTAGTGACCTGCTAATCATCAGTCATCTGTTCTTAAATTCAAACAAGATATAAGTTATTGTCTTTGGACAAGAAGCTCTGATTGACTGGTTAGTCAATAATTTAATGAACCGTTGGCAGGACATGACTTTCAAATCCAATATCGGATTTTAGGATTTCCTTCTTTCACAGCTGGCATATTGCTAAAATTAGAAACATCCTGTCCAGGAGTGATGCAGATAAACTAGTCCATGTATTGTTACTTCAAGGCTGGACTACTGTGATTCCGTATTATCAGGAAGTTCACAAAATGCTATTAAAAGCTTTCAGTTGATCACAAATACTGCAGCAAGAGTTCTGATTAATATTAGAAAGAGAGCTCACGTTTCTCACATTACAAGTTGCAGCTCAACGATCCAAAAAACTTTGAGAACGCAAACAAAAAATCAAACATGTCATATTAGTACAAAAACTTTGTACTAAATATTAAGGATTGTCTTCCTGCCATAGAATCTGGATCTTTGACAAAAGAACTACCAAACTGAGTCCTCAACGGATCATGATAACATTGACATAGAAAAGATTTGATGTGTTGAAGTGGTCTTGATCTTAACTTAGAATGTTGTGGTGGGACTCCAGATCCTAAAATTAGGATTTTCCATTTCTTTGCTATTTGGAAGCATTACCTTTTAAACTGTCTTCCGTGATAAACGTTTCAGGTTTCCTTTCACAAGTTTCTCACAATTGTTTGCTGGAGTTTTGACCATTTCCTTCCGTCAGAACCAATGGAACCTGGTCAGGATTGTAGGTCTTTGTTCACCCACACATTTTCAGCTTTTTGCACTAATTATCTTTAGGACTGAGATCAGGATTCTGTTATGGCCACTCCAAAAGTTTGACATTTATTGCATCATTGAAACTATTTTGGTTGGTATTGTCCATCATGAAGACCTGTTTCTGTCCACGTTTATGTCTTAACTTGTTTCAAGATTTCCACACACTCTTCCTTCCTGAATCAGTCAACTGTTTTTGGAGTACCCCAGAGCATTTGTACAACATAATGCTGCCACCCCTGCATTTCACATTTGGGATGATGTTTTCAGGGTCCAAACTTTCTCCTTTTTTTCCCAATGTAACCATGGTCATCCTGATTGAATACTTTAGCTTCATTAGACCATGGGGCATGTCTCTGAAAGTGTTCCTAAGAGCATTGTAAAAATGTAGGTTGGCTTTTCATGTTTCTTATTAAGTAACGGTTTATTCTTCTCTGATTTCAGCCCATGCTGTTACAGAACTACTGCCTCTCTTTTTTAACTTCTGGGGCCTCGTTGCAATGTCTTCAGCATTTGTTCTAGGGCTGATTCATAGATTTCCTGCCAAGTTCTGTTCCTCTCTGGGACACAACTCCATGCAGTTTATATATGCATATAACAGTTCGAACCTAAGAACGTGGAATCTACATGTATCTGGAGACTGGTCTCAGCTCCACAATTCTATTCCTGAGATCTATTTCATTTTCACGCAAGGACGAAGTTTAAGGAAAATTTATCCACCGAGTGTATCATGTGGCTCAGCCAGATGCACAATATTTTGAGACTACTCTTCTTAAAGCAGCTGTCCTGGTTTCAATTCCCAGCCCTGGGCCTCTTATTGCATTCTTCCTCTATCTCTCTATTCTCTATCCTGTCCCGCTACTAATTAATAAAAGGCCAATAGTGCTATAAATCTTTAAATAATAAACAGGTGGGGCATTAATTTAACTCAAATCTGGTAATTTATCAGAGGCATGTAAAGCCATGACTTTTGGAATTGACTAATTCTGTTAAGGGTGTACTACCCTTACTAAACTTAAACCTCGTATTTTAAGAAATCAAAAACTTTCTCCCTTTCAAATTTAATTTGTTCCTCCTTTTCTGTATGTCCTGCTTCTCGACCACTGCCACTTCCTTTCCTTGCTTGTTTGGTGAGTGACTCTAAAATTGCTCTGAAGAGATGAAGAACCATTTTTGGTTATTTTTGACCAAGATATGTCATTTAGATTTCACATTAAAGAAGTCTCTAGGATTTCTGTTTTTTACCTTGGGAATATTGCAAAAATTAGAACCATCCTGTCCAAGAGTGATGCTGAAAAACTAGTCCATGCCTTTGTTACTTCAAGTCTGGATTACTGTTCTGGCTCTGCCATACAGTAGTAGCAGTTTAAAAGTTCTCATTCAGAGTAAATGCCGGACGAATGGCGTGCCCTTTCCAGCCCATTAACGGCAGAGTTCACTCCAAATCCCAGTGGCCGGAGTGGCCTCCCTCTTTCTCGTGGGAGTGTCAAAGTTTTACTGCAACTCCACCCATTAATTGAAATACAGAGTATGACCAGGAGATGGCGCTTCTCTCACAGAATTCTCATCGACATGATGTTATTATCAGTATGCACGTCCACTGCAGAAAAAGCCCAGCTGGTTGCGCAAACCATTTTGGATGTAACAACACAAACTGCTCACTTTTTTGTAATTAACCTGCTTCTTCTATTGTCAAAGTTTATCATAGGCTCCATGAACTTAAGTTCTCCTAACACAGGCCAAACTTCACCAAATGAGTTCTGTAAAATATTATAACAAGTAGCCTTAAACGTTATATCTGTAAACAATTTGATTTATTTCTATGAACCTAAAGTATATCTTTTTTTAAACCTAATGTACTTTCCTTTAATTTTGTGATAAACTCGTGGTTTTTTATGTTATTGTTGTTGGATGAAAATGACAGAGTTCCACAACGCAAAACAACGTAATAGCCCATTTATAATATTTATGCAATCACATGACTATTCGGCTCACCACGGAATGTTTGCAACACCAGAATAGACCTGGTTACATACTGTAGCGATGGGGAGCAAAGCTTGGTGGGGGGATGCTTGAAGATGGTAATGAGTTACACAACGCAAAAACAACGTAATAGCGTATTTATCATATTTATCAATTTATATATTTTATAATAAATTCTTAATTACGTTGTTGTGTATATTATATATTAATTGTACATTACTCAAGCAATCTGTTTTAAATGTATAAGTTTGTATTATTCTGACAAATTATTGAGAAAAATTAAATGGATTTTTGTTTGTTTGTTTTTTCAGATTCATTGTGAAAATGGTGCTGTTTTGGGAATCTGTAAGGGATTAAAAATAACATTGGTAGCCTATTCATTTCGAGCATATACTAATGCAGCCATTCTCAACCTTGGGGTCGCGAGATAATTCCTGGGGTCGCCAAATCATTTTGGAAAAATATAAATGAATGTAGCTCCGACTGAACTTTAGAAGGACGACAAGTGGTTGGTCTCAAACAGGCATTTTAGTACTCAAAGCCAGTTACTGTCTGCCGTAACTAGGCAACACCAAAGCAACAACAACTAACCTGTCCACTCGTGTCATATAACAACTCACAATAACAACAGAATAGACATGGTTACATACTGTAGGGATGGTCACGAAAGCTTGGTGGGGGGATGCTTGGAGATGGTAATGTTCTTTAGGAGGTGTGAATGATCTGGAGTCTATGGTGTGTTGTTAAGTTGGGGGTTGCATTCAAGATGATCATCAGCGAGTACAATAGGTTAGCCAGACAGTGTTGTGTGACTATTAAATGTGTGAATGTGTAAGCCCTGTTCAGAAAATGTCCGCCTTTTAGGCCCAACGTTACATTACAAGTTCCTAAAATCTAACAAAAGTATATGTATATATATATTTATATATATATATATAGCGGCAAAATTATTTTTAGACTTTGATATATCCTTTCAATCCTATGAACAGTCAACGTTTCATCCAGTAAGAAAGCAGAGAATGCTCTATGAGATGCAACATGGCGGCGCTCCGCTCTCAACTAGTGTTTGGTTATGTTCAGTCCGTCCACAAAATTATTGCTTTACTCTATAGAAACATTTGACTTGTATTAACTTATAGTTTACTCCATTTAATATGTACAAGAGCTGGGGAAAGATGACAAACTGGAGCGGCTCAAACGGAAAAAGTCCACTGCCTCAAATTATAAAGGAGCGGGTCCACCAACAGGTTTCAAAGCGATTCCCTAACCTGTCTGGGGACCATTGGCAAAGAGTCAGAAACAAAATAAATGAGAGACTGAGAAGTCCCCGCAAGACTGACCCTGAGGCACAGCGCCTTGGCTATTGCCGTTAAAAAAAACGTTGAAAATGTGATTATTTTTTTTTTGGTTTGCTGTGTTGTGTGAAATTTGCTAGTTTAAATAAAAATGGAAGAAAAAAAAGTTATAGCTTCACAGTTTCATTTATTATTAATGGTAGATGACCATTATTAGTCACAGGTAAATCACATCTGTGAATCACACGTTGATTCAGCGTAGAGCTGTAATCTGGCCTTAAAAGTTGGAGACTGACTGGATGAAAATTGCGCTGGTGGACAAACTGTTTAAAAAAACAAACAAAAAAACTATCAGGTTTTTAAGTGGTTGGGAAAAAACTGTAATTTATAAATATTACCCCGGCTACAAAGACTCATATGTCTATATAGTACTTTCCTGCAGGACTACGAATCCATGCGTTAGAAAAACTGGCACCTGTTTTCAATTTACTGGACAAATGTTTGAAACTCCGGTCAAAAGGACCTGTTACCTGAAACTTAAAATTATAAATTAATAAGAATAATTTCAAGGCATGTTGATTTATAACCTTTTTTTTTTGTCTGCAGCTATATGAAGCTTTAACCACTTGCTTCTGTTGCGTAAAAGTCTGTCTCGCCTGTGTTAGTCTCTGTGTGCGCTCTCACCGCTTGCTCTAGATTTCAGGAGAATTTGTCTGACTTGTGGCCATCAGGTAGCTGCTATATAAATGCAGGAGACTTCTGCAACTTGAAACTTGGGATAATAGTGCCTTTACACTTCAGTATTTTCTGTGAGAGCGCAAGGCAGCAGTCAAAGCATGTTTTCTGTTTTGATCTGAGAGGAGTGGGTCTTCCACATCGTGACACATGCCTACAGTACTGTCATGCGTTTCACATTACAGAGCACTCTTATGCTATAAAACTACTGTATCTGGGTATAAGACTACAGTGGTAGGCTATCTGAACCCTGAGTTTCTGAGTTACATTCAAACTTAGGCTACATACAAACCAGCAAACCATAGAGGAACAGATAGGGGAACATTTTTTAATGACATTTATATAGGCTACCCTGAGTCTGATACATCAATAAATCATTAACATTAAAATCACTGCTCCTCCCCGTGGACAAAAGAGGCATTGCAGCTGGTTTTCACTCAGGCTCCTTGGGGGCGAGGCCTCACTGAAGACGTCATAGCGGGGGATTACATTACCACCACGGACCTGTCATGGACCTTTGATGGATCAGGCACGTACCAGTCAAGGGCCAGTCAAGGACCAATCATGGAAACATGAGAACTTTTAAACTGCTACTACTGTAAGTTTCATGTATGTGCTGTCTCTTTAAGTGAACAAGGAAGTGAGTGTTCAGACCATGCGGTGCAGACAGCACAGCAGTGTGATTCAGACTGAAGATATGCCAAGCTGTTGTCGATTGCTGTCTGTTTTCAGTTCAGAAAGGGAATTCCCTGTAGGTATTGCAATAAAACAATGTTTGGATAAATAAGTAGTTAAATAAATGTTAAATATGAGTAGTTCATTTAGGATTTAAGAAACTATTTACCAGTATTTGCAATGCTTTCTTGGATTGCATGTGGATCTAGGCAAGAATGAGTATGATTTATATTACACATTATTTTCTGTTTTATGTACACTACCGTTCAAAAGTTTGGGGTCACCCAAACAATTTTGTGTTTTCCATGAAAATTCACACTTATTCACCACCATAAGTTGTGAAATGAATAAAAAATAGAGTCAAGACATTGACAAGGTTAGAAATAATGATTTTTATTTGAAATAAGATTGTTTTTACATCAAACTTTGCTTTCATCAAAGAATCCTCCATTTGCAGCAATTACAGCATTGCAGACCTTTGACATTCTAGCTGTTAATTTGTTGAGGTAATCTGGAGAAAATGCACCCCACGCTTCTAGAAGCAGCTCCAACAATTTGGATTGGTTGGATGGGCACTTCTTGCGTACCATACAATCAAGCTGCTCCCACAACAGCTCAACGGGGTTCAAATCTGGTGACTGCGCTGGACACTCCATTACCAGCTGGTATTATAGAATACCAGCTGCCTGCTTCTTCTCTAAATAGTTCTTGCACAATTTCGAGGTGTGTTTTGGGTCATTGTCCAGTTGTAGGATGAAATTGGCTCCAATCAAGCGCTGTCCACTGGGTATGGCATGGCGTTGCAAAATGGAGTGATAGCCTTCCTTATTCAGAATCCCTTTTACCCTGTACAAATCTCCCACCTTACCAGCACCAAAGCAACCCCAGACCATCACATTACCTCCACCATGCTTAACAGATGGCGTCAGGCATTCTTCCAGCATCTTTTCAGTTGTTCTGCGTCTCACAAACGTTCTTCTTTGTGATCCAAACACCTCAAACTTGGATTCATCCGTCCACAGCACTTTTTTCCAGTCTTCCTCTGTCCAATGTCTGTGTTCTTTTGCCCATCTTAATCTTTTTCTTTTATTGGCCAGTCTCAGATATGGCTTTTTCTTTGCCACTCTGCCCTGAAGCCCAGAATCCCGCAGCCGCCTCTTCACTGTAGATGTTGACACTGGTGTTTTGCGGGTACTATTTAATGAAGATGCCAGTTGGGGACCTGTGAGGCGTCTGTTTCTCAAACTAGAGACTCTAATGTACTTATCTTCTTGCTCAGTTGTGCAACGCGGCCTCCCACTTCTTTTTCTACTCTGGTTAGAGCCTGTTTGTGCTGTCCTCTGAAGGGAGTAGTACACACCGTTGTAGGAAATCTTCAATTTCTTAGCAATTTCTCGCATGGAATAGCCTTCATTTCTAAGAACAAGAATAGACTGTCGAGTTTCAGATGAAAGTTCTCTTTTTCTGGCCATTTTGAGCGTTTAATTGACCCCACAAATGTGATGCTCCAGAAACTCAATCTGCTCAAAGGAAGGTCAGTTTTGTAGCTTCTGTACCGAGCTAAACTGTTTTCAGATGTGTGAACATGATTGCACAAGGGTTTTCTAATCATCAATTAGCCTTCTGAGCCAATGAGCAAACACATTGTACCATTAGAACACTGGAGTGATAGTTGCTGGAAATGGGCCTCTATACACCTATGTAGATATTGCACCAAAAACCAGACATTTGCAGCTAGAATAGCCATTTACCACATTAGCAATGTATAGCGTGTGTTTCTTTAAAGTTAAGACTAGTTTAAAGTTATCTTCATTGAAAAGTACAGTGCTTTTCCTCCAAAAATAAGGACATTTCAATGTGACCCCAAACTTTTGAACGGTAGTGTATATTTTTGTAAATTGACGGAAACATACTGTATTCATTGTTACAGTTTCACACCTGCCACATAAAGAACAAGTCCAAACCATCCATTCTTGTGTGGGGGTATTTAACTAAATGGATATCGGAAATGGTTTCTGCGAGGCCATTACAATTAATGTAACTCTTTATTTCCAGGTAGTCCACAGAATACAATTAAAAGTCTTCAGTTAGTCCAAAATGATGCTGCTAGGGTTCTAATGAATAAAAGAAGAAGAGATCACATTTCCCCTGTTTTAGCTTCTCTTCACTGGCACCCAGTAAAATCTAGAATAGAATTTAAGATCCTCCTTCTGACATATAAAGCTCTTAATAATCAAGCTTCCATATGTTCCTAACAGAGTCTTTCGCTCTCAGACTGCAGGTCTAGTAGTAGTTCCTAGGATTTCTAAAAGCTAGGAAGAGGTAGAGTAGCTAGATAGAGATAAATTAATGTAAGCCAGGTAGAGAGTGTTAGTAGCTAGGTCTCCTAGTAGCTAGGAGACAGGTTAATGTTAGTAGCTATGCTGCTTTAGGCTAGGCTGTTGGAGGACATTATTAGAGTCAGTTCCTACTTTCTCTCCTACTTCTCCCCAACTGCATGATGTTCTGTCAATTCAAGCGCTAACCTGTTTTCTCTTAGTCTCTTCCTACAGTAGGTGCTCCTGACCTGCCCTGCTTGACGACCCTGACTAAGATGGCATTCCAGTGGAGGAACGTTCTCCACGTCCTGCTACCAACTTCTGCTTCTGCATCACTTCTCTTGCTCTTTCTGTGTCTCTGCTGCCTTCTCCAAACCCCCAACGGTCTTGGCAGATGACTGCTTATGCTGAGCCTGTTTCTGCTGGAGGTTTCTTCCTGTAAAAAGGGAGTGTTTTTTCTCCACTGTCGCTTCGTGCTTGCTCAGTGTGAGGGATTTCAAAGAAGTCACGACGCAATCTTCTGTGGTTCTCTAATTCCTAGATTAAACATTGTATTGTAGTAACTTTTCTTGTAAAGTGCCTTGAGATGACATTTGTTGTGAAATTGCGCTATATAAATAACCTGAATTGAATTGAATAGTCCATCTTTGATTATATATATATTTTGTTTCCAGCCAGAGGCTGGATGATGCCCCGATTAAATGATTTAAACAATAATTAAACTACAAATTTACAACTATTAGTTAATATTCTTAACATCACCAGATAGACCATAACAATTATCAATTAATTAATTATTTTTAATTGATAAATTCCCCTACATTAATGGAGCCCTGCGTGAGGCATTAATTTCCATATACACACTTATTTCAAAAGAAAATGCAATTTTGGTGATTGCCGTGCAGAAACTGCCCTTCACTGGCTCCCAATAAAATCTAGAATAGAATTCAAGATCCTCCTTCTGACATATAAAGCTCTTAATAATCAAGCTCCATCTTACATAAGAGACCTGATTGTTCCATATGTTCCTAATAGAGCACTTTACTCTCAGACTGCAGGTTTACTTGTAGTGCCTAGGATTTCTAAAAGTAGAATGGGTGGCAGATCTTTCAGTTACTAGGCTCCCCTCCTATGGAACCAGCTCCCAGGGTTGGTTTGTGAAGCAGACAACTTGTCTGTCTTTAAAACTAGGCTTAAAACCTTCCTCTTTGACAAAGCTTACAGTTAGAGACAAGTTAACAGGTAGTTAGAGACAGGTTAGACTGGTAGCTAGGAAGAGACAGGTTAACGTTAGTAGCCAGGTAGAGTGTCAAAAGCTAGGAAGAGACAGGTTAATGTTAGTTGTCAGGTAGAGTAGCTAGATAGAGATAGATTAATGTAAGCCAGGTAGAGAGTGTTAGTAGCTAGGTCTCCTAGTAGCTAGGAGACAGGTTAATGTTAGTAGCTATGCTGCTTTAGGCTAGGCTGTTGGAGGACATTATTAGAGTCAGTTCCTACTTTCTCTCCTACTTCTCCCCAACTGCATGATGTTCTGTCAATTCAAGCGCTAACCTGTTTTCTCTTAGTCTCTTCCTACAGTAGGTGCTCCTGACCTGCCCTGCTTGACGACCCTGACTAAGATGGCATTCCAGTGGAGGAACGTTCTCCACGTCCTGCTACCAACTTCTGCTTCTGCATCACTTCTCTTGCTCTTTCTGTGTCTCTGCTGCCTTCTCCAAACCCCCAACGGTCTTGGCAGATGACTGCTTATGCTGAGCCTGTTTCTGCTGGAGGTTTCTTCCTGTTAAAAGGGAGTGTTTTCTCTCCACTGTCGCTTCGTGCTTGCTCAGTGTGAGGGATTTCAAAGAAGTCATGACGCAATCTTCTGTGGTTCTCTAATTCCTAGATTAAACATTGTATTGTAGTAACTTTTCTTGTAAAGTGCCTTGAGATTACATTTGTTGTGAAATTGCGCTATATAAATAACCTGAATTGAATTGAATATTCCATCTTTGATTATATATATATTTTGTTTCCAGCCAGAGGCTGGATGATGCCCCGATTAAATGATTTAAACAATAAGTAAACTACAAATTTACAACTATTAGTTAATATTCTTAACATCACCAGATAGACCATAACAATTATCATTTAATTAATTATTTTTAATTGATAAATTCCCCTACATTAATGGAGCCCTGCGTGAGGCATTAATTTCCATATACACACTTATTTCAAAAGAAAATGCAATTTTGGTGATTGCCGTGCAGAAACTGCCCTTCACTGGCTCCCAATAAAATCTAGAATAGAATTCAAGATCCTCCTTCTGACATATAAAGCTCTTAATAATCAAGCTCCATCTTACATAAGAGACCTGATTGTTCTATATGTTCCTAATAGAGCACTTCACTCTCAGACTGCAGGTTTACTTGTAGTGCCTAGGATTTCTAAAAGTAGAATGGGTGGCAGATCTTTCAGTTACTAGGCTCCCCTTCTATGGAACCAGCTCCCAGGGTTGGTTTGTGAAGCAGACAACTTGTCTGTCTTTAAAACTAGGCTTAAAACCTTCCTCTTTGACAAAGCTTACAGTTAGAGACAGGTTAACAGGTAGTTAGAGACAGGTTAGACTGGTACCTAGGAAGAGACAGGTTAACGTTAGTAGCCAGGTAGAGTGTCAAAAGCTAGGAAGAGACAGGTTAATGTTAGTTGTCAGGTAGAGTAGCTAGATAGAGATAGATTAATGTAAGCCAGGTAGAGAGTGTTAGTAGCTAGGTCTCCTAGTAGCTAGGAGACAAGTTAATGTTAGTAGCTATGCTGCTTTAGGCATGATGTGCTGTCAATTCAAGCGCTAGCCTGTTATCTCTTAGTCTCTTCCTACAGTAGGTGCTCCTGACCCGCCCTGCTTGACTACCCTGACTAAGATGGCATTCCAATGGCGGAACATTCTCCATGTCCTGCTACCAGCTTCTGCTTCTGCATCAGTTCTCTTGCTCTTTCTGTGTCTCTGCTGCCTTCTCTAAACCCCAGACAGTCTCGGCAGATGACCGCTTATGCTGAGCCTGGTTCTGCTGGAGGTTTCTTCCTGTTAATAGGGAGTTTTTCTTCTCCACTCACGTTTCATGCTTCCTCAGTGTGAGGGATTGCTGAGAATTCACGACGCAATCTTCTGTGGTTCTCTAATTCCTGTTGGGACTGACCCATAAATGATGGAACTAAGACAGTTTGATTGTTAAGATCAGACAAATTCCTTTTCCTCCTCGGCGGCACGCCCCTTGCCCCCCGGCCACGCCATTCTTACCAATGGCGGAGCTATCCGCTCCTTACCCGTTTCAAATCTGCTGAGCGCTGGATGATTTTTTCTGCGCCAGTGTGCTGGGATAGCAATCCCTCAAAACCGCCGCTGCTGCCCGTAGCATGATTGGAGACAGATACGGGAAAAGGG
Source organism: Apricaphanius iberus (assembly GCA_028564705.1). Taxonomy (NCBI): domain Eukaryota; kingdom Metazoa; phylum Chordata; class Actinopteri; order Cyprinodontiformes; family Aphaniidae; genus Apricaphanius; species Apricaphanius iberus. Next base: position 420,285 of record JAPXFQ010001230.1, read on the forward strand.
GGGGCGCAGCGCCCACACTCAGCATAAAAGTGCAAAAACAAAGCCATTGTTCTTCCTCTTCAAAACTCACTTTAGTGGGGTGTAGTTCTGTCCCCGGAACTGAGAGAAGAGATCCTCCTTCGCAACACGTGTTCTGGATTTTTTTGCCTTCCATCTCTGCAACCAAGTTTTCTCAATAGTTTGGCTGGCCCGAACTATCTCTTTTTGATCTGCTTAATTCCCCTCGTTTTGTTTTTCTCCGCACGGCTGACGAGCCGAACACCTCGCTTTCCCAACTTTTTCTTCCACAACTGGGAGCCCCGTAGTTTGATAGTAAGTGTTGCTGTCATAGGCATTTTGAGTCAGCACCCGCGGAGTGCCTGTCAGGAACGCGCAGCGCGCAAAGGACATTTTAATCCCTTTTCCTCCATATTTCCCAACCAGAGTCTTTATTAGCAAAAGCTAACTCACTGATAAGAGCCACGAGGTTTCTTTGTTAGAAAGGAACCACCGGCCTCTTGCTCAATTAAAACAATAGGTCATAAAACCCCCCGCGTTCTTTTCGACGAGCTGCGCGTTCACGTCGTACACCGCACGCGAGGGGCTGCGTACGACGTCAGTAGGAGGCGCCCCGTTACTTGCCTAATTGACCTCATTAGCCGACCGCCATATTACTCAAGTATACGGTAGTCTTGACAGAACCTTTTGGTATAAGTAGTGTTTTTTTATTTGAGTTGTGTTTTTAGAATAAATTAGTTAAATTGAATCAAATCTGTGTTTTCTTTTATTCTGAGTGTGTGTGTGAATTATTGCAAAGAATTCATTTCCTTCAGATAGGATCTTTCTGGTGTAATCATTATAAGTGAGATTATTGGTTGATAATTCCCTTTTGATTATATATAATATTTTGTTTCTAGCCCAGAGGCTAGAATTGTGCCCCGATTAAATGATCTAAAGGATAATTAACTACTAATTTACAATTATTAGTTAATATTCTTAACATAACCAGATAGATCATAACAATAATCAATTAATTAATTATTTTTAATTGACAAATTCCCCTACATTCCTAAATTGAACATTGTATTGTAATAACTCTTCTTTTAAAGTGCCTTAAGTTGACATCTGTTGTGAAACGGCGCTATATAAATGAACTGAATTGAATTGAAGACCCTGATTATAGCTCCATGGATATTTGATTCACTTTTCCTCCTCATATTGTGTATGAACTTGACTTTTTGTCTGATTAGTATTGCCTGAATTATGGAGTAACCAGGGGTCTCCAACTACAGTCTTTGAGAGCTACTGCCCTGCAACTTTTAAGTGTATCCCGGCTGCAGTACAGCTTTGCCCCAATAGTTGCATATCCATGAATCCTGCTGCCGATCAGCTGACCACAGCTGCAATTTTTCTTGGTCCCCACCAGTTAATGCTGAAAATCCAGACGAGCCAACTAATTCACCCTTCTACCGAGAGAAAAGATTTGTTCAAGTAATATGTCTGGCCAGAGATAACTTAGCTTTTGAATTTTTATTTCACTGTATTGTTGCTGTAGGATTTCATTCTTCAACTGCAGTTTGGCTTGTAATACAAACAGTGTTTATAAGGTTACTGACTGGTAGGAATCATTTTAATCATGTAACTTGAATTAATCTGTTTAAAGTAATAGTCTGGACTTTGTAAGAAAAAAGAGAAAGGGGGACATGATTTGGAAAAAAAAAACACCCAAGCTCCCTCCCCCTACCTTTCTGATTGGTCTTGAAGCCACGTCTACTTTTCCAGGTCAATGGGCCGAGGCGTGCGGAGGAGAGAGAGAAAACTACCAGAGTGTCAACAATGGAGTTATCGGAGGTTAGGATGCTTTTTTGGTTTGAAATCGGTATCTTCTGCTCTTGAGCTGAGTGTTGATCCATCGCTGCGCTCGGGACTAATGGCGGAGGCTTGATTCGGAGGCTCCATGTAAACAGAAAACTGAACATGCGCGCAGTTAGGAGCACGAGCACACAGCGTTCGTGATGATTGACAGCCCTTGGTATCACTTGATTGGTTCAGGTGGACGGCACCGTGGCTTTTGAGCCATAGCTAAGATACGGGAAGGCGGGACAAACCCCTAAAGTTATAATTCATAAAATGACTTATTTTATATCAACATTTAAGGCCAGGAGGTCAATTTAATAAATTTCTTAAAATTTGTAATTCATTTAGAGATCCATACTATCACTTTAACCTTAGTTTTCCTTTGTTCTCTTGTTTGCTAAACTACAAAGAGTGATCCATTAGCCTGGGCAAGATGCAAAAAATAGTGCCATGTGTTAGTGCTGATAAATACTATTTATCTATTTGTCTGGTGCTCATTAAGATAGATTTTTATGGTTTTCAAAATATAGATCAGCTTTAAAACAGATTGTTTAAGCAAATTGAGCTAGCCTGATAAGATCTATTTAAGCTGGCATCTTGCAAGTAGTCGCTGTTTTAAAATGTCTTAGTATAAATACACTAAAATTAGATCCATAACTGTGGTAACTGATCTATAAAATAAAATCTATGGTTCCAAGGTTATTGATTTCTAATTCAGCCAAATATATAATGAAACATTACTTCCTCCAAAGAAAGTTTTGTCTTCATTTTTGTGAATTGGATGTTTGAACACAAACCAAATGGCACTAATTGATATTCAGATCAATAATTAATAAATAGATTAAAACCAATTTACAACAAACAAATAAATGAACGCAACAGTTTTGTGCCCTTTTATTGTGGCATGTCTAAGTGTATCCCGGCTTTTATTCGATAATCATGTGGCCTAATCAGCATCATGGTATGGCACACCTATTAGGTAGGATGGACTATCTCCGCAAAGGAAAAGTGCTCACTATCACAGATTTAGACAGATTTGTGAACAATATTTGAGAGAAATTATTTTGTGTATGTCGAAAATGTTTCAGATCTTTGAGTTCATCTCACAATAAATGGGAGCAAAAACAACTTTTTAATTTAGATTTTTGTTCAGTGTAGTGTCATTAATACAAGCCTTGGTCTTTGATCATATATCTTTATACTGGATTGTGACATCACTATTAATTTATTGGTTATAGTTCCTACTTCTTTGCATATAGGTACATTATTACTGTTTTACTTTTGATAGTTAGCTATATTACCCATTCTTATTTTACTAGTATAGTTGTGTGTTACCAGCTTAGTGAGCCTGTTATTTTTGTTTTGACTGGAAGGTTGAATTCCTTTTTTTAATAAATTCTTGTATTTGGAAAAGTAGTCTTTTGTCATTATTCCATATGCCTTTGTCGTAACTTGCTATCTGAAAAATCCTAATACTGATCTTAATCTATTATTGTAATACTTCAACCTCGTCATGCAAGTACAGTATTCATAAAATTACTGAGACTAAACTATTAATATGCCAGTAGTTGCATATTAATATGCAATTCATCAATGTTTAATAAAATAAAATTAGGTTTTTACTTACATAAGGCAATAATTAGAGTTTTTTTTTTATTAAACTTCATTCATAAAGCATGCTTTGGAAAGTTTTTAAGATTTGTATTCCATATGTAATAAGTCAACAATTATTTCAAGCACAATTTAGGCAACTAAATAGGTCAACAGGACCTCACTTAAAGTAAGGATCAATTGTAACATTATATGAAATCTCTGAACCATTTTCTATAAAGCCAGTAACAAGGTGTATTGATCTTTTGTTCTATGTTTTTCTCCTTTGCCAGATTTAACACCAGCTTTTAAGCAGATGTTTCCATGCAGTCTGAATGCAAAACTAATTGCACTGGCTGTAGTTTCCATAAATAGCCATAAATATGAACTCACTATTGAGCTTCCCTTAAATTGAGGCATGATGCCTCATTTGAATTTGGCCACTCAATTTCAAGAACACATAAATTCCAGTTTTTTACATATTTATATACATTTGTGAATTTGGTCCTGGTATTATGTGGAAAAGTCTGAGCATCATATTGTAAACGTCTTGGGTATATTTCAAATGCTGGATAAACTCACTTAAAAAAAGACAAACTTATAAGATAAATATATATATATATTATATAATATATATTATATATATATATATATATATATATATATATATATATATATATATATTAAAGCATAAACACATAAAAAGCAACTTGAACATAAAATCCATGCAAAAAAAGAATACAAAGTGAGGGTCTCCTTCATTCGTCAAGTAACTGCTTGGCTTCCTGCAGAGAAAAATTAAGATAATTGTTGAATCGTCATCATGACAGTAAGCGACAAGGTGTATTGGATAATGATCAACAATAGCTGAAACAAATTTTTGTAATTTGGTATTGGGTAAAGCATGTGCTGAGTATTAGTTCAGATATGAGATGACTGAGTATTAGGTTGACCTCATTACTTTCTCGCTGCCTCTCCTTCAAAATAGAGTGTTAATCCAGTTATGTTGGGCTTAATGTGAGTGTGTGCATGTGTGTGTTAGAGAGACAGAGACGAAGAGAGAGCGAGAGCGAAAAGACACAGAGAGAGAGTAGACTTCAAAAACCTCAAAGAGCTTTTGTGGCTTTAAGACAAATAAAAGCAACACACACACACCACAAAGGCCAACACGCTCTGAATGTTGGAATTAAATTAATTTTGCCCAGGGAAGGAATTACATAAACTAGGGAAAATGAGAGGCAGGCTTTTGACATCAGAGGACAAAGACAAGAGAGAAGACAGACTGTAAGCCGAAAACAAAAACAGGCGCGCTCGTATCACTTGCTCTGTCGAACTCTTCAGTTTGATGCAGTCACTCTGCGTGACCCTTATGGGAGTTTTCCCGTATGTGTGGATGAAACCAGACTGAATCTATAATGGTTTGCAAGGAAATCCAAAAATATTAATCTGATTTAGCAAGAAATGCACCTCTAGTTAAAAAACTATTTTTTAGCATTATTTAAAAATTATAAGGATATAGTTTATATTTATTTACTGTATAAAAACTACATACGCCTAACTTTTTTTAATGCCTGACTTTAGATCAAACTAAACTTTTTCCGTTTCAGATCAGTCAGGATTACCAAAATGATTTGTCTGGTTCATCCTTGGGTAGAGCTAGAAGCTATGGAACAAAAATTGTATCTCAATATTTTTCAGCTGAAATTTGATATTCAGTATAAATCTTGATATTTTTCTTTCCAAAAAATATTGACAAAAACTAAATTCAGAATCTAAGCTACATGTCTCAAATGTCATTCTGTCATGTTTGGTTTTCGAGGACTCAAAAACAACACAACACCAGATTTGGAGACTGGTAAGTGTTAATTCAAAATAAGTGATTGTATTTCAAGAAGTGGACGTCTCTGGTGGAACCAGGAACGGTAGAGGATTTCGGCTGACAACAGAGGGGAAGTAATTGAGGATTAATGTGAGGAATTACAATGAACAAAAGTTCTTATTTGTTGGATATGGAGGAGAGGCTTTGAGGGAGGCGAGTTAGGATCTGTGACTGAGGTTGACTGAAGATGGTGAGTGGATACTGTTGGGTCTGACCTATGAATGTTGGAACTAAGACAGTCTGATTGTTGAGATCAGACAAACACCTTTTTCCCCTCTGCAGCACGCCGAAAAGTGCAAAAAAGCCTTTGTTCTTCCTCTTCCAGCTCGCCTATACAAGTGGGCAAGTTCTGTCAGAACTTCAAAGGAGAGACCTCTTTTCCCTACCACGTGTCTTTTGGATTTTTCCCCTTTCTGCAACTAAGCCCCTTCAATAGTTTGGCTGCCCCCCAAACTATTTGCGCAGTCCGCTGAACCTCTTCTCTCTTTTTATTTTTTTCATCCCCTTTCTGCGCTCCGTTTCCCCTTCGCGATTTTCCGTCGCAATCAGAAGTATCTTTTTCTTCTACACCTGGAAGCTTCCTCTTTAAAGTAAGACTGTTCTCATTTATTTTTATTTTCCAACCTGGGTGGAATGAATTTGAAAATTCTGTTTGTAGTTTTTTGCATGCATGATTCTTAACTTCAAGTGAGTTTGTGTCACTTGAGCGCTCCATGGTGGAGTTTCTGTGCTGTGTTTGTATTTCTATTTAAGGGTAAACTGTGAGCTTTTTGTACATTTGTGTTAGAATAGTTATTGTTTAATAGACAAGCAGTGTTTGGATTGATTGCATGTTACTGTCACTCGACTGTGGGTTTTAACAACGTCACGGCGCTCCTCTTGAGTGGCAGGCAGACACCGAGAGTCGTTGCTGTCCTCTTTTTACTCAACCTTTTTCAAGTTTCTTTGTAGTCGAAGGCTAGTCCGGTAGATAAGCGCCACGTGGTCTCTTTGTCCGAAAAGACCACCAGGCTTCTTGCAGATCATAAAAGATCAGCCATAAAACATCCCCCCTACTTTCGTGTGTGTGCCTGCTTGTAGACATATCTCGCATCTACGCATTTGTGCGTGATCCGACGTACGTACCTACAAAGCGCCCGTGACACGCCTTAATGACGTCATCGCTGGTCGCCATATTGCTCAGGTCCTGGTATAAGTAGTGTTATTATTTTAGTTGTGTTTGTTTAGAATATAGTAGTTAAATTAAATCAATCTCTGGTTCCTTTTATTCTGAGTGTGTGTGTGAATTATTGCAAAGAATTTATGTCCTTCAGATAGGATATTTCTGGTGTAACCACTAATAATTAATCATTATAAGGGAGATTATTGGTTGAATAGAATAGAATTCAAGATCCTCCTTCTGACATATAAAGCTCTTCATAATCAAGCTCCATCATACATAAGAGACCTGATTGTTCCATATGTTCCTAACAGAGCCCTTCGCTCTCAGACTGCAGGTTTACTGGTAGTTCCTAAGATATCTAAAAGTAGAATAGGTGGCAGATCTTTCAGTTATCATGTCCCCTCCTATGGAACCAGCTCCCAGGGTTGGTTCGTGAAGCAGATAACTTGTCTATCTTAAAAACTAGGCTTAAAACTCTCCTCTTTGACAAAGCGTACAGCTAGAGATATGTTAATAGGTAGTTAGAGACAGGTTAATGTTAGTAGTAAGGTAGAGTGTCAAAAGCTAGGAAGAGATAGGAACAGGTAGAGTAGCTAGATAGAGATAGATTAATGTAAGCCAGGTAGAGAGTGTTAGTAGCTAGGTCTCCTAGTAGCTAGTGGACAGGTTAATGTTAGTAGCTATGCTGCTTTAGGCTAGGCTGTTGGAGGACATTATTAGAGTCAGTTCCTACTTTCTCTCCTACTTCTCCCCAACTGCATGATGAGCTGTCAATTCAATCAGTTCATACTCGCCGCTGACCAGGCTGGGACTGGTCCGACCAGTCCAGTCGGACCAGTCCCAGCCTGGTCAACGGCGAGCATGAACTGATGAAGCCTCTTGGATAAGAGGTGAAACGTCTTCCAAGACAAATTACCAAGTCCAGTTGCGTTTGATTGAAATTTCCTTGAGATAACCATGACCTGGATGAATGAGAATATTCACAGGCTTATTAGAGGTGGTAAATCAAAACAGCCTACAGTCGTATATTGAATTAAATTCACCATAGTAGCAGACACAAAGATAAAATGATTTTTCAGTCATTTAATCCTTTCTCTTCTCTACAAGCTCCACTCAAATGTGGCTGTCTAACCAATGAGAGAGCTGATTACCTTCGAGGAGCAGCTGTGATTGGTTGAACTTGGTTTTCAGTGTTCTCAGGGACCAGGAGGGTCACACGAATGCTAAAAGTAGAGGGTAAACCATTTAGGAAATGCGATTGCAAAAAGGATTTGAAAATGAGAGATGGAAAGAGAAAACGGATGTAGAAAAGGGAATACGTTTTTTAAATGTATGAAAAGGAAAGATATTTACAATCTCATTTATTAATTATGTTATTTAATTCTCCATTTTGAAATCGGATTTAAAAATACAATTTCAAATTGCAGTGTAGGGACCAGGAGGGTCACACGAATGCTAAAAGGAGAGGGTAAACCATCTAGGAAATGCGATTGCAAAAAGGATTTGAAAATGAGAACTGGAAAGAGAAAACGGATTTAGAAAAGGGAATAACATTTTTAAATGCATGAAAAGGAAAGATATTTACAATGTCATTTATTAATTGTGTTATTTAATTCTCCATTTTAAAATAGGATTTGAAAAACATTTTCAAATCACAGTATTTAATAATCAAATAATAAATACAATTTGCAATTCCTCTTAAGTATTTAAATTTAAAATGTGTAATTACAAAATGTTTTTCAAATTTGTCTTTTTTTTGTATGGATTAATTGTTGAATTTGAAATTATATTTAGCAATCTATATTTTTAATTCAAAATTAAGCAGTTATCGTCAAAATGCTGTATTGCTTTTCCAATGACCCCCGTAGTCCTCCATATTTATAATCAGTAATGAAAACTTAAGTCCATTATTTTACAGGTTTGCTATTTTTTTATTAAGACTTCTTCCTAATTTTGAATATTTGACATGTATCAACAAAGTTTTTTTCTTATTTTACTATCAATTATAAATTTGTAAATAATCCCATTACCAAGTAAAACTGGACAATTTAGTGAAATTCTGGAATCATCGTAGCTGAGCAGCAGCAGAAAAAGTCCTGTGATGGACTGCCGACCTGTCCAGGGAGTACCCAGCCTCTCGCCTGTTGACAGCTGGAGATAGGCACCAGCCCCCCCGCGACCCCTGGAGGACTAAGCGGTTCAGAAAATGGATGGATGGATGGATGGAATACCATCAACCTAAAAAATGCTTAAGACTTTTACTTTTCAAAAATATTGTTTAACACATTTACCTCTTCACTCACTGCCTGTGATTAAATAGAGTCTGATGTGCTTCTCATGTTGCTGCATATATTCCTCTCGCGGAACTGTCTGTCTTTTAGAAAATTGCACAATTGTGATTTTTGGTTTGTATGGCCATCCATTGTAACTCAAACACAAAAATACCGTTTGGTTGCAATGATTTAGATATGTACTGCCCCCATCATCAGCAAACTACACACTGTCACTTTTAGTGTTGGATTCTATAAATGTTTAAAGTTGAATTTTAAATCTTTTTTTAAACTGATGTTATTTAGTTGTCAGCGTTTATATGGAAATACAGACAACACATCAGATTTTGTTAAATGTGGGAGAGTTCGGGAAAGATGTAAGTATCATCATTGTGAATACCTGTGCGAGCATTGTAAATATATCGACACATTCATGTGCAAAGGAAGCGGGTTGACGCTTACTGAAAATTAGCCCCACTCCACATGTGATCTGCAGTGGTTTGTGAATGGTGAAGGCAGCTGTGGATGCAGATAGAAACAAAACAGCATGTAACCTAGAAGACGGTGGTGTTTTTTTTCCATATATTCCCAAAAGAAATCTGCAGACATCCTTTGATCTCAAATCAAGCACTTTACCTGTTGTGGAAGGAGAAAATGCCTTTTATCTCCAAATATTGGTGGGGGGTAAGATAAACTATTAGTTCAAAACTTTCTAAAATAAAACTAAAAAAGTATTTTGTGTGTAGGAGTCTCTCAGTGTTTGTCAGGGAGACAAAGGGATAGAGAGAAACAGAGGAGAGAAGGTAATTACAGTGGGAGGAATAACGCTCACCTCTGGCCAACTGCCCTCTTGCGTGGGCAGTTGGCTTTACTGTTTCTGTGAGAGAGCCCGTGTGTCTGTCTAAGTACAGTAGATCTGTGTGACTGGAGTGCTATGACATGCATTTCATTTCTCTCTCTCTCTCCATTCTGCAGTTTTCCTGTGTTTTTCCTAAACCCATCTCTACCTCACTCGGCCCCTGCCTCTCAGTCTCATCTCTCCTCCTCATCCTCCCACTCGGTGCACTTAGTATTACAAATCATCCCGCCAACACGCATGCACACACACGTGGATGTGTGTGTGCATGCACCCTTAGAGCCAAAGGCAACACGCTAACACACACACACAAACATATTGCCAAAGGGATGTGTTAGGATCAGTAGGTTGTGTTGTTCTGATTGCACCTGTTACTTTATTTATTCCCTTTTTTAAATACTGTATGCAAATCTATTTTTTCTTCTTCTTCTTTTTAACTTATTTTACCTTTTAAACTCGGCTCTCCAATTCTATGTTTGGATTCTTTTGCGCTCTATGGTTTCCGTCTCTGAAGTAATGGTTTCTGGTATATTTACATACATTAATTTCATCTTACTGAAGAAACCCATGGCTGAAGAGCCTCCCACACAGAGAGAGATAAAACCGGAGGAAATTTTCAACTTTTTACAGCAGCTTGTATTTAAATTACTGTTTTGCTCTTCTAGCATTTTTTGTTGTTATTTTCAAAGATCAAAAATATTTTTGTTAAATTTACCGAATGGACTTCATCCAGCAAATAAAAAACTTGTTGAATGAAAAACATTTGAAATAAGAAAAAAGAACTTGAAAATATTTTACAATTATATATATTCTTTTTAAATGACGATTAAGATGCGAAACTGCTGTTTTAAATGTTTTCACCTTAAACCATAACCCCTCATATGCACCAATCACTTTAAAAGTTTTCTATTTAAGGAATCCCAGTAGATTGCCTCAAGTGAGTGGGTCGGTTCTATTCCAAAAAAAGACGTCGGGCTAGATTTCTTTTTTATCCATCATTTTGACAGACGGGGTCAAACAAATATGGCCATAAACTTATAGTCTTAATAGATTTTATTATAATATAAAAAAGTGAAATTAAACCCATTGTACATAAAATACGAACTGTTTACCAGCTGTGGCCTGAACTCACGGTCTCACAAGTTCTTCCTGCTCTGCATGGAACTGAAATGCGGATCCTCTGTGTCCAAAACAGGAGACTGGAGAAGAAACAAAATATTTCTCTCCCCTTGGTCCTGCTTCCTGAAGGTCCCATGTTGGGCGCCACCCAATATGGAAGATTTCTTTGATTATGATGAAGCTTCAGTCTTGATTGGTCGTAAAATATTTTATTATGGCCAGACCCTAATACAGGATTCATAGGAATCTAATTCTTTCACTAATTTAGTTATCAGTACTCCATGCGTACAGTTGAAAATGTCTGAGAATTTGAACCAAGGTGTCAAGGGTATTTATACTAATCTGTCAAAATGGCTGATTTGTTTGTTTCAAAACAAACAGTCAAATGCAAGAAATATTGAGTTAAGGCAACTCGATTCCAACTTTACAGTTAGGATTTTTCCAACTGGGATTTGTCTTCAGTATTTTGCAACTGTGGCTCAGGGGTTCGGAGTTCGCCTTGTAACCGGAGAGTTGTGCGTTCGAGCCCCAGATCCATCTGTCTCAATTATTGTGTCCTTGCACAAGACACTTCACCCACTGCCTACTGGTGTTGGCCAGAGGGGCCGATGGCACGATATGGCAGCCACGCTTCTGTCAGTCTCCCCCGAGGCAGCTGTGGCTACAATCGTAGCTCTCTTCCACGAGTGTGTGAATGTGAGAGTGAATGAATAGTCTGTTGAATGATAATCTGTTGACTAATGTGCCTACGGGGCTGAGCACTGCCCCCTATCTGTGTGGCAGGGTACTTTCTACCCAAAAAACAAAAACTATACTAGCTAACAACTGGTAAAAACTAATTAAAACTAAGATAGAAACAAAAACCTAAAGCTAAAAATAAATAAAAACAAAACCTAGTTAACATTTTAAAACTATTAAAACCTTGATAATGGCACAGCTTTATCTAGTAAGCCTGTCCATGTATGTCCAAAACCAGGGGCTGAATTCTTGAATCCTGAATTCTAAAGGATTGGTCTTGTGCATCCTTCTCATCTCACCATATCCAAAAATTCATTGCAAACCACAGCGGGAGATTGTTGTTCTTGTAACAATGAAGCAGAAGATAAAACAGGAGAGGAGTACTGGTTAAAATATAACCATGTTCACACATTGTGGTGCCAAAGTTGAAAGCTCTGGAGCGACTGTTTCTCAGTAGGTAGAGAAGTCTCGCAGTCAAAGGGCTGTAGGTTAAATTCCAGCTTCTTCCTGTCACATGTTTACATGCTGTGGGTAAAGGCACTTAGCCTCAAGTTATCTATTTAGCTCTTTTATCTGTGTATGAATATATTTGTGTTTGTGGTGGTTTGAGTTAGGGCTGGGCGGTAGACCGAAAATGTACCGATACAGAAATTTATGAGCGCTACCGAAGTCATTCGGTATGTGAAAAAATATGAAAATATGTGTTTTAGTTTAGCGGTGCTCCTGCCCCTTTAAGAAGGGAGCGTTGCTTTGAGTCACGTGACTACGCACAGTCATGTGGCACAGGGGTGAAGCGCTGCTAGAGAAGCTCTGGCGTGGCTAATGAAAGTACTGTGTGCAAGAGTTTAGACTCCTCTACCATCTGGTTTTCAGAAAAATGCGACTAGCGACAAATAAATAGATTTTTTTATGATGTTATTGGATACTCAGACTAACGTGGAGCACGTGTTTGTTACTGCAGCCGATGCAGAGCGTTTGTAGCTCAACAGCTCCACCCGCCCAGGTCCTGCAGAGGCGGAGCAGAAATGAAATCCTCTGTTGTTTTTGATACAGCGCTTGAAGCTGCCGCCTGTTCTCACCTGTGCTCCGTTGTAAAATATTTTCTGTCTAAAATAAACGACTGCACACTAAAATCACTGATTTCACTCGGCCCCTGTAATTTCCTCACCTCATCTGGTCTGTGTGATCACTTCTGAGTTTAAACTGGACTCTTAAGAAATACAGAAAGGAGCTGGAATCAAACACTGAATTAAAAAGTTGTTTGAAGCCGTTCAATAGCAAGAAGCAAATTATATTTTAAAGAACATTAAGCGAATTTGGCCACTACCGGACATTTAATACAGAAAATTACATGATTTAATAAGAAAAAAACAAAAGGGGGGTGGGTCGTCATTGTCATCGACCACTTACCGTTATCGAGGTTAAATACTCAATATACCGTGATATTAATTTTAGCTCATATCGCCCAGCTCTAATTTGAGTGGTCAGTATTACTAGAAAAGCGATGTATAAGTTCAATCCAGTTACCATTTACTTACCAGCAAAGCCTAAAAACTGTGATGTTTGGCTTTTTTTGTTTGCATGTATTTATATATATATATAAAAGTTGGACTTTTGGTACACACCTTCTCATTCAATGCGTTTTCTTTATTTTCATGACTACATTGTAGATTCTAAATTAAGGGCATCAAAACTATGAATGAACACATAATGTATGGAATTACTGTATGTACTTAAACAAAAAGGGTGAAATAACTGAATACATGTGTTATATTTTAGATTCCTCAAAGTAGCCAGCCTTTGCTCTGATTACTGCTTTGCATTCTCTTGAGCTTCAAGAGGTAGTCACCCGAAATGGTTTTTCCAACAGTCTTGAAGGAGTTCCCAGATATGCTTAGTACTTGTTGGCCCTTTTGTCTTCACTCTGCGGTTCAGCTCACCCCAAATCTTCTCGATTGGGTTCAGGTCCGGTGACTCTGGAGTCCAGGTTATTTCACACTTTTTTGTAAAAGTACTACATAATTCTATGTGTTCATTCATAGTTTAGATGCCTTCAATGAGAATCTACAATGTAAATAGTCATGAAAATAAAGAAAACGCACTGAATGAGAAGGTGTATCCAAACTTTTGGTCTGTACTGTATATAATATATATCAAATTATTTCATTGAAAAGTAAGAAAATAAACTGCAACATTTTGGGCTACATTTTAACCACCTTGTGTTTAGCTTTAGAATTTGGACACATACCCATGCTATACCTAGCATGCCTTACTGTCCATGACAGAGCTACAGCTAAACATAAGGGGACAGTGTCTCTAACATAGCATATAAAAACATTCCAACCAGTGACTTCTTATCCTCCTATTTGATAAACATAGCAAAATTTATAAGCAAGTAGAAGATATAGTTTTTGAGGAAAATCTGCCTAACTGTGGCTAACCTGTCAATTAGCTGTAGTTTAGCTAGCCATAGATAACCAACTGAATCAGGTCTTAAAGCTAAATTATCAGAAACATTTAGGTTCATGAAACATACATATTTTTAATCTTGGAGAACAGTTAGTTTAGTATTTTTTCATTTTTACGTAGACCTACTGCTTAGTACATACTCAATCTTACCTTTGAGGTTGTGAGGAGAGCATAGCTTTTCCTCAAGGAGTAGAAATGAAATGGAGGCGGCCAGAGAAACTGATTACTCACACACACTGACGTGATGTTTTCCCTGAGTGAGTGATCTGTGGCTTTATGTGCGCACATCTTGCTAAACAACAGGAAAGCTTGTTCACAGCCTTGGAGGCAGAGAGTTTTTACTAAGCAGAGCGATGATGCCCCCTCGGAAACACCCCTATTTTGTTCGGACCATTGCATGCTTACAGACTAACTGGTATTTATAACGTTGGAGAAACTTTAGATATAATGCAGTTTATTCAATTCACAGCCAATGTCTCTCCAAGACTATTTGCAAAAAAAGATGTGCTCTTAAAACAATCAAACCATATAGACAGAATAAAGGTTGATTGCATACATTCCTAATATTATCCCTCAATGCAATGCAGTCAGGTTATGTTTTTCATTTTATTTAAAAAGAAAAAAAAAGTTTTCCAACAGAAGAAACCCAGCAGATAGCATCAAATTACAGCTTTTCCTCCTCCTGATAGAACATGTAGTGACAGATACAAATGCATCGAGTTTAGTTAAATACAATTTTGCAGCGACCCCTGATACTGACTTTGCATATGCCAAAAGTGAAAAACTGGAAGACATCTGCGGCACAACCAAAACCTGGTTCAGTTTAGTTTCTGGGTTAAAAGAAAAACTGAAGAGTTCATTGCTAAATTGTTATATATAATGCCAATTATCATTGTGGTAGTTCACATGATTACTATATATTATTAATTGGAACCCATGAAGGTTATCCACTACGGAGGTAACTAAAATAGCCATTTTTATGCTCAGTAAATCACTACTTATTTACCTTTTCTCCTCACAATATTTTGCGTCTTTTTAAAGAAACGCCCAGGTTGCATATTCAGATTAGGGAAACATGGTAAACGGATTGCGTGCGTCTTGCTCCGGCTTTAACAGGCACAATGCTCTCTCCATCATGTAATAAATCAGGTATGCTGTGTCTTTGCGACACTGTGCTATTTGCGCTGCTTTTAACAAGCACAAACCAGTGATCAATCAGGCCTTAAGTATCTTAGTGTCTTGCTGACGAGTGATGGAAAGATGGAACAGGAGATGTACGGATGGATTGAGACTTCATCTGCAATAATGGAAGTTCTTTTCTGGTCTACTTTGATGGAGACTAGTGTGGGAGCAGGTGGGACTGGTGTGCTTTACAAAACAGTTGCCTCCATGAGAATTACCATTATGTGGAAATATTAAAGCAACATCTCAAGACAGTTTTTGGAGTGGCCATGAAAGATTCCTGATCTCAGTCACAAAGAAAATTAGTGGGAAGAGCTGAAAAGTTGTGAGCATGGAGGCCTTGGGTGTCAGATCTTGTGATCGGAAGAGTGTCGGTTCGAGCCGACATTTAAGTTGTTGTGTCCTTGGGCAAGACACTTCACCCTACTGTTGGTGGTCAGAGGGCCCGGTGGCGCCTGTGTCTGGCAGCCTTGCCTCTGTCAGCGCCCCATGGCAGCTGTGGCTACAATGTAGCTTGCCATCACCAGTGTGTGGATGAGTGAATGACTGAATGTAGTGTAAAGCGCTTTGTGGTCCTCTGAAAAAGCTCTATACAAATACAGGCCATTTACCATTGATGTCATCACAAAGTCACATTAACTACTAACCCCAGAACCACAAACGCCAATTCTTTATATTAAGAAATATAATTCTGAGGTATATATAGTATGTAATTCTGAGGTATATATAGTAAGGCTTAAAAGCAACTATGTGAAGTTTGAAAGTTTTTTGCTCGTGAGTGCGCCCTCTGGCCAAAGGCGTTACTGCAACCTGAATGTTAAGCTGGTATATGAGGCAGACATGCTGTGTGAGAGCTCACTCCCGAACGCACAGAAACAGCAGCTGAATCAGTGCTGGATAGTTTACTGATTTGCAGCCATAACTTTAACTGAGGTAAGAAATGTTACTGTTGTGTAAGTTTAGTTGGAGTCTGGGCTTGAGTTTTACTGCTCTCTGCACTGCTGAATCCATCCTTCAGTTGACTTTCACTCTGCGGTTGTTTACGAAGAAGATAGTGCATGCTAGACCTGAGTGTGAACGCACATGACACCGCAGGCTGCCCTGGAAAGAAGTCGGGAAATCTGCTTTTCTGACCTGAACACTAGTTATTTAATCCGATTTACAGGCATATAGAGGCAACAGTGCTCATTCTACTGACAAAGGCATTGCTGGAGCATGTATGAGGAAGACCTTTTAAATGTTTATATTTTATTTGTGGTTAAACTTATGTATAATCCATTTTTCAAGAAGCATAGACACAGAATGCTGCCTTAACCATGCAACATCGTGTGTGAGTTCAAGTGTTGCCGGTAAGGAGTTACTTAGTAGCGGGTTACTATGTCCATACAAGTAATCAAATTAAAGATTCTTGTTCAAGCCACTGTGCATTACTATTTTTGTAATTGTCTTAAACAAAAAGATATTTTTCGTACACAGGTTCAACGGCGGCAAAAGCAGTAGGAAAACAAGCAGCAGTAGGAGAAAATATGATCTTACATAACCCTCTACCACACTGCTGCTATCTTTTAATGCCGTAATCTGAAAATTAAACAGCTGATTATCTGTGAGTTCTGTACTCAGAGCCTTAGTAGAACTCTCTAGTAGTACATGCCCACGCAGCATGTTGGTGGCATCCTCATTAGTTAAAAAAAGTAGTAAGTATATTTCCAGTCTTATGTTAAAATGCACTTCCAATAAATTAAGTATTGGCAAAACTGGTTATTGTTTTTTTGTTTTGTTTTTCTTTCTTTTTTACGTGTCCTGTCTAGCAGTTTGTTACTCAGAATTGGTGACTGAGTACCAAGTACAAGCCCAAAAGATTTACTTTCCAAAGCATTACAGCTTTGCTATAATACTCCACTTGATATATATGTATGAAAAATCTTTATTAGTGATTACTGTGGATTTAATTTCTTGAAGTTATCGACACGAAATTGAGATAAGAAGGAAGAAAGGAAGAAGATGAAGAAGAGAAACAGGACCAGTAGAAGTGTGAACTGACGATACAAGATAGGGAAGTAAACAAAGAACAAAGAAAAGATCCCAGTCCTCCACCTCTGTTGGACGGCAGAGAAGTGGGAAAACAAAATAAACAAAAACCACCAATAGAACATAAAATTAACAAAACAGACCTAGTAATATAAACTAAGAATTACACATTCACTTCACACAAAAATGGATTAATGAACACAACACGAATGTTTCTGGTAAGCTCCTGGTAACCACTAACTAATGACGATAACCTCCGCTCAAGATATGTCTGTACTCACCAATGCGAGCATGCAGGTGTGAATAAGGTTTCCCCATGCAAGTGATTGATAGCTGGTGTAAGGAACCGTCAAGCAGGGGTTCCTCGCCGCCGCCGCGAGGCAGGAGGGACCCGCAGCCGGCCGAGCTACGTCCAGTGCCAATATGGCTGACCGGGCCCAGAGACGCCACCCACCGGCCCACCTTCTCTGTAGAAAAAGTAGCAAATCATCTGCAAACAGACTAATTTTATGTTCTATTTTGTTGCATTGTATAACTTTAATATTATTATTTTTGCCTGATTTCTGCTGCTAATTGTTCAATATAAATAGCAAAGAGGGAGGGAGAAAGTGGACATCCGTGCCTGGTACCTCTCTGAAGGAAAAACCTTGATAATGTTTGATTATTAGTACTAATATATGCTGTTGGGGAGCTGTATAGTATTCTTAACCAGTTTATAAAAGAATTACTGAACCCGAATTAATGTAAGGTTGCAAATAAAAAATGTCCAGTTAACATATAAAATGTTTTTTCTGCATCTAAAGATAATATATTGGTTTGGATGTTTTTACAGTAGGAATAATCTGTTAAATCTATTAATCTACTTGAATTTGTAGACGAGAGCCTCCCTTTTATTAAAACCTGTTTGATCAGGATGGATTATAAGAGGTGTTATTTTCTCTATTCTTGCAAGAGCTTTGCAAATTATTTTAAGATCAGCACTGATGAGAGAAATGGGACGATAACTGGTAGGAAACATTGGGTCTTTCCCTGGTTTTAATAAAAGGTTGATGTAGGCAGAGTTCATGTTTGGCGGTAGTCGACCATTTTCCTTTGTTTCCTGTAACATTTTGTACAATGTTGGTGCCAAAATATTCCAGAATTCTTTGTAGAACTCTACTGGAAATCCATCTGGGCCTGGATCTTTATTATTAGGCATGGATTGGAGGGCCTCCTGGAGTTCAGCCACTGTTAGCGGTGAATCCAGGGCCTTTGCTTGACTGTCCGAAAGTTTAGGAAGAGGTATTTTATCCAGAAATTTTTCAGTTTCATTATTTGATGGGTTTATCTCATAATATGAATACAGTCTCATAAAATTATTTGAAAGTGTTGTTTATTCTTTCAGGATCATAGACTATATTCCCAATTTGGTCTTTGATTGCAGATATAGTTGTTTTTTCCTTATTTATTTTTAACTGAATAGCTAAGAAGCTACCTGATTTATTGCTATGTTCAAAGTTTTCTATTCGAAGTCTTTGGATTAAGAACCGTTTATTAATAATTTCATTTAATTCTAATTTTGGTTTACGTATTTTGCTTAACCTCTCTCTATCCAGGGAAGCTTCTAATGATTTGATAGTTTCTTCTAATTCTTGAATATGTTTATTTTCTGTTATCTTTTTATTTGATGAGAATGAAATTATTTTACCTCTAATCATAGCTTTCCCTGCCTCCCAGAGAGTGGATGGCGACATACCAGGGAGGTCATTAAATTCCAAGTATGAAGCCCATTCTTTTTCAAAATATTTAATAAATTCTCTATCCTTAAGCAATGATGAATTAAATCTCCAATTTTTGTATTGAAGGGTTGCTTTTCTATTTGCTAGATTTAAAGAAACAGGAGCATGATCACTGATAACTATAGGATGTATCTCAGTATCTGAAACGTCATTCAACAGAGAGCTGCTGACTAAGAAATAGTCCAATCTAGAATAAGAATGGTGGACATTTGAGAAAAAGTGTATTTTCTGTAGTTGGGATGAAGCGATCGCCATGCACTGCAAAGACCATAATCGCTCATGTACTGTTTAACTATATCTATTGATTGCCAGGTACCCTTAGTTCCTGTTGTATTGAGCCTGTCTATTTCTTCATTTAATCCAAAATTGAAGTCACCCCCGAGACCAATTGAGCAATCCATGTGATTAGCCAAAACCGAGAAAAAGGTATGAAAGAATGAGGGGTCGTCCACATTTGGACCATATACATTAACTATACATAATTTTTGGTTATGTATAAATAGTTTTAATATTATAAATCTACCCTCTGGATCTGTAACCGTGTCTAATACTTTAAAATTTGTATTTTTATTTATTAATATTGCTACCTCTCGTTGTCTAGAGTTATAGTGTGAAGAAAATATATTAGGATACTCCAGTGTTTTTAAATAATTAGCAGTTGAGCTTGATTTATGAGTCTCCTGTAGTAAGATGACATCTGCCTTCAATTTCTTAAGATGGTTGAAAATCTTAATCATTTTATCTCTGGAGCCAGATCTGTGAATATTGTTAGAAATTTGATAGGATTCATAGAGCTAAGATTAGCATTAGACATTTACTATCGCCAAGGATGAATATAGGTCTAGTCTTTGTATGTCCATGGAGTTGCCTGATTGAAAATCCAGAAGCAGAGATAAAGAGAGGAAAATGACGTACCATTACAGGTGTGTAAAGAATGAGAGTATGATGGAAAAACATACATGTGCTATGAATTGTTGAGCCAGGGGGAAGTGTTACTGGCAGCTGAAAGTAACTAATAAAGTAACTTGTAATCCAGTGTAGTTACTTTTAAACTAAAGTAATCGATAAAGTAACTAAGGGTGCAGTTACACCAGCGCTGTTAATGCTGCATTCACACCAACCTCATGCGTCAGCGTCAGTTGCGGCAAGATTACATGTAAAGTCTATGGTACAGTACAACCGAGGTCCGTCAAAGTCTATGCGGTGCGTTGTGTACATTGGCTCCGTCAACTTCATTTGCGTTACATTTCTAGAATTAGGTCTCTTCACAAATGGATGAAAACAAAATGCTGTTAACTTCTATTGGATATTTGAGCAACTTCAAAGTCTTCGGATCGGCATCTCTTCAATTCAAAGAAAATCTGTGCTATCTCAACAACAGAGCTGGAATTAAACTACTGGCTATTTATATATTTGCACATTTGAACAAAACTCCTCGAAGACTGTCTAAACAAAGCTTACCCAAGGTCAGCATTCAACTCAGCCCACAGATAAGCTGCCAGATTGTGCCTCCAACTTCAAACAGCCTGAGAGAGTCTAAAATCAAGGTTCACCGAAGGTCAGTGCCTCAGCTCAGCATATTGATAATACTAGACAATCCAGCCTCTCACAGACCTCTGACAAAGACAATCATGAATCAGCAAAACCCGGCTCAACGATAGAATTCTGCAAAAAAATTACAGGAGCAAATTATTAAAGGAACTCAGGTAACTCCAAAATTCTCACGCATGTCTACTGGACATGATGATTCTCTCATCTCTCGTGTCTGAGGTTTTCGGTTGCCAGATATAACTCCAAGAAAACTCTTCAACCCGCACATGTCTGGTTACCGAGAAAATAGCATTCCTGTGATTATAAGCAGAAGAACTTACAAATGCAAATCCCCCGGCATCATGTCAAATCTCATAAATATCACCTGTCAGAATAATTTAAAAACTACCAACGAATCTCTTAAATTGGGATTAATCAATATTCAGTCACTATCAAATAAATCTTTTCAAATCAATGACTTTATTACTAATCATAATTTACAGGCTCTGTTTTTATCTAAAACTTGGTTAGATGGAATTACTGACAGATCCTCAATGTTGGAAGCCACTCCCCCTAACTATAGCTTTCTAACTGAAAGCAGGAAAGAAAGAATGGGGGGGGGGGACCTGGCACAACTTTTAAAAAAAACACTGAACTTTAAAAAGATATATCTACAGCCCCCCCCCAGCCGGCACCGACGGCAGCGCCCCCCCCCCCGGCCAAGCCCCAGCCAGGGCCCCAGCCGCCCCAGAACCCCGAGCCCCAGGCCCAGCCCAGACCCCCCCAGAGCAGCACAGCACCAGGCCAGTAACCCGTGTCCGCCAGCACGACCCCTCTAAGGCGCCGCATGCAGCCACTAGGAGTCACCACACAAAGCCCCCAAAGTCCCACCCCAGGCGAGAGTCACGGCACCTACCGCCCCAACCGCAAGCGGACCCACCCCCAAGGACCTCCCTGCAGTCACCACCAACCCTTAAGCTCCACATCGGCAACCGTGTCCCACAGAACGGAATCAAGGGCCCGACCCCACTAGGTGATGGAACTGATCAAGGGTGACCAGAAAGATTGATCAGATGTGGAGGCAGATGCCGTTTCTAGACCAATGTAATCCAGAAGGAGATATCTATATTGATTAATATTCAGAGTATTTTTATTTTTCCAGTTCAAGAGGATATTTTTCTTAGCGATGCATAAGGCGATGTGAAATAATTGCATAGACTTTGTATCCATGGTAACTTCATCTACATTTCCCAGCAAGCAAACTGTGGGAGCAGGTGTGATATTACATTTCAGACATTTTGATAGATATTCACATATCTGGTACCAATATTTCTTAACAGGTGGGCAGAACCAAAGAGCATGAATATAATTGTGTGGTAGATTGCTTGTACATTGTAAACAGGTATCAGACGGCGTGTAACCCATCTTGAACATCCGTTGCCCTGTATAATGCACTCTATGAAGGATTTTATATTGTATTAATCGTAGATTAGGATTTTTAAGAAGCTGAGGTTATCATCATTAGTTAGTTGTTCACAGGAGCTTACCAGAAACATTTGTATTATGTTCATTAATCAATGCTTGTGTGTAGTGAATGTGTAATTCTTAGTTTATTCTACTAGATCCGAACTATTGGTTTGGTTCTGTACAGTTTGTTGTTTTTGTTTTGTATTACTGTTTCTCTGCCGTCCGGCAGAGGTGGAGGACTGGGATGTTTTCTTGTGTTCTTTGTTTGCCTCCCTGTCTTGTGTCGTCGGTTCGCACCTCTGCTGGTCCGGTTTCTTTTCTTCACCTTCTTCCTTTCTCCCTTCTTGTCTCAGTTTAATGTCCATGACGTCAGGAAATTGAACCCACAGTAATCATTAATAAAGATTTTTCATACATATACATCAAGTGGCGTACTACAGCGAAGCTGTAATACTCTGCTTGGGAAAGTAAAACTGTTGGGCTTGTACTTGGTACTCAGACACCAATTCTGAGTAGCATACTGCTAGACAGGACACGTTTAAAAAAATAAAAAAAAATAAAAAAATAACTAGGGCTGCAGCGATTCATCGAGTAACTCGAGTTACTCGATTCTAAAAATTGCTCGAGGCAAAAACTCTGCCTCGAAGCCTCGTTAAAATCCTATGACGCGCACTATACGCGCAGAGATCTGATTGTTCCACACGGACCGTTGCCCTGTTCGCACCTGTGCGAAGCACAACAGCAGCACGTGATACAGTTTGAGTTTAGTTGGCACGATGGGACTAAAGATGCCCATAACCAGCAGAAAATGTGTAAAGTTTGGGATCGCTACATTCTGAAAAAAAGAAGAGAAGAAAGTACAGTGTATTTACTGCAAAATAGAGCTAGCATACCACAGCAGTACGAGCTCAATTATCCAACATCAGAAAACATCCACATGATTTTTCACCAAGTGTCACCGAAACCAGGTAACGTAACCTAAACCCTTATACGTTGATGTTCACTAATTTTAATACTGTATTTGTAGCAATGTCATGATGCTGTTTGATGAGATATGATTTTTAGCCTTGATGTTTTTAAGTAATCGTATTCATCTTCCATGGCAAGAGAGTCTTATCTACCCGTACACAAAACTGAGATATTTTTCTACAGTTTGGCCTGTCATCCACGCGTAAACGCAGATTTTTGCCACAAAAAATGAATCTTAAAAAAAAAAAAAAAACTCTGGCCAAAGTGGAGAACTGCGTTTTCTCTATTTTCAGTCTAGCTCATGTAGGCCTTTCTTTCTGTTGAATCATGTGAGCTACTGCTGAGACCACACCTACTGAATAGGGATTTTACTTTGTTTGTCCTGTCACTTTCAATGTTGGAAATAAACACCCGGTTGGTCTGTCCCATTCTCCTGCCTCAGTTCTCCTCTTCATTCCAGCAGCCAAAGGCCATTCTAACATGGGGCCAGGGTGGGTCTGGGACTCTAACATCAAAGTAAAAGCAGAAATGCTCTTCTAGTGGGGACCCAATCTGAGCTGGTCACATTTTAGAGTTTTCAACTGTTAAAAGGACATTTAGTCATTTTGTTTTGCTGAGGTTTATGTGACAATATCGTCTCAAACTCTGCTTGCTTTTCAAACAATATAAGTGACTAGCAAAGAAGAAAATCACAAAAACATTGCAACTTTTCACAAAAGCTTTTTCACAAAAAAGTGGATGGACCTTTAGGTTTATTAACTTACATTATTGCTGTTGACTGTTATTTTGTCAAGTAAATAAATAAATATATACTGTAAATGGGCTTAGTTTTGGAGCCAAATATTTGAGTTGGAGTTCTCTATTTTTTTGAGAGATAAAAGGAACATGCTTGATCATTTTACAGCTACAAAATTTTTCGTAATGCATAATTTGTTTTGGTTATTTAAAAACGTAAAAAAATTATCAGATTAATCGAGTAATCGAATCGATTACAAAAAGAATCGATAGTTGCAGCCCTAAACTTAACTTTGAAAACTGGAAGAGAAAACATTCTTCTCTGAAATAATTAACAGAGACATTAATAACACTCGGACTCTATTCGCAACAGTTGAAAGACTAACCAATCGTCCAGTGACAGCATTTCCTGAGCTACACTCCAATAGGGCCTGTAGTGAATTTGCCAACTTCTTCACTGAAAAGATTCTAGAAATTAGAAGATCAATCTGTAAAGCAGCACCCAACCCACCACCATTATCATTCCAATGTAAAAATAATGCAGGTAAAATGGACTGAACTTGTTAATTCAGGGTCTGCATCCTCCTTAGGATCCTTCCTACCCAGTTGAAGGAGGAGGGGTCCTCCGACGACTGCAAAACCCGGAAGTAAGTGTCTGTGAATTTGGACAGCCTACCCTTCTTTCAGTTCCCGCCCTTACCATTTGCTCATGTCCTGTCGCCTTGCAACCGTTACGTCACTAAGCAAGAAGAAATAAAAATGGATCCAGACATAGTTTTTCTCCTCATTTTAATTCTTTTTGAAGATTTACAGGAAATAAGTAATTTGTATGCTCGCCGTCGGAGAGTTTTTTATCCTAGACTACGATACAGTGAAATCCAGGTAAGTCATATTTTTTTAAAATGTATTAAGCTAATTTCCCCAACAAAGGCATTGAGCCGAAGCATAAACTTTAGCTTGTAGAAGCCAAAATTTGGGCCTGCGTGGCACGTGTAATCAACACGTGCATCAATTCTGAGGAGCTGAGAAGATGTACGTGGTACTTCCACGAAAGACTTGTCATTAAGCGATTCTAGGAAATGTTTTGTTCCCAGCTTTTTCTGGCCTCTTCAGAACCAGACAAATAGGCGCCTGAAGGCGCCACTTGGCTTATCCTGAAGATAGGCCAAGTGGTTGCGCTGGCCAAGAACACCAGATGTTTCCCGTAAGTGACGCAATGAGTAAGTATAAAAGAGAGAGCTCCCTTTAGAGGAGAGGAGGGTTTTAGTTGGTCTGGCTGGGATCTCAGCGTGGACGATAGGATGCTTTCTGCTCAGAGATAAGGTATGTCAATTGTTAACAGACAATGGATACAGAATGTTAGATATCGAGGTCAATGACCTATGTAGCATTGTATTGAGAACCAAAGATCCAATAAAACCCGGCTGAAGCTACTTTCTAGAACAGAGGCTGTGTTGTCCTGAGTCGTCATTATAGCTATATATCTATATCTATGTTTTGCATGTAATTAAAACCAACAACAAGCTTTTCTAAAAATCCAAAATTAATTCAAACCTGTGATACCATCAACTGATATTATAAGTGTCTAAAGTTTTCGATGGTATAATTGTCATTAATATCATAAAATAATAAATCATCCTTCTGTGAATAAATAAATAAATATATATATATATATAGGTTAGTTTATTAGTTTCATATATAAATGTGTGTGCATCTAAAGATGTATATCTCTCTATATATATATAGCTCAGTATTTATATAATTATTCATGAAATATGAGGCTATAGTGTACATTGTATTGTGGTTGGCCTGTGGACCATCCTATAGGATGGTCTCAAGAGTGTTCGGGATGCCTCGGTCCACCGTCCACTACATTGTCCACCGAGTGACTGAGGAGGTGGTGGCCATTCGCCACAAGGTCATCTTCCTCCCAAAGACCCCAGAGCACCTGGAAGAAGTTACCGTCAGGGCTGGCACGGCACAGAGCTTTTATCAAAGCTGCAGGTGCAATCGACGGCTGTCACATCCGCATCAAGGCTCCGAGCGGTCATGATGGTCAGTGCTACAGAAACAGGAAACTGTTTCCATTTATAATCCTACAGGCTGTTTGTGACCATCAGGGCCGCTTCATGGATCAGAAGTGGGCTGGCCTGGATCGTTACAGGACTCCAGTGTGCTCCTCCACAGCCCACTGTACGCTTAGTCAACCTACCCTCCTCCAGGGCATTTCATCTTGGCCGATGGAGGATATCCATGCCTCCAACGACCTCTCCCCCTCATCACTCCTTACAAGAGGCAGGTACAAGGTGTGGGAGCCCAGCGCTTTAACAGCCATCATTCCAGGGCTCGCTCCATCATACAGCGATCTTTTGGAATGATGAAGACCAGGTTCAGGTCCATCTTCCTTAAGAACAATACTTTACAGAATTGTAGTAAAAAGGAAAAAAACAATAGAAGTAGGAAAATATTTCAGCTGTTTAATGACTGTAGTAAGGTTATATGTACAGCACACAAACGAATTAAAGCTGCCTTATGATTACAATGGGATTTCTAGATAGATTTATTCATGTAACTCCATCCCACAGTGGCAGAGTTATTTGCTCCGGTGAAGAGCTCATCGTTCTCTCCCCGGAGTTTTATAAAAGCTTCTGCCTGCTCTTTCGTCCCAAAAAGCGTTAAAATCTGCTTTAATCACCAACAAAAAATTAACTGTGTGTAACAGAATATCAATACAGCCAGTAAGAAAGAAGCTGGTTTACGAACATGATGGGGTTTTTCTTATGTAAACGTACAAATATTAAAAATTAGCCTGACGCTAAAACCAAAGGTTTAACTAGACAATCGCTGTAAAAATGTATTTTTTTTTAACGGCCAGTTTTTAAAAACTTACATCGGAAAGCGCATTCATCTCCCGCTCCACAGGACAGGAAAGGATCCACCAGACCCATCCTTCAGATTCGGGGAAAAGGATGACGTATTTGTGGGCCGCATTTGAAGGATACTATGAATTTGGACAGCCTTCGTTGCGGCGCTGTGACTTGGCATCCTTCAAATGAGTCCTCCAAAGGATGCAGACCCTGAATTCAGACAGGCCCAAAGTGCTTTACATTGAAGCCACATTCACACTCACATTCATACACCGATAGCCAACATGGCTTGGTAGGACGATGTAGAATTTTTGGGGTTGCCTTGCCCAGGGGCACATCGACATGTGACTGAAGGAATCTGGAATCGAACCTACCACGCTCGATTGCAAGCCAACTACTCTACCACTAAGCCACAGTCACCCCCAAATTATACAAAACAGAAGTAATTATTATTGGACCTAAGGAGGAATGATCTATAGTTAGCACACAGCTTCAGCTAATACAACTAAAAACGACTCATCAGGCCTGTAATCTAGGTGTAATAATGGACTCTGACCTGAACCTCCAGGGTCACATTAAGGTAATAACAAGGTCAGCCTTCTATCACCTGCAGAACATTTCTAGGGTTAAAGGACTGATGTCACAGAAGGACCTTGAAAAACTGATCCATGCGTTTATCTTTAGTTGGATTGATTACTGCAACAGTGTCCTCACAGGTGTACCTAAAAAAGCAATCAGACAACTGCAGCTGGTCCAGAATGCTGCCCGTGTCCTCGCTAGAACTAGGAAAGTAGAACACATCGCACCAGTTCTTAAGTCCTTACACTGGGTCCCTGTAGCTATGAGAATAGACTTTAAAATACTCCTACTAGTTTATAAATCACTAAACGGTTTAGTACCAAAGTATGTTGGAGATCTGCTGTCACTATACCAACAGTGCAGACCACTCAGGTTCTCCTACTCGAGCTTACTTAACATTCCTAAAAATAGAACTAAACAATGAGAGGCAGCTTTTAGCTTCTATGCTCCACAAATCTGGAACAAACTTCCAGAAGAATGCAAAAATGCTGAATCGTTGGGCTCTTTTAAATCAAAGATTCAAACTACTATTCAGAGCTGCCTTTGAGCCCTAAATTGCGCTTTCTGATCACTATTTGATTCTCGTGGTTTAAGTTTTATTCTCAATTTTATTACCTTTTTAACCTATTGTTTTATCTGTTTTAATCTACATTGCATAAATTTGTTCCTTATGTCATTTTTCCTCATTGATTGATTGTGTCTATCTGTTAAACCTATATGTGTCTGTTTTTCTCTAATCATGCTTCTGTAATCCTGTATTTGGTACCACTATCACTGAATCATGAAAAGCACCTTGAATTGCCTTGTGTTGAAAGTGTGCTATATAAATAAAATTGCCTTGCCTTGCCTTGCCTTACATACAGCAACGCAGAAGTTCAGCTAGTTTAATGCTGTATTCAGACCAAGGGCTTTGTCAACGTCAGCAACGTCAAGATTACATGTTAAGTCTATGGTGGAGGCCGTTGGAGGTGCGCCACGGTCTCTGCGACACTTTGTGAGCTTTGGCTCTGTCAACTGTTCAAGCTTTTCAAGCTTCAAAGCTCATAAAGCCAGCAACGCAGAAGTTCAGTTAGTTGAACTTTTGACGGTGCTGACGGCCCTGGAGCTTAATCAATCAGAGCTTATTGTTGAAGGACGACGGATGTTAAGTCTTCTCCCCAAGCGTGAGGTGTGGAGGAAACACAGAACCTTCTCTCTTTGCCATAGAGCACGTATTTATTGAGCATTAACACATGTCAACTCACTTGGGTAAAACAGCAGAACAGATTTTTACCGTAGTACACAGAACACACGTACACTCACAGTTGCACCCTAACATTTCACCGTAACACATTACCGTAACACATTGAATAAGAGCGCACTTCAATTTGTACACTTTACACCCCCACTCGATCTTAGCTAACTGTGTTACATTTGGATTGGTTACACATTACACACCAAATATATATCCTGGGAAAACTTCTGCAGCTTTAGCTTTGTTGCTGGTTTTGTCATGATGTCAGCAGTCATCTTCTCAGTACGACAGTAGTTTAACAGAACTTTACCACTTGTCACCTTCTCTCTGATGAAATGATATGTAATGTCTATGTGCTTGCATCTTTGCCTTTTCACTGGGTTTTTAGCAAGCGCTATGGTGCCCTGATTATCTTCAAATATCTCTATTCTCGCGTAGTTGCATTTATCTAAACCTGAAAGTAGCTGCTCTAAATAAATGACTTCTTGTAAAGAGACTGCCAAGGACATGTACTCTGCCTCACATGTTGAAAGTGCCCACTGTAGGCTGTTTTTTTGTTTTCCAGGAAATGAGTGAACTCTTTTCACTCAGACTCACACAATATCCTGAGACACTACGTCTATCTGTTTCATTGGAGGCCCAGTCAGCATCACAATAAACTCTGAGACCCAATACACCTTAAGTGTTCTTGTTAAAGCTGAACTCTTTCTCTTGAGTACCTTTTAGATATCTGAACACGTGTTTAACACTGTTCCAGTGTTCCTCTGTAGGATTTCCAAAGTGCTGAGACAGTTTACTTACAATAAATCTCAAGTCAGGCCTCGTACAGGTAGACAGATAAATCAGACTTCCTACAGCTTCCCTGTACTTCTTTGTCTCTGTCATTTTCTTTGCATTTTTGGAATACACCAATTTCTGTTCACAAGGTGTCTCTCTAGGTTTGCAATATGTCATCCCAAATCTTTCTAAAATCTTGTTCACATATTGCTTCTGTGACATTTTGACCTGGTCTTTTTCTTGGTGAAAATCAATACCCAAAAAATGCTTCAACTTTCCCAAGTCTTTCATTTTGAATCTCTCAGTGAGCATCTGTTTAACGTCATTTAGCGCTCGCTCACAACTCCCTGCAAGAATAAGATCATCAACCCATATAACCAGAATAACTTTTTCCTTGTCCTGTTTTCTGGAATATAGACAGTGATCAGCTGGATTCTGCTCAAAACCATTTTCTGTCAAATTATCATGTAGCAACAGATTCCAATTGCGGCCTGATTGTTTTAAACCGTAAAGCGAGTTGTGCAGTTTGCACACCAGTTTTTGATCTCTTTTAGGTTCCTTCTCAAAACCTTCTGGTTGCTCAACAAATATCTCACAATCAATTGGAGCATGTAAATAGGCAGTCTTAACATCGATCTGATGCAGGATTAACCCTTCCTGTGCTGCTTTCTGCATCACCACTCTTACACTTGTCATGTCTGCAGTAGGTGAGAACGTCTCAGTAAAATCTATTCCTTATTTTTGGCTGTAACCCTTTGCCACAAATCTAGCTTTATGTTTATCTGCTCCATCAACATCCTTCTTGATTGATAGACCCAACTTCCCCGCACTGCTTTCCTGTCTATAGGTAACTTAGTCAGGGTGAAAGTTTTGTTGTCTATCAGTGACTTAATCTCCTCCTGCATCGCTACTTTCCATTGCTCTTACTCTGGAGATGCTAATGCTTGTTGGTAAGTATTAGATAAGTCACACACTGCTCTGTAACAGAAATCAGTACACATCTGTAAGTTATCTCTACATTCTGTGTCATAGTCTTGGAGATAAGCTGGTTTCTTCTTAGTTCGAGCTGGATTCTTTCTTTGAGCTTGAGCTGTCTTCTTGGATTCGCTGTTCTGTGTGTTCTTGGCTTCTTCTGGCTACATCCCAGAAACATCACAGTCAGTAACATCATTTTCATCGGTTTCATCTTTCATTTCTGTATGGCTGTCACTGCTATTTCCCCATGGTAACATCTCGCCAACACTCTCCAAGTAAGGCTCTGGGGTTTGAGTCTCCTGCTCATTTGTAGGTTTGTTGAAAAACTTTATCAACCTGTGTTTTTGGACCTTATTTTCATTTGGATAATAAACTAAGTAAGCTGGGCTGTACTTATCATACCCAATGAAAAGTCCCTCATCACATCTTCACTCAAACTTTCCCTTTTCTTGTTTGTAAGCCAAACACGTGGAACCAAACTTATGCATCTTTGTAACATTTGGTTGTTTGCCCGTAAACATCTCATAAGCTGTTTTCTTTGTGCGTCTGCTGTAACACCGGTTATGAATGTAAGCAGCAGTTTGCATCGCATAGTTCCAAAACTCAGTTGGGAGTCAACTCTCCATCAGTAAACATCTACTCATTTCTACAAGTGTACGCCAGCCTCTTTCTGCCGTACCATTCTGATGAGGTGAGTAGGGTGCAGACTTCTCATGTCTGATCTTATTTTTAGTCAAAAGCTTCTGGAAATCTTGATTTGTGTATTCCGTGCTGTTATCTGAACGGATGCACTTCACTTCACCGTAAGGGGCCACATCAGCTAAGAACTTTTCAGTTGCATGGACTGCATCTCTTTTGCCCTTGAGAAAGTACACAAAAGTGGTACCAGAGTAGTCGTCTGTAAAGGACTGTGCATACCTGTAGCCATCAAAACTAGTTTGCATAGGACCCGTTAGATCTGTATGTACTAAGTGTAGAGGCTTTTTAGCTTTTACATCTGGTTCTCTATTTCGTGTCTGAGTAGCTTTACCTTTAGTACACACTTTACATGGGCTTTCTGATTTACTCACATCCCCTCTTATTTCCATGCCTTTTCCCACACTTTGTAACTTTCTTAAATCTTCAAAATTGCAATGACCCATTATTTCATGCCAACCTTGCATGTCATGAACTGCTTTACACTTGTCATTGCTATTTTCAAACATGGGTAAGTAGTACAACTTCTCACTTTCGTGGATGTCAAACCTGTCACCATTCTTGGCAACCAAGCAGCTTCCTCCTGTTTTGAAGGTGATGGTTGTTCCCTCGTTCACTGCCCTTGCCACCTAGAAGATATCGTGTGGGTACGATGGCATGAAGAGAGCTTCCTGGAGAAAAACCTGGTGCTGCCGTCCACCGCTGTCCCATAGACATATCATCGCAGTTCCTCTGCGTTGCGCTGTCCCGTTGACCTTCGTCCCGTCGGCCAGCTCCACGGTGTGCCTCCCAGGATTGAATGACTGGTCGAAGTTGGTGAATTTTCCTATGTCGTTCTGCTGCGATGCCTTTCCTCTTGACCTTTGGTAGTGTCTGTGCTTGGAGCTTGAACAAGTGGTCCACTTCTTCACTCTCATCACTCTCCTTTATCTTTCGAACATCATCTTGCCTCCGCTTCCTCCTGCAGATGCTCTCTTTGTGTGTGTTGCTTTTACAAACGTTGCACCACACCTTTAATTCACATTTTCTTGAAATGTGGCCTCTTCTTCCACATTTGTAACATGTAATCTCAGACTCTTCTTCTTTTCTGCGTGGAACGTCTTCTTTACTTCCCTTGTCCTTGCGTTGTGCGCGTTTTCATCACGTTGTCTGATGACTCTGCTTTGCTCATCTTTTCTGCTTCTTCATTGACTCTCAATCTCCTCTTGAGGTCAGTGAAGGTTACGTTGTCTTCGTTCTGAGTTATGTGCACGGCCAGGGGCTTAAACATGTCGGGGAGCCCGCCCAAAATCATGGCAATGAGTAATCCGTCGCTCATATTCTCACTGGTGTCACGAAGTGCAGTTATTGTGTTCTCTGCCCTTATCATGTAGTCCGTCACACACTCACTTTCAGACATCTTTAACCTTGTCAGTATAGTATAGAGGTTTATTATTCTGGGTTTACTCTTCCCCGAGCACTAATCCCTCAGAATCCTCAAGGCTTCTCTGTCTTGGTCCGCGGCTTCGTGTCGGATGAGAGACAGGCTCTTGTCATCTATTAGCCTAATTAGCTCTGCGTACCAGTCGGCATTCTTGCTTCGGTCGGCAGCTATCTGCGCTTCAGTCACAGGCTCTTTGAGGATAGTCTCTTTTAACTTCAGACTATGCAGGTATCCCAAAAAGCGTGTTTCCCACAGCTCATATTTTTCTTCTGAGCCGTCAAATAGTAGCTGCTGCGTGACTTGAAGGCCTGCTAATCGGTTAGCCATTTTCGCCGCCGTCTGTTGCGCTCTTTTTGCGTTCAGCTTAGTTTGCTATCCACCTTAGCTCTCGCTTCACTCCACGTACGCTCACCTTTTTCAATACGGTTGCTTTAATACTTAGCACATCCGTTTGAACAGCCCAACGAGTCCGCTTAATACTTGCCTTCATTTACCATGGCGAAACGTCTTCGTGGTGAGCCGTCGTCCTGGGCCCATAAGCGGTTGAAGGAGGCCGGGAGTTACGTATTCTCCCTAAGCGTGAGGTGTAGAGGAAACGCAGACCCTTCTCTTTTTGCCATAGAACACGTATTTATTGATCATTAACACATGTCAACTCACTTGGGTATAACAGCAGAACAGATTTTTGCCGTAGTACACAGAACACACGTACACTCACAGTTGCACCCTAACATTTCACCGTAACACATTACCGTAACACATGGAATAAGAGCGCACTTCAATTTGTACACTTTACACTTATAATTGTAGTGATGGCACTACACGTATTTTGAATGTAGCGGGAGCAGGAAAAATCTACATTTTTTAAAAACATTTAAAAAATCATAAATAACACTTACCGAAGACAGATGGACAGGCGCTCTTCGGGAGGAATAGAGTGCCTGTAGTTGGTGTCCTGCTAGGAGATTCGAGCTCCGATGGGACAGACGGAAGTACAGCTGAAAGCGAACCTCATCCATAAACAGCTCCTTGAGCAAATGGTTAAACTCCCCAAACTCAGAACGCATCCGTAGAATAGGATGTATCCACAAACGGCGCTGATGTTGCCAAAGTCGACGTTGTCTAGCTTTATTTAGCAAATAAACCCAAGCCACTCTCTCAATACTATCCGCCATAGTTCAGAATGTCAGGACACAGAAGAAGCCCCGCCCATGCGCTCTTTTTTTGCTCAGAATTGGCAGACTTTGCAGGCTTTAACACCTGTGGCACAATTTAAAAATAATGAAAGGACGCAAACAGCAATTGACTTAAAAGTTATATCAAAATGAACATTACAGAAGCTATAGCAATGGATTTTGTTGTAATATGTGGACATTTTTAGAGTTAAAATATATATAAAAGAACTATAAGTGACCTTTACTGGGTTTAATGGGTATAAAACGGCCTGACTCACTGATAGCTGATAGCAAGCACCTGCTGCCCTAAGTATCAGCAGAATGAAACTGAAAAGCAGCAGAAGTTAAAAAAGATTAGCATTGAAAAAAAGATTGACGTTGTAAAAAAAAAGATTGGCATTAAAAAAATATGAATGTGTAAACATTTGATTGTAAGTGAGTTAATTGTTTTAATGCATATATTTTAAAGTTCATTCCATTTTTTTCACTTTCAATTTTTATTTCATTTTTAATACAAAAATTTTCACTACATTTATTTCAGATTCAAAATTAAGATTTTCAGTTACAATTATTTTTTTCAATGACAAATTTAATTTTCAGAGCAAATAATTCTTTTCAGTTTCATCTTAAGCTGGTATCGTTATATGCCCATAGGAGGCCAAGCTTATTTTGGAAGGAGTAATCAGTAGTCAGTCATCAGATTACTATTTCAAACTAACAGTTGGGATACTGGTGAGTTCAATGTAAAGTACAGTTACTTTTCCTCTGCATGCAGTAGTGGAGTTGCATGTTGGCCAAAATGTTCAAATGAATTATCTTTAGTTTGTCTACATTAATTATTGCTAACTGCAAACAGAACTTCATTTTCATCTTTGAAAACAATATATTTGTCCTTGCCACTCTTCCATAAAGGCAGGGCTTGGAGGGTGCTCAACTTGTAAAAAGATTGTTTCACCTGACTTGCCATGGTTCTTTTGGCTGCTTCTTTTATTAATGCTGAACTTCCTTAGCTTAGTTTAGCTGGTAGTCCATGTCTTGGTAGGTCTGCAGTTGGTCCGTCCTCTTTCTATGTTCAGATGATGGATTGAATTAGGGTTGCCAACCGTCCATTAAAATACGTAACCGTCCCTCATTTGACAATTAAATGTGCTGTCCGGTTTTTAACTAATAATATTTTCATAAATGTCCAATATGTCTGTTGCACATAGACTACGTAGCCATATAAAAATAAGATACATATCACCCAACTACAGTCAGCAAAACTGCTGTGGTGGCGGGATCTAAAGGAATCACAAATTGTTTGTGTTTGCCGCTCATGCAGCACCTTAAAAATGTCCCAAACACGCTAACAGAGATATAGATGAGTGGGAACAAGCCCATCCTTGGCTGGACTCAGTCAGCAAAGAAGAATACTAGGCAAATCGTAAAGTACAGTATGTCAGTGAGTGTTCTCAGTGAGAATACTCACTGCACAGCACGGCAGGCACACAAGAACGCAGAAAACACCAACCTCTGTGATGGTTATGCCGCATGTAGGCTAAAATATTCATAATGGATTACATTTATTCTGCATTTTCCAAGATGTCTCATGCATGCTGAATTTTAATTTTTGCTGGATAAATTGTGGAGGATTTTGTTTGCTTTTAAAGCCAGTAGGCTTAGGTATAGTCTATTATCCAATCAATATAAATGACAACTTATAGAACAAATCATTCTACCTCATTAATTGTTATGTTAATAAATAAAATAAAATGTAAAATAAAAAATGTTGGATAGCTTTCTGGCTGTTGAAATTTTATATTTTAGTGAAATAAATAAATTTCAAGTGAGCATTGCATTAAATTTCTTAGTGTGGTTGCATTGTTGTTCAGACAAGCCATGCAAGCCAATTTAATTACTTATTTGAAATCCCACACCTAAATTTGTATTTAAATGAGCAGATAAACAAGTTAAAAGGTATTTGGATTTTCTGCAATATTCCCATAAAGTCATTTTTGGAAGAAAATATTGAAAGTTCAATGTTGAAAGCTCAACAAAGGACCTCATGTTGTTCTTAGTATCATCGTGTGTTAGATCACAGTGCATCTAGTTTACACTAGTTGAATGTACTTTGTTTTTTTTGTTTTTTTATTGCCGCTTTTTGTAGCCTAACTTACAGCACTGATGCATTAATGTGTTTATTGTAAATAAAGCATTTCAAGGTTAACGTATAACCATTCTGGATGACCCCCTCACTAATAACACCACACCTCCCCGCGAGTCAGGCTGCTCGGCCCATGGTAAATAACGCCCTGTAGCCTAAGTGTCCCTTATTTTAATATATGAAAGTTGGCAACCCTAGATTGAAAAGAGCTGTGAGATCTCGGAAGGCTGGGATCTTGTTCTAGAAACTGTGTTGTGCACAGATTGTTTAATGAGTAGAGCTCACATTTTTAAGAACTTTAAATTGAATTATGTTTTATAAGTTAGGAACTGGAAACTTATCTTGACATAATTTAACTATGTTCTTTTGGGGTGTGCACAAAATATAATGTCAGGGTTATATCATTGGGCAGGATTTGCATCCTAGTCTTTACTACCTTATTTATATCCATCCAATTCTCTCCTTTTCATTTCAATATAGTGTATTATTGCTAAACTGGTAAAACAAACAACATGATCAACATATTTTAATCATTTGTCAGAAATTCTGACTGAAAATCAGCCCATACACATTCATGGAAAATCTGCTGAGGTTAAACAAACATACAGTATAGAATCTGTTTAGCTCAAGATGAAGCGTTGAGTTGGATTTTATTTAGGGATATGATAGTCAAGGAGTATGAATACAGATGGACAACCACACTTTTTAGTCTGTCACATTAAATCCCAGAATGATAAGTAGATATTTGTGGTTGTAACCTCAAAAAATAAGGGAAAATGTAAAGGGACGTGAATGCCTTTGAAATGCATTCAAACCCCGTTGATGTTAATGCAAAAACATTTATTGAGACATTGTGAAAGTTACATGTTCCTGTAAACTTTGTAATGTCTGGAAGTTTAAATAATTCCTTTATTATGAAGACGTACCTTTGATGTCAGTTTAGGATTTGTTTACTTGCTGTTTGCGATGCCAGAGGAATGATTAATTAGGTCAGGCATGTCTAAAGTACACCTATCCACTTTCGTCATTAATATGAGCATCTCCTGCTGAGATCTTTTCTCTTCTTCTATAATAATCTAATAATAATAAACAATTATCCATCACCAGGATCAAAGTCCTTCTGTCATTGCAGACGGTACACAGCTTTGTTTGGTTAAGTTGGAAGCTGTTAGAGGGCTAAAATCTGCAGTGGGCTTTAATCTAACCTCATATGTTGTTTTTTGTGCCACACCTTGGAGTTTTTCATATGGTTATGAGCAGATACAATGGCCATCATGAAAGCTGGAATAT
Source organism: Apricaphanius iberus (assembly GCA_028564705.1). Taxonomy (NCBI): domain Eukaryota; kingdom Metazoa; phylum Chordata; class Actinopteri; order Cyprinodontiformes; family Aphaniidae; genus Apricaphanius; species Apricaphanius iberus. The sequence goes on from JAPXFQ010001230.1 coordinate 457,052, forward strand.
TGTGCATTTTTGACTTAAAGGAGCATCAAGCCAGGCAGATGGAACAGCCTACCCAAGATAAACAGGACCTAATTTTTCACCTGCCCACCCAGAAAACAAAAAAGTGATATAGTTTGAAAAAAGGCACTATAGTTGATCTGTTGTTGTCAACAAAATATGGGGAAGAAAACTGTGGCAGAAACCCAGAGTCTGGTTTCTGGAACAGCTCCTGTTCTCTGTGAGCTTCTGACATTTCAAAATGAAAGGTTATATCAACAATATGCAGGCGATCCCTCCTTAACAACTGAAAGGCAGTCCCTGCCTGGGCACTGTCAAAGATGACACCTATTCCTCACTGCATGGGGTACAGTCTGACCATGGTATGTCAGGAAACACTTAGCTCCTGATTTCCACCTGGGGTTCCTTAAATGTCTCCTTCACTGAAAATCATTAAAAAATGTGTTTTTTGCCCAATACAATCAGTTATTCTGAGTTTTATGAGCATGCCACATTCAATTCAATTCAGTTTATTTATATAGCACCATTTCACAACAAATGTCTTCTCAAGGCACTTTACAAGAAAAGTTATTATAATACAATGTTTAATTTAGGAATAAGAGAACCACAGAAGATTGCCTCGTGACTTCTCAGCAATCCCTCACACTGAGCAATTATAAAGCGACATTGGAGAAGAAAAACTCCCTTTTAACAGGAAGAAACCTCCAGCAGAACCAAGCTCAGCATAAGTGGTCATCTGCCGAGACTGTCTGGGGTTTGGAGAAGGCAACAGAGACACAGAAAGAGCAACAGAACTAATGCAGAAGCAGAAGTTGGTAGCAGGATGTGGAGAACGTTCCTCCACTCGAATGCCATCTTAGTCAGGGTCATCAAGCAGGGCAGGTCAGGAGCACCTACTGTAGGAAGAGACTAAGAGAAAAGAGGTTAGCGCTTGAATTGACAACACATGATGCAGTTGGAGAGAAGTAGGAGAGAAAGTAGGAACTGACTCTAATAATGTCCTCCAACAGCCTCGCCTAAAGCAGCATAGCTACTAACATTAACCTGTCTCCTAGCTACTAGGAGACCTAGCTACTAACACTCTCTACCTGGCTTACATTAATCTATCTCTACCTAGCTACTCTACCTCTTCCCATCTCTTCCTAGCTTTTGACACTCTACCTGACTACTAACATTAACCTGTCTCTTCCTAGCTACCTGTCTAACCTGTCTCTAACTGTAAGCTTTGTCAAAGAGGAAGGTTTTAAGCCTAGTTTTAAAGATAGACAAGTTGTCTGCTTCACGAACCAGCCCTGGGAGCTTGTTCCATAGGAGGGGAGCCTGATAACTGAAAGATCTGCCACCCATTCTACTTTTAGAAATCCTAGGAACTACCAGTAAACCTGCAGTCTGAGAGCGAAGTGCTCTGTTAGGAACATATTGAACAACCAGGTCTCTTATGTATGATGGAGCTAGATTATTAAGAGCTTTATATGTCAGTTATCTCTTCTTCTTTTATTCATTAGAACCCTCGCAGCAGCATTTTGGACTAACTGAAGACTTTTAATTGTATTCTGTGGACTACCTGATAATAAAGAGTTACAGTAATCCAGCCTTGAAGTAATAAAGGCATGTACTGGTTTTTCAGCATCACACCTGGACAGGATAGTTCTAATTTTTGCAATATTCCTAAGGTGAAAAAAAGGAAATCATAGAGACTTCTTTAATGTGAGATCTAAATTACATATCTTGGTCAAAAATAACACAGAGGTTCTTTGTGTGAATATTTCCCCCAAACTCAATTATCTGCATCAGTTACAGAAGGTTTATAAGGCAAAATTCACCCGGTTCTTAAAAAGCCCTACTTTGAACATCAGAACTAGGGCTTTAACTTTTGCCCCAAAAAATCATATTCGAAGTTTGTTTATTAAAATCAAAAATCATATATATTTCAATATTTTATTATACTTTAACATTAAATGTCTTGAGTAAGACCGATGCTGGTATCAAACCTAAGTTCTGTCCACCAGAGGGCAGTTTATCAGTCCAAATTAATAGACTACATGCACGCAGCCGGGGGACGCTACACGCTACGCTATCCCACAATGCAGCGGAAGGGCACAAATCATAGAAGAAGAGTGACCTCAGCTACCGAGGAACTGTCACATTGACATTTCGGCGTATAAATGTAAAAGCGATGTCACTTTTTACTTTAATTGTTTTTTGACAACTGATTAAACATTTAAGTGGATAAGTTGTTTAATTGGACCACAGGCGACCTTACGTAACGTAAACATCCGGCAAAATGGCGGAGCAGTATATCTGATTTCATGCCTACTACTCGCTCGTTTGCTACGCAGTATTTACTACATCAACGGTCGAGTTCTAATTAGTATGTAGCATTCATTCGGTCTCACTGTTAAAAATAAATTCGTTTGTGTTAAGGTGTTGTTTAGGCTACAATTTATACGCATTTTTTATATTTACAATGTAGGGTTATATTAAAACATTTTGTATAATATATTATTTGTTATTGGTATCATTATTACCTCCTGTCGAGTTTTAGCAGTACACATCGCCAAAGAGGGTAGTTTTCTGCTGACAGCGCCTGGGTGGATACTTTGAAAGGCTTCAGGACATCTTTCACCTGTGGGACAAACATACAAATAATATTAACTTATCGTAGCGCCACTAATGTTAGCTAGCTAGCTACCAAGCACAGTTAGGCTGTGTGCTGCTAAACACCAAAACTTAGCTTTGCTAACGTTAACCTGCCTTACATGTTACAATATTTGCAAACAGTGATGTTAACAATAAGGACATATTAGTTATTAGACCTAACATAATTAGCCAACTTCACTGACCTTCTCCTTCAATGTCCACTCCACACTGTTGAGCTCCAGATGGCAGATCATGTCGTAGGTACTATTCCAGCGGGCGGGGCAGTCATTGATGAGCTGGACTGGTTTGAGACCAAGGAGCTTGGCCTCCAGGAGGTAGCTGTCTGTAGGGGAGTGCTTGAAATGCTGAGCGGCAGCCTTCTGGCGACTGACTGTTGTTGCAACAGAACGCTGCGCAAGCCTGTTTCTCGCTGCCAGGTTAATTGTGTGAGCCATGCACAGGATATACGTGATCCCAAAGTGCCTTTCTACGGCATTTATATGGTTGATTGCATTGTCTGTTGTGGTGGCAAGCACAGACTCCTACTCTACATGGTACTCTCGTAGAATACTGTCGATGCATGTCGAAACATTTGCTGCTGTGTGAGTGGTTTTAAGCTCAGCCATGTCCAGGACGACATTTCTCACCTCCCAGTTCTCGTTGATGAAATGGGCTGTGATCGTAACATAGGACTCAGTAACCAAATAACTCCATCCATCAGTCGTCAGTGCGAGTTTTTCTCCATGTTGCATTTCCCTAAAGCCACATTTGGTTGTGTCATACAGCTTCTTTATTTTACCATTCATGGTCCTGTAACAGGGGATTTTGAATCTTGGTTCTAGCTCGTGGACAAAAGCTTGAAACCCGCTCCCATATATCATTTTAATAGGCCTCATATCTTCGCAAACAAACCGTGTTAGCAAATCTGTCGCACTCTATTTTGACAGGCATAAGGTAGGCCTCGTGAAGGTGATAGCATGGATTGAATTGTGGCTTGGGTCATCCTCGATAGCTCGCCCGCCTCCTCCTCCTCCTCCTCCTCCTCCTCCTCAAGCTTGCCGGGATGTAGTGTTGTCAAGTGTGCTCTCATGTTGCTGGTCGTCGCGGGGTATACGAGTTTGGTCCTTTATACTGTATTTTACATATCACTTTGTTCTTACTCGTGATTTTCCCCTCTTGTTTTAGGAACCAAAAGTAGCGCCACATGTCTCTTTTCAAATTGTCAGGAGTGTAGATTTTGAACTCTGAGTCAGGCTGGTCAGGGGTGGTTGTTGTTGGCGCGGCCATTATTTTAGTATATGCCACAAAATAAGTGTGAACCAGAACTGTTGTCACCTACAGGAGCCCAGATTACCTACAATAGCCTTGCTAATGAGCTCGCGATTTTACTATTAGACTATTAGCTCAAATCTAAAGAGAGAATTCGCTGGATTCAAGCATATTGCTAAGTGGAGGAGGATAAATTATCAAGGATTAACTCAGTAGCAAAGAGGCTAGAGCGTAGTGCCGAATACCTGTCTGACTGACGGCGTGTGGCGTACCGAAGACCATAGCTCTGGTGCCGGAGTTCTCCTGCGGCCAGTCATTGTCCGGTCTTGTTTGGTAATGCTGCCTAAACTGGTAGGTAACCTGGTAGGTAATGCTGCCTAAAAGGTGGTAACCTTGTCTAAGCATAAATACCATAACAATTTTTGTCTCATGTTACTGATTTAAGTAAAAAGAGTCACTGTAAGAGTATTGTTGCAGTTAGCCAATCAGAAGACAGAAACTTACATGTCATTAATCTTAATGAGCAAGCCCCCACATCTTGTTGAGTCTGCACGCCCACTCCCACACTGAACTGGTATAAACTGAAATAGACTGGAATTGTTTTGGTTTTTGACAGAAACCAACTCAGACAGTATTCTTTCATACCAGAGATCACTGACAGATTAATAAAAACACAAGTAAATGAGAATTTTAAAGCCAAGCATCGCTCATGAAGCTGTAGCTCTGGTTTAAAGGCCTTTTCCAGAAGTTGCAGATGACCTCAGAAACAATAGATGTTTCCTCATTCAAGATTAACGGTGGATGGTTGCAGAAACCATCACTCTCAGCAAATTTTATGAGCCTGGATTTCTCATTGTTGTTTTCTTGTAACAAATAAATGTCAAAGAAAGATAATAACAAAGATAACTGCAATTCAAAATGCGATTTTTTAATCGCTTCTTTTATTATGGGAAAATTAATCCAAACCAGCCTGCCCCTATGTGAAAAAGTAATTACCACTGTTGGGGATATTACCAAGAATGTGGTCATTTGGCTATTAATAGTCAAGGGACTGCTTTTGGCAGTCAATAAGATAAATCATTTATGAAAAATGTATAATATTATTGGGGCACCACCTTTATCAGGAACTATTTTAATAGCCAAATGTCTGTCAGTCTCATAATCTGAAGGAATGAATTATTTACCATCTATTGACCATAAACTTTGCAATATGTGTGTATTGAACAAGAAACGACAACAGTTACTTTCCAAGAGACAACATTTATTTACAAGAAATATAAGAAAAACATTTTAATCACCAAGATAGAAAAAGAACACACTACTGATTAAAACAAACGAATAGTTAAAATAAAAGAACAGAAAAAGATGAATATGTAATAAGGTGAGAAACCATGGATTCTGGTATCACAGTTCTAGATGAATTTGAATTTTTTAAGAACCAGAGACTGAATCTGCAGATTCTGGAATGAAAGTTAATTAGTTTCACTAATTTTAATTAGTTTAACTAATTTAGCACCTCTGGTCTACCTCTAAACCAATAAGCAATGTAAGAAAACAAAACATTATTTGGCTTAAGAAATGTTATGTTTAAAAATTATCTGGATAAGAGTAAAAAACCTTTGGAGGATTACTTAATTGATGGATTGATCACGACAGTAAAACAATCTAATTGAGTTTAAATAGGGCTAATGAGATTATTTTCTCTTCTTAAACAATCTATTTTTAAACCGAGTTCTGTTTGAACCGTTGATAGCTATCTTTGTTTATGAAGTGCCTAAACCAACACGTGGGCTTCTTTAGCCTTAGCTGTCTGCGACGCACGTGGGGCGTTTAGAGTGGCTCAAATACACTTATTTAACAAAAAAAGGAAAAACTCCTGACTGAGTAGCTCAAATTACAGGATTTAAAACAACTTTTTGTCAGGAAAAGTCTTTTAAAAACACTGATTAAAACTTCCGGCCGAGGCCTGGTTTACCCAAAGGTAGCACATGATACTTAAAAAGTTTACAAAAAAACAAACAAAAAAGGGAAATACCTTTAAAATTAGTTATCCTAACTCATTTGCCTCGCCCGAAACAGACCTTATGAACTTTTAAAGTCCTCCGAGTTGCTGTGCATCGATAAGGGACGGGAGCACTCCCAAGAGTGTTAGCCAGCAGGCTAACAAAAGATCGCTAATCTGGCTAGCAGCGGTGGGGACCTCCTGGTTTTGGCCTCATCCTGGCTGCAAGTTTTTTTTCCCTAGGGAAGTATCGGCAGTTCCCGCCTTCCTCGCCTCTGATTGGATAGAACTTCTCTCGGATGATTGGCTATTTAGTTTAGGGATTAGTCCCGCCTTTTCTTGTCTCTGATTGGCTAGAAGGTATCTCCAGCGACTTCTAAACATAGACATATAAACGTTTCAGCAATATGATGGCAGAGGGGAAGCGGTCATTTTTCAATTATTAGTCCTTCCACCAACTGAACGAAAACAAGTCTATATAGAACTCTTATAAGTGTGTGCTGTCATATTTAGATGTTTACAGCTCCAGTTGATGGGAAATTCTGATTGATAATGTGTTCATTTTCAATTTCAATTCAGTTTATTTATATAGCTCCGTTTCACAACAGATGTCATCTCAAGGCACTTTACAAGAAGAGTTATTACAATACAATGTTTAATGTAGAAATTAGAGAACCACAGAAGATTGCATCGTGTAATTCTCAGCAATCCCTCACACTGAGCAAGCATGTTCTGGCTCTTTGTCCGTTACTTTGACTTGTGGCTCACTGGCTAAGGCCGAAAGTTCAAATCCAGGCTGGGTGTTTTATATTGTCACTTTTTCCATGCAATCAAAACTATTTTGGAGAGTTTTATGATGAAAATGTAAACTAATCAAAATCTTAACACACTTATTGCATTATTAAATTTACTTGGTTTGTTTCTGTTTGCTCTCAACACTGAAATGTTATAATATTAAAAGAGAAATGCTAAACAGAAATAATTTAATTTGATGCAAGATGTATGAAATATAAGATAACTGTACTATTTTACCCAGCTTTGTGCGGGTCAGTTCCTAGCAGCAGGACAATTAACAGAAATTGACACAGAGCCCATTAAGGCTTCCTGAGGCAAAAACAGGTCTTCCCCAACTTGCATCCGGCTTGTAAACAAGAAAAGGCGGGACTAGTCCCTAAAAGAAATAGCCAAACATGCGAGAGAAGTTCTATCCAATCAGAGGTGAGGAAGGCGGGAACTGCCGATACTTCACTAGGAAAAAAATACTCGCCTCCTGGCTGGCTGCATGACGATCGGCATCCACCTTTTTAAAAGTACCTTTTTGGAGCTCTTCAGCTCGGCAGTCACCTTTTATCGACTTGGTGGTTAAATGCGGATTCTGGTTGGTTCGGCTCTCGACACACGTGGCTCGGCTCCCGTTTTTCAGCAGGCACCAGCCTGAGACTCAGAGGGGTTTCGTCTGGGGATAAACGTCTTGGTTTAACATTATTTAGGATTCACCTGGTGTTGGCAGTCTTTGGGTTCTTTGAATATAGTTTCTCTAGAAACTTGTGCCTTCCTCTGCTACCCAAGGAATAAGGTTGGAGATTCTGTTTCTCTTCTGTTGCCCAGAATTGCCAGTTTTCCTGGGAGAGAATTTCAGTGCCACTCCCAAAAAACTCCCGGAGCCACCATTCTCTCGAATTTCTCCCGATGACGGCATCGGCATCACATATCATATCATAAACACTCCCTGTTTCTTATGTGAGAGGGATGGAGGATAAAACATGTCACATTTGCATTTTGCCAAAGTGGAAGATGCTATGAGGTACGGTTTTCTCATTCCAGTCATGAAAATCCATCACCTGTTGGTGAATCCAAAATAGGCCACCTATGTGATTCGTATTTCGTATACATCTGATGAGGAAAACAATCAGCTGTAATTAATGACGCACGCCGCAATAGCAGACTGCGAGTTTTTAGAACAGTCTTTATGTGACTGATAGAAGCTTTGGTTTCAATCACTTTTTAAGTCCCCCGATTTACTAAGGATTAAAAAATGTTTCAACCGATCTCAAGTCTAATTTTCTTTTATTTCGGCTGCGTAATGGTACACTTGTCAATGGATCAAGGCTTTTTTTCAAGCCCGAGAGCACAGCTTGTAGTGCTTTTGGTCCTGCAGAAAAATTTACAGCGTCAAAATCAACAGACGCTTCATTCTTAAAAAATTGGAGGGTCTTTAATTTGTTAACTTACGTTATTGCGGTGGACTGTTATTTTTTTAAATAATTAAATATCTCCCCCCCTCAGCAGCCCTTTTGCAGGTCTCCCGTGAGGTCTCAAGGTTGGCAAGTGTGTCTATATAGCATATGAAACTTTGTTGTGGCTGATAAATTACTGTATAAACCCCATGATAAAGCTCTACAATTGAGATTGGTGTTCGCTGCCCAGTAGTGAATATTGAAGGAGCTGCGTGCTGATTGGCTAGTTTTCCCACGATGACATGTTCAGATAACAACTAAATAAGATCAGTTTCAAGTCTGTAAAATGTGAGGTTGCATTAATACAGTATTTTAATTTGCATGTGTTTTTTTTTAATGTCTTTTTTTTTTACCAATTACAAGGTACAAAGCTTATTAAACACATTTACTCAGAACAGCATGATGATTTAATGGCTCCATCTTAGATAAAAAGATATTTATCTGTAGGATGTATTATTTGTATTATTTATATTAATTATGCTTTTTGTCACAGTGTTGGTGACATGAGTGGAACCAAAAGTATCTGCCAGCAAGTAAATATTAAACGCGTTAATGTTCTTCCAAATGGTAAAATTTAATCTAATTACAACTACTTTTAAACAGATCAAACCTACATTCCATTGCATAATTTAACCACCAAAAAGAAAACTGGAGCAGCTGTAATAATTTTATATTGGAGGGTAAGTGGAGAGAAAAGCAGCAGAATCCCCGCCCCACAGTGTGACATCACATGGATCAACCAATCATATATCTCTATACCGCTAGCCTACCACGGAGCAGGCTTGTCAAAGAGTGTTTGTCATAGTCTTAATGTTAGTCTCATTTGTGGAAACGGATCTGGGGAACTAGAGCCAGGATTGTCAAAGTAAGCCTGACTTTTGGAAATAGTTCGCTTCATGGAATATCCCCCTGGACATTGCCCTTGACATAATGCAGCACGCATAGAGACAACACTTGTAAATACGTGCAAAAAGCCTTGAAATAAATATACTTTTAAGCAGTAAAGCAGTCTCCTACACATGTTTAGATGCAGATGTAAATTGAATGTTGGCAATAATCGTATTAGTAGTTTAACCAGAAAGGGAATCTTTATCAATTTACTTGTCACTCAGACAAATCAGTTTATTGAATGAAGTGTGTTTGACTCTGCAACACTAGGTGGCGACCTGTACCCTTTTGCCCTAGCTAGCAGATATGCACAATAGGCGGAGAAATAGATGACAACACTACAGCACAGAACATTTAGTAAGTACTGTACTGTTGGTTGTGTTAAACTTTTTGTTGCAGTGTCGTTGTGTTGTTATCCCCAGTTCCTTTGACTTTGATCGGCCAATAATTTAGCTTTCCATTACTGCATGTAAAACTCACTGCACTGATTGATTGATCAGAGTCACTGGGAACCTTTAGTAGCTGTCGTGACTCATATTTTTTGGGGCTACTTTCTGCAACGGTCTCGTATTGAATATGTTTGTATAGTCCTTGGTTGGTGTTCAGAAAGTAAAAGTCTGTTTTAATTAGCTTGCATGATGGGTTTGTCAGTATGGTTTATGGGGCTAAGCTTTTAAGTCGTAAAACTTATTTCTAAAGTTTATGGCAGGTAGTAAAAGCAAGGATGTTTAGATAAGAAACTGGAAGAAAAGTTTTTAGAGAAGCAGATAGCCATTTAACCATAAATTTTTATAATGAACCTTTGACCCAGAACAGAGACGACTCATTATCTGACTCCAGGATTCTCTGACAGCAAATCATTGCTCAGACATTGTTTGGAAATGATCGGATTGGAGTAAGATTTCGAGGAGAAGGAACGCCTACAACCCTGGCAGGCCCGGTTGTCTATAAAAGTTTTGACATGAAAATCATTCAATGTTCAGATTTCTTTAAATCTGGACCACCGAGGAACTGACGGGGGCAAAATTCCTCTGTAAAACTGCAATTTGTTAATCTGTTCAAAATAAATGTTAAACTGGAAATTGGCTCCATTTTGTCTCTGCTTGAACATGCATTGAATTACTTATGATAATTATTTAATTCAACAACAATTTGGTGACCTCGACGTGTGCAGGGTTTTTTTTGGACCAAAAAATCCAGTTATTTTTTAAGTTAATTAACGGACATGTATTTGCTCTATTGACAATCTGCGCAGAGTTGCGTAGTTTTTTTAATTCTATTGATTGGTTAATCTAACATTGGGTAATGTTGTCATGCAAGTTAAATATGTTTTTTGTTTTTGTTTTGAGCAGATTGACTGTTGCAAGCCCGTGGTTGAAGCGGCTCCATTGTATGTGTCTCTCTTCTGAGCAGGACTGCGACCTGCTTTGCACTCCGCAGAGAAACACCGGTGCCTGCTGGGAGATGGAGTTTGTTACTCTGCAGGACAATGGAGCAGATGGACCGGATGGTGCGGTCCCTTCAACGACTCAAAATCGGAACCAAAGTGCGGATCGGGGCTGGAGAAGTGGCGATCTCAATTACGGAAGGACGCTTTCGTAAGGTTGTTCGAGGCTGGCAAACGAAAAATAGATTAAGGAGCGCCTGGGTTGCCCTCTGTTAATCTGAACGGATTACTTTGAACTGCTTGCGTTTCTTTCAAACGTGCGCGTCAGCACCGCAAATTGAAATGGGAAAATGGTACGGCATTTTTGGTGAGGTCCGATGAGGTTAGTGTTTTAAATTCTGCTTGTACAAGCGTGTATTACTGTGTGTGTGTGAGATGTTTTTTACGCAGGCGCTTGGCGAGAAGTGCTGGTGATGTTGCGTTTTGTGTTAAAATGTTATAGTATAAATAATGAACTCGAGTATAATAAATAAATTAACATAGATAAATAAATATATAACTGAATATGATAGATAACTGAAATTAAATATCTATAAGAATTAGTTGTGAACATTTACGACAGGCCATCAGAGCGGCCGCCCTAAGCTAGGAGCTAATACTGTGTGAGTTTTTGCTTGATAGCACGGCTAATATACGACAGCTGTGCCTATATGTTTTGATAAATAAATTAGTGGTTATAGGCGGTTTTCTGCCATCTGTTCGAGTCTTTTGAGGGGTTTTCTGGAAGCCGGCGCCAGGAAATTTCTCAAAGCGGACTACGAAACTTGTAACAGACTGGTCTGAAACCTCCGCTATAAAATAATTAATTAGGTCTAAAAGCCACAGCTTATAATGTTGTGTTTTTTTTTGTTAATGGTTTTGGGCTGTAACGGACGTAGTTGAATCGGTGTTTGCTGTGCGGGACGGCTAAAATTGGAAAAATATGTTTCAGTCCGCGTGGACGAACAGGAGGATGTTTTGTTCGTGCCGAATTTAAGTTTGGTACAGTGGTATAAATTGTGCGGATTAAGTCCTGGTATTGCGGTAAGTCATCTTCTAAAGTGTTTGTTGTGATTTTTTGGAGTTTTTCGCCGTACGTTTTTGTACTGTTTTAGCTTTCGTTTCACAAAGAACGCTAACGGTAGCACGTTGCTATAGGCTGTTGTGCTAAGTTAGCGGTGGTGGCTAACTGCATGTTCTATGTGTTGCGAGCTAAAAGTTGATTTTGGATAGAAAGTGATTACAGACTCCTGCAGACGATTGTCTTGTTAAGACTTAAACGAATTTGGATTTTGTTAAATTTTTCTGGTTACTTAGGATGTAACACGGCCAAATTTATTTGGGATAATTATGCATGTTACAATTAAACGTAAATGACTAAGAACAGTTACTCATGAGTCGATTCTGACTTGGTGTAGTTTTAATTTTTGATTTCATCTTTAAAATTAAGAAGAGGGAGTTTATAGTCAAATAAAAGATGCATTTTTGAATCTTTAAATAGGTGGATTTTTTGCTTTTTTGATTGATCTAAGCAGGAGTTGTTAAGTTGGCCTAAATAAAGATAAAGCTATAAGTAGTAATTATAAGCATTTAACGAAAAGCAAACGGTATTAATTGGAAAGCAACAAACTGGTTTAAATTATTTTGATAAGCACCGTGTTGAATGGTACAGAAAATGAGTCTGTGATTTAAATAAGTATCATTTATGCTAAAATTATGTTTGGCTTATTTCTGATGGCTCTATAGACTTTAGAAATATAGCTTGGTCTCTGAATGAACGACCTAAAGGAGACTGGTGTTAAATTATTTACACAATTGAACATTCTTAAGGATTTTCTGGACAAAAATGCTTATTGGAGTTATCAAAATTTAACTGGGGCTCATGAAGTAACCCAGTACATTTCAATTCCGTTACAAATTAAATGTCTTTATCATGCAAAACAACACTTATCATAGTGATAGTTTATAAACTAGTGGGATTTGAATGTTTGGTTTTAAAAAAGAAAACATTAAAACACAGTCATCTTTTAGTAATCAGTTTGTTTTTTAACAGACTGGGGATAAATTTGGAATTGGTCTAAGGATTGAAAGTAACAATTAAAGTCTTTGGTAGATTTATTTAAGAACAAATAATGAATATCACAGTGACCGAAATGATGGTTTAATTTGAAAGTAAGAAGTAAATTCTAAATTCATTTATTCTGATCGTGTAGAGGCAAAATGTGATTGGACCAGTTACATTGAAGTAATTTTTACCATATATTTGAATGCACATTTTGTTTTGACAAATAAGAATCGGTTTTGGGTTTGAAATTTAAGATTAATCTTTCAGATGTTCTTTAGCTAGTTTTTTTTTGATGCTGAGAGTAAATTTACAGGTCCTAAAACATTTTGGAACAGTACTGATCCTAGAATAATGACATAATATATCATTTGATTAGTGGGGACTCTGTAACTGACAATTTATTTAGATTTTTGATTTTATTTTCTTTATTTATTTTTATTTTTATTTTTTGTTTTTTCCTCTTTCTCTCTCAAAATTTATATATTTGGTTCGACTTGGATTATGACCCAGATTTTTGAACTGCGGTCTGTTTATTAATTAGAACTTTGGAAAATGTTAATTTGGGAAGCTGGATTAAAGAAAACATGATTCAGTGGTAATGTATTTGACATCTCTAGAAGCTTCAATTTAATTTGGTGTTTATCATTGGAGAAAATAAAATAAAAAAGAAGCCTGAGAGGAAAAGGGGGATACTGAAAAGAAAAATGCTGGTTTTTAGTTTTTTATTTTTTATTTTATTGCGACTAGTTTTTGTTTAGAGAAATCTCATCTCTTGAACCTCTTTTATTGAATTTTTTTTGTTTTGTTTTGTTTGACTGCTGAGGGGAATTAGACTACTATGTATCCTACAAAAATTTAAGAGGAGTTTTTAGTTGCAAAAATCACTTTGACTATGTTCAATTCACTTCACAGAATCGGATAGATGTTTTTGAAGTATGAAATGTTTTCATTGTTTACAATCAAGAATATTTGGGCAAGTGAGCACATTTGGGTTTGTTTAAAGAGGAATCATATAAGCAAAAGTACTTTGAATTGATATTGGATTGTGTTAAAAAATATATATAATTTAGGTTTGGCAAATATTTATAGGGAAGTTGTTTTGTCAGTGATTTAAATCTTGGATTTTTCTTTAGAAATATAGATAGACTTTGAAGTATAGCAAACTGAAGACTGTTTTTGTAAACTATGTTGTGTTATCAGTGAGTACTGTTCTCTGGTTTTGTTTTAAACATTTGATGTTTTTAAGAACGAGATCGCGGATACAGGCGGCTGAAATGAGTTTCCTCCGTAGGGTGGCTGGGCTCTCCCTTAGAGATAGGGTGAGAAGCTCGGTCATCCGGAGGGAGCTCAGAGTAGAGCCGCTGCTCCTCCACATCGAGAGGAGCCAGTTGAGGTGGCTCGGGCATCTAGTCAGGATGCCTCCTGAACGCCTCCCTGGTGAGGTGTTCCGGGCATGTCCCACCGGGAGGAGACCCAGGGGAAGACCCAGGACCCGTTGGAGAGATTATGTCTCCCAGCTGGCCTGGGAACGCCTCGGGATTCCTCCCGAGGAGCTGGCCCAAGTGGCCGGGGAGAGGCAAGTCTTGGTCTCCTTGCTTAGGCTACTGCCCCCGCGACCCGACCCCGGATAATCGGATGAAGATGTGATGATGATGGATGGATGATTGGATGATTGTTTTATCCTTTTTCAACACCAACAACAGTTATCTCAATGTAAATAGCATACTTATATTAGCAGAAATTATTAATTGATTAAAGGGACAGAGTCGGGGAAAAGTGGTGTTAAGTCTGATTACAAAGGGGTTTAGTTCAATATGAGCTATTCGTCTCAACCTCAGTGAAGCGAAACCAGGAGAGCCACTTTTCCATAGCGACTTTTTAAAAAAAAAAGGGATAGAACCTTTGCAGATGGTTATTGCCTTTATTTTTGTTATTGCAATGTTTTAGTGGTGTATTAGCAATATCTAACAGAAAAATCCAGCCTTTTTGTTTGTTTCTTTTTTGATTTAATTTTGTTTTTCTAAGAACTAAGTATGTTGATGAGATATTGCGATGCTCCATCTTTATAAATGTTTAATTTACACATGAGATGAAAGAGACATTTATCAAATTGAAAAAATTGAGAAAGGCATTGCATTGATGAAATATAGAATATAATTTGGATGAAAAATGAAGGAATCATTAATTAAAATACGCAGGGGAAGTATTAGAACAACAGTTTAATTAGACGTATAAGGATTGATTATTATTCCTGGTGGAGAGAGCAAACCTGTTGATTGGTATATTTTTACCAGAATTGAAATTGAAGAAATTATTACTAGTATAACTGATTGAAGTAAAATTAAAGTAGAGCCCACATAGGCAGTCTGAGTGTGGAAGATATTTAAATTCAGCATTCGAGGAAGGAGACTAATGAATATGAAGATAAAATGTTTGAATGTAACTTAATTTGAATAAGCTGAAAGGATCGACTATCTGTTTTTTTTTCTTACTCTAATTATATATTTTTTCTCTTTTTCTCATCCTGCAGCACAAAACCCCTCAGATAAACATTCTTGAGATGGAATTGAAATGATCCTGGGGAGATGAGATGGGTGGGGGTGCGTGGGCTGATGACGGATAGTGCCAGGCGCCCGCCGTAACGGCCACAGAGAGAAACATCTTTACGACCAGCGCAGAATTACGACTCTCTTGTGCTCTGCTCCCAAACACAGGGGGGCACAGGTGACTGTATATTTTCAGGGGTGAGCTGGAGGCCACCCTCAAAAGAGCACGTTTCCTCATGCTGAGCTGAACCTTCAAGGACAATGTGTGAATTCACTTGGCTGGCGTGAGAAGTGATGATCAAAGACTGTTGATTCAATGTCACTGTTGCTGAATTAACCACAAGAGTTTCTGTTTGTCTGATCGAAGGTGGCCGAGGTTCTACGTATTTTGATAACCCCATGTCTTCCCCAGGATTATCTCCGGGTAAAATACCACCATTTACCGGGAACAAAATTTGGCAGAAAAAATTGGGCCGATAGCAGGGGGTTGCTGGCTGGTGAGAGAGAAAAAACATTTTTTTCTTTTACGTTTTCATCCACAGGGATGTACTGAATTTAGGAAAGGATATATTGTAATGGAACAGACATAAGTGTCTTAAACTGGATAAATAAAATAAGTAAATTTAAGAATCAATTTGGGTGAACAAGCAAATGGATAGTAATCAGTTGAACTGTACACAAAAAGTAAATTCTTGAGCCTGCTCTTGTTTTTAAATCCATTAATGAGGGAGGTGTTTTTTGGTTTAGTTTTTAGGAAAAAACAACGGTGTGTCAAAATAATGTGGATTTGCTCTTTCCCCAGGGATTATTTTTAATTAGATGGGTGAAATAATTTCTTGGCACAATGCAGTTGAATTAGATTGAAAAGGAGTGATCACAAGACCGGATCAAAAAAAAACTGTCTTTTTTTAGATGTTTACAAGCTTATGCCCCCAGGATTATCTCCAGGATTCAGCAGCACGTGAGGAGCACACAGTCTCCTCTGGTCACAGCTGACTACAGCTGCTGAAGGGGTCCAAGGTACAGCTCCAGGTCGAAGGCGTGAGGAGTCACACACACAAAGTGCAGCTCCACGCCAACGACGAACCTGGTCGGATTCTGCCTAAGGAGGGTCGTGAAGGGTTTGACCAAGCTGAATCGGAAGCTGGGGCCGCAGGCGGCGGGGCCTAGCTCACCCAGAAGGTTGTTTGGGTGGTGATATTACTCATCCAGTGTGATCTATGTGCCAATGAATGAGATGGGCAATTTGAAATTGCCATCTCAAAAGAGGGATTTACAGAAGAAGATCACAACTCACCAATCAGCTGCACAGCAGGTTTTGACCAGCCCACAACGGTGGGCTAAGCTATAGGAAGCGGGGCCTGTCTGTGCATTTGTGTATATTGGGGGAAATGCTCAATTAATGAAGTAATTGGCATTTCAGAGAGTGGTTATTTGCAAATTTGGGAGTAAAAACTGGAACACTAAAAAAATAGGAGCCCTCCACACTGATCAGCTCTGTATATCGCTCTCCAGCTGCCAGGAGCCATTGAGGGGGATAAAATGAGTAAAGAAAGAGGATCAGAATACAAATAAAGACTGAACATTTATTAATAATTTTTTGCATTTTACAGGTTGTTTAACTATTTGATTAACTATTTTATTCACAAGTGAAGAGTGATAACACTGCCTAAAAGGGTTCTTAATACCTTCTATTTCACAGGTTTCTTAACACTTTAAGTTTGATTTCTTTCAGAATATAATATAGTAATAATGTCTATGTTCATGGATTTTCTGAGCTTCTTCCACAGTATTAACATGTATCAAGTCAGATTTAATTATTTCTTCACATGTAAGACATTCTTATACATTGTGGGTTTTGAATTAGTTTGTGGGAATTGTTAAAATAAATTTTTTGGTTAATGCCAAAAGAGGGTGAATCTATGATTAACAGATTTACATTTTTTAATGAGAGTTAAGGTTAAAAAAGGTACTTTAATAGGTTGTGTTTTGAATTTTAGTAAACTGATGAAATTTCTTGGATTTGATTTCTTGCATTCTCAAAATGCTTTACAGGTTTTGATCTTAAGTTCTAAACACGTACGTATAGAGGAGATATCAATCTATTTTTAAAAAAAAGATTGAAAGAGGGAATTGTCGTGACTCATATTTTTTGGGGCTACTTTGTGCAACGGTCTCGTATTGAATATGTTTGTATAGTCCTTGGTTGGTGTTCAGAAAGTAAAAGTCTGTTTTAATTAGCTTGCATGATGGGTTTGTCAGTATGGTTTATGGGGCTAAGCTTTTAAGTCGTAAAACTCTAGGCTAAGTTTATGGCAGGTAGTAAAAGCAAGGATGTTTAGATAAGAAACTGGGAGAAAAGTTTTTAGAGAAGCAGATAGCCATTTAACCATAAATTTTTATAATGAACCTTTGACCCAGAACAGAGACGATTCCTTTTCTGACTCCAGGATTCTCTGACAGCAAATCATTGCTCAGACATTGTTTGGAAATGATCGGATTGGAGTAAGATTTCGAGGAGAAGGAAAGCCTACAACCCCAGAGGCCCGCTTGTCTATAAAGCTGTGAAATAAAGATCAGTTAATTGTTCAGATTTCTTTAAGTCTGGACCACAGAGAAACTAGGGCAACTTTCTCTGTAAACTGCAATTTGTTAATCTGTTCAAAATAAATGTTAAACTGGAAATTGGCTCCATTTTGTCTCTGCTTGAACATACATTGAATTACTTATGATAATTATTTAATTCAACAACATAGCACAAAACTGCGAAAAGACGGACATCTCGCTATCACCATGTTTCTACAACAACCACTAGACTAAAAGCTTACCCAATGAGGAATGGTTAAAAGATATGTGAAAGATGTGAAAATTTATTTGATTGCTGACACATAAGCCCTCTTTTACCCAATGTTTATAATAAACAGAACCAGGTCATATCTTCAATGCTTCACAGATTTAATAAACATAACATTTTTCTTTCTTCACCTTTTGATAATCAGCATTTTCAGATATAAGTTGAAATTATTAGACATGTAAATAAGATAAGATAAAAACATACTGTACACAAAACAATCTGGCCAAATGTGAAAAAAAGTAATTGCATCTCTTGTTACAAACAACTTTGTCGTTTTCCTCTGTTTGTGTCCACCTTCAGGCGCTGTTTTCCATTAGCTCGATCACGGTGGATTGTCTATTTCACCACTTATAACTTAACTCCTTGTCGTTTGCATATTTCCAAGTACATGTTACCTGCCAGTCGCTCCCACAAGATTAAACGACAAATACAGTTACCTCCACTGACAGTGCCGGAAACCACCTGAAAGACTTGGATGAGCCATCCTCTGACTTTTTCCGCCCACTTACTGTTCTGCTGCATATTTGCTTTGTCCACCCTCACTCACAAACCAACCTGGACTCAACTGGAAACCTGCCAAATCAGTTTCTCATTGTGCCCTCAGCAACACTGCTTCAGACTCAGCTACTATCAGAATATATGGCACTTCTTAGCAAGATTTAAACAAACTCAATCGATGAAAGCGACACATCTTCTTAAAGAATGCATTGTACATCAGAGCCAAACCTAAAACCAGACCTGATTTATTCCAATCACTTCAGTAAAGTCTGACAACATGAATTAGGCTGAAAGTTCATAAAATTTGTTTAAAGACATTCAGCAACCAATAAGAAACAAACTCATCAACATCCATCAGTCTTGAAAGGCTAGCAAAGCCCTTTCTAAGGCTTTAGAGCTCCAGAGAATTACAATGAGAACCAATATCAATACATGGGGAAAACATAGAACACTGGGGATCCTTCCCAAGAGTGGCAAAGCTACCAAAATTACTCCAAGGGAGCTTTGTCCTCTCGTCCAGAACACCTAAAGCATCCTGGGTGTGGTTTGCCTCAGTTAAGGTCACAGTTCAGAATTAAACAATAGAAGGAGAAAGAGGTTATGGGGTGGCCTAAACAAAGTTTGGATTTAAATCTAATGAGGAGCCAGGGACATTACCTTACAGAACCAATTAATGATCAAAAAACATAATTACAACATAATTTGGATGGGTGACTGTGGCTCAGTGGTAGAGTATTTGGCTTGCAATCAGAGGGTTGTAGGTTCAATTCCAGCTTCCTCCAGTCACATGTCAATGTGCCCCTGGGCCAGGCACTTAACCCCCAGATTCTACATTGTCCTACTGAGCCATGTTGGATATCAGTGTGTGAATGGGTTAATGTGGCTTCAACGTAAAGCGCTTTGAGTTGTCAGTATGACTAGAAAAGCGCTATATAAGTTCAGTCCATTTAACCAGGAGGCCATTAATTTTTTGTGGGTGACTGTGGCTCAGTAGATAGAGTAGTTTACTTGTAATTGGAGGGTTGTAGGTCCAACTCCATACTCCTCCTCTGATATTTCAATGTGCACCTGGGCAAAGCACTTAACTCCATGTCCCTACCAAGCTCTGTATCAGTGTGCGAATGGATGAATGTGGCTCCAGTGTTAAGTTTTTCTAGGGGTCAGTATGACCAGAAAAGTTCTATCTAAAACATGTCCATTCACTTCTCACTATAATGTTGATTTCAAGAGCTCTCTTTCTCTTAAATAACAAAATTCTAATTTGTGTTTATGTAGCTCATCTTGGGCTGCACGGTGGCGCAGTGGTTAGCACTGTTGCCTTGCAGCAAGAAGGTTGTGGGTTCATATCCCAGCCCAGGGCCTTTCTGCATGGAGTTTGCATGTTCTCCCCGTGCATGCGTGGGTTCCCTCCGGGTACTCCGGCTTCCTCCCACAGTCCAAAAACATGAATTTCAGGTTAATTGATGTCACCAAAATTGTCCTTAGGTGTGAGTGAGTGCATGGTTGTTTGTCCTGCCCTGTGATGGACTGGCAACCTGTCCAGGGTGTACCCCGCCTCTCGCCCGTTGACAGCTGGAGATAGGCACCAGCACCCCCCGTGACCCATTAAGGATTAAGCGGTATAGAAAATGGATGGATAGAAATGGATGTAGCTCATCTTTCTCTGTGTGATAATCTGGAATATTTCAGTGTAACAAGAAAGGTCTGCTACTATTCCACAGCACTCTAACCAGTAGAACGAGGCAATAAACCTGAAACTCCAAGAATACAAACACAAAACCCCAATCATGAGGATTCAACACAATTTTTATATATTCGAGGAACCATTTAAGTCAGTATGAGCATTGGAACTGCAAAAGAGATCGAGAAAGGACTGAGCTGCAAATCAAGTAATAGTCCGGACCTGTTCTTCCAATAGAAACATGCTTTACACAGTAGGCGTAGCAGTCAGTTCCAATCCGCTGTTGCATACAATGTTTTCAGAGGAACTGAAAAGAAAACCTTCACAGTGATTACTCTGAATTGTTAGCATGGAATGGGATTGATTTAAATGGTGTGTGATCAGGGCTGTTTTTGGCATCTTCAGTGCAAGCCTTGGCAACCTACCTCAATTTAGAATTTCACAGAAGATACGGACTGTAAGTAGTCAACTTTCAATCGATGTGACAGTACAGCAGCCCAGAGAAAGTCACCTTTCTTAAGAACTTCCTACCTTTCATCTAAGCAATGACAGAAAGGCTTGCTGAAGTAAACACCTCTCCTACACTCATCTCTGTTTGTTCCTAGCTCTTATCTAACCGTCCTGTCAGATTCAGCAGCAGCGGCGGGCTGAGTAAAGAGCCTGCGGGCTCATGCAGAAAACCTACAGTACAAAGACTGAACTTATCTGACTAACCGCTCATCTCTTCCTCAGCTCAATAAACCAGCGCCTGACAATAGAACACAAATGCCTCGACATCCTAAGGGACAGGTGTGGCTGCAGTGAATGAGTGACAAACGTTCAGCAAATTGAAGAATCTTTTATGCCAAGAATTACATCTGAAATCAAACATTCACATATACACTCCATTTAAGAATACATCACAGTTTTGTCTGACAGTAAATGAGACTGAACTTTTCCTGATTTATTTTCTATTTGAGACATAATTTTGGATTTCCTACCACAAGCTTCTTAGAATACTTTGCTGGAATTTTGGTCCAGTCTTTCAAACAGAACTGGTGGAACTGGGTCAGGTTTGTAGGCCTGCTTATTCACAGACACCTTTTAAATTTTGAACACTTTTACTCTGGGACTGAGATCAGATACTTGTGATAGCCGCTTCAAAACATGGAATTTTTTTGTCACTAATCTGAAACTCATTCGGGCAACGCAGGACATGCCTCAAAAAAAATTAAGATGTTGTCCCTGAGGATATTTACTAACTGTAATCTGTCCTTTACTGTTTGCTTTTGGTGTAATGACTTCTTCCTGGATGCGTGGCCGTTCAGCCTATTTTGGTAAAGGACTAATTCCACTCTTACCAGATTCAGCAGCATCGCCACAAGATATTCAGCTTACAATATATTCCTGAGTTGATTCACTTATTTCACCAGAACTCTTACAGTTTCTGGGACACAGAACCAGTGGTATCACATGGCTTGGATATTCAAGTGATTCTAGTCCTGAACATTTCTCATCAAGTTCTGAACATTTATTTTCACCTCAGAAGGAATAAGTTTGCATTAACTGGGCTGCCATATGACATGAATGTAGAAGGCATTTTTGACATTTCCTGGCTTCAGTGAATGCAACAAATGCACAGAGGATTTGTTCAGAAACTGGGAATCCTACGCGTTTTATTGGTTTACAGCCCAGTATTTATTCAAAACTTTTATTGTGAGCGGCCCCCACAGAAAATGGGGATGATTTTTAAAAACCGAAATAAGAAGGAAAAGCCTTCAGTTGTGGTGGCTGGCAGTGGGCCGCAAAACTCTGGAACAACACATAAAAATGGTAGAAAAAACATCACATTTTAATCCTGTATGCCTTTGAGATTATGTTGAAAATAGGCTGATCATTGCCAATGTGTTTGCATAGATAGATAGATAGATAGATAGATAGATAGATAGATAGATAGATAGATAGATAGATAGATAGATAGATAGATAGATAGATAGATAGATAGATAGATAGATAGATAGATAGATAGATAGATAGATAGATAGATAGATAGATAGATAGGGTTTAGGTCAGGGTTCTGGTTGGTCAGTCAAGAACAGTGACAGCGTTGTTCTGAAGCCACTCCTTTATTATTTTAGCTGTGTGCTTAGAGTCATTGTCTTGTTGAAAGGTGACGCTTTGGGCCAGTCCGAGGTCCTGAGCACTCTTGAAGTGTTTTTTTCCAGGATATCTCTGTACTTGGCCACGTTAATCTTTCAATTGCAACCAGTTTTCCTGTCTCTAAAGCCTAGTTTATACTACTCTGTTTTGACAGAAGACTGATTGACGCAGCGCCATTATCCCTAGACGCAAGGGCTCTCGGTCACCTACGCTACGACGGATGGAGTACAGGTCCATTTTCTAACTATCCCTCTCCGTCAACTGAGAGTGTATGCCTGTGATTGGTCAGCACACTTGACGTAGCACTAAAATAACCAGAAGTTCAAAACAATGGCCACAAAGCAATAAATGAATTTCTATAATAATGTTTGCCATCGTTTAAGGGTTTTTGAAGTTTACTACTTTGCAGTATCCGTCATTTCCATGATCAGAAGAAACAGACCCCACATTGAGACAAAGTTTTCCAGCAAATCCTCCTTGATGCTGGCGGAGGTTACTGAAGCCCTCGTTGTTCCCACAAACAAAAACACTTTCCCCACAGATGCGGGTAAATTACTATGAAAATTAAAAGGCACTTTGCAGAGGTTCTGATGCAGGGGGACAGTGTAAAGAATTGTGTGGGTTAATAATCCAACGACTGAAGTGGGCATTTCCAGGTCCTGCTCACAATTAAAGAGTCACTGGTCATAATTTCTGCTAGCAGAAGGCTTTACTGTATTTGGGGGCTGAAGTGCAACCCAGTTATTCTTCAATTTGGAAAGTCGACATGTCTCTGTGCAGTACTGAATCTTTGAAAAATCTCAATATAGATAAATGTACCATTACACCCCTTATACGCACTGTAAACACTGTTTTAGTACTATAACAGAACCTAACAGCTACAGTCTTCTTTATCTCCACTCTTGGGGGTACATATATATATATATATATGTGCTCTACAAACAGATCCATTATTGTGTGAATTTTTCACAAATAATTTTGAGCTATGTTCCACAGAAAAATCTTTAAATAATGATAATAATAATAATTATTTTTGGCCTGTAAAAGAAATAGAAGCTTCAAGAATGAGCTGAAGAGTCCTACTGGGTAGAGTTGTCTGGTTTACCTGAGGGACCCCCATGTTCCAGTTTGAGAAAAATGGAAGACAATGGATTGATGAATTAGGATAATATGAACCCAGGTGTCATTTCAACTAAGGAACTTCTTGCAGTGAGGGAAATAAGCAAACCTTGACCATTCCCCACCTTAGCTGTGTGCAACGATTCATCATCCTCAATACAAATACTTTTTAGATAAGCCTGCAGCTTTTCTGGCTGATGTCTTCTTTAAACACTCTTTAATTATGACCACGTCTACTAGTTCAAGGATTTTAATGTCTTTTGTCCTGACAGATATGATAAAGGGCTTTTTAAATCTTGTTGACTCGTTTAGTCCAACTCAGCTATTGCAGGAGTTCACACTGCACTGAGACTCCACACACTCTAGACTTTGTTCTCTTTCTTGGCCTAAGGATTAATGACTTTTAAATTCTCCCTGCTTGTTTCTCAGATTTTCCAGTCCTGTGTAATTTGGATATGGCTTCTGTTTTGTCATGAGAACTGTATCCCCGCTCGCTCCTCAAGTGTCATCACTTCCTCTACTGTGGCACATTTTTCCACTGACTCTGCCTAAAAAGCTGCCTATTACGAGTATACAGGTGTTAATGGCTTTCTTCATCCCATGCTTCCTGCCTGGCTGCTTTAGACACTGCAACTCGGATGAAATCCAGACTAAGAACATCGAAGCCTGGGTTGTGGTTGAATGAGCGTACTGGTTCCATTCAATTGCAGGAGACTGGAACATACATTTAGGAAAGACAGGCTTATT
Organism: Apricaphanius iberus; assembly: GCA_028564705.1. Classification (NCBI taxonomy): domain Eukaryota; kingdom Metazoa; phylum Chordata; class Actinopteri; order Cyprinodontiformes; family Aphaniidae; genus Apricaphanius; species Apricaphanius iberus. The sequence goes on from JAPXFQ010001230.1 coordinate 481,160, forward strand.
GTTTCCTATGAAAGCATGAGAGATGCATGGTCAGAGTGTCAAAGGGTTGTGAAGGGTGTTAGAAACCATTTTTTTTTTCTAATTCTGGCAAAAAAACTGTACAAAACTTAAATGCTGTACTTTCTCCTGCTGTAACTATTTTTTTCTCTTTCTCAGCTGGCATCTTTAACCAAATTCTGCAGTTCGTCGTAGATAAAGATTAACAATGAAAGATCTCAAATTTCCTGTTCCTTAAACAGCTTTAAACGCATCTCTCTTTCCTACTTGGAAAAACTGGTTGCTTCGATGAAACTCTCCAGGTCCCCATATGGTGTGATTCCAAATCCTCTCCTGAGGGAGGTTTTTTTTTCGATTAGCCAAAATGTGCTTGACATTATTAATTTTAGTTTGACCCAAGCTGAACATGCTTGTGCTTTTAGATCCACTAACATCGAGCCGATTCTTGATCCCACTGTTTACTCTAATGTCAGACCAATTTCCAAATGAACTATTAAGTCTAAAGTACTCGAAAAGTTGTGTAAGCAATGCTAATATTACATTCAAATGACCATTAAGTAACGGAAATTTTTCAGTCTGGTTTTAGACGCCGGCATAGCACTGAATCTGCTCATGTACGTGTATTGAATTACATCGTTTTGGTTATGAGTCAGGATTCCATGTGGTTCTGGTACATTTTCATCTATCTGCAGCCTTTAATACAGTCTGTCACAACATATGGATCTCCACACTACACACATGGGCCTTCATGGCCCTTGACTGGTTTAGGCCAGGGATGTCCAAAGTGCGGCCCGGGGGCCATTTATGGCCCATAGACTAATTTTTCACGCCCCTTGACCACAATTTTACATTGGTACATTCTGCAATTGGCACCACAACATAGATGGTTAATGCAGATGGAGACTTTCTTTTATAAGGGCATCTTTTTTTCACAAATAAAAAGGATTAGAAAATTATCCATGGCACAAAATTAATTGTTCATCTTTTAATATTTTTTCTTTCTTTTTAAATGTGTAAAGAAATATCGCAAAATCAGGTATAGACAACCTAACATAGCTAAAAATAATGCACAATTTAAAAGAATGACCCAAACCCTGTTCTTTCTGCGTGGAAAAACAACATTTTTTAGCCCCTCTGAAAACTATTTGAAAATCCTTTATAAATCTTTTAAAAATCTATTTTCTACAAGAATTTCTAATTTTGTGTTTCATTAAATGTTGCCTGTCTAATTTATTGTTAAGATGGTAACTTTTATGTAAAATAAAAAATCTTATTTTGTGGCCCATGTGCACTTTCGACTTGATGATTTTGGCCCTGTACCAAAGACATATCTGGTTTTGACCATACTTTCATAGCAGGACCCTCAGCGTAATGCTGGATCCTTCACGGTTTATCTCAGTCACTCTCCCTTCCTTGGAGGGGGAGCCTCAAGGTTCCACCCTTGATTCCTTTATTTTCTCCCTCTATCTTCTACCATTAGGAGCTACTTTAGATAGAATGCTGTTCCTGTCGCTAGAGCGCTAGAGTCACCTGGTCTTCACTCTTTTTCCCTTCATGTTACTCCAATCGTTTCCAATCTAGGAGTAAAAATGGACCCAGTAATGAAGATGGACGGGTAGGTCAATGGTACAGGGATGACCGTGGCTCATGAGTTGTGCGTTTGTCTTGTAATCAGAAGGTTGCAGGTTCAATCCCCAGCTCAGACTGTCTCGCTTGTTGTGGCCTATGGCAAGGCACCATGCCTATTGGTGCAGTGTGCCGCACGGCAGCTGTGGCTATACCATAGTTTGCCGTCACACCAATTGGTGAATGACTGTAGTATAAAGCACTTCGGAGGTTCACAGGGACTTAGTCCTGCTTTTAACGTTGTGGTAGAAACATAGACGTCTGAGAGGTTTCCAGGTGATAATAAAACCAAAGGATCAGCTGTCTTCTCACATGGGTTTATTGAGAGCTCTGACTTCACTTAGCAAATCACTGGTAAATATACAGTTATATATTCATAATTAAGTAGAAGAAGACGTACACTTCTGTGGTTAACTCAGGGAATGAACAGATGACTTCTTTCATAATTAAACAAAGATACTGAGGACCAGTTGAACACAGATTTGTCATCTGATGGTTAGCGGATAATTATGAACAAGGACACTTTGTATAATGTGTTAAGAAGAGAATCACTAGACATCCATGTGTCATCATGAGATGGTCACAAGGGAATATGAGATGTTTACAGAGAATAGGTCCCTGTTTGTACTTTATCATATCAGTATAACATTTTATCTAGACAAGAGTAACGGAATCAAAATTAAAAAGCATCAGCACTAATTCATATAAGAACTATCTATGTCATAAAATAATACTTGCAATAAAGAATTAACTTTATCTAAGAGATCAGAGAAAGCAATAAAGTTTACCATTACAACGTCTAATTAATTAAATTAAAATTAAAGGCCATCATGAGTGTCCGTCGTCTAGAATCAGTGGTTAATACATTCATCACATACCGGCTGGACTATTCCAACTCTTGCCTTCATGGAATTAGCAAAGCTGCTCGGTCCAGACTTTAGATTGTCCAAAATTCAGCAGCAAGGTTCCTGACTGGAGCTGACAGAAGACAGTGCATTGTACCTATCCTCTAATAACTCCAATGGCTGCCCATTCAGTTCAGGATCTATTTTAAAATTCTGGTTTTTGCATTCAAATCTTTGAAAGGTATGGCTGCTCCGTATTTGATACAACTGCTTAATCCTTACCACCTTCCTCGTGCTATTAGGTCAACACATCAGCTTATTATCTCCTAAGCCATGTTGAAAGCCTCAAGAGGAGATGGTTTTTTCTATCAGTGCCCCAAAACTGTGGAATTCACTTCTCATTTTTAAATCACACCAAAAAAATGACTATTTCTCCTTGGCTTTCCCCTCTTAAATTTGGATTCTGTATTTAGTCTCATTTGACCATGCTTTCTTCCATATGTGATGTTCACTTTTCAAACTGTATGCTAGTATAATTGTTACTGCACTGCTTTACAAATGAATAGGTATGGTAACCACCTTTCTGCCATGGTGTTGGACTAAGTATCTCCTGGGAAGACTTTCAGTACCTGCTGATAAAAACACATTTTACCCAAAGCTCTAAAACTTCAAACAGAATCCTCTAGCAGTGTTTTCATTGAAATGTTCTTTAGATCAGCCTTTAGGTCAAATTTAATGCACTTTCTAATCTCTAGAGAAACAAATAAACATCACCAGGAAAGCCTCGAACAGAAAGCTTGGGTCTATATTCACAGTGAAATGGGGTCAAAGGGCAGCAGCTCTACTTCACCGGCTGACTTAATGTAGCATCATAAAGTATTTCCAAGTGAAACCAATGCTATCTTGAAAACACCTTAATTTATTGCAGCTTTTAATCAGTCTTATATATCAACACAGGTGAGGTATTTATGTAGAAGTAATAAACTGGTTAATCTGAGGTGTAGCCCTCTGGCTGTGATATGTGCACTGCCGCTGTCACAGAATGAATCAATTTCTAATAACAATGTGGAACAGTACTAACATTCTATCATATAGCCTATAATTAAAAATGAGCTATTTTTCTCATATGCAGCTCGAAACTACACCAGTGAGCATACTCAGTCACCAGAGAGCAGGAGATCAAACAGCAAAACAAGCATTCATCATTGTAGTTGCTATGCAACACAAACAACCCATGAGCTGTCTTTTTACTTTCACCATCTGAGCTCTAATAACATTAGAATGGTAAAAAATTTAGTCAGAGTTTCTCTCCTCGCTGCCGAGGAGGAACATGAAAAGCTAATTGTGGATTAGTATGCTGCTGATGCTTCATAATGAAAACAAATTATATAACCAGAGTGTAAAGATTTATAACGCAAAACATAAACATGCACCTTTTACAGCACTTTGCAAACATATTTAACACCACATGAACTTCTTAACATTTTGTTCCAAACAAAAACGTCACTTAGATTTGTTTTGTACTTTCATGGAACAGCGCAACAATAGTCAGAGCTATAATGTAAAGAGAAATTGAACTTGGTTTTGGAGATCCCCCCAGCCCCTCCCAAAAAACATGCATTTATGGTTATATTCATAAAGTATCACTGCGGCAACAGCTGAGTGAAAGCTGTGTGTATTTTACGCTGGAGACCAGTTCTTTGATCTGGATCAGTTGGTCTATTCTCGCTCCATGTTCAAATTATGGATGGAACAGATCTTGGTGAGATGTTCAGAGTTTGGAATATTGTTTTAGAACCTAACCCTGCTTTAAAAACTTAAACTTCCCCACAACTTTTTCTCTGACCCGTCTGCTGGAATTCATGATGCTGTATGTTCTGCAATGTTCTCCAGCAAACCTCTGAGGCCTGAAAAAATTAGACTTAGATTACATCAGTATGCCAGTGGATTAGTAAAAGGAGCTGAATAGAAATGCATGCCCCACTTTTCACAGTAAGGGGCAAAATATTCACAAACCTAGTAAATTTGGGTTAGAAAAAAATGCCGTGTTCAGCCAGGTGGATCAATGGTAAAATATTAGCTGCATGGGCTGCGTTATTCAATTGAATTCAATTTACTATTATTTATATAGCGTCAATTCATAACAAATGTCATCTGAAGGCACAAAAGTAATTGCAGTACAATTATACAAACATTCCAATCAGTTAAAAGTTTTCTATGTAGGGAATCCCAGCAGATTGCGTTGAGTCATCGATATGAGGTTGTGCCCGAATCATGCAGACTCCAACCACAGCAATTCCTCAGCAATCCCTCATACTGAGCAAGCATGTAGCGACAGTGGAGAGGAAAAACTCCCCTTTAACAGGAAGAAACCTCTGGCAGAACCTGGCTCAGTACAAGTGGTCATCTGACTCGACCATCTGGGGGTCTGAGAAGACAGAGAACAGACAGTATGAAGGATGCTCAGTGGCTTTAAACATCATCTGAACCAATGTTCCCCATCCAGCAGGGTACCAGACCATGTGGAGCTTCTATGTGGAGAAAAATACGGAGCGAAAACTGGGTTAACAATCACAATAACAGCAGAAAAAAAAAATTCTGGAGAGTAGTAGAAGAGAAAAGTAGAAGCGAGAAGAAAAGTGGTCAGTCTGTCCTCAAACAGTTTAAGCATATAGCAGCAACTACAAAAATAGCTAAAGATAACATAAGCCACTCGGACTATAAGCTTTATCAAAAAGGAAGGTTTTAAGCCTAGTCTTGAAAGCAGACAGTATCTGCCTCATGGACTAAAACTGGGGGCTGGTTCCACAGGAGAGGAGCCTGATAACTAAAAGATCGGCCTCCCATTCTACTTTTAGAATTCCTAGGAACAACCAGTAGACCTGCATTCTGAGAACGAAGTGCTCTGTTAGGAACATATGGAAGATTCAGATCTCTGATGTATGAAGAAGCTTGATTATGAAGGGCTTTATAAGTAAGGAGGAGGATCTTAAATTTTATTCTGGATTTAACAATTCAATTCAGTTTATTTATATAGCGCCATTTCACAACAGATGTCATCTCAAGGCACTTTACAAAAAGAGTTATTACAATACAATGTTTAGTGTAGAAATTACAGAACCACAGAAGATTGCGTCGTGGAATTCTCAGCAATCCCTCATACTGAGCAAGCATGCAGCGACAGTGGGAAGGAAAAACTCCCTTTTAACAGGAAGAAACCTCCGGCAGAACCAGGCTCAGCACAAGCGGTTATCTGCCGCGACCGTCTGTGGCTTGGAGAATACATAACAGAGACACAGAAAGAGCAATAGAACTGATGCAGAAGTTTGTTGCAGGACGTGGAGAATTTTCCGTCACTGCAATGCCATCTTAGTCAGGGTCGTCAAGCAGGGCTAATCCGGAGCACCTACTATAATAGAAAACAGGTTAGAAAACAGGTTAGTGCTTGAATTGACAGCACATCATACAGTTGGGGAGAAGTAGGAGAGAAAGTAGGAACAGACCCTAATAATGTCCTCCAACAGCCTAGCCTAAAGCAGCATAGCTACTAACATTAACCTGTCTCCTAGCTACTAGGAGACCTGGCTACTGTTGAATTAAATAATTATCATAAGTAATTCAATGCATGTTCAAGCAGAGACAAAATGGAGCCAATTTCCAGTTTAACATTTATTTTGAACAGATTAACAAATTGCAGTTTTACAGAGGAATTTTGCCCCCGTCGTTCCCCTGTGGTCCAGATTTAAAGAAATCTGAACAATTAACTGATCTTCATTTCACAGCTTTATAGACAACCGGGCCTCTAGGCGTTTCTAATCTCTCCAATCAGAACATTTTCATACACTGTCTCTCCGGCGCTGGCTGGCCCCTGTGGGGCGCATTTCTTCCGCGGCGGTAAGCCGCGACCGGCTCCGGATCTTTACCTGGCTTACATTAATCTATCTCTACCTAGCTACTCTACCTCTTCCTATCTCTTCCTAACTTTTGACACTCTGCCTGACTACTAACATTAACCTGTCTCTTCCTATCTACCTGTCTGACCTGACTCTAACTACCTATAAACATATCTCTAACTGTAAGCTTTGTCAAAGAGGAAAGTTTTTAGCCTAGTTTTAAAGATAGACAAATTGTCTGCTTCACGAACCAACCCTGGGAGCCGGTTCCATAGGAGGGGAGCCTGATAGCTGAAAGATCTGCCACCCATTCTACTTTTAGAAATCCTAGGAACTACCAGTAAACCTGCAGTCTGAGAGCGAAGGTCTCTGTTAGGAACATATGGAACAATCAGGTCTCTTATGTATGATGGAGCTAGATTATTAAGGGCTTTATATGTCAGAAGGAGGATCTTGAATTCTATTCTAGATTTTACTGGGAGCCAGTGAAGAGAAGCTAAAACAGGGGAAATGTGATCTCTTCTTTTAATATTCATCAGAATCCTAGCAGCAGCATTTTGAACTAACTGAAGACTTTTAATTGTATTCTGTGGACTACCTGATAATAGACAGTTACAGTAATCCAGCCTTGAAGTAACAAAGGCATGGACTAGTTTTTCAGCATCATTCCTGGACAGGATGGTTCTAATTTTTGCAATATTCCTAAGGTGAAAAAAGGAAATCCTACAGACTTCTTTAATGTAAGTTCTAAATGACATATCTTGGTCAAAAATGACACCGAGGTTTTTTGCTTTATTACTGGAGGCTAATTTAATGCCGTCCAGGTGAAGGGGCTGACTAAGTAGTTTCTTTTTCAGAGCTTCTGGTCCAAAGACGACAACTTCTGTTTTATCAGAATTTAGAAGCAAGAAGTTTAGAGTCATCCAAGTTTTTATGTCTTCCAGACATGCCTGTAGTCTACCTAACTGATTGGATTCATCAGGATTTATGGATAGATATAGCTGTGTATCATCTGCGTAACTATGGAATTTTATCCCATGCTGCCTAATTATTTTACCAATAGGAAGCATATATATAGTAAAGAGAATCATAATTCTCTTTACTATAACAGGGAGCTAATGGAGAGAAGCCAAAACAGGAGAAATGTGATCTATTTTTAATATTCATCAGAACTGTTGCTGCAGCATTTTGGATCAACTGAAGGCTTTTAATTGCATTTTGTGGACTTCCTGATAATCCAAATCCAAAAATTTCTATAGTTGACTGTTTTTTTAAAATGGAGACGGAACAATCTGAAGAAAAACTGTCCTTTTGACGGATTGTAATTCCCACCCCTGACCATTGGGGTGAACGTGAAGACTTTTTTAATTTCACGCATATAGTTCAGGTAACTGAATCAATCAAAAAAGATTCCCACGACAGCATCTGAACATCTTCTAAGACATGGATCAGCATTTTATGCCTCCAATTCTGATCGGATTTTAACCTCAAATCCAATCCAATTTGGAGTCCCAATCCGATATTCTGCCTTTAGTATTGAAATTTATAAAACTGACATTTTTTTTGATTAACCATCATTACCAAAATTGTTGGAACTCCATGAAATTTAAATCTTACAGAAAATTAAAGATCAACTTAAGTTTATTATTTCAAACAAAAGTAAAAGCTTGATACTTTTTAATTTAAAAGGCAAGGCAATGCAATTTTATTTGTATAGCACATTTTCAACACAAGGTATTTAAAGTTGCTTTACATGATTACAGAAATGTGAAAATTAAAATGAATTCGAGAAAGCATAGACTAACATTTATAAAACAAGCAATAGCATTTGAATAAAAACAACAATTTAGGTTAAGACATTTAATGATAGTATTGGCAATAACACTGCAGTGTCTCTGCAGTTTTGCATTCGTCCAGCAGTTTGTTTCATATGTGGGGAGCATAAAATCGGCTTCTCCATGTTTGGTTCTGGTTCTAGAGACGATCAGTAGAATAGAGCTGGAGAACCTGAGTGACCTGGATGGTTTTTACCACGATAGCAGATCTCTAATGTACTCTGGGGCTAACCCATTTAATGATTTATTGACTAATACATTTTAAGTTTATTCTTCGAGCTACAGGGAGCCAGTGTAAGAACTGAGGTGATGTGTTCTACTTTTCTGGTTTTATTGAGAACATGAGCAGCAGCATTCTGGATCAGCTGCAGCTGTTTGATAGATTTTTTAGGAAGACCTGTGAAAATACTGTTACAGTAATCAAAGCGGCTAAAGATGAATACATGGATGAGTTTTTCTAGGTCTCTTTGTATCATCAGTCCTTTAAACCTAGAAGAGTTCCTCAGGTGATAGAAAGCTTATTGCCTTTATGTGACCCTAGAGGTTCAGGTCTGAGTCCACAATGCACAGGTTTCTGGCCTAGTCAGTAGTTTCTAGTTGGACTAACTTAAGTTGTGTGCTGATATGTAGTCGATCTTTTTTGGGTCCAAAGATAAGTACTTCAGTTTTGTTTTTGTTCAGTTGGAGAAAATTATGGGACATCCAGCGGTAATTTGCTCAATGCATTTATTGAGGATTTGGATGGCTTCAACATCACCCGGTGACATTGAGATATAAAGCAGAGTGTCATCAGCATAGTTGTGGTAGTTGATATTATTTGTAGTTATAATTGGGCTTAATGGGACCATGTAAATGCTAAATAGAAGGGGCCCTAGGATGGAGCCCTCGTGGACCCCGCATGTAATTTATGCTTTTTGTGATGAGGATTGGGTAACTGACACATAGAAGTTCCTGTTCTTGAGGTAAGATTTGAACCAGTTGAGTGCCGTGCCAGATAGTCTGACCCAGCTCTCTAGACGTTTCGGTAATATATCATGATCAACAGTGTCAAACGCTGCACTGAGATCTAATAGTACCAGTACTGTGGTTTTACCACAGTCAAACTTTAAACCAATATCATTGAAAACTTTGACGAGGGTTGTCTCTGTGCTGTGGTGCCTACGAAAACCAGACTGATAAAGTATTTACTGCAGTCTATATGTTGGTGTGCACAGTGCTACCTTCCACTTTCATGGGATCACATTCATCCTATATTTTTGAGTAAATACATGCTAGAAAGCACACATTTGTCATGATTTGTTGCTTTAAGGAGGACCCAAATGCAGAGTAACCTTCAGAGCTACGTTGGCTCATCTTTATTAGAAGTCCAAAACAGGCTCAGGACACATACTAGACGTGGTAGACGTAGACACCTAACTACAAGAGACATCGGGAAAATGACACAACAAACCAGCCGATACATGAGGGCACAGGGGAACATTTGACAAAAAGTCACATTGTGACATTGTTTTTAGTTTGTAACTTGCAGTATTATTATTGGAGTTTTCACTATAAGATGAAATATCCTATGCTCCTGAACTCAGCATATATTTCCGTATTTGACAGCACCACAGGTGCAGTTCAGCGTCTGCTTTTTTTTTCTTCCTCCCTCACATCGGCATAAGAAGCATAAGGCTGCTCGCACATTCGCAAACGGTCACATTTTTCTCATCTTAGAGGAGGTGTCAGGTGTTTAGGTCTGTGATCCAGCAGCTGAATCAGAAAAGCCTCGAACTAACAAGCTGAAAGCTGCAAACAACTACCTATGGTTGTCCAGTTGGACATACATCTGTCAATAAATGGATTATCTTCCATGCATGCATACCAGGGCAATCACAGCTGTCCAATTAAATGCCCTAGCTGAGCTATAACTATAGCTCAAGTTAACTATGCTTGGACATACAGCGACAGGATGAAAAATAACTCCATATAGTGTGTTAGTGCTGGAATAGCAGTGGACACTCATTTTACTTGTATTGATTCAGCAGAGTTTACTTACACACACATGATGGTATCAAAAAGTTTTTACCCTCCCAACAGATGTCTTTGTTTTTGCCTTTTTGCTACATTTAAATTTTTTAGACCATCAAATAAACGTATTAAACATATTCATCAAAGTTCACGTTATTAAATGCAATATAATACTGTTGACAAAACTTCTGTCTTTTCTGTACTTAGTTCCTCATCCTTCATGACTCTTTTCTTTCCTGCCCTTTGACCTGGCTTTGAATAGAGCATAAGCCTTATCATATCAAATGAGTATTTCAATTATTAATGAAAAAAGGTGTCCAAACCAACATAGCACTGTGTGAAAAAGTTTCCCCTTATTAGATGAACCCTTATTAATCACCTTTTAGTTCAAAGCACAAGCCACACTTTGGCCTAACTACAACTAGATCTGTAAGACCTAGTTGACGAAACAGAACCAGATTTTTTTCTTTTGATCGGAACTACAGATTATTTTTATCATCAAACGTTTTGAAATATTCAATATCAGCCAGTCCAGGAACACCACTCCTTTTCTTGGCACTAATTGACTTTACCCCTGAGACCAGAAATAAGGAAGGCCGTGGTTGTTAGTGTCTGCGTGTGTATTAACTAGGTAAGCCAGTAACGTGATACTTAGTAGAGCGTTTCTTCTAATATGATCACTTTTTCTGTAACTACTAATCTAAAATGTTACCATTTCCATGCCTGTAATCAAATTAAAGTTACTGTTCAAGCAACTGTGCATTACTATTTTTGTAATTTTCTTAAGCAAAAAGATATATTAGGTACACGGGGTCACAAAAGCTGTAGGGAAACTGCCATTCTTAAATACCTTCTACGACACTGCTGCCATGTTTTTCTGTTGTAATCTAATAATTTAACAGCTGATTATCTCCTTTACGGTCACAATGTTTATTTTCTACCCTACAAAAATCAGCACTCCATCTGGTTTGAGTTCTGTGTGCTGCCCCTAGTCGAACTCTCCAGTAGTACGTGCAGTACGCAAGCAAGAATGTTCCCAAGATGCAGCATATTTCAGTATATTTCCAGCCTTACTGTTAAAATGCACTTCCAATAAATTGAATATCGGCAAAACTGGTTATTGATTTTATGTTGAGGCAGTGGGAAGTGTTACTGGCAGCTGCTGAAAGTAACTAATAACGTAATTGGAATCTAACTTAGTTTATTTTTAAATAAAATAATCAGTAAAGTAACTAAGTTATTTTGAAATGGTAATTACTTTCAAAGTAACAGTGGCAACATTGGTATTAACGCATATTAAAGTGCAACTCAGCCCCCGATTTTATTTTTGTTTTTGCTTACAAACTGTATAAATGAGTGTCCTATCATGCATTCCATTTATCTCGCAAGTTGGAACTCGGAGCTGGGTTATGCCTATGTCAATAGCATTCTAGTAACCTAGTCGGATAAGTTGGGATTTCAATAGAACAACGCCCAAGTAGCCATAGTTAATACCTCTTACAAGTATCGTTTTAAGCTGTACTGTCCATATGAAAACCACTTTTATTTTGTTAAGTTTAGATTTGCAGGCTCTACATGTAAGATTGATTTTACACACATTTTTACTTGAGACTTGTTAAATAGACATTTTTCCACCACAGCCACTGTTGTTGATGTGAGGAGTAGTCATATCAAAAGTCAAAGTCGGAACAAAAAAAAATATCAGACTTTGAGTGGGAGGTCTGATTTCAGAAGGCGTCCCAGTTCATTTTTCCCCCTCAGAAGTTAGATTTTCCGAGTTCCAAGTACAAATACAACACTCCACAATAGTGCGGTATAAATGTCTGGTCACCTGTCCCGACTAATTAACAGCTGCTGCGCTGGCAATTAAGCTGCTTTGCCAGCGTTGAAAGGGCAGTAAAAAGAGCAAGGGAGGTGAAGCAAGATGGAAAATGGAAGGAAAGGAAGAAAAGATGCACAGGAGTAAGATTAAAAGAGACGCATGGAGCAGGAGGATATCATGGTTTCACGGTATTCTGATTATAGCTCTAAAACGTGTATTTTGAATGTTTTTAAAAAAAGGAAAAAAACTTCAATTGAACAGTCTAATATTTTAAACAATATATTCAATTCAATTCAGTTTATTTATATAGCGGCGTTTCACAACAGATGTCATCTCAAGGCACTTTACAAGAAGAGTCATTACAATACAATGTTTGATGTAGAAATTAGAGAACCACAGAAGATTGTGTCATGTAATTCTCAGCAATCCCTCATACTGAGCAAGCATGAAGCGAAAGTGGAACGGAAAAACTTCCTTTTAACAGGAAGAAACCTCCGGTAGAACCAGGCTCAGCACAAGCGGTCATCTGCCAAGACCGTCTGTGGTTTGCAGAATACAGAACACAGATAAAGAACAGAGACACAGAAAGAGCAACAGAACTGATGCAGAAGTTTGTTGCAGGACGTGGAGGACTTTCCGTCACTACAATGCCATCTTAGTCAGGGTCGTCAAGCAGGGTGGGTCAGGAGCACCTACTATAAGAAGAGACTAAGAGAAAACAGGTTAGCGGTTGCAGTTGGGGAGAAATAGGAGAGAAAGTAGGAACTGACTCTAATAATGTCCTCCAACAGCCTAGCCTAACATAGCCTAAAGCAGCATAGCTACTAACATTAACCTGTCTCCTAGCTACTAGGAGACCTAGCTACTAACACTCTCTACCTGGCTTACATTAATCTATCTCTACCTAGCTACTCTACCTCTTCCTATCTCTTCCTAGCTTTTGACACTCTACCTGACTACTAACATTAACCTGTCTCTTCCTAGCTACCTGTCTAACATGTCTCTAACTACCTGTTCACCTGTCTCTAACTGTAAGCTTTGTCAAAGAGGAAAGTTTTAAGCCTAGTTTTAAAGATAGACAAATTGTCTGCTTCACGAACCAACCCTGGGAGCTGGTTCCATAGGAGGGGAGCCTGATAGCTGAAAGCTCTGTCACCCATTCTACTTTTAGAAATCCTAGGAACTACCAGCAAACCTGCAGTCTGAGAGCGAAGGGCCCTGTTAGGAACATATGGAACAATCAGGTCTCTCATGTATGATGGAGCTAGATTATTAAGAGCTTTATATGTCAGAAGGAGGATCTTGAATTCTATTCTAGATCTCACTGGGAGCCAGTGAAGAGAAGCTAAAACAGGGGAAATGTGATCTCTACTTTTAATATTCATCAGAATCCGAGCAGCAGCATTTTGGACTAACTGACGACTTTTAATTGTATTCTGTGGACCACCTAATAATAAAGAGCTACAGTAATCCAGCCTTGACGTAACAAAGCCTAGTTTTTCAGCATCACTCCTGGACATGATGGTTCTAATTTTTGCAATATTCCTACGGTGAAAAAAGGAATTCCTAGAGACTTCTTTAATGTGAGATCTAAATGACATATCTTGGTCAAAAATAACACAGAGGTTCTTTGCTTTATTACTGGAGGCTAATTTAATGCCGTCCAGGTGAAGAGGTTGACTAAGTAGTTTCTTTTTCAGAGCTTCTGGTCCAAAGACGACAACTTCTGTTTTATCAGAATTCAGAAGCAAGAAGTTTAGAGTCATCCAAATTTTTATGTCTTCCAGACATGCCAGTAGTCTACCAAACTGCTTGGATTCATCAGGATTTATGGATAGATATAGCTATGTATCATCTGCGTAACTATGGAAATTATTTTACCAATAGGAAGCATATATATAGTAAAAAGAATCGGCCCAAGCACTGAACCCTGTGGTAATCCACAATTAACTATTGAGGTTGAGGAAGATTTATCATTTACCTGAACAAACTGAAATCTGTTAGACAAATAAGATTTAAACCAGCCTAGTGCTGTTCCTTTTATACATATATATATACACATATATATAGAACATGATGTCAGGAAACTAGCTGGTGCTATCCATCTTGGCAGTAAAGATTGAAAGAAAAAAAAGTTAACTTTTTTTTACTGAGGCAGATATGGTAACTAGCATACTATTGATGATTTATTTTTAAAAAAAGTTACTAAGAAGTTTTAAAAGTTTCTAATGGATAAAGATGAAGAAAAGATAACATATGGTAGTTAGCATATCTGCCAAGGTAACAAGCTCATTTCACTAATATAAGATGCTAATGGCTCGTTCATTTCAAGACCGTGTTAACTTTACCTATAATTTAGCATACAACGATAGGTGGTGCTCCCGAACATGCGCTATCATATCGTATTGCCTCCATGGGCTGCCACTGTTCTAAAGCACGTTTTGCACGTTGGGCGACCTTCTTCCAAGCGGTGATCATCTGGCTTTTTACAGAATCCAAAGTATTCCCAAACAGCCGACTTGGTCCACTTAGAAAGGGGAAAAAGTTCTGGGGGCTCGCCTCCTTCAGCCATCACACAGTCTTCAGAGCTGCCTATTTGTTACTGACAACAAAAGCAGGTGCGCAGGGGGAGGGGTGCTTAACGGCAAATTTTAGTGGTTTTGAAACTTTGACTTTTCAAGTACCGTGGTTTACCTTGAAACTGGTAACCGGTCTATGCCTACTTTGAAACCTATTCTCTGAGCTACAGGGAGCCAGTGTAAGGACTTTAGAACTGAGGTGATGTGTTCTACTTTCTTCGTTTTAGTGAGAACACGAGCTGGACCTGTGAAGATATCCTTTAGAGTAATCAAGGCAGCTACAGATAAATGCATGGATCAGTTTTTCTCCTTGCGTCATCAGTCCTTTAATCCTAGAAATGTTCCTCAGATGATAGAAAGCTGACTTTGTTTTTGCCTTTATGTGACCCTAGAGGTTCAGGTCTGAGTCCACAAATACACAGGTTTCTGGAGTCCATTATTACACCTAGTTTTCTGGCCTGGTCAGTTGTTTCTAGTTGGACCAACTGAAGTTGTGTACTGATATTTAATCCATCTTTTTTGGATCCGAAGATAAGTACTTCTGTTTTGTTTTAGTGAAGTTGGAAGAAATTTTGATAAAAATTATGGGACAGCGGTAATTTGCTCAATGCATTTATTGATGAGTTGGATGGGTTCAACATCACCTGGTGATATTGAGATATAAAGTTTGTCAGCACTGAGGTAGTTGATATTATTTGTTGTTATAATCTGTCTTAAAGGGACTATATCATGCTATTTTACTGCTTTCAACTTCTGGGATAGACATATATATGCTACAATGTTACCGTTGGTGTTATACAGAATTAATTTGTCCTACATTTTAACTTTGTATCCTGTAGTTAGGTATATATATATGTATATATAAAACATTAATAAATGCAGTTTATAAGAAAGACATGAAACATAAGGAACTTTAGTATCCCCCAACCTGAGTGCCAAAAGATTAGTTCATTCTATAAGCGGAAATGATGAGTATAAAATCTCATCACTAATCTTTAAGATAATCAACAAGACCTGGAGACTGGGTTCTGATTAAGGAGCTGAGAAGGCGACACTGGAAATCAAAACGCTGGCAAGAACTTTACCAGGTGTTTATTTTTAACCTACACTGCTGAGAAAGTCGCTGAGAGCAACTTGGGTGCAATACCAGTCATTGCAAGAGAGTGACAGGACCTATACTGGACAAGCCTACCACTGCTTCAGCAGAAAAACCGAGAGAAGTAGACTCTGAAACAAACACTTTACTTTTATAACTGTGCTGTGGATACTTTTTCATCATTCATCATGATTATCACACGTGAAGAAATGGAAAAGATGACACATTCTTCAAAGCTCTGGGGCTCCAGAGCGAAAAAGAGTGAGACATTTACACTGTGTTTTATTTCTTGTTAGGTATCGTCATTCGACTTTGCAGCAGGGACGAGAGGTAACTTGAGCTGGACTGATGCAGAGGGCACCTACAGACCTGATGCAGACTCGATCCGACGAGATGGAGATGGAAGACAACAGCTATATGGAGATGAAATAGGTATGGACTTGCTTGATGACCTTGAATTATACGAGTGATTAGTTTACTTAGACTAATCTTAGACTTAGGTTAGTCTAAACTTAGACTTAGGTTGTCTGATATTTTTCCCTGGGACTAATGTCTTGTGTTTTTCCACAAGAGTTTAGCAGTCTCATTCCAGGGATGACAGTGACAGAAAAGAGGGGTTTGATTTGATTTTCCAATATAATTATTTTTTTTAAAGATTTTACAATTTTCTTCAAATTTTCAGTGTTTATAATTCATTCATGACTCCATGACATCTATTCAAATCAAGTTCATTTACAGTTACTTTTTTATTATTTCATTAAGATACATTTTTATTGTTTTTATTGTGTTTTTTACTTTTTTTGATTTTCATTATTTGGGTGATAAAGAATGAAAAGGGGTATTACAGATTTTTATAGATTTTTAGATTACATTTTATTATGATTTATGAAGAATACATAATAATTATTGAAGTTAAGGATTTTATTAGAATTTTTTTGTTTTTATTTTATTTTTGTTTATTTTTTGAATGTTTCATTATTATCGTTGATTACTACCGATTTGTTTTCTTTGTGTAACCTCTTTAAAGTGTCACTGTGGTGCTGAGCAAAGAGTGACTGACGATCTTGATTTCGAGGTTCACCCTGTGGATGCCCGACTGATTTAAGGGAAGAGTACACACTCCACGTTGTGTTGAGAGATTAGATCTATTTAGTGTGTACCTGATTGATAGTGCCTGACATTGTGCCCCTCTTCTTTGTTTTGCAGTTACGTTCATGCATCCTGAGTAATGAGGAACTGAACAAGAGCGCCACCTATGGGGCTAGGAGCCGTCTCAAACTTTTTGCCAGCCGAGTCAGGAAGAGAAACAACAAATGACACGACCCTAGGATGGAGGTTTCTCAACTTAGGCCGCCAGCAGGTTTTTTGTTTGGGATGTTGTTTAAATTCAGATAATGTCATTAAGATTGATGCTTAGATTAGATGATTCTGTTGGAGAAGATTCAATGTGACATGTAATGATTGAGATCATTTGAACCAGTTTATTGTCTTTCTTTTTTAATACTGCCTGTCTCCTAGGTTAGTTAATGATAGTTGTTCTTTGAGATTAGATAAAAAGGGGGAAGAGTGTGGTGGAAGAATTTAGTGCTATGATTTATCTGTCCTTTGTAATCAACTGTGACGGATGTTTACTTAATGTTGTAGTATTAGTTTGAATGTTAGTGTTATTGAGTGACGCCTTACCCAAGTCACGGTCAGAGTGTTTTGATAATGATAGTTCACAGCCTGCGTTACCTGGAGATTGTTCCTCGGACTGGGCTTCCTTAAAGGTCTACAAAGTTCACAGCTTTCTAATCAAAGGGAAAGACGCCGTAGAGATTGTAGAGAGAAAAGAAGAAAGTTAACTTACAAGGTTCAAATTTAAAAGTTCAAATTGACAGTATTTTACAGCTGCTTTCTACTTTACTTCAGTTTATGGTACAACACAATCCTGTCATGATAAAATTTTGCGCTTCAATATTAAAATTAAAATGATGTTATATTCAATAGTATTAATCGTTTTAATGAATATTCAATTCAAAAAAGCTGGCGTGAGAGTCCACATCATGCCATCACACGTCAAGCAGATAAATACATGTACAGTAACCGTTTTTCCACACGGACAAAAAACAACTGATTGTGGCCCCACTGCCTGGAGTTAGACTATAAACTTAAACAATTCCACTTCAAAAGAGAACAGTTCACCTACTGTTACCTGAACGCACAACCTCACAACTTGTTATTCTGGAAGCCGAAAGTTTGGAGAGGAGGGAAAAGCTTACACTCGGAGGAAATCAGGAGTTGGAAAGACTCTGAAAAAGCTATTTCCAGACCTTCGCTTGGGCAGGAGGAAATCTCACTTTTATGCTATTGGGTGGAACAAGACCGGGCTCTTTGGAGCACACGTGATCAACCGCACTGCTCAACTCGTGTTAGCGACATGTATTGAGTACTAGGTACAGATCTCAGACAATGCTCTCATGGGAATTTTAATCTGACAAAAGGGAGTTTTGCAATAGAGAAGTGTGTGTGTCATTTGAAAACTTTTTAGTTTTTTCACAACATAGCATGGAGTACAATATAGTTTACCTCCACATTCATGTAGAGAATGAGGAAGCTGTTGCCTATTCCACGGTCGCTGGCAGCAAAGCCGTTTCTTCCTATGTGCAAACTATGCGGTTGCATAGGGCCCCCAAGCCACTAGGGGGCCCCCAAAGCTGCTGTAGGCCAATGGGCTATCACTTACCTATATTATTTAAATGATTAGAAATAAAGTATTAAGGCTGTAATAGCAATAAGCCACAGTAAGATAAGCTATTTTGTGACACATTTGGGCCAGAACTGTTGGTCTCCACTCCACTGTCTGTCACGCAGTGGACGTGCATCAGAAAGCTATCCTCCTATTGGATAGATAAACAGGCCGGTTTTAAGTTTGTTCACATCACAGACTATTGACATTGAGGTGGCTAGCCGATCATGGCATCTAAACGGAGTTATCCAAGTGGATCACAGAAAAGGAAAAAGAAAAAAAGCGGAGGAAGAGAGAACGTCGAAGGATAAAGGTAAGACATCGATTTTATTTAAATGGAGGGTGGCTTTACGGTTGGTGGTCAGTTGTAACGCTGACTTTTTAACTATTTCGCTTGTCTCCAATAGAGACATTATTAATCATAGTAATATAACGTACGCTTCCAGAATGAATAAAGGAGTTGTGATGTTTTTGAAAGAGAGGAGTTTGGTGACTGAGCCGATTGTCAGCGGTGTGACAGTGGAGGGGGAGTTTCTGCAAGTGTCGCCACTCGCAGTGCCTTCCACGCGGGTTATTGTTTTGGGTTTTCCGCCCTTTATTCCCAATGAGCTATTGGAGATAGGGCTTCAGCGTTTTGGGAAGCTTGCCAGCGGCATTAAAACTATTGGTTTGGAATGTAAAAACGACAAACTGAAACATGTTCAGTCTTTTAGGAGACAGGTTTTCATGTTTTTAAACTCTCCCACGCAGACCCTGGAAGTCTCTTTCAGGGTTAAATATGAGTGTAACCCAAATCCCATGAATTAACCCGATGAGATAGGGCCTGAGCTCGTTGTAAAGAAATGTTTTAGAACATGAGGAAGGTACATGAGGAAGGTTCATATATGGTTTATGCCAGCACTGGGAACATGAAGTGTTTCGAATGTGGAGACGTGGGCCACAAAAAGCCTGCTTGTCCGCACAGAAACACCGAAGCTGAGGAGCAGGCACAGCGAAGTGCAGAAACTGCTCCCGCTGCTGCTGCCGCCGCTGCGGAGGTTTTGCCCCCTCCGACTTTGAGCCCTGATGCTGGGGAGGAGAGCAGCGGTCAAAATGAAGCAAAGCCTGCAAAAAACAACATTGAGATGACTGAAAATAATGTTTTTGAAGGTCCGATGAATTGTGACTGTGTTGCAGAGGGTGATCCCTCACCCGGTTCTGGCGCTGCTGCGACGGCTGCACAGCATGCGGCTGGGGCCGCTTCTGTTCAGCCTGGAGCTCAGACTGCACAGGTAGATGAAATGGATTATGAATCTGACTCAGACAACGTTTCGGTTGCTGATTCCCAGACCTGTAGTGAAGATTTGTATACTCTGGACGAATTAATTGCTTCCTTGATGACTGTTTTGGAAAACACGTTAGAGTTCTTGATTATTTCTCTGATGCAGAGAAATTCATTAAAAGTTCACAGGTAGCTCTACTTTAAAAAAATAGTCTTCAGTGAAATGCTTGATGAAAAAATAAAACGTTTTGTTTAAAAAAAACTCTTGACTAACGTAAGGAAGCAGATGTCAACAAGTAAAGGAAAGATTTTAAAACGGTTAAGAAATAAGAAATAATTGATCGTGGTTATGGTGCACTGGGTGGTCTTTTCTTTACTGTCTCTATCTGTCCTCTCTTTTCTTTTCCCCATGCCTAACATCAGGGTGGGATCATTAAACATCAATGGAGGGAGGGATCCTAATAGAAGGACAGTCAGTTTAGAAATAGTAGTTCAGAAAAAACTGGTGTCGCTTTTTTACAAGAAACTCATACAGATAATGAAAACGAGGTACAGTGGGGCTTGAGTTGGAATGGGAAATATTTCTTATCCCATGGAACCATTTCATCTGCTGGTATAGCTATTTTATTTTCACAGGGACTGGATGTTAATATCCTATCTTCTACTGAGTTGTTTCCTGGCAGGGTTCTGGTCATCAGGGCTGAAATAGAACAAATATCTTTTTGCTTTATTAATGTATATGCGCCAAATCAGGGTGATAGCAGGTTCAAAATATTTGAAGAAACATATACGTTTTTGAAACAGTCTAATCAAAATGACTCATCCTTTGAAGAGTATTATCATTATTTAGCCTACCTCTGCCAAGAAGGTTATGCTTGCACAAAGGTTTGTTTGTCCCTCCGTTTATTCATATCGGTAAACAATATAATCAAAAAAGAATGACTTGCTGAATTTGATAGAGCAACAAGTGATTCAAATTTGGAAATGATTTTGACCACTGTCTTGATACAGGAATCTTCAATCAATTGTTGTCGTACTTTTCCTTGTGCACTTAATACCTTTATTATTGTATGTGTGATGGTGAACACCCCTTCGAGGGTGGAGGTGCACTCTGAGTGGTTTCTAGTTTTTATTAGTTATATTTCTTGAGTGAGTGTTTAATTTCAATACTGGTATGAGAGGTTATCACGACTGCACCATGTTTAGCTTGCAATTTTGTGATCATTTATAGCGATTTTATAGATCATTTAAGGGAGGCTAACGTTCAGTTGCAGTTTGGCAAAGTAGGGGGGGCCGTGAACAAAATCTTGCATAGGACCCCCACAATGCTAGTAACGGCCCTGGTTGGCAGTGATATATATGTTAGAAAATACCAAATATTTCATGCTCTCTCCCACTCATAAGAAACAGGATATGTAACAGCATCGATTCATTTGAGTATCTGGTGTTTAAACTGCATGGATCAACCCCAACGATCAGTGCAGAAGTCTACCGTCCCCCAAACCGCACCAAGACTTTCTGCAAAAATTCTCAGTAAAACTCATTTATCTACACTTTCATCAAATGTAATTGTGGTTGGTGATTTTAAATGGGATTTCTTTTTCAACCTGGACCTTACTTTTGGCAAAAATAAGTTAGTTTGCTCAACCAGACAAGTTTGGAGCAACTTGGAGTGCTTTGGTAGAAGTTTATAATTGCTAGTACGTCTCATCTCTGAGTCCAGAATGTCTCAGAAGTGCTTATTTGTTCTGTTCCAGGCTATAATACAACTACCGTGCGATTATGTCACTGTCGTGCTCCAGCCCAGTTGTAGTCGGTTTGACAGAACTTGCTACTGCAGATATGGTTCACGTTTGTGTGTTTCCAAATTACACTAACCGAATGACCAATTGGACTAAATTCAGGCTCTCCAGGCTCCCTTTCTGCAACCTACACAGACTACAGCTGCCATGGTGGGCGGCTGTAATCTGTAATCGGTTGGATTGAAAGCCTATAAAAACCCCAGAAGCTAATACCTTAGCACCTTACAAGATGTTGAGAACTCACAGGGGAATATCACTAACTATTCATAAAAAACATTGTTAAATAAAAGGAGTTTTGGGGGAGATTATCCCTTATTGCAGATTACAAATCTCCCGCCCTCGTAGCTCCTATTATTTGGATATACGCTGATCGCGACAGTATATAAACTTCTCCTGAAGGACCCCAAGTGGCTGCTCTGGGCTCATCCCTCTTAAGTGTGCAGCTGATGATCTCCATATCACTGATCATTATTTGCGTTCAGTATAACAACCCACCCAGTTCTCTTCAGCCAAACCAACTACCAAAATACTAAAATCAGGTAAAATGTAAGAATATGACAGGCGACGTCATGTATTGGAGGCTTAATAAACAGGCAGTAGTTACTTTACATTTCAACTTTAATGCAAAACTTATCTTACAGGAGAGCTTAACAACATGTCCGCAGCAGTACATCTTCTTCTCGGTCTCTCTCATACCAGACCTTATGCTGGCCTTATACTGACCCCTAGAGGTTACAAAACACAAGAGAAGCATATTGGTTAAATGCTAAAAGTAAATAAAAAAATTTATTTGAAAATTGTCTTGCAAAGCAAAACTGGGAGAAATAGCTAATTTGCCAATATAAGGTAAAGCTAGCTAAAATGCAATTTGTAAGATGTTGCCACGTGCTAATATGATGTAATAATGACTCAATCCATTCCCAGATAGCACACATACATCTGGCTGATGTTGGCCTAAGGACGGACAACGGCCCTATAATTTTTTAACATCTGTCAAGCATCGGCCCATGAGCGCATATCTCATTAATAGTGCCCGCTCAGCAAACGTCTCTGCTGCGTCAGCTTTAAGTCGGCCCCAGATCTGCCCACACACGGAAGACCCCAGAGGGCGGGACCTATCCTGTCAAATTCTGAAAAGTAAATAAGGTGTCACATGTGGATTATTAGCAGTATTTTTAATCCATCTTAAACTTGGAAATGTGACAATATCACAATTACATTAGGCCGGGCGTACACTGTGTGATTTTGGACCGTTTTTGAGCCGATTTGTCACTGGTGCCACTTTTGTCTGGATCGTGCCAACTTTTGGCTTAATCGTGTATGTTGCATCGTGTAGTGTACATTGGGTAACGGCAGGCAATTTACACCTCACGACCAGCTTCCGTTCGTTCGCAAGAAAATCAAACCTGTTTGAAATTCTAGTCGCCCCTCGTGAATGACTCGCACTGTGGAAGCAATGCTACGAGCTATTTCTCATATGTGCATGCATGTGCATGCGTGTCACCATCGTTACCGTGGAAGTACTTCTGGTCTATGACATAAACAAACGGTGTTTGCACACAAAAAACGGCACAGATTGCCAGGGCAGCGCGTTTGTCTATTGAGCACATCCTCGCAATTCTCAGGCGCACATTTTCACTCCAGTGTTTTTCTTCTGCTTCTTCAGTTCCAGGTCCGGCGCGCATCTACTCCCGTGGTTTTTTTCTGCTTCCGGGTCTGTCGTGTCGTGCAGTGAGAGCAGTCAGGTCGCATCCGAACAGCGGTTCGTAATGTGTGAGCAAACGAGTCGTGAGCTGTGAACTTTTAACCCCTGCAATTTACTCATTTTACAGTGTGAGCTGGAGCTGAAGACCCGTGACTGAAAAATCGCATAGTGTACGCCTGGCTTTAGTAGACCAGGACTGTAGCTGTGGTTAACTGAAAATGTAGTCTGCCCGATGACAGATGTGCCTGTCTTCGTAAAACAAACCAAAACAAAACATCCTTAGTGCTCCTCATCGCATAGATAGACCTATCTGTTTTTGTTTAAGAATATCAGCAAATCAACATGGTAAGGAGTAAGTCATGTGCGCAGCTTGTTAACAGTTAGGCCAGCTGCTGAGAATACTCGCTCAGAAGGGACTGACGTGCCCTGGAATGGCCAAATACTTTTGTGCCAGGTTTGCCAACCTTGGAAAACGTCCTTCATTGACTTTCTACCATGTTGTGGGACTGGAATCAAGGAGTGGTGGCTGATCCTTCAGAAAGTTGTCCACCTCTTTTTCTACATCATCGGTGCTCCTGGTGGTATAGTTTTGACCCATGAGTAAAGCATAAGCACTGCATCTCTGAAACACAGCTCCCTGGACTGGCACTGCCCCGACCAACTCCGGCTGACACCCAACGGCATCTGCTGATGTGAAGCTTCTACGTTCGGCTTCTGCTTCAGTCAGAACTTCAAGCAGTTTGGTATGAGCTGCAATCCTCCTTGGTGGGGTCAGAAATCCCAGGTGCTTGTGCCTAGGATCCAGCATGGTTGCTAGCATTGGTGGTGTCGACGTCATGTCATCAGAAGCAATCTGTGAAGAAAAAGATAATAAATTAGATTTAAATGTGATTTAAATGTCTTTTTTTATAATATTTTTTAATAGGTTAAGTGTTTTGTTATTTGATGAATGAACCAGATTTAATCATTGATAGATCGCTTGACATCACTTCTTAGATAAGATAGGAGTTAAAAACAACAATTGTCAAATAATGTGCTTTGTGTGCAATCCATAGATCAAAATATCTGCAATAATTAAATTAAGGGATTTAACTTGCCTTCATCCTTTCACTCAGTGAAGTGCGCACTCTGATTTGTACACGATATTCCATGCATTGTCGTGTACACATGCAACTACACGCCCCGTGAGTCCCCATGTTTCCACAGCCTGGTTCAACTTGTTAGCTAAATTGTCTGCCGTTAGCCTCACTGTTATACTCTCTGTGAGTAGGACTGCTGAATTTAACTGCCGGTCCGGTTCAATGTAGTGGCATGTCACTGTGATGTAGCTTTCTGTAGTCAAGGAAGTCCAACAGTCTATTGTGAGGGCCACATTAGCGTTTGCAAGTTGCGTTCTCAACTCGGCCTTCTTCCTCGCGTAACTTGCTTCCAAGAGAGTGGTATTGGTTGTTCTAGAGGGGATATTGTAACCTGGCTCAACGTACTTTATCACTTCCGTCAACAACATTTATCGTCAGCATGTCTGTAGTAACCATGTTACATATTTGCTGGGTAATGCCCTCTGCTATTGTGGAGTCAAATACCCTTCTTCCCAATGCTGTTGTGATTGTAGGCTGAGAACCACTCGCTGTTTGTTGCACGGCTAAATTTGACATATTTAGGTGGTAATTTAATGAAGTTGTGGAATTGATGTACTTCAAAATACTTCCACATATTGTGCATTTGGCGTCGTTGTCGTCATTGACCAACTTGAAGTGGCTCCATACTGCACTCCGTTTTGCCCTCTTCATCTTCTCAGTGTAACGTTTCTCGTTGGTCTGTTGTCGTCAGAGCCCAGCTTCGCTTGTATTCCTGCGTGCGTGTCAAGTACGTCTGGCGTCAAGCGCGCCCCCACGAGGAATGTCGGGGAATTAAGGGCTCAGAACGCAATTAATTGCAATTAATTCATTTTAATTGAGTAGTTTCTTATCGACAATTAATCAATAATTAATTAATTTTAATCGAGTAATTTCTTATCGACAATTAATTGATAATTGATTAATTGCTTGCATCCCTAGTTTCAGGTAAGCCAAATTGACCCAAAAAGTAATTTCTTTTACTCTGTGAAAGTTAAACATTTCCGGTGAGTGATGTACTAATTGGTCTACAGCCGACACCAATGAAAGGTTAAGTCCTATTGTTTTTCCTATATTGGACGTTATCTGGTTGGAAAAAGAAGTGTGCTGATCGGCTGTCATATTCTGAAATCTTGTTTCTACATCCTGTTCTCTTATCGCATATAGATTAGGTTACTGTCGACATGTATCTTGTTACAAAGTCAGTGCGGTTTCTAGCATCATAGAAAGGAGACTGAAACTGAACATCCCTAGCCACTAAAACAGTTTGCTTTGTTTTGCTTTTTGTTGCCTCCACGTTTTTCATTAATTTCTGATTGTGGACACCTCGGCATTATCCCGCTGGTTATGGTCACTTACAAAAGAAAGAAATATTAAGTCAATTATTATTACGTTAATGTTTTTTAACCGTTCAAATCCTAAGTTTTTCTAAAGAAACGGCTGAGTGGGCTTTCTGCCGTTGTGATGCGTTGCCAAGGCAACCGGTGTTACATCAGTTAGGATGTGTTCCCTCTACAATAATTAGTTATAAAATGTAAAAAATATTCTTTTTTTTATCGTCATTTTTGAATTAGTATTGGTCAGCATCAGTTCTTAGAAATGGGGCCTTTCCATAAACCACAAAGGTGGAAGTGGTAATCCAGAACTGTCTCCAGCTGAGCAAGGATAGGGTGGAAGAGAGGAAAAGTCCGAGGCCAGGGACACTTGGGCTTATAGCTAACCTAATCAAGTACTTTGATTAGGTAAATGCACTAATTTTGACTGATACTAAAACATTTTTTAATTAGAATTGATAACAGTTGGCCCTGCCATAGACTGGCAACCTGTCCAGGGTGTACCCTGCCTCTCGCCTGCTAATTGCTGGGATAGAGTCCAGCTTCCTAGCAACCACGAATTGGACTAAGCGGCACAGGAAATGGATGGATGAATTTACAACGGGTAACTCTGGTCAAGCAATTGAATTGGCTGACACTGAAAACAGGACAATATTTGGCCACATCATCATGGTTTCTTCACTCTGTACGTCTTACTCTACATCAAGCACTAACATGTTTTGTGACAACAGTTTGACCAACATTCATTCCGCAGAGCTGTGAAAGTCAAAGTAAGGAACCTGAACGTCTTTTAGTTTGCAGACATTGCATCTACGAAGCTGTGAAAACGTAGCCTTGCCGGTTCGTACAAAGTAGAGCTGTCAGTAGGAGCAAACAAACTAAAATATAATCTTTTCTGTCTCTTGGAGGCAGGCCGAGACTGGGATTGTGTGTTTTGGAAAAGCACATGTATTGTATTATTGATGGCTGTTATTGTTTTTTTTTTTATTTCTAAAACAACACACACAAACGCCTTCTACACACATACTTTCTGAGTGTGTTTTTTTGTTGTTTGTGTTTTACACAGCTCCGAGTCCCTCTGCTGTTCTGGCCCCTGACATCTCTTCCTCATCTTTGCTCTTTCTCTTCCTCACTTCCTGGAGGAGCAATCACAACAAGACATTCAAGCAAGTACAAGACATTCAACACCTGTATTCGGCACATTTCGCAGATGCCTTGTTTTGGCCTCAAATATTTTTATAAATAAATAAAATATTAATTTCAATTGACTAAAGTCATATTTATTGAAATCTTACAACAGGATTCAGTTAGCTCAGATGGTCATCCAATGTTTGGAAGATTGGCAGTTCAAATCCTGCTCCTGGGAATCTGTTCCTGTGTCCCTGGGCAAGACACTTCACACTCTTTTCCTCCAGTAAAAAATTAGCTGGTTCATGATTGACTATGACTGATCGGTGGTGGTCAGTCTGCCCCAGGGTAGCAGTATTAATGTGAGTGACTGAATAGTGCATTAAGTAATGTAAAGCGTGTTTGGGTGTCTTGAAAAGCGCTATATAAAACTGATGGATTGTTATTAACATGAATACAACTAATGTATGTTTAGTATATATAACAAAGGATTTTAGTAAATGGAACAAAATGATGTTCCAGAAATTCTACATAATGTTGTTTAGTAAATTCAACATAATAACATTAAGTAAATTCAACATAACTATATATGATGTAGCACTTAGTTCGTTTAAAATTTAGGCATCTGGTGTTCAAATTTAAACAAAATAGTTTTGTGGGACTGGTTGACGTCACTTTATTATTTAAATTATTTAAATCTAATGTTCTATTTCTTTGACTGTGTCTCTCTCCAGTCAAGCATGCATCCCTCCCAGAAGCCAATCATTGACCCCCATACTCTGTACCATCTGGTGTTGCTCACACAGACTATTCACCACCAGTGTTGGCATGTTTTACATTAAAAAAGTAATTAGTTACAAATTACCTTTCCCAAAAAGTAATTCAGTTAGTAACTCAGTTAGTATACTGTAAAAGTAATTAGTTACTCAGCAAAGTAACATTATTTCTATGACACAGTTATGTTCTATAATATCTATGAGGTCAAATATTTTTACAACTGAATGACGAATAAAAAAACACCATATTGACAGTATTTTAGAACATTTGGTATTTTAAGTTGACTCAAGATTGAAGCTGTATGCAGAAAAAGAAAAATATACAAAAAATAAATATTATAAATACTAGACAGGCAGCTGTGGGTAAAAAGAAACTAAGGAAAATCTGTCCATTAAGTTGTGCAAATCTATACATCTGTAATATTGTATAGTAAACAGATCACCATCCTATGGTAATAAGATATTTTAAGACTGATTTCGTATTAGGCTACTTGGTCACATGACCTGAAATCTATTGAAGGAAAACCTGAAATATTACAGTAAAATTATCAATATAAATTATGGGCAATCAAATGTCAAATAAATTGTTGTTTGGTTCTTTAGATGTAATAAGATATTTCAAGATGGATTTGGTGTCGCATGCAGACACATGACTTGGAAGATAGGCAGTCATATATTTTACAGTAACATTAATAAGAAACATGATGTCACGTTCCTCGAGTGTCGAGCAACAATTTATTAATATTTTGGGTATATACAGACGTGGACAAAATTGTTGGTACCCTTCATTAAATAAAAGAAAAACTCATAATGGTCACAGAAATAACTTTAATCTGACAAAAGTAATAATAAATAAAAATTATATAAATGTTGATCAATGAAAGTCAGACATTGCTTTTCATCCATGCTTCAACGGAATTATTTAAAAAATAAATGCATGAAACAGGCCTGGACAAAAAGGATGGTACCCCTAGAAAAGAATGAAAATAATGTGACCAAAGGGACATGTTAATCCAAGGTATGTCCACTAATCAGCAACCTAGGTGTCTACAATCCTGTAATCACTCAGTGGGCCTATATATAGGACTCCAGGTAGTCACTGTGTTGTTTGGTGACGTGGTGTGTACCACACTCAATATAAACCAGAGGAAGCAAAGGAAAGAGTTGTCTCAGGAGATGAGAAAGAAAATCATAGACAAGCATGTTAACTGTAAAGGCTATAAGACCATCTCCAAGCAGCTAGATGTTTCTGTGACTACAGCTGCACATGTCATTCAGTAATGTACGATCCATGGGACTGTAGCCAACCTCCCTGGACGTGGCTGCAGGAGGAAAATTGATGATAGATCAAAGAGACGGATAATCCAAATGGTAACAAAAGACCCTAGAAAGACTTCAAAATAGATCCAAGCTGAACTTTATGCTCAAGGAACATCAGTGTCAGATCGGGACATCCTTCGCTGTTTGAGCCAGAGGACAAATCATAAAAAAAAACAGACTGGAGTATGCCAAACTACATGCTGACAAGCCACAAAGCTTCTGGGAGAATGTCCGGTGGACAGATGAGACAAAAATTTAACTTTTTGCCAAGGCACATCAGCTCTATGTTCACAGACGGAAAAATGAAGCATATCTAGAAAAAGAACACGGTCCCTACTGTGAAACATGGGGGAGGCTCGGTTATGTTCTGGGGCTGATTTGCTGCATCTGACACAGGGTGTCTTGAATCTGTGCAGGGTACAATGAAATCTCAAGACTATCAGGGGATTCTAGAGAGAAATGTGCTGGCCAGTGTCAGAAAGCATGGTCTCAGTCGCAGGTCACGGGTCTTACAACAGGAAAATGACCCAAAACACACAGCTAAAAACACTCAAGAAGGGCTAAGAGGAAAACACTGGCCTTCTATGAGCCCTGATCTCAATCCTATTGAGCATCTTTGGAAGGAGCTGAAATGTGCTGTCTGGAAAAGGCGCCCTTCAAACCGGAAACAACTAGAACATTTGCTCATGTGGAGTGGGCCAAAATACCTGCTGAGAGGTGCAGAAGTCTCATTGACAGTTACAGGAATCATTTGATTGCAGTGATTGCCTCAAAAGGTTGTGCAACCAAATATTAAGTTGTGGGTACCATCATTTTTGTCCAGGCCTGTTTCATGCATTTAGTTTTTAAATAATTCCGTTGAAGCATGGATGAAAAGCAATGTCTGACTTTCATTGGTCAACATTTATATAATTTTTATTTATTACTACTTTTGTCAGATTAAAGTTATTTCTGTGACCATTATGAGTTTTTCTTTGATTTAATGAAGGGTACCAACAATTTTGTCCACATCTGTATCTATTTGATCGCCTACCATCCAGAAAGAATTTAGGCCACCTGTTAGTTTTTCTTTAAGAATCCCTCGTTCTCCACTCATTACCTGTATTAACTGCACTTGTTTCAACTCGTTACCGGTATAAAACCCACCTGTTCACAAACTCAAACACAGTCCAACTTCTCCACAATGGCCAAGAATTGGCCC
The DNA here is from genome assembly GCA_028564705.1 of Apricaphanius iberus. Lineage (NCBI taxonomy): Eukaryota > Metazoa > Chordata > Actinopteri > Cyprinodontiformes > Aphaniidae > Apricaphanius > Apricaphanius iberus. The sequence continues at coordinate 511,233 of JAPXFQ010001230.1, forward strand.
AAATTGTAGACCTGCACAAGGCTGTGATGGGCTACAGGACAATAGGCAAGCAGCTAGGTGATAAGGCAACAACTGCCGGTGCAATAATTAGAAAATGGAATAAGTTCAAGCCAATCTCCCTCGGTCTGGAGCGCCATGTTAGATCTCTCCTGGTGGGGCATCAATGATCATGAGGACAGTGAGGGATGAGCCCAGAACTACACGGCAGGACCTGGTAAATGACCTGAATAGAGCTGGGACCACAGTCTCAAAGAAAACCCTCAGTAACACACTCCGCCATCATGGATTAAAACCCTGCAGGGCACGCAAGGTCCCCCTGCTCAGGCCAGTGTATGTGACTAGCTACAAATAAAGTGACTTTTTATTATGTTTTTGGACACTTAGACTAACGTAGTGCACGTTTGTTTGTTACTGTAGTAACAAAGCTGCAGAGCGCTTCTAGCCCAACAGCTCCGCCTCCCCAGGTCCTGTCTAGGTAGAGCAGATATTAACCCCACTTAGATATTGCTTGAAGTCGCCGCCTATTCCCACCTGTGCTCCAATATAAAATATGTTCTGTCTAAAATAAAAACCTGCACACTAAAATGATCAATTTCACTTAGACCCCGTCACTTTCTCACCTTATCTGTTCTGTGTGACCACTTTTGAGTTTAAAAATGGATTCTAGGAAATACAGGAAGGAGTGGAAATCAAACACTGAATTATAAGTCTGTTTGAAGCCATTCAATGGCAAGAGCTATCCAGCATTTGTTTTTTTTGAAAGAACATTATCTAAATTTAGCCATTACCAGACATTGACTACAGAAAAGAAGTGGGGCTGATGTGGTCATTGTGATCGTCCATTATAGTTATCGAGGTTAAATGCTCAATATACCGCGATATTAATTTGAGCTCTTTTTTATTTATTTATCGCCCAGCTTTACTTCATATGAAAAAAACAAGCTTATGACCTAATTCAGAACAGCACAGGGGGTGTGCACCTGGGGTGGCCTATCAGATTCTAGGGGTAGCATGTGCCAGCACACCCACACGCCACTGGTTTCGCAGTCATTTCACTGGCACAGTACTGCTGTTACTTGGCCCACCCCACACTGTCCCTTTAGCCAGAATGCAGTTCCAACTTTGGGGGCATTTCTCAAACAGGAAAAGAGGGTGGAATAAGACTCAGTTTCTCTTAAAGTTTCTCTTTAAGACAAATCATCAAAAACTGCATACAAAGAATTCATAGCACCTTCTATTTGCAGTCCATGTGAAATTTATCTCTGAAGATGCCTCTTTGGCTCTTGCTCGGTCTTTTCGGCCACCTGCACGGTCAGAAGCAAGATTGAACTATCTTATAGCATACAAATCAATTTCCGTATCAGCTGCTGAAGTGCACGTAGGGTTTTTTCCGTACTGCTCCTGTTTAAAGAAAACACAGCCCACTTAATTATCTATAATAATATCAAGAGGCAGAAGCATTTCATGGACAATTTGTGGAAACAACATGCAGTTGAGCTCAATTTGTAGCTTCATGGAAAAGGCTGTAAATACTTGTGTACATATGATATTAATCAATGACATTGAATCTATCTTTAATTAATGGATATGTACCACAGGAATTCAAGGTTGCTGTAATAAAACCTTTACTTTAGAAACCCTCCCTGGATCAAGATGACTTAGCTAATTACAGACCTCAAAGTATGTGAGCATCTAAACAGCAACAACCTGTTTGAGGAATTTCAGTCAGGTTTTAGAGCTTATCATAGCACTGAAACAGAACTGGTGAAAGTTATTAATGATATTTTAACAGCCTCAGATAGATCTCAGTGCTGCTTTTGATACAGTCGATCATAATATTCTCTTAGAAAGGCTGGAACATGTTGCAGGGATCAAAGGAACAGCACTAGGCTGGTTTAAATCCTATCTCTGACAGATTCCAGTTCGTTCATGTTAATGATAAATCTTCATACTCAAGAGCTACTTGTGGAGTACCACAGGCTCCGTGCTTGGACCAATTCTCTTTACTTTAATTATTTTACCTATTGGAAGCATATATAGACAACATGGTGTGAATTTACACAGTTATGCTGATGATACACAATTATATTTATCCATAAATCCTGATGAATCCAATCAGTTAGGTAGATTACAGGCATGAAGACATAAAAACCTGGATGACTCTAAACTTTCTAGTTTTAAATTCAGATAAGACAGAAGTTGTTGTCTTTGGACCAGAAGCTTTAAAAAGGAAACTGCTTAGTCAGTCATCTCATCTGGATAGCATTAATTTGGCCTCTGACAATAATGTAAAGAACCTCATTGTAATTTTGACAAAGACATGACATTTAAATCCCATATTAAACTGGTTTCTAAGATTTCTTTCTTTTACCTCTGGAATATTGCTAAAATCAGAAACATCCTGCCCAGGAGTGATGCAGAGAAACTCGTCCATGCATTTGTTACTTCAAGGCTGGACTATTGCAATTCCTTATTATCAGGAAGTCCACAAAATGCAATTAAAAACCTTCAGTTGATCCAAAATGTTGCAGCAAGAGTTCTGATGAATATTAAGAGATTTAGTTTAAGAAATATCAGATTTCTCCTGTTTTGGATTCTCTCCATTGGCTCCCTGTTAAATCCAGAATAGAGTTTAACATCCTCCTTATTTATAAAGCCCTTAATAATCAGCTCGATCGTACATCAGAGATCTGATTGTTCCCTATGTTCCTAACAGAGCACTTCGTTTTCAGAATGCAGGTCTACTGGTAGTTCCTAGGATTTAAAAAGTAGAATGGGAGGCAGATATTTTAGTTATCAGGCTCCTCTCCTGTGGAACCAGCTCCCAGTTTTAGTCCATGAGGCAGATACTCTGTTTTTAAGACTAGGCTTAAAACCTTCCTTTTTGATAAAGTTTATAGTTAGAGTGGCTTAGGCTATCCTGAGCTATTTTTGTAGTTATGCTGCTATAGGTTTAGACTTTTGGAGAACAGACTGACCACTTTTCTTCTCCCTTCTAAATGTTTCTTCTACTGCTCTCCAGATATATTTTTTCTGCTGTTATTGTGATTGTTAACCCAGTTTTCTCTCAGTGTTTTTCTCCACATAGAAGCTCTACATGGTCTGGTATCCTGCTTCACTATAATGCCCCCTGCTGGATTGGGAGCATCGGTCCAGATGATGCTCTCAGTGACCGAGCATCCTCCATGTTGTCTCTTCTCTGTCTTGTCAGACCCCCAGATGGTCGTGGCAGATGACCACTTGTACTGAGCCAGGTTCTGCCGGAGGTTTCTTCCAGTTAAAGGAGAGTTTTTCCTCTCCACTGTCGCTACATGCTTGCTCAGTATGTTGGATTGCTGAGGAATTGCTGGGGTTGGCATCTGCATGATCCAGGCACAACCTCACATCAATGACTCAACCCAATCTGCTGGGATTCCTTACATAGAAAACTTTTAACTGATTGGAATGTTTGTTAAATTTTATTGAAATGACTTTGGTTGTAAAGTGCCTTGAGAACATTTGTTTTGAATTGGCGCTATATAAATAAAAGGGAAAATTGAATTGTGATCATTGATATGTTTGCTAAAAAAAAAAAAAAAAAAAAAAAAAAAAAAAAAAAAAAAAAATCAAAAAAATGTCCTTTCACACTGATAGTTATGCACTGTTTGTGGAAGAAAATTAATTTAATTCATTTTGTAATAAGACTAAACCATAGCAAAAAAGTGAAGTGGAGAAAGCAAAGCCCTCTGAATACTTTCTGGATGCATTTTATATGAAGACTAAAAGGACAATATTCCATATTTTCCATCATTTGAAATTCAAATAAATATTATTTAATAAAATGATATATACCGGTATTGGGAGGTGGCAAAAAACATTTTATAAGTCCTGCAGGAAAAGAAAAACACTTGAATTCTGTTCATTATATTGCACTTACTGATCAACAAACACCTGATCTGCATTTCCTTGAAACTCTTCTTCCCATTCACACCTTTCCAGTTGATCTTTTTTGCAGCACCTTCTGAGAAGATTCCTTGCAAGAATGTTCCAAGTGACTTTTTTGAGGTTCTGTCCTCCAACACCACCCAGTGATGAAATCTATATAAAATCAGAGATACACATAGATCCTGCTATTTAATTTGTCATAAATATAAATAAATTGTCATATCCACTATGACACAATTACAATACCATGTTTTGTTTAACACGCGAGTTCTGAGAATCTTTAAGCCACTCCTCCAGTCCCTCAACATCCGACATGGTAGCCAGTGTGATATTGATAGTCTGCGACATTTGAGCCACAGGAGTATCTGTGACGGAAAACTGTTAGGCAAGGTTACTGATGGCAGCAGCAAGCTGCATCTGTTGCTCCTTCATGTTTTCCAGCAATGTCAATATGTGCAGCTGAAAAGAAGATTCAACATTTTATATATACAATTATGCTTGATCACCGACCAGCTGAAACAAGCATCCAAGTGTTATAAGTTTTTTATCCAACTGGACCTTATTTTTAGCATTTATTATGCCCCTTGGAGTCCTTCCGGAGAAGTTTATATCTAGTCACGATCAGCGTACATCCATATAATGGGAGTTGTGAGGACATGCGAAGCGCCACCTTTAAATAAGGTATTATCCACTCTAAAACTCCGTCATTTAACCAATGTTTAATTGTGAATTGTTATCAGGACTTCTCTCAGAGTTCAGAGTGTCTCGGAAGTGCTTCTTTGTTCCGTTACGGGATATTTTTGAGGCCAATAATACATCTACACTATCGTGCTACAACAATTAGGTCACTGCAGTGCTCCATCCCAGCTGTAGTCCGAGCAGGACTGTCACTCTGAGCTCTACGGCCGTCGATTAAGAACTACTGCAGACATCAACATGGTTCATGTTTACATGTTTCCAAATTGCACAAACCAAATGACCGACTGGACTAAGTTCAGCTTCTACAGGCTCCCTTTCTACAACCTACACAGACTACAGCTGGAATGGAGGATGGCTGCAACGTCATTGAAATCCCAGGTTAGTGTAAGTTTGAATCGTTTAGATTAAAAATTTCAGAAGCTAATATTGAATTGAATAATCCATAATACCTTAGCACATCTGAGATGTTTTGAACTCCCTGGGGAATATCGCTAACTTTTCCGTACCAAGTACAAGCCCAACAGATTTACTTTCTCACGCTTTGCTGCAGTACTCCACTTGATATATTTGTATTTGAAATCTTTATTAATGATTACTGTGGATTTAATGTCTTGAAGTTATGGACACGAAAACGAGAAAACAAAAAAGTGATTGATAGCTGGTGTATAGAGCTGTCTCCAATTTTATATATATATATATGTGTGTAAGTATATTGACATAATATTTTCTAAAAAAAATAAGGTGCAGGTTGAAAAAAAAAAAGAACTTTCCCCTTTCAAGCCCCTTTTTTTAATATTTCATGTAGCCTATAACATAAATCATCTTTGAATCATCCACAAGTGTTATGCCATTCATTAGCAATTAGCTCCATAATAAAAAGCGAAGTGATCTGTAATTCTGTGTATTTGCTAATTCTTTAAATTTTTGGGACGCATACATACTAGAGGTTACCTTTTTGGACTCATTTTTAACCATAGATCCCGAGAAGGAACACTAGGTAAACTACAGCCGCTTTCTTTGCATTTTTATCATCAGTGCAAGATCAAGCACACAGAACATCAAAGTTATAGAGAGTTTACAAATTGCAAACTTCTTTGAAAACTTTTAGGATTTATCATACATATTTTGAAACTTACAAATAGCAGAATCACTTCCACAAAAAATGGAAAAGAGAAAAAAAGAGTTGAGGTTGTAACAGGTATGGTGTCAAGATTTGTTTCCCATTCAAAGGCTGTTTCTCTCTTGAGATTCTGAAGTTGCATACTTTTTCTCAACAGGTACTTTAAAATATCTCATGACAAATTGTTTTGTGACAGATATGAGCTGTAAACCTATTTTTAGGGTAAATGGAATGACTGAATCACCTCTCAAGCTGCTATCAACTTTGACAAAAAAAACTGGTAAAGAACTTTTCCTTTGATTCTGCTGTGTTGGGGCAGGGATGCTTCTAAAACCTGCAGGACAATGGATCTCAAGGTCCTGGGTTGGAGACCCCTGGTCTTGCCAATATTTGGCAGATATTGTGCTAAGTGAAGCGGTACTTAGTAAGCCAATACTGTTGCTATCACCCCATTGCTCGAAATTGAGTTATTGTGTTGTTTACAAAATGGCATAGTGCTTTGTTTTGCATGCTGCAGGAGCTGGGTTCTATCAAGTTCTTTCAAGAAAAAAAAAGTTGCTGACAAAGTGTTGCATTTTGTATTGAAGGGTGCCGTCTTGTTAAATGGCCCAAATAGTATGTAACTTGAGGTTACTGTGCTGTAGATGGAAATCAGCCCTGCAATGATGAGCAGGCCAAAACAATGAGATTCCTTGAGGTATACCTATTCCCTGCTAGTGGCTTTAAAATGATCTTTACAGCTTTAACTGATATTTTACCCGAGCAAGGAATTGGTCCAGTACCCGCCCTGCCCAGTCTATATCTAGGGCAACAGTCTGTCCTGATGTTCAGTCGAAAGCAGGGCAACATGGAGTTCTTGCATTGAGTCTGAAGCCAAGTAAGAGACTGGGGGGAAATGGATGTCTCTGAAAAAGAATCATAATTCTAAGTCGTTTTTTACAGGTAAAAAATTTGACGACAAAAGATTTTATGGAGGTATAATAATGCACAAGAAAAGTAACTGTACCTTGACCACATTGAGAGCTCCTCAGCTCTGGCATCTGCCTAACATGGAGAAGAGGACTGGGAGGTTTGGCAGAGGGGGAATAGGGACAGATGAAGCAGCTGAGGAAAAATAATGTGACAATATCCATATCAGACAATTAAGTTTATGCTTTTAATACTGTAAGCTGATTTTAAAAGATGCATTCAGCTTAGAGACATACCATTAAAACAAGAGGATTCAAGCACAGGTATAGCTGAGGTCTGGCACACACCATTGAATGGCAAGTCAGGTGTAGGTGGGGGAATAGGTGGTGCTGGAGTCTAGCAGAAATTGCTGCGTTTTCGTTTCCTAGTATTGTCTTCACTGTCAGAATCTGTATCAAAGAATACCCTAACAAAAGAAATAACACATTTTTTGTGTACTTCATAATAAATTTAATAACTTTTTGAATTAATGTACCGTGACTGACCAATGTGTGTGCATTATGTCTCAGTATTTCACACCTTGGTTTAATTTTTTTTCCCGAATGATTTCTTCCTCTTCATCTGTTTTTAGCTCAGATGTGTTACAGTTCAGTGAGGCTCTCAGTTTCTCTCTTGCCCTTAAATAATCACCTGATTAAAAGTAACAAAAGAGTTTGTATTGCATTAAGAGATCACAAGTATCTAAACTGTATCACTTTAGACCAGTGATCTCCCAACTCCAGTCCCTGAGTTCTACTGTCCTGCAGGTTTTGAATTAAAGGACTGAATTACCTCTTGAGCTGCCATCGATTTTGGCAAAGAGCCGATAACAAGCAAATTATATGATTCTGCTGCTGGACAGTAAATCTTGAGGACCACGGTTGGAGACAACTGCTTTAAACAATAAACACTCCAGCACTAACAAAATGTTACACTGCTTCATCTTCAATTTAAAATATGTTTTACAATTTAATAAAGGACATTATAAGAATACCCTTAAATTGAGTAAACACAAGGCAGGGTTAGTTTGATCAAATTTTGTCAGCATTTTAAACAAAACAAGAACAACTGTTCTAGTTTAATAATAGTTGGAATACTCTACTTTGCTGTTCTTGATATAAAACAGTATTTTTTTTCTTTTGTTCACCTATGGATCCTTACTTGTTTTTGCAAGGACTCTGATATTATGCAAGGTCCAATCCTGTCCTGGGTCTTCACATTTTTGGATAGCCCTGTTTATCCGGTCATCATTCCTGTAGTTTGGCCACCATGTAACTCCACTGTCATGCCACGATTCAGGGATAATATTGACAGTCCTTGTGTCAACAAATTCCACGACAAAAAACATCTAAAAAACCAAACATTACATTTATTGTTTTGAAAAATCCAACCTTAAAAAACTGACGAAACTAACCCTTTCTCCAATTCTTTGACCTAATATTTTTCTTCAGCTTTAATTTTAACAATTTAACATTCTATAGTTAACTGTCTGTTAACTTAATGACTGCAATTATACCAATCTTGTGATACAGTCGTTTTAGTTACAATCACATATTTGGACTTCAATAAAAAAAAGAATCAAAGTATATTTTTGTCACACCATATTACAACAACTTCCACCATTATCTTACAGATTACCAATTGATGTTGTGCAAAATAGAAATATTTCACCTATATATATATATAAAAAAATTGAAGAACCAGCAAGCAAAAATTAACAAATCAAATAAACCAAGAAATAGTAGATACATGTACTAATAAAAACGTTCACTTTCAACATATCAAATTCAAAACAAAAACCAACCCCAGGTCAAGTTATTCTCAAATCATCTAAATGAACTAGTTTGAAAAGTTATTTTGTTTGTATTGATTGGGATACTCACACAGTTGAAATGCTGAAGAATTCAGAAATCTTTTTGTAGTAAAACTCCTCCTTATCCCTATGATTGGTCAAGCCAGTCTCCAGTCATATCAACGTCACCCACTACTGTGTTCCCAAACCCTACATCTACCCTAACACTTCCAATCACACTGCCAATCCCTTTGAACTCAAATCTGATTCACAGCGACTATGGAACAGATGCGGTCTGGTTTCCATGCGGATTCAAGCCGACTAAGTTCTTGTTTTAAAAATCTGCATACGGCGTGTGGAAAAAATAGACAGTGCAGAAACTTTCCAAAGCTCAAAAGCCGCCGAGAATGCTCGGAATGTACTATGTGTTTTTATTTCTTTGTGGAAACCTTTTGGAGCCTGAAATGCATTTGTTCCATACTTGCTGTGAATCAGGCATTATCCCATAGTATAAAAACTCAAGTACTCTAGATCTTTGCGTTTTATTGATACAAATGTAATAAGGTCATGACTGCCAGCTTGTCTTTTTAAGGCAGGCATACACACTTATGAGATATCTGTGAGGCTTTTGCTACTTTAAAGGGCCCTGTAGTTTGAGACACAATAAATACATCAAGGAACTCAGAGCTCACTGGATAGATGGAAAAAGGTCGTTTCTCTGTGAAAAATTTAAATACAATATGTATGTCATCTTTTGACTGAATGATGTTATGTAAAACACAGATGTCTCTGCCGATAACAAAAACATTATCGCCTGAGGAAACTTTAATGGACCACTTTTCAGAGTCCAGCTCACTGTACTGTTCTATTACTTGAAGCCCATTGGGGACAGGTCCAACATAATATTGCTTTTTTAAATTTATACAAGGTAACTCAATGTTCTGACTATTTTCATTTTCTGATAACCTCATTATCTGTGCAAGTGGAAATTCTGTCTCTCACTAATTTCTTCAGTTTATGCAGAAAGGTTTCATACGGAAAACATGAAATTGAATCCAAACATCCATGAAGTTTGACATCTGCAGACAAGTTGACTAAAGCATGCACATTATAAACTACTGCATCTTTGCCATAAATCTCCATGAAATGACTGACAAACATTTTGAGCAGTGTGTATGCATAACTATTATATAAAGAACACAACTGAAGACTGACAAGGATGCTAATCCCTGCATACAACAGCATGAAGTTGTTATATATGCTTTCATCTAAATAAGGTGCCAAGGCAACAGGCCCAGTATACAACAGAAACTGCCTCAGTTCTGTTGCTTTCCATCGATCTAACTCCCTCAAATACCTTGGCTTTCTTGCAAACTCACTTGGTATATAAGCACGCATCTGTATAAGACAAAGCGAAATCCTATCAATAACAGAAGAGGACAAGTGAAATTTTAAGGGGGCCCTCAGCCAGACATTCAATAGTCTATGTGTTACACCTAAGGACACAAGATGCATGTAATCTAAGGGGAATGCCGTTATCAGGCCAATATTTAGACCAAAAAGTCCATGTGGTCCATCATGGTGATGAGTCTCATCAAGTCTTTCTGAAAAGGATAAATCGGTTCGCAACATAAAATCTGTCATGGGGTATGTCATTCTGTTGTTCACATAGACACCCGGTTGACAACACTTGTCACATCCATGATAGGCATTATGATCTTTGATGTTTTTAACAAAACCTCTAGCAGGGGTATCACATACAACAGAGTTTAATTTTATATACCATTTTTTTATCTCAGAAAATAAAACCGTTTTGCAGTTGCTTTAACTCACAGGTATAATCTCTCAAAAACTCTTCTGTGGCAATTGGTTTTTTGTTACCACAAAAAAGTCCAAAAACAGGTTCCTTCATAGGGACACTTAAAAGGAGTTCTAAAATTGGCTATAATTGAACATTTGTGCTTTTAAACAATGGCAAGCCATCAATATTAATTTGTAATTTAAAAGTAAAGCCCTCTGTAATCTGTTTAATTATTTTGGAGAGGTTATGTAATGCAGTCAAAATGCCTTGGTAATAATACAAACCACCACATTTGTTGTATTTTGTAATTGGTGTTTGTTTCAAGGATAGTTCGAGCATCCTTTGGTAAATTTGGGTGGTAAAGTCTCAACACAGTAAGAAGGGCTGTGAGGGCAACTAATGAAATGCTAAACTGAATAGCCCCTGACTAAACTGTCAGCAAGACTGTCTTGCCTATCAACAATCTCAAAGTCTGATTCAGAGCTTGAATTGGAAGTCTCTCCTCTTCTCTTTCACATTCAGTTGTGAAAACAGTGCCAATATTGTTACTCTCAGTTTCAGATGTTGAATCAAATCTACAGTCACTGTCAATGTTGGTTTGAACCACATCAGCCTTCTGAACTGGCTGTTGTCTTGAATTAAAAAGACAGTCCTCTGCAATGTCATGCAGTCGCTTCTCTAAAGAGATTCGAGCCCTTCGTCTTAATCCAGAGCTTGTCAGTGGAGGTTGCATTTTGTTCATTGTAGCTAAAATAATAGAACAAAAGATAAAAAAAGGACAAAGAAAGAAAAAAAAATCCTTTAGAGATGGTTCAGGACTGGTACTGTATTGTGTCTTGGATGATCTAATCATAAATGTACTACTTGATGTACATTTTTCTCCATGTTGTTGAAGTAGGATTCCTGACTGATTGCATGAAAGATTAATGGCAGCTATTTATAAAAAAAAATTGTCATTTTTTTTCATAAAGTAATTACTCTTGATGCTATTAATATATATATATATATATATATATATATATATATATATATAAAACATAAACTGCTATTTGAATACAAGTCTAGGTTTGTTTGGAATTATTAAATTATTAAAAACGTACCTCACTGCTTTGTAGATAGTATATAAATTTTAGTCGGCTACTAAAAACTGCTTTCAAACACAACCTGAAAGAAATAAAATAGTAACCCACTGAGCAATAGACGTCTATTAGACGTGCCGTCTAAATTCAAACCGAAATTAGCCCATCTATAATCGGTCTATATTTTAGCCCGAATCTAGACAACACAAATACATTGATTATTAAATATTAAATTAAAAAAAATAACTTTAGGTTGTGTAAATGATGGCCAAGTGCTGGATTAAAACTTTTTTAACAGTCATTGAGCAATGTACAATGTAGTTGATATTTAGACTCAATTTAGACGTCTAAATAAATATGTCGTATCAACATCTCTCTAAAGACCAAATTTAGCGATCAAAAAATAACTACGTTGCACAACTGATGTCCAAATATTGGACTTAAATCATTTGAATTGCCATTGATCAATATACAGTAAATTTTAGATTTAGCCTTGATTTAGATGTTTATTCAACGGCTACATTTAAACCTGGTTTAGACGTATAAGTTATTTTATTGGTAACCTCCCGCCCTCACCACTAGGAGGCAGCAACACATTTAAAGTTCCACTCTGTCTAATCGTCGTTGGTGAGTCCTCCGAACCAATTTATTTTACTCATTGGGACCACTACGTGTGAGAAAACTTTGTTTCTTCAAATATGAAGGGTCACATATAGGCGAGTGCTCAAAGGTACGTTATGAAAGGTTTTGTCCTACAATGCTTGTTATCTGTTTGCAGCATAGCTAGCAAGCTAGCTATAGCTTACCTGCTAGCTTGCTATTAAGTAGCCATTAAACCGAATGGTCCTTTGAAACCATGTACTTTGTCTTAATGGATAATATCGCTGTGATCTCTGTAACACATATATATGAATAAATATTTATTCATTCTATTGCTGTGTTTGCAGAATCTGTACAGAAAACTTTCACAGCAGCTACGGAGTAAATGATCAGCTCAGCAATGGCTGCAAATCTGCAAGCCCCAACTCGAAGTGGTGGAGGGAGCTATAAGAGGCCGAGGACACCATTGGTGTAATTTATTTACATTTTGGTTTAGGTTGATGCTTTTCCCCAGAGTTTTTGTATATTAAAAAAAAAACTGGCCTAATTTCTGTTTTGTAAATGTTTTGCATACAAATACCTACATTTTTATTTTAGTAATTTTGTAGATTAGACTACAAAATCTTCACCACAATCCTTGTTTAAATAAAATAAACAAAAAATATTTTGATATTATATATTTGAGTTTGTGTTTTTATTTTATGGCAATGTATGTTTACAAATGTGTTGAAATAAAAAACATGTATATTGCACATTCATATGTTTGTGATGATTGGATGTTTGAAAAATGTTTTGATTTACATTACAGTAGGATAGTTTGGTCAATGTTAATGTAGCATTTGGCTTTTATCAATATAAAAATTGTTGTGTAAATAACCTTATTGAAATGCAGATAGCAATAACGATCAGAAGACTAAATTCGCTCAGGGAGGATGTAGGTTGGGTTGTGCTTAATAAACCAAAAGAACCAGATTTCTGTGCAACCAAAAGTGTTGTACTATGTTTCTTTCAGTTATTTACAATATATACAGTAGCGCACTCCAAAGTTCATTAAGTTAATTGGAAATACAGAGAGTCTTAAACCTGAACTCATATCTGTCCAAGAAGTTCATTCCAGTTGAGCCAGCAACATTGGCCGTTACTGAGTTCATTAGATATGAAGTAGTCCAAAAAGATCAAACTGGTTCCATGTTAGGTCTCCAAAGCAGTTGGCTTGTAGCAACAGCTTGCAGTAGCTCTTACCACACCAGCAGGAGATGGTTAGGTTCTCTAACCCTGGGCTCGGCCTACTGGTAGCTCGCCATCAAGTGGAAAAAGAAACAGCTTCTGGTCATCTAATCGATGATCGCAGCCAAAGGACCTGGCCTGCATAACAGGACCACATATTAACATTCATGCTAACCTTTTCATACAGAAATCTACATAGTAAAATAAATCCTAATATAATTCAAACAATCCACATGTACATGATTAACTTTGTTCTCCTTAACTGATAAGGTAAAACAAATCCAAACACCTAAAGAAATTAAACAAAACAGAAATAATAGTAAACCAACAGAACTGTTTGTTAGCCAGCCTTAGCGTATGGCTAAGAGCTGAACTGCTACTCACCAGTTCCCAGATTACAATCACATATAAATCATGATCCTCTGTTAATGTACATCCCTCAGCTGCAAAACATATCAGCATATGAGATGGCAACAAAAAAAAGGAATGACATTGAAATACTAAAGATGAAAACTAAGACAAATACCTGCAGCAACCATGAGCTTCTTTGTTCACAAACATTTGGGTTTTCCCCCTTTTTATACTCTCTGAAATCTCATGGGACTTCCCCAAATCTTGCGAGAGTTCCAAAGTCTCATGAGATTTACAAAACAGACATGAAACTAGGAGTAAAAATACCTGGGGAAAAACTACCCAGGGCAACTTATAAAAAGGAAAAAATGGTTAAAATAACCATGGGTTAGATTAAGCTTAAGAGATGTATTTATATCCGGTGGTAAAATAAGCATAGTGTTACTGAAACCTTTTTAAAAGATCATTGTCACAACATCCTGGGAAGACAAAGGAAAAGATCACAGGTTAAATCCCCCTCCCGTTTAGAGAACCTTATTTAACATTCAATTTCACAACTTTACTTTAATTTTAATAGGTTTGTTGTGAATAATTTATTAGATTGTAAAAGCTGGATTTATTAGAATATAATATGCTATAATATAGCTATATGACAGTATAAAGGCTATATGACATCTAGATTATCTGATGGTGTATAAATTTGGTATAAAAATAAACGTCTGGCAAATGTATAACTTTAGGCGTCTATAAATAGACGTTCGATAACGGTTAATTAAACGTCATACAGTAGACGTGGTGTATAGAGGTAGTCGTCATGTAGACGTCTATTAGACGGCTAGTCTATACCTAGATGGCTGAAAAACTTTCATTTTTTGAGCAGTGGTAGACCGATTTTAGCCTAGACGTCTACGGACCATATAGACGTCTTTTAGACCGAAAAATGCTCTGTAGGAAGAGATGCTCTGGGCAATGATGCGTCGGCACCGCACATGTTTCTAGCTGACTGAACGTAACAGCTGCTGTTTCGCCTGTCACTTAAGTGCAAACCCGTCTTTAAAAGGAGAGCATCTCTATTTGTCAACAGGATGTGTCTCTGCCAAAAGTACAAATTTTTAATCAACTTAATTGTTGGGAAAATACATTATGAAGCCAAAAAGAAAACAATGTTTGCGCCAGAGCCGGCGTCATGGGCGGGCCTGGGCGGGCCCAGCCCGCCCATCTGGAGGACGGGCCCGCCCAGGAAAGATTACACTTCATGTGAATATATTGGCTCAAAACGAACAATAGATGGCGCTCTAGATGACTAATTAGGAGCTTTAGTTTCGGTAAAAGAAGATCCTTTGGCAGTTTGGCACAGCAGCTTGCTAAAATGGACATTAGAGCTTGGTTTAGTAAACAGAAAAGCAATCCCAGCACAAGTAGGGATAATACATCAAAAGGGCAAGTGCAGCCAGAAATTGCTTCAACAAGCACTTCTGCTACGAGCGCTTCTGCACCTGAAGCAACAGTAATTCCGCCACCAGATGGCAGCAGCACCAGTATAAATTACTGTTCAGACGACCTCGAAGTATATTTATCCAAAACTCAAAAAAAGATAATGCAAATGAATGCATGCAATGCATTTTCACCACAGAGAAGCTGAAAATCCCATATTTGAGTTCCATTATGTTTTATAAAGAGTTTTCCACAGAGCTTGTTTTCATTTATCTTTAAGGTTTGAGCAAAAAAGGTGTTGATGTGCTAAAATATTTAGTATTCTTTCCAAAACATTGTTTTTTCAGTAGACATTTGTGTAAAGCTGCTCTCGAGTTTCTAGAGTAAATTTGTTTTAAACACAATATTATATATTACATATAGTCCTACTATAGTTTAACACTGTTGATTTGCTTCTAAGATTTTTGTCGTTATTACTATTTTGTTAAACAACCAGGATATTTCATTTCAAAGGCCATATAAACAGTTATTTATTTGCTCGGATTTTAAAAAGTCCTACAATTTTTGATTAAAATGTTTTTAAAAAGCCTATTAAAATTAAAAATGTTTTTGAACCATTTTGAATACAGGTGTGGCTGCTGTGTTTTTGATTAAAATGTTTTAAAAAGCATATCAAAGTTGAAACTGTTTTTCAATAATCTTTTTGAAAAGAAAACGCTAGATTTTTCCCCCAATCTTCCGTTTAGAAAAAACGGTGGTGCATACTTCTTTCCAGCAGGTGGCGAGAATACATGAAGTAATTTTTTACCCGCAGTGATAAAGAAAAAGAAGCACACAGCTAATGCACCAGCATGCTAACTAGTATTTTTGATGTAAAAATTACGAGAAATGCGGCAAAAAGAAGAATTTACTAATGTTTTAAGCGGCAGGGCAGGATACAGAGGAAGACTTATGGACTAAGTACTTTATTAAAGACCATTAACTGGACATAAGAATTGTTTTTGTTTGAGATGACTCGTTGATGTGCAGGTGCAGCTAAGAACAGTGAGTTGGACATATTTTTCTTAGAGACTCAGTAAAAATGGTTAGCCTACTGTGTCTTAATTTTTGTTTGCATCTTTAATTGGTATACATAATTTGAATCAAACAATGAATACTCTTAGCTTTCCAGTAAGGTATGTAGAACAAGTTAGTGACACAAAACGGTAGATTTGACGCGGAAGTATGTGTATGTAATGTCCACCAGATATATTTATAAACATGCAAAAGGGTTAATTAAAAGACAGTTTACTGAGCCCCCCCAGAAAAACCCACTGCCCCCCCAGGTAATGCCCTCTGGCGCCGGGTCTGGTTTGCGCTATGTGGGATTCTTTTGATTTTATAATGGATGTTGAGGGTGTCAGAACGTGACAGCACCGAAAAATAGTCCTGATGTTAAAATAATGAAGTCAAACGTGTTCAGGTAAAAAGAGTTAAACCCTGTTTTTTTATTAATCTACCATAAGACAGCACATATTCAAGACGCAGCCTACATGCATAGGAAACATGATAAAATTACAAAATATTTCAAAGCTGCCAAATCACTGATATTTTAATCTGGTTTCTCATCATTATTGGGCTTTTTGAACATTGCACATTTCCAGAGGTATAATTTGGCATAACATTTGAAAGCTTGATAGCATTACTGGAATATTAACACAGAAACCAGCGTCTCTCAGGCACATCGGCAGCGCTCAAGAAAATCTCGTTCTATCCGCTGCCCACCCCACATATTTCTCCTCGGCGTTAAACAAGCGTTTCTACCATAGAAAAATAATCATAAACAATCATGAAAAGTGCTGAGGACATGTCCTCGGCGTCGGCGTTTAAAATGAAGCATATGTCTCACCCAATGACTGCTAAAGATGGGAACCAACCACCTTGTGACAGCGGTATATGGATGAATGATCATACTAATGTTAAACTCCTAACGTAAAAAAAATGATTTGTTAAATAACAGTTTAATAAAAACAATACAAACATAGCCTTACATGAACAGTAACTGAAGTGTGAATATTTATAGCCTAATAATAATAAAAGTAATCTTCTAAATCTCATAAGGAAATCACAGCTAGCAAAAATATAAAATAACAAGTCACTCTCGAAACTAGCTGACATAATACGTTTTTGTAAGTAAATCTGAGTAAGTTTGATTAAACATCTTATTGATTTTTACAGTTTTAAGTGTTCTCTAGACATAAAAAGCGTAAGCTAGCTGAACTTTTTCTTAACAACCTGTGTTAAAGTTAATAAAATAAATAAGCTTAGGACTCTCCTGAAAAACAAAAAAAATGTATCCTCTCATGAATAAATTGTAAATTCATGGTAAACTTACCGACGTCAAACGTCCTCCTTCGTCCGATTTCTCTTTCACCACTGTAGTCCCTGTGACAGTGACAGTTCCGAGTATTCCTGTGGCCGTTTTGCTGATTCCGGCCCAGCACAGATCTGACTAAGCGATCTCAGCGTTCCCGCCTCCTGAAACCGAGGTCCGGGCCAGCTCTGTGTGTCAATCAGAATACGGACCTGACTGACACACGGATTTGCCGGTATGAATTCGGACCTGGGGCGGAGTCAGCTGCTGTCTGTATGCTATCCTGGTTTAGTACGTTAAAATATACCTAAACAGCATTTGTTAGCTTAAATGAGCTGAAAGGCAAACACTAGCTAAAACGCTATTGTTAGCTTAATTGACACTAACAGTAAGCAACCATTAACATGCTGGTTTACAAGAGCAGAAACCATTCAGTATGTTAAAATGTACCTAAAAAGCTTATTTTGATTTGAATTAGCTAAAAGCCTAACACTAGCATAAATGCTAAAAGTGTCAGGTTAAATGAAAGCAACAACATGTAGGCAAACACTAACATGTTAATGACACACACCATTCAGTAGGCCTATGTTAAAATATACCTAAAAAGCATATGTAAGCTTAAATCAGCTAAAATGCTAATGCTATCCTAAATGCCATTGTTAACTTAAATGACCCCGAAATTATGTAGGCCAACAATAACATGTTAGTTGATGACATAAGCCATTCAGTATGTTAAAATATGCCTAGAAAGTATATGTTAGCTTAAATGAGCTACATTTCTAATGCTAGCATAACTGCTAGTGTTAAGTTAAATGACAGCAACAACATGTAGGCAAACACTAACATGTTGGTTAACGATGACATAAACGATTCACAACGTTAAAATATACCTAAAAAAAAGCATGTTAGCCTAAATCAGCTAAAACGCTAACATTAGCTAAAATGCTAGCATTACCTTAAATAATAACTTGATGGGTTAGTAATTGGTACCAGGAGGTAACAAAATAAAGCTAAACTGTTCCAAAATTTTAAAATGAACAAGCATGTTTATGATAACCAACATGTCAATGCTAACTAGCAAGTTTCTATTAGCTTTTAAACTACAAAAGCTTCCATTAGGTTTTAAACTTCAGCGGAATTTATAAGTTTGGTCTTGTTCAACTCAGACACATTTTAGATTAGCCAGAACTTTGGTTGGTTGAAAACTACACAAGCCAACCTACTGAAAAACAAAACATTTACCAGAATGTTTGCAATTACAAACCCTTCATTCTGATACTACACGACTTAATTTACTAAGTTTGCATAAATCCTTGTCTGGGTCTATGACTGCTTATTATGCCTTCTTTGTGTTTTTTATCCCAATGAAGTCTGGCAGCGTTCTTTAAAAAAAATCTTTAAGCCTGAGTAAATTCTGACCCATCCCTTTATTGGAACTTAAACCTTTATGTTAACCACATACCCCAGGGAGAAATAAAACCGACTGGTAAACGTTTAATGTTGTTTTTATTCAGCACATAAAATTCAGGCACTTTTAAAGACAACAGCATAACATACAGCATTCAATGCAATAATACTTTATTAATTCCAGAGTGAAATCAAGTTATAGAGCTCATACTATTCAAGTTTCTAAAAGGAGTTTTAACACTAGAACTCCCGGTATTTTCTGATCCCCAGCTGCTCTACCAGAGCTCGGTCAAATGACCACTTGGGTTGAAAACAATTGGCTGAATCACTGAAAATTAGCTGCCTTTCATTTGTAAATGTAGCTAGCCAGTGGAATGTGCTTGAGTGTTGGGGGTTGTCATCCTTTTAGGCTGGCCTCTACTCCTCTCCTCTCATCCTCTGTCTTAAATCTGGTCAACTGAACTTGTCCATGCAATTTGATTTGTGGTTCCGGTCCGTTTATTATCTTTCATACTCACACCCTTGTTACAGTGCCAGTCCAGCCATTTAATTCAATAAAACAGTGTATTGATCCCAGAGAGTAATTCCCAGCCCTAGTCCCTGTTATTTTCACTTTTTACTTCTCATTAGTTTTCTAAAAGTCTTCAGATTCTAGTACAGGGCTATCTATACTACACCCATAATAAATATTTAATCATTTGACTGTGGATTTTTGGAGAAATAAGTCAAAATACAGTGCACAGTCTTTCCAAAATCCATGTTTGTGTCACTTTTAGAATTGTACCTCTCAAATGCTAGAGGTGATGTGCTGGGTTTTTATTTTATCTAACTTCTATACCTTGAGGGATTAACTCCAATAACCAATGTTTCATCTCATCAGGAGGGATCCAGCGATCCCGAGAAGGATCTTTTAAGTTGGACGACTGCTCCAGGAAAAGAGAGAGAAAAGACACAAACCACAACAGACACCAAGTTATGATTTTAACAGCGTACCTGTGCAGGGGCTCACCACAAAAAGTGAAGCCCCACTTAAACAGAGCGCGTCTCTTTTATTGAACATAGGAAAGCATCACATGATATGGTTAAACCCAGTTCTGGTATCTTTCCACTCAATTTCCCTTTGATTTGATCAAGTTGACAGTGCACTCTGTACCCAGTTATCTTCCACTGATTTAGGGCTCATCATCTCACAATCCCCTCCACCCTGTTATCACTTTCTCCTCCGCATGCAGCTGATTGTTCCTGTTTTTGCAGCATAAGCTTTACATGACTATATATGATTAGTTAATGCTTGGTTATCGAATGCTCTATTTTATATATACCTCAAATCCCTATTTCCATTCGTTTTAACACGAATGAACTACCCTCTTTGAATCTCTTCTGCTGGTGGATCCTCACGAGGAATCGTAATGTACTGACCCTGTACGTTATTTCCTACTGCTGTTTCTATACATTTTACCACCAGGGATCTGATGCATGGAATGCAGCAACATCCACAGAGAACCAAGATAGAAGTGAAGACAGCGAAAGCCATCATCACTGATACCACGAGGGTTTTCGATTTTCCAAACATGTTATTTAACAGATTATCCCACACAGAAGTATCTACACCGGATTGTTCCTTCAATCGGTTTGACAGGGTCCTAAGTCCCCCCACTGCTTCCGTTAATGTCCCTTTTGCATTGGTGTTATTAGGAATGAAAGTGCAACATTGGTCACCTTTTTCAGCTAACAACATGTCAACCACAATCCTGTTCTGCAAGGCCATCAGGGAAGTAGCTTTGAGTTGTTCATGAACAGCCTCAAGCCCATCTCTACTATTATTTGCCAATTTCTGTACATTATAGTGAACATAATTTATTATATCCATATTTTTGTTTATGGTACACCACCAACAGATGCTGTAGTCCCAACCTGCTGAGACCTGATTCACTAATTTATATTCATCAGGTACCCCTGTAGGAACTCCTGTAGCATCTGTGTAAGTGGTATCATCCTGTTGGCCCATCTCCCTCTTTGTTATATGATTATCATATGCTAGGAGAACTTGGTCACCTGCGGGGTCATAGGTAAACACTATCACTGGCAAGAGTTAGGTAATTGGTGTACACAGTCCTGTCCAATTACGAGGCAGGATAGAGCGGAGGATCTTTCCTCCACACCACCACCAGATGTCAGCACATGCCTGAAAAAGTTTTGTAAAATTTTGGATTGTGCAACAGTATGTAAGATTAACTGATCCTACTGGCTTATTTCCTAGTATGGTGTTATTAAAACAGATGAAATTATTTAGGGCCACATTGCTATCAAAGAATTGTTGGGTAGCTCTGTTATCAGCTACAGGGAATGGTTTCTCCCAGTCTAAACACTCCTTGTCTAGGTTTTCACTAAATAATAAGGACACCAAACATGTAGCATTAAGCTCAGAGGGTGTGGGGACCACCTTCAAAATAGGTCTAGGGCCCATGCATTCAACACAATCATGTCTAACCTTTTGACCTGCACTTTTTGCCACGAGTAACCAATTATTAGTAGAGCCTCCTATACCTGTCATTATCTCAAAATAATCATCTGGAGTGGGTTCACCTTTGACTATAATGCCCCATTGTCCTGCAATGTCATTTGTGCGTATCACTGTGCTGGCCGTGGGTTGATCCTGATATAAGGCATCTCTCCACCGGTACGATTCGACTCGGCTCGGATCGACTCGGCCACAGTACCGTTTACTCTCCACCAGCAGAAGTTTGGCTCAGTTGCTCCGAGCCGATACTATTTTTCGTACCACCTCAGGTGTGGTTCCATCCGTGCTGAACTGGTACTGAAAAGCTACGTCAGAAGGTTGTCGGTCACTGATTGGCTAGAGGGCGGAGTCACTGGAGAGTAACTTGACAGCATCTTTTAACAAAAAACCGACCGCCATTTTGAAACCTCGCTACAGCGAGTGGATGTGTTTAGTGTTTGCTGAAGAACAATGACAACGTTAAAAACCAGTGCTGTGATCAAAACGGAGTTTCAGCATTTCTGAGTTTGTTGGCTGAAGAGAAGATTCAGTGTGAGCTGGATGGAGCTGCTCGCTGTGAGAGGATTATCAAGGAGGAGCTGATCGTGGTTCATAGCCGATGGCTCTCACCTGCAGGTCGAAGCAGAGAAACGGAGAGCACCGATGTCCTTAACTCGCTTGTCTCATACTCTCGCTAAGAAGCAAATTTCATGCCGCTTCCACACGGGGCAACTGTGGCTCAGTGGTAGCGTAGTTGGCTTGCAATCGGAGAGTTGTAGGTTTAATTCAAGCTTCCTCCAGTCACATGTTGATTTGCCCCTTGGCAAGGCACTTAACCCCACAAACTCTACATCGTCCTACCGAGCCATGTTGGCTATCGATGTATGAATGGGTGAATGTGGCTTCAATGTAAAGCGCTTTGAGTGGTCAGTATGACTAGAAAAATTCAGTCCATTTCCTATTTGTATATTTTATTCACAATATTAACCTATGCAGCTGCATATTATCTTCAGTATGACAATTCTTTTTATTATCAGTTATCCAAATTAGTTCTGATGCCGTGTTTTTTTATTTGTAAATATGAATGACCTACTTACGTTTTCTTCAGCACAGTGAGACATTTGTTTCTATTCCTTAATTTTAATTCCTAGTGTATATTTTAAATGCACTGTAAGCATAGTACTTAAAGAAATATCTGCGATCCGTTGCAGCGGGATAAACACCTTCTTCTGATGGAGAAAAGCAGGAAACCGGCGTAAGGAGGGTGGAGATGACACGATGCCTTCAATCTGCCTTCAGTCAAACCTTCCTGGGATGCTGCAGACTACACCATCACCCACAGACATGTGCACCCGGACTTGTTTCGGAACTTTTTCTATACCTGTCCAATAAAAATGTTCAAGCTATACCCTTGTCTTTTCATTTGCAGTTTCATTACATATTGGTTGGTGGAATCATTTTACCTAATTATGTCTGGCATCAGCGTTCAGCAACATTTTAAAAACCTGATAGCCACATTTGCTCTGCCTGTTAAAAGTAAAAAAATATCTTGCGCTGCTAAATAAGTGAACTGCATACATTTGAAAGCTAATGACAAGCCTAAGCCTACTCAAAGATGGGATATCTGTAAAATACATTGTAGTAGTGATGATTTAAAAAAATCTGAAAAGATTTTAAAAGCACACAGCTTTATGACATAACATACAGTTGTGGTTTGTAATTAATAGAATTTGTAGCATGTATATGGCAACTCCTTTCTTTAAGGGGACACAGAGGCGAAAAGCGGGATCATGACATTTCCTGTGTAGTCATGACAACGAGCTGTGTGTGTCTGTGGTTGATACCCTGCAACTGTCTTAGCTGCTAAATCAGCAGCTTCATTTCCTCTGGCTTGTGCTGTGTTTACCTTACTGTGTCCTTTACATTTCAAAATAGCCAATTTGGAGGGCAGCTGCACAGCCTCCAATAGTTCCATGATATCTGAGTGGTGTTGTATTGGTTTACCTGTGGTGGTCACAAACCCTGCCCTTTTCCACTGTGGTAGCTCGTAGTGAACCACTGAAAAACCATAATTTGAGTCTGTGTAAACAGAAATGTATTTTCCTTGTCCCCATTTACAGGCTTCAATCAGAGCCCTGTGAGCTGATCTGCCATGTTAATGCCATCGTGGATGAAAGTGAGGTTGGGTGCTTCCAGCACTTTGCTCATACGTTGTTGGCGCAGAGTTGAGAGTGTAAATGTCTCAGAGTTAATCAATGCCATCACTCCATGAGATGTGAGAATGTGGAGGGGGTGTCCCCTGACAATGTGTGATGTTTTCTCAACTAGGTGCACTATGCCTGCTGCATGTCTAGTTCATGGTGGTTGTCTCCTTTCTATGGCTGGCAATTTTACACTGAGGTACATAAGAATGTGTCTCTGACCTCCCTTCTTCTGGAAAATAATCCCATTGACCACCCGATCTGTTTCTCTCTTTTTTTTTTTTTATTCAGCTTTATTAGACACAATAACAGGAGTTTTTCAACAAGAAAACATTTGTATCTGGATTCAGGAAAGTTATCAAGGTCATTCAAATCATACAGAAACATCAGAAACTACAAAATATTAAACTCCCGCATGAAACACAGATGCATACATATGCTTGCATCCCTGACAAGTATAATTCTTATTCTTTTTCATTTACAGAACTTACTCTCCACACCTACACATAAAAAACAGAAGGTTTGCACAGTCAAAGTACCAAGGGGGATTCAAACACAGCAATACGCCGACAGAACATCAAGAGCTAGGAATCCACCCTGAAACTTCAGTCCATGCTAGGCCACATAGCCAACTTCGAAAAGCCCAGACCCCATCGGCTCCAATATATTGTAGAAAGGGGTCCCAGATTTGAAACAACTTAAATGGTTTATCATTAAGCCAGTAGCTTATAGCTTCTAGGGGGAGAAGATCCATAATACTCCGGATCCAGTGTGAGACTGTGGGGGCAGAGTCTGAAATCCACTGTAGAAGAATGAATAGATAGATAGATAGATAGATAGATAGATAGATAGATAGATAGATAGATAGATAGATAGATAGATAGATAGATAGATAGATAGATAGATAGATAGATAGATAGATAGATAGATAGATAGATAAGAACTTTATTAATCCCTCGGGCGGGTTCCTCTGGGAAATTCGGTTTCCAGTAGCACAGCACCGACAAGTTACAGAATGTACACATATATAAATACAAGACATGTATAAATAAAATATACCAAAGGAATAGATAGAATAATAAAAATAAAATAAAAAATACAAGGAAATTGCACTTAAATTACACATAGATATTGACATCTATTGCACCGTTGACACATAGATATTGACGTCTATTGCACCGTTGACTATTAACAAAAAGAAAAAAGAATTTCCAGGAAATATTACACAGTGAAGTGAAGAGGCACTACAGCTTAGTTGTTCCCCCCTCGTTTGTCCTCCTGTTTCCCCTCCCTTCCCCCTCCAGAGAGCAGTTAAACAGTCTGATGGCATGTGGGACAAAGGAGTTCTTAAGTCTGTTGGTTCTTATCTTGGGGAGAAGCAACCGGTCACTGAACAGACTCCTCTGCTTGTTTATGGCCGTGTGCAGAGGATGCCCAGCATCGTCCATAATGTCCAGAAATTTCTTTAGTGTCCTTTTCTCTGCCACTGTCGCCAGAGTGTCCAGCTTCATGCCGACCACAGAGCTAGCCTTTCTGATAATTTTTTCCAGCCTGGATGAGTCCTTCTTTGCTGTGCTGCTTCCCCAGCACACCACAGCATAAAAAAGTACTCCAGCCACCACTGACTGATAAAACATCCTCAGGAGCTTCCTGAAGATGTTAAAAGACCTCAGCCTCCTGAGGAAGTACAGTCGGCTTTGGGCTTTTTTATACAGGTGCTCTGTGTTGCATGACCAGTCCAATTTATTGTCCACCCACAGCCCGAGGTACTTGTACTTGTTAACCACCTCCACCTCCTCTCCCTCTATCTGAACCGGCAGCAGACCTGTTCTGGACCTCCTGAAGTCCACAACCAGTTCCTTAGTCTTTGAGGTGTTGAGTTGCAGGTGGTTTGTGTGGCTCCATTTGACGAAGTTCCTCACCAGACTTCTGTACTCCTCTTCCTGATTATCCCAGATACACCCCATGATGGCCGTGTCGTCTGCAAACTTCTGAATATGGCATAAATCAGAGTTGTAGCAGAAGTCAGAGGTGTACAGGGTGAAGAGAAGAGGGGACAGCACAGTTCCCTGTGGTGCTCCTGTGCTGCTGACCACAGTGTCAGACATGATGTCCGTCAGCCTGACGTACTGTGGTCTGTCAGTGAGGTAGTCGGAGATCCAGGCGACCAGGCAGGGGTCCACCTGCATCCTATTCAGTTTTTCCTGGAGCATACAGGGCCGGATGGTATTAAAGGCACTGGAAAAGTCAAGAAACAGAATCCTGACCATGCTTTTTCCCTTGTCCAGGTGTGAGTGGGCTCTGTGCAGGAGGTGCAGAACGGCATCCTCCACTCCGACATCTGCCTTGTATGCGAACTGTAGTGGGTCCTGGGCATGTTGTACCTGGGGTCGAAGGAGGTTGAGGAAGAGCCGCTCTAGAGTCTTCATAAGATGTGACGTCAGTGCCACTGGTCGGTAGTCATTCAGCTCATTGGGCCGGTTCTTTTTGGGGACCGGGACGATGCAGGATGTCTTCCATAGGGTGGGCACTCTCCTCAGTCGCAGACTGAGATTGAAGACTCGTTGTAGTGGCTCCCCAAGTTCAGCAGCACATGCCTTTAGCATCCTAGGACACACCTTGTCTGGGCCTGCTGCTTTTCGGGGGCGAAGCTTCCTCAGTTGTCTCCTGACCTGATCCACTGTGACACTGGGAGATGGCTGGAAGGAGGGGGGGGGTGTCCTGCTGTTAAGAAAGGGGTTGGAGGAGGGGGGTGTCACAGTGTCAGGGAGGGGGGGAAACAAGGGAGGTAGGAGAGTGAGGAGAGGTCTCTGTAGTAAAGGTGAGGGTGGGGGGGTTGTGGGCTGGTCAAACCTGTTGAAGAAGTTGTTGAGTTCGTTTGCCTTCTCCACGGTCCCCCCCACTATGCTGTTCTTGGTGTTGTGGCCTGTGATGGTTTTCACACCATTCCAGACCTCCCTCATATTGTTCCTCTCTAGCTTCTGCTCCACCTTCCTCCTGTAGGTGTACTTTGCTTCCCTCAGGCAGCGTTTCACCTCCCGCTGTGCTGCTTTCATCTCCTCCTTCACTTTACTCCTGAAAGCCTTCTTCTTCATGTTGAGGACAGCTTTGACTTCATGTGTTACCCACGGTTTGTTATTAGGATAACACCGTACCGTCTTAGCAGGGGCGACCGTGTCCACACAAAAGTTGAGGTAGTCTGTCAGACAGTGTGTCGCCCCCTCTATGTCCTCACCATGTGGGCTCAGAAGCACATCCCAGTCTGTGGTGTCATAACAATCTCTCAGGGCATCCTCCTTTTCTGGGGTCCATCTCCTGATGGAGCGTGTTGTGACAGGCTGTCTATGGACAAGGGGTGTGTATTGTGGCTGTAGGTAAACCAAATTGTGGTCTGACTTCCCCAGTGGGGGGAGGGGGGTGGCTCTGTATGCATCTCTGACATTAGCATATAGTAGGTCAATTGTCCTGTTGCTCCTTGTGGGACAGTTCATAAACTGGTGAAAGGCAGCCAGAGTAGAATCCAGTGTGGCATGATTAAAATCTCCAGATATAATAATGAAAGCCTCAGGGCTTTGTGTCTGCAGTCTTGCTGTAACTGTGTGTATTTTCTCAGAGGCAGCGGTTGCGTCGGCCCTTGGAGGGATGTAAACACACACACAGATCACATGACTGAACTCCCGAGGTAGATAATATGGCCGCAAGCTTACGGCTAGCAGCTCCAGGTCCGGACTGCACACCGATACTTTAACGGATACGTGTCCAGGGTTGCAGTATCTGTTGTTAACGTAGACAATGAGTCCCCCACCTCTGCTTTTTCCGCTGGCCTGTGTGTCTCTATCAGCTCTCACGGATGTGAAACCGCATAGGTCTATATTAGCCTGAGGCGTTAGCTCGGTTAGCCACGTCTCCGTGAAAATAAACAAACTGCACTCACGGTATAGTCGGTGGTTGTTCAGAGCACACAGTTCATCCATTTTGTTCTGTAGTGAGTTCACGTTGCCCATTATAACTGTCGGGATTGATGGTTTAAATCGCCTCCGATGATCCGCTTTTCTCGCTCCAGCCTTGCAGCCTCTGTAGCTCCTCTTTATCTCAGCCGGGATGTTGTGTCGCATGCCGGTCTGTTCCTTTGTTCTTAGTGCCAGCAGCTCTGCTCTCGAATAGATAAAGGAGCTGGTTCCAGACATTTTAAAAGGTGCATTATCCATCTCGTATCGCTACATCTAAGAGTTAAAAAATAAAAGTAACTAAAAGTTAAAAGTTAAGAAAAAGTGTGATATTGCCGAGCTACTTGGAAAGGCTGCCGTCGTCCCAGCGCCATCTTGAAAAAAAAAAAAAAAAAAAAAAATCTCCTCGCATTAAACAGCAGCACCTTAAGCAGCTTCAGTGAAGAGGGGCTGAGGTTCAGAGCTGCTGGTTGAACTCCCAAGATACAGGAAATAGGATCCAGGGCTAGTTTCCTCTTGAAAATACTATCAGTTTCTTTACACACTTTGATCCAAAAGTCATTAATAAGAGGGCATTCAAAAATACAGTGGAAATATTAACCTTCAGCTATTTTACACTTATTACAATATTTTGAAAGCAAATAATTGAATTTGTTACCTTTCACAGGAGTAATTTGAAGCCTGTGAACAACCTTAAACTGCATCTCCCTTGCTTTGTTGGTAACAGGCAGCCTGCGGAGCTCGACTAGACGCTGTCCCACGCATCATCTGAAATAGCCTCTCCAAAATTGGCTTCCCAAAGAGCCCTAACATGAGCTATGCATATGTTATTCGGGCTTGATGGGGCTCTATAAAACCTGGAAATACGTTTTCTGGAGCCGGGGGTTTGGATGGCCTCCTCCACAGCAGAGAGACAAAACCCATTAGGGTATAGTTTAATGATAGAGGTGATAAAGCTACGTATTTGCAGGTATCTAAAATGGTGACTCTGTGGCAGATTTTATTTTTTCTCTCAGCTGCGCAAAAGACATCACAACATTGTCTATCAACAAATCACCCACAGTCTCTATGCCCTTACTGGACCATAAGGAGAAGGCGTTGTCAGTCAAGCCAGGGGGGATGTCGGGTTTAAATGGATAGGTACGAGGTGAGAAATGAAGCCCTCCCAGCCCCCAAGTTTCCTTGCCAGTTTCCAAACCATGTAAATTACCATGTAAATTAGTATTCTGTAACAAAAAGTTGCCCCTTATCTTGGGCCGTGTCCAATTCTTAGACACATATAAAATATTACGTAGAGGGATAGGGGCCACTGGGATAGTTTCTAGAGTGAGCCAAGTAGAGTCAGGGTCACCTCTAAACCAATGCCATAAATAACTACAAAGGCAAGCAACTTGGTAACGTTTTATATTTGGCACAGCCAGACCCCCTTCCTCAAAAGGGCGTTGTAGGGTGGCGAGTTTCAACCTAGCACGTTTATTTCTCCAGAGAAAGGAAGACAGAGAGCTATTTAACACAGAGAGCTAATTAACACTGAAAGTGATTTCCTCGTTAAAATAACCGGGATTATTTGAAAGGAGTATAGCAACCGGGGAAGTATATTCATTTTAAAGAGGTTTACTCTCCCCAAAAGAGACAGTGGAAGAGCCGTCCAGCGTGCTAAATCCTCCTTAATCTCACAAATTAGGGGCACAAAGTTGGCTTTGTACAGGCCAGAGAGGGATGGAGTAATATGGTTGCCCAAATAGACAAAACCTGATGGGGACCAACGAAAAGGGGCAGAGCAGTTTGGAGACCACATTTTGTGCTGAATAGGACCCACTTGTATGCCAGACACTAATGGATCAATCCTGATGGCCTCTGCCAAAGGCTCCATCGCGAGAGCAAATAGAAGGGGGGAGATTGGACAGCCTTGTCTACTTCCCCGCCTCACTGTGAATGCAGGGGATCTCATGCCATTTGTAATAACCGAGGCACGGGGGGCGGCATATAGAAGCGATATCCATTTAATAAAATTATCACCCAAATTAAATTTAGACAGAACATATAACAGGTAGGGCCATTCAATCCTGTCAAAGGCCTTCTCTGCGTCAAGGGAAATCACAAGAGATTTGACTTTCGACTGTGTGCCATATTGGATAAACCATCTGGCACACAGGCCTTGTTAGTTTGTAGATCCTTGATGGCCTGCATGACTTCCTCTTTTGAGATTGGCTTGTTTAGCAATTCTTTCTGAGTATCAGAAGCTTGGGGGAGATTAACAGCTGACAAAAATGTCTTCATCAGGGTCTCCGAATTACTACCCGATTCTGAGTTATATAGATCTTCATAAAATTCTGAGAATGAGTTGTTGATACTTTTGTTATCATAGACTTTTTTTGCCTGATTTGTCTTTTATAACCCGGGATGGCCTGAGACTCAGCCTTTGCCTTAACTAAATTTGCCAAATATTTACTCGATTTGTTTCCGAATTCATGCATCCTTTGCTTCGCGAACAAGATGGATCTTTGAGCCTCTTTAGAAAATAAAGCGTCCAGAGCTGCAGTGGTAGCATCGATTTGACGTCTCAAGTCCTCTGACGGGTTGAGGTTTAACTCTCCCTGCAGTGTTCATACTTGTTCTTCAAGCTTCTGCTGTTCTGCCCTCTGTTTTGTCTTTACGCTTGCTGAGAATGATATAGTAAGACCACGGATAACAGCCTTAGCGGTTTCCCAAAGAAGACTAGGAGAAACACCAGGAGTGTCATTTTCAATTATAAAATATTGAAATTGTTCAGTGAGATGTGTTCTAAAATTGGAGTTTTTCAGAAGAAGGTTTGGGAAACGCCAATGTGCCTTGGGGCGTTGTATATTACTGGAAATGACTAAAAATACAGGTGAATGATCACTAACAACAATATTACCAATCGAACAGTAGTGCAGATTTAGCAGTAAAAAAATTATAAATTCTAGAAGATGAATTATGAACCTTAGAATAAAATGTATATATTCTATCGGTGGGATGTAGAGTCCATGAACCAGGATGGCCACACCTCTGCTCCTGGTGGTAAAAGAAGATATATAAATCTGGCCCACCCATTCTCTCTTTAATTTTGAATATTCATTGTCATCCAAATGAGTCTCTTGGATCGGAGGTATTTGCACATTTTCTTTCTTTAAATAATTAAGTATTTTCCTGCGTTTAATAGGGCTGTGAATCCTGTCGACATTCCAGGAGCACAGTTTAATTGTCTTGTTGTCAACCATAATCCCAATCAGCAGGTATAATAAATCCGGCCGGAACCCCCGATTTTACATCAAGACACGGTGGAAAAAACCTTCTGACCAAAACAAAAACGAGACATAAAAACAACAGAAACTGCGGAGAAAAATACAATCCCAGACCACCCACCCTCTACACCCCAAACCCCTACTACACCTTACTACACCTTACAAAGTGCATCCTAACTGCACTAAACCAGTGCTCCAAACCTAACAATATATAGCACCAGACGTCTAGAGAAAAGGAAAAGAAATAGACATCATCTGTATGAACACAGAATCAAAATGAAATATTTTCAGCACTCCACACTTAATGTAATACAATATAGTACATTGAATTATATATAGTTAAATTAAATTAAATTAGCGGCTTTGAATAAGCAAACACACTTTTAAACAGACAGATTCACGCCGTCCATATTGGATTGTCTGTGGGGTTGTCATGGGGGAATCACAAACTGTAATACTGTTAAGAGTAAACCGTTATCGGTGGAATCGTCAGCTCGACCCGCCGGGAACGTCGGGGCGGTAGTCTCCGTGTAAAATATCTCCGCCTCCTCCGGAGAAGCAAAGCTGTATCTCCCGCCGCTGAAGGTCACCTGCAACCGGGCAGGAAATAGAAGACCATATCGGATCTGGGCAGCCCGGAGCTTCTGCTTGATGCTTTTAAAAGATGCCCTCCGTTTAGCGACCTCAGTGGTGAAATCCGGGAAAATATTCACAGATTTTCCACGAAATATGAGCGTGCCTTTCTCCCTGGCCAGCTGGAGGATTTCCTACTTTACTCTGAAGTGGTGCACCTCCACGACCATCGGTCTCAGGGGAGTGTTAGAGCCCGCACCTGGCCGCGAAACGAGGCGGTGCGCCCGGTTCAGCATCTCCGGTCCCTCTGGAATATCCATGCCCAGCGTCTCAGCAAAGAAGTCGGTCATAAATGCTGTAACTCTAGGTCCCATATCCTCTGGGATACCGACCACGCGTAGATTCTGACGGCGGCTCCTTGACTCGAGGTCCTCGGTTTGAGCCATTAGCAACTTGTTGCACTTCTCCAAAGTCTCACATTTCACCTCGAGTGCAGTAATCCTGTCATCAAAATCCTCCAGCGAGGTTTCCACCGCTGAGATATGTACCCCGAATGACTCTACAACAGACTGATGAGTGCTCATCGAAGAGCGGGTTTCACCGCGGAAGGTTTCAATAAGTTTAATACCTGCCGACAGGGACGGTTCTTCCTCCTCCTTGTCGCCATGCTTGGGTGATGGCGAGTGGCTAGCCTTCTCGCTAGTGTGACGGGATTGAGCTCGATTTGAGCGGTCTAGGCGAGAGCTGCCTTTCCCAGCCATACCAGGATGTTTAATAAACCATCACAAAATGAAAAACAACCGAAGTAGTAGAGTAAAATTACGTTTGGTGCTCTATTAATGATTAAATATACGGAGCTGGCAAGGACGCGTTTACACAGTAGCCATGTTGCCGCCCCTATCCACGCCATCTGTTTCTGATGTGTCCAGGTAGAAGGTGCATGCATAATCAGGTATAGATAATTCTGCTGCCTGGCCCAGGAGCTGCATCAGCTGTATTAAGGCCTGTTCTGCTGTAGGTGTCCAGTGCAATGGTACCTGTAAATTTTTCATGCCATGTTTATTTACCAGTGCCCTTAATGGTGTGGTGAGATTAGTATAACCTGGGATGTAATGTCTAGAGAAGTTTGTGAGTCCCAGGAATGACAGCATTGACTTGAAAGTGAGAGGTTAAGGATGAGCTAGAATGGCGTTTTTGTGTGTCTCTGTTAAACCAGATCCCTGCGCTGTTACTTTTCTCCCCAAAAACTGAACTTCCTGTCTGACTAATTGCAACTTGTCGCGTGATACTTTGTAACCCTCTTCACCCAGATGAGAGAGTACTGCCAATGTGGCCTCAATGCATGTGTCAGCAGTGGGCGTGGCTAAAATTAAATAATCAAAATACTGAATCAGTACACAGCCAGGTGGGAGAAGCAGGGTGCTTAGTGACTGTTTGAGAACCTGATTAAATATCCCTGGTGACAGGGCAAATCCCTGGGGAAGTCGGGTGTATCTCAGCTTTTGACCTCTGAATGTAAAGGAGAACACATCTCTTACTGAGGGGTGGAGTGGTAGGTAGAAAAATGCATTGGCCAGATCAATACAAGTAAACCATTTTAGATCAGGTGTTAGTGCGGCCAGGGCTCTATATGAATTAGGTGTGGCAATAGGGGCTTTTTTGAGTACCTCATTGATTGCTCGTAGATCATGGGCCATCCTATATTTACCAGTACCTTGTTTTTCAACAGGTAAAATAAGTGTGTTGTAGGGGGAGTGTGAGGGCTCTAATACTCCAGCTTTTAGCAAACCTTCAATGGTGTCTGCAATTCCCTCTTCAGCTTCAGGTTTGTGAGGGTACTGTGAGCGCCAGATCGGATCTGAATGTTTTAGCTCCTGTAATTAGGCCTTTACTTAAGAAACCCTCCCTGGATCAAGATGATTTAGCTACAGTAGTAGCAGTTTAAGAGTTCCCATTCAGAGTAAGCGCCGGATGAATGGCGTGCCCTTTCCAGCCCATTAACGGCAGAGTTCCTTTCAAATCCCAGTGGCCGGAGTGGCCCCCCTCTTTCTCCTGGGAGTGTCAAAGTTTTACTGCAACTCCACCCATTAATTGAAATACAGAGTATGACCAGGAGATGGCGCTTTTCTCACAGGATTCTCATCGACATAATGTTATTACCAGTATGCACGTCCACTGAAGAAACAGCAGAGCTGGTTGCGCAAACCATTTTGGATATAACAACAAACTGCTCACTTTTTTGTAATTAACCTGCTTCTTCTATTGTCAAAGCTTATCATAGGCTACATAAACATAAGTTCTCCTAACACAGGCAAAACTTCACCAAATGAGTTATGTAAAACATTATAACAAGTAGCCTTAATTGTCATATCTGTAAACAATTTGATTTATTTCTATGAACCTAAAGTATATCTTTTTTTTAAACTAATGTACTTTCCTTTAATTTTGTGATAAACTCGTGGTTTTTTATGTTATTGTTGTTGGATGAAAATGACAGAGTTCCACAACGCAAAACAACGTAATAGCCTATTTATAATATTTATGCAATCACATGACTATTCGGCTCACCACGGAATGTTTGCAACACCAGAATAGACATGGTTACATACTGTAGCAATGGGGAGCAAAGCTTGGTGGGGGGATGCTTGAAGATGGTAATGAGTTACACAACGCAAAAACAACGTAATAGCGTATTTATAATATTTATCAATTTATATATTTTATAATAAATTCTTAATTAAGTTGTTCTGTATATTATGTATTAATTATACATTACTCAAGCAATCTGTTTTAAGTTTATACATTTGTATTATTCTGACTAATTATTGAGAAAAATTAAATGAATTTTTGTTTGTTTGGTTTTTCAGATTGATAGTGAAAATTGTACTGTTTTGGGAATCTGTAAGAGATTAAAAATAACATTGGTAGCCTATTCATTTCGAGCATATACTAATGCAGCCATTGTCAGCCTTGGGGTCGCGAGATAATTCCTGGGGTCGCCAAATTTTTTTGGAAAAATATAAATGTAACAACCAGTTCCTGTAGCTT
Organism: Apricaphanius iberus; assembly: GCA_028564705.1. NCBI lineage: Eukaryota > Metazoa > Chordata > Actinopteri > Cyprinodontiformes > Aphaniidae > Apricaphanius > Apricaphanius iberus. The sequence continues at coordinate 545,503 of JAPXFQ010001230.1, forward strand.
CCGACTGAACGTTAGAAGGACGACAAGCAGGCATTTTATTACTCAAAGCCAGTTACTGTCTGCCGTAACTACACCAAAGCAACAACAACTAACCTGTCCACTCATCTCATATCTGCCCTCATCATTCACACAGCTGAGCAAGGAAATGTTTTTTTTCTCTCCCCGATCTGCTGTCAGCAGGAGGTGTAAAAAGCAGACGCATTCACAGATAGTCTCAAATCGCAGAACGTAAACTTAAACATTAGTTTACTTAAACATTCAAAAATAAAGCGTTGTTACATTCATATTAAATTAAATTATTTCAAACAGAGAGTTTTTTTCTGCTTCATTGTTTGTCCAAAATGCATCGTATCAACACGCCATTTGTATGCAACTCTGATCTGTGCGGGTCAGATTCTGGTCAGTGAAGCACTCGGCGAATTGTTGTGGTAGTGGTGTGTGCGTGCGTGTGTTTGTGTGTATGGAGGACTGCGGGCTGGGGACAAAGAAAATAAAAAAAATTTAAAACAGGTGCGTTGTTTTAGCCACATCTGCAGCTAGCTAATTTTTGTAGCTGGAAAAATGGAGCAATGGCTTAAAAGAAAAAGTGTTCCAGACAGTCAGCAGCAGCACGGGTCCCAATATCAGACACCAGAACCACCACCAGAGAAAAGTAGGGTGCTGGCCGGGCCAACACCGGCGGTTGATAAAGGTTCAAGGCTCCATAAATATCAGCCCGACTTTTTCAAATTTGGCTTTTCCTGCACAACAAAAAACAATGTTGACTACCCACAATGTGTAATTTGCTCTGAGGTGCTGGCACATGAGAGCTTCAAGCCAGTACAACTTAAGAGACCTTTAGAGACAAAATCTACGTAGTCAAATAAATATTAAAGCCAAAATGTTTAAAGTTTCAAAAATAAAACATTTATATACACTTTTAGAGAATGTTAAATATTTAACTCTTATTCATATCCATTGTAGAGGACGTAAATTGGAAAAAAAAAAAAAATTATCCCAAACACAGACTACTAACATTTAACCAAAGGACATAATGGAATTTGTACTGGGACTAAACTTGGGACCAGCCCTTTTTTGCTGTGCAAAGTTACAGATACTGCACAGCAATATCAGCCAACAAAGAAGGAATATGAAGTCACAGCTGTTGTCTTGCACATTTTACTAAAAGGTTCTTGGTTAGTAGACCAGAATAAGGAGGCAAATTACATGGAAATGTGGTCAGTCACTTTTTTGGGTGTTGGCACTTTGGGAAGCAGACTCCAACTAAAACAAACTCCTGGAAGTACTTCAGACTGAGAAGATTGTAGATTGTGTTATATCATTCTATATGAGCCAACAAATGGCAATTTTGTTAAATGTCAACAGGATTGGACAGATAACTGTTGGCTAATAGTGCAATAATGATAATACTTTTTTTTTTACTGATTTTGCTTGCAAATAGTGTTAAAGTCACAGTGTTAAGATTTTGCAGTACATCTCTGAAAATAGCCATTAAAATATTATGTAATAATAATTACGTAAAGCACATTAATTGCAAAATATTGGTGATATTGTAAAATATGACTTGAAAAATCAGTTTAAAATACTTAGGCGCGGGTCCTCTTTTCAGGGTAAAGCCATATTAGATGATGGCTTTACTTCTACAAGAGCCCGGCCGGACAAAGCGCACGGAACAAGCCTGCTATTAAAACATTGATTTCCCCTCAAAATGCAAAAAAGTTTCGCCATAAATACATTTTTTTCTCTTCGCTAGTTCCAAGCGATGAAAGAGAGACTGATGACTCGTCATGTTGCTACAAATAGATAATTCTCAGGGAATTGAGCATTTGAAAACAGCACTACTTGGACCTCCATAGTTGAGTTTCTTACTCGAAGACACACATACTGCATGCTTGTGATTATTTAGGAATGCACTGCCCCCTACTGGACGAAAACTGTACACTGTGCCTTTAAGCTAAGACTTATTGTGACAAAACACTCCACTTAGATATTCTAGCCCATTAGACAGCATTTTGAGCAGTTATTTGAATTACTTTTTAGTTTGTACAAATCTTTGAAGTAAATAGAGCAAAATATAAAAAACAAATTACTAGTATTTCAGTACTTTGTTTTAAAACCTAGGGAGGGAAATACTTTCTCTGCAATCCAACAAGTTGATGTAGCTGGTTTTACATACCTTACAAAAAATGACACTAATTTGATTGTATTCCATCTGCTCTGAAGCTCTGTCCACATCCATAAGAAAAAAAGTTTCAGCAGTGGCAGCTTTATGTCCTCTTAACTAATTGGCGGGTGGGGCCCAGTTCACCTGGTTTGCATTATTGGGATTAGTGACACCAGTATAAATTGTGGTTGAGCTGCTCACTTTTTTGGATGGGCAGTTACAGGTAAGAGTGAAGAGTAAAAAAAGTCCAAAAAGCGGCAGTTGGTAGAGTGTACACTGTGCCAGTTGAAGAATTCCGCCATTGAAATACATTGTACATTTGAAAACCTGATCTTCCCCAAACATCACAATCATTCTCCACCTTCCAACGCCCCAGCTCTTCTGAGATTTCAGAAATCATTTGCAAATCAAAGCATTCCTCCTGTCTTCTAGACCCCCTTCCCAAAACCCTGGTTAAATCCCGCCTCCCCTTTCTGCAACCTCTCATTTCTGCCATCATACATGCATTCCTTTCCAAAGGTGTTGTTCCCTTCCTTTTTAAAACTGCTGCAGACAATACAATACTTATAAAGCCTGATTATCGATCCCAACATTTTTTGTCATCTTTGCCCCATTTCGAACCTCATCTGCAAAATCCTAGAAACAATAGTTGCTGCCCTGCTCTACACTCACCTCACCCACAACTGCCTTTATGAACCTCTTCAGTCCAGTTTTCATCTACTTCCCAGCAGATAAACAGCCCTCCTTAAAAAAACAAATGACCTCGTTGCAGCTGATGCCGGTCGATCCATTCTGGTCCTGCTTTATCTGAGTATGGCCTTTAATATAATATGTCATTCCATTCTCCCCCAAAGGTTAGCCTCCATTGACATTGTTAAGACTCCTCAATAGTTTCATTCTTACCGATCAGGTCATACTCAGATCATCTCGTGCAAATTCTTCCGATCACAGGCATCTCCAGTCACTTCAGGGGTACCCCGGTGCTCTGTCCTTGGGCCCCTCCTCTTCATCACATACATGCTTCTCCTTGGTAAAATCTTCTGCAGTTTTAACAATCAGTTTGACTGCTTCGTGGATGACGCCCAACACCACCTGTCCAGTAACCCCCACTCCACACTTACTCCCTCACCAACTGGTAGATGCTAAAATAGCCGGCACACACATTTTTATGCTTAGTAAATCACACTGCGCCTGGAACGCCTACTGATATGCCTGTTCTCCTAATATTTTGCGTGTTCTTACAGAAAAACGCCCAGATTGCATATTCATCAAGGGCATAACAGGCGCCATGTTGATAGATCAGCCAGAGCCTGCTTTCCTGATGCTGTGCGGTTTGCGCGGCTTTTTAAAAAGTGTAAACCGTTGATAACTCAGGCCCTTAATGTCCTGTTTATTTGTACCATTTTTTTATCAATGTTTTATTTATTTTTTCTTGTGTTTTTATTCTGTTTAGTGCTCTTGAGTGTTAGGAACGTTGCTTTTAAATAAAATGCATAATTATTACTATCAGATATAGGACGAGAAAGAGCATTCAATTGGTCAAACATGTCAAAGTTGCAATTATTGAATAAAATAATTGATTCATGAGGATTACGGAATTTGTGTTAATTGTTGCAATCAGGGGCGCTGCTAAGAATTTTGGGCCCCATGACAAGAATCTTGGCAGGGCCCCCAACACAGCTGATATTTTTTTCATATTAATTTACATAAAATCATGCACTTTATGGTATTTTTACTATCATTCTCATGTATTAAAGTCAATCAGACTTTATGTGAATCATTTATAACTGCTTCTGTACTGCTAGACCACCTTAAATCATTATTTTGTGCTTGCACTAGCAATGTAAGTGGAATACAAATTATTTACTCTTATTTTTGCAAATTGTTTGAAAAGTGGTATTGGACAGATGGTAAAACACAATCAGGATTTATAAAAGATAGGTCTATACATAATAAAATCAGATTAGTCGTTGATTTAGTAGATTATAATTCTTTGATTGAAGATAAGGGTTTCATTTAAATTTTTGGATCTTTACGTACCATTTGATTCTCTTAAACATACATGTATTATAAAAACGTCAGAACATTTTGGACCCTTTTTACAGAGTTTATTAAAGCGATACATATAATGTATGAGGATATTAATAGCTCAGTTTCTCTCTCCCAAGCAACACCTAAAGAATTCACAATCAATCGTGGTATCCGGCAGGGCTGTCTCTTTTCTCCCTAATTATTTATTTTAGCAGTTGAGTTGTTAGCTATATCTCTAAAAAAAACAGTCCAGATCCCTTTGGTAATAATAACAAACTTTGAATATTTTCTAAAGCATTGGGATTCTATTTACATTTAAAATATTTGATCTTATGTCAATACATGATATGGAGCAAACTGAATTATATGGGATTCCAGTTAAAATGAGGTAAAATCTTTGGGAATGATTATAAAATAAAGATAAAGATAAAGATACTAAAACCAGAGAAGACTTAAATATTTTACCTGTAATAAAAAAGTAAATCTATACTCAAATCCTGGTTGCAGGCAACTCCTTGCAGGCAGAAACTCTGATAGAAATCATCTGCCAGCTACAGTACAAAGTACTTTGAGCTGTTTGGGAGGTTTCAGTGCATCTCTTGAAGATGATGTGGAATTGTGTTACTACACGATCCCCTATGTTGTCAAATAGAGTATCCATCTCTGCCAACCACCCTTCACAGAATACTTTCATATTATCTGATCCAGAATGTTTGCAAACTAAATTGAATCCTTTGTAGAAATGATCAAAATATTATTCATATGATAAATATTCAAAATAGTTTGATTAAAATTCACATAGTTTTAGGAAAAGTCAGGGACCAACAAGAATTCATAACTCAATTTGACAAAGTTATTTAATAAGCATATTTCAAAAGGGTCAAAATGAGTGCCTTGGACATTCTAATGTTTAAGTGTATTTGACTGTTCAGAATTATCAAGACCTCATTTTGACAGAGGCAAGGTCAACTGATAGTCAATATAACATCTTATGTTTGACTGCATTTATAAGTTAACAGAGAAAAAAGGGGGGTTCTTGAGTTAACGTGGAAAAATTTAAGAAGAGCTCCTGTATAGCATCACCATGACGTGAAGAGCTGCAGAGCTACTCCGCTAATGAGTTAGCATTAATTTAAGTCAGAAAACATCACTTTAACTGAATAATGTGCACTTAATGCAGCGGTAACTTACTACGAAATGTGCTGAAACCAAATAGTGAACCAAAACGCATAAATAACCATAAATACAATGGTTTTATACTCTTTGCATTCCGACATAGGGGCTGCTGGCTATCAGCAAGACCGAGCCGACAGCCGAAGCAGATGTGGCATTGACCATAAAGAGATCAAAACTCTGACACAAACTATGGTCCTCTTACAGAGGTGATGTCTAAAGGGGTGCCAAAACGTGCAACCCAGGTTGATAAAAATGCCCGAGACACTACTGCAGATGTTGTGGATGCCAGCGGAACCACTTCTGGCCACCTGTTGGTACAATCAATCATGGTCAGTAGGTGAGTGAAAGCCTGAGATGGAGGCAAGGGACCCACCAGGTCTACATGGCCATGATCAAACCTGCGACTAGGAATAGTAAATGGTTCAAAAGGTGCTTTTATGTGCAAATGAACGTTTTCATGCTGACATGGGACACATGCTGCAGCCCATTCATTCACAGGCTTACGTAATCCAGGCCAAACAAACTTTGGACTGACCAGTTTCACTGAGACACGCACACCTGTATGTGAGAGGGAATGCAAGGCATTGAAAACGTAGCGGCGCCACAAAGCAGGAACCAGAGGGCTTGGACAGCCAGTAGAAATGTCACAGAGCAGACGAGGACCACTTTCCTGCACCTGTCTGTCCGGCTGTTGTCTGTTCAGACTGCAGTTTATGGACGTCTGCATCACTGTGTTGATCTGCAGCCATAGCAGAGACATTAATGCCTACATAAAGTGGGGAGACCAGAGCATGGGACAGGCAGTCAGCCACCAGGTTGGATTTGCCAGCCACATGCTGAATGGCTGTTGTAAATTCAGAGACAGCAGCAATGCTGTGTATCAGCGTATGGCTGAAAAATACAAGCGGCTGCCAAACCCCGCAGACCCGCTGCTCTAACACTCCCCCTACTACTACATCAGAGGCGTCAGTAGTTAAAGCCACCTGTGCTGAGGGGGAGGGATAGGTCAAAATGGCCAGCGCAGACTTAGCATTATTAGATGCCCGGTTGGGGCGTGGGGGATGGCCTGGGCCCCCATGGTGCTTGATGGTGCCGCTGCCGTGGGCCCGACTTTGAGTGCTGGGGCCTCCCACCCCTGGTGGATCGTGCTGAACGGGGGTGCCTATTGGAGTCAGCAGGAGAGCTGGCTCCCTGGGGATGGCATAGTGTCACCCCAGTCATTTCCTCCCAATCCCCGAATGCCTTTGTCCACCTGCACCTTCATTCTACCATTCACAAGGGCCTTGGGACGTAGGCACGTCACTGGGGTGCAGGATGGAGTTTCCGTCTTTGCTACCCGGTGGCGGCCTGGGTCCCAATTTTACTGTACAACTTAGAGACTTACACTTGCAACATTTACATGACACACGCACATGACTCTTGGAAAAATGCAGCCGAAAGGCTGTTGCTAACGGTTAGCTGACAATTTTACTAGCTGAAGGCAATAAGTCCTCTACACGTTATCCTTATTGAAATTAGTTAATAGCAGAGACATGTCTTTCAGTCTTTAGAGAGAAATTTTTGTTAATGACAAACCGACTCACCTTCAGAGAACTGTGTGTGGTGATGACAGACGGGACTTTGGCTGCACTTTTCCAAGAGTCAAGTTTGGTTATGAACACAGAAGAACACCACCCTCCTCTCTCCGTGATTGGTTAGGGAATCGAGGAATCTGATTGGTTCTGGGAGTAGCGTGATTTGTACTTGTGTTTCTGATTTGTACTTGTGTTTCTGATTTGTATTTGTGTCTGATTTGTACTTGTGTTTCCAATTTGCACTTGTATCTTTGAATTGTACTTGTATTTTCTGATTTGTACTTGTATTTTTGAGTTGTACTTGTATTTAGTGACTTGTATTCCCTGATTTTTACTTGTGTCTTTGATTTGTACTTGTAATTTCTGATTTGTACTTGTATTATTAAATGAATCCGTACTTGTATTTACAAAACATGTGTACAAGTTACAAATAAGCAGATACAAGTCACAATACATACGTCCAGACTCTAGTTCCATATGTATGGCCTCTCCCCATTTAGTTCTTATTCTAGGAATGTTTAGTAAGCTAGAGTTGGAGGACCTGAGTGGTCTGCTGGTTTGGTATAGTGACAACATATCTCCAACATACTTTTGTGCTAGTGTAATGACTTAAGAGCTGGGGTGATGTGTTCTACTTTCCTGGTTCTTGTGAGGACAAGGGCAGCAGCATTGTGGAACAGCTGCAAATGTCTGATTGGCTTTTTTTAGGTATACCTGTGAGGTTGTGTTGCAGTAATCAGTCCGACTAAAGATGAAATGCATGGATCAGTTTTTCAAGGTCCTTCTGTGACATCAGTCCTTTAATCCCAGAGATGTTTTTCAGATGATAGAAGGCTGACCTTGTTATTGTCTTTATGTGACCCTGGAGGTTCAGGTCTGAGTGCATTATTACACCTAGATTACGGGCCTGATTAGTTGTTTTTAGTTGTATTTGCTGAAGCTGTGTGCTGACTCTTGATCATTACCATAGACTGTAAAAAAGAATAGACAGTGCCTCCTCACTCCTCCCCGTTTACCAGAATGACACACTTTCATGGGGGAATTCATGGCGGATTCACAGACTCCTCCTCCCCAGCTCTGACGAAGCATGTTCCTAAAAAGGGCATAGGGGCGGGATCTTCACTGTAGACTCTGCCCTCGCGGGGCGTGTATGGGCGTGTAGTTCGGTCGTAATCACGCCCATTCTGCTCCCGCGTCTTTAGCTCTGATGCTAAACTTGGCTCGGCCCCCTCATTAATAATGCAAGAGTTCAAAAAATTATCTTACGAAAACCAGCCTGGTGCCCAGGTTTTTTATGAACCCAGCATTATCTCAGGAAGAATATGTAGCCATAGAAAGTTTTTTAAAAAATGGCCACCAGGCATTAAAGTTGATTTTAACGTGTCTAAAGTCCAATGCTTTTAAATGGGGGCCTAGCGGCCAAATGGAGGCACTACAGCAAGGGAGGAGCAAGGGCGGCCTCCATGGCATGCGGTCAAAAAGCAGAGCAGCCAGCGGCCATTGATCATTACTCATTAGGTCCAACAATAAATACTTCCGTTTTATTTGTGTTTAGCTGGAGAAAGTTACGGGACATCCAGTTGTTAATTTGTTCAATGCATTCATTTAGGGTCTGGATAGAATCAAAGTCACCTGTTGACAATGTAATGCATAGCTAAGTGTCGTCTGCATAGTTATGATAACTACACCTAATAAAAATATAAACACCTTTTGTCTCCAAAGGCGTTTCAGAGAATACGGCAGTACATCCAACCGGCCTCACAACCACAGACCACGTGTAACCACACCAGCCCAGGACGTCCACATCCAGCAGGTTCACCTCCAAGATCGTCTGAGCAGCCACACAGACAGCTGCTGAAACAATTGGTTTGCATAACCAAACAATTTCTGCACAAACTGTCAGAAACCGTCTTAGGAAAGCTCAACTGCATGCTTGTCGTCCTCATCGGGGTCTTGACCTGACTCCAGCTCGTCGCCGTAACAGACTTGAGTGGGCAAATCCTCACATTCGATGGCGTCTGGCACGTTGGAGAGGTGTTCTCTTCACAGATGAATCTCGGTTTACATTGTTCAGGGCAGATGGCAGACACCGTGTGTGGCGTGGTGTGGGTGAGTGCTTTGCTGATGTCAATGTTGTGGATCGAGTGGGCCATGGTGGTGGTGGGGTTATGGTATGGGCAGGCATCTGTTATGGTATGGGCAGGCATCTGTTATGCACCTGTGTTAAGAACACAGGTGCATTTTATTGATGGCATTTTGAATGCACAGAGATACCATGATGAGATCCTGAGGCCCATTGATGTGCCATACATCCATGAACATCACCTCATGTTTCAACAAGATAATGCACGGCCCCATGTTGCAAGGATCTGTACACAATTCTTGGAAGCTGAAAATGTCCCAGTTCTTGCATGGCAAGCATACTCACCGGACATGTCACCCCTTGAGCATGTTTGGGATGTGCTTGACCGGCGTTTACGACAGCGTGTACCAGTTCCCACTAATATCCAACAACTTCGCACAGCCATTGAAGTGGAGTGGACCAACATTTCACAGGCCACAATTGACAATCTGATAAACTCTATGCGAAGAAGATGTGTCGCACTGCATGAGGCACATGGTGGTCACACCAGATACTGACCGGTTCTGAGTCCCCAGACCCCCAATAAAGCAAGAAACTGCACATTCCAGCGTGGCCTTTAATTGTGGGCAGTATAAGGTACACCTGTGCACTAATCCTGATGTCAGATCAGCATCTTGATGTGGCAGACCTGTGAGGTAGGATGGATTATCTCAGCAAAGCAGAAGTGCTCACTTTCACACATTTAGACTGCTTTGTGAAAAATGTTTGACAGAAATGGTACTATTGTGTATCTGGAATGAATTTTAGATCTTTTAGTCCATCTCATGAAAAATGGGAGCAGAAACAAAGGTGTTGCGTTTATGTTTTTGTTAGGTGTACTTACCATAACTATGCAGACAGCACTCAGCTATGCATTGCATTGTCACCAGGTGACTTTGATTCTATCCAGACCTTAAATGAATGCATTGAACAAATCAACAACTGGATGTCCCGTAACTTTCTCCAGCTAAACACAAATAAAACGGAAGTAATTATTATTGGACCTAAGGAGGAACGATCAAGAGTCAGCACACAGCTTCAGCAAATACAACTAAAAACAACTCATCAGGCCCATAATCTAGGTGTAATAATACACTCAGACCTTAATCTCCAGGGTCACATAAAGGCAATAACAAGGTCAGCCTTCTATCATCTGAAGAACATCTCTAGGATTAAAGGACTGATGTCACAGAAGGACCTTGAAAAACTGATCAATGCATTTCATCTTTAGTCGGACTGATTACTGCAAAAGCGTCCTCACAGGTATATCTAAAAAAAGCCAATCAGACATTTGCAGCTGATCCACAACGCTGCTGCCTTTGTCCTCACAAGAACCAGGAAAGTAGAACACAACACCTCAGAGAATAGACTTTAAAATACTCCTACTAGTTTATAAATCACTGAACGGTTTAGCACAAAAGTATGTTGGAGATATGTTGTCACTATACCAACCCAGCAGACCACTCAGGTCATCCAACTCTAGCTTACTAAACATTCTTAGAATAAGAACTAAATGGGGAGAGGCAGCTTTCATATGGAACTATACATATGGAACTAGAGTCTGGACGTATGTGACTTGTATCTGCTTATTTGTAACTTGTACACATGTTTTGAAAAATACAAGTACGGATTAATTTAATAATACAAGTACAAATCAGAAATTACATGTCATCACCACACACAGTTCTCTGAAGGTGAGTCGGTTTGTCATAAACAAAAATTTCTCTCTAAAGACTGAAGGACATGTCTCTGCTATTAACCAATTTCACTAAGGATAACGGATACTGACCGGTTATGAGTCTCCAGACCCCCAATAAATACCCCCAATAAATAAAAAAACTGCACATTCCAGGGTGGCCTGGAATGTGCAATCCATGGAATTAGCAGGTGGCCTAATTGTGGGCAGTATAAGGTACACCTGTGCACTTATCATGATGTCAGATTAGCATCTTGATGTGGCACACGTGTGAGGTGGGATGGATTATGTCAGCAAAGCAGAAGTGCTCACTTTCACGCATTTAGACTGATTTGTGAATAATGTTTGAGAGAAATGGTAATATTGTGTATCTGGAATGAATTTTAGATCTTTAAGTCCATCTCATGAAAAATGGGAGCAGAAACAAAGGTGTTGCGTCTATATTTTTGTTGAGTGTAGTAATATTTTATGATCAACAGCGTGAAACGCTGCTCTGACATCCAACAGAACCAGAACTGTGGTTCTGCCGCTTTCTGTATTTATGAGGATGTCATTGAAAACTTTGACAAGGGCAATCTCAGTACTGTGATGGGCACCGAAACTGACTGAAAATTATCTAAGGAGTCGTTCATTGTCAGAAATGTAGTCAATGTTGAGATACATCTTTTTTAATAATTTTATTGACAAATGGGATATTTGATTAGGGGTAGAACAGTAAATTCGTTTAAAGATTTCAGCTGAGCTATCAGTGAAGAATCATTTTTTTTACCATGGTCTCATTTTAATTAGATAGTTTAGTCAAGTGTGTCCTTGTTTGTGTGTTGGCTGATTGACATGTTGGGTCAGACCAAAGTTATGGAGAGTATCACTTAGTGTTTCAGTCCGTCTATCCTGGGGGTTGTCAGTATGAATGTTCAAATCTCCCACAATATTTAGTTGGTGATATTCAATACATATTACAGATAGAAGGTCATTGAGGTCATTACTGAAGCTTGAGCTAGCTTTGGGGAGTTTGTACACATTTATTACTAAGACCTTATTTTGCTCTTTTATGTCTGTGGCAAGGTTTTTAAATTATTCTGACAAGTATTATTTATGAGATTTGACTGGATGCGGGGGGATTTGCATTTGTAAGTTCCTATGCTTATAATAATAGGAATGCTAGTTTCTCGTAACCAGACGTGCTGGCAGGGGAGTTGTCTTGGAGTTATGTCTGGTGACCTTACAAATCATACATCAGTCATTGCCAGTGGTGGGAAGGAAAATGATCATGTCCAATAGACCTGAGTGAGAATCATGGAGCTGATGATTTGCTCCTGTAATTTTTTACAGAATTCAATCAGTGAGCCTAATTTAGCTGAGACACCTGATCCTGATTCATCACTCCGCTTTAGGAGAGGGGGGGACACATGATCCATGAAGCTTGCAGATTGTGCAGTCTCTGCATTATCAGAAGGGCTATGAGCAGCTGGAGGCGCCATAGGTGGGACATTTGCTCTCAGCAGAGCTGCTGGCCACCAGGATGTCATCCAGATAGACAAAAACGAAGGGTAAACCCCGCTGAAAAGTTTTGTCGGCGCCTTTAAGGCCGAAAGGCATCCGTAAAAACTCAAAAAGGCTGTTTGGGGTAATCACAGCTGTTTTAGGGATGTCCTCTGCATGAACCGGAACCTGGTGATAACCGCACACCAGGTCAACTTTAGAAAAGATGGCGGTCCCAGTCAGATTGACAAAGAAGTCCTGGATGTGAGGGATCGGAAAACGAACATTTACCATGACATTATTAAGGCGGCAGAAATCCCTGCACGGCCATCACTGTCCATCTGAATTTGGCACCATATGTAATGGTGAAGCCCAAAGACTATTAGAGCAAACCTCCCTGTAGCCAGGAGGATGCGGTCGGCTTCTTCAGCTAGGGACGGTAGTCCACCAGAGAGTTGGTGGACAGCCCGCCTCTGAGGTGGGAGCTGTCAGAGGAACAGGTGGATGAAAAGGAACCCGCCGTCATCAGTGCCCAGCAGGGACAACATGCTCTCCATGAGCTCAAGTGCTGTCCCATCACCCAATCCAGGTAGGGAGAAGAGTTTCTCGGCCCGTTCTGCATCAGAGAGGGAGTAACAGCGAAGCAGCAGCTCCTTGACTGCGGCATACTTTCCCTGAGTTGGGGGGTTCCGGAGACATTTTCAATATTGGGGTCACCAATGTGGAGGAATAAATGTATGACACAAGCGCTGTGTTAGATCACCTCTTTAATTCAACTCCAACTACCCACGGTAAGAAAGAACACAACACATTCAATCGTTGCGCCAAAAAAATTAATCTATTTTTTTAATCTAAACATCCTCTTATCTGGGTGTGAGTGGAGCCTCCTAGTGGGCCGCTACAGTATGTTCCATCGGCAGTTGGGGTCATGGGCCGCTTAAATTTCTATTTTGTGTGTCAGAGACTAGAAAGTTTGGAAACCACGGGTTTAGACTGACCAGCTTTGAAAACAAAATACCAATCCAGCTTTGAGAGGGTTTTTCCACACTCACTATAGGTTTGCCAGAATATACTGTAAATTGTCCCAAACCCAGAGATACAGATCCAATGTTATGCTGATGACAGTTATATTTATTCATGAATTCTGATAAAAGTAATGAGGTATGCTACAAGAAGTCTAAACAACAAAACATAGTTCGACTGAGCGTTAACAATGGAGAGAGGAGCAGGCAAACTGAGGTACTGGTGGTGATTAAACAATAAACCTTTTTGCTTAACCACTTCATGTTTTTACATTCCGTTTATGATATGTTACATACTTCTGGGTCTGCCATTTATGCAACAACCCTTTTTATATGCATGTGATAAATCGTTTTAAAGCTGTGATTCAAATGATGTATGCCAATCCAGGATACAATCATAACCATAGATACATTTAAGACTTTTGTCAAACGACTCCGAAAGATAAATAGAGTCCAATATATACCTTTCCGTTTGATGGAGACGGATTGAGGCAGCACCATTATCCGTCGACGCAAGGGCTCTCCGTCACCTATGCAAAGACAGACGGAGTCGAGGTCCATTTAGAGCGTATGCCTGTGATTGTTAAGTTCAGCAACAGCCATAGATCGTTTCACCAGAACAGGGCTCAGGGTTGCTGTGATCAGTGGTTAATGCAGCGTTTCGGCACTACATGCTTTATATTGAAAAGATAATATATTTAATCTGTTCTTTTGGCAATTTTGAACAAAAGGAGGTGTAGGAAAACAACAAAAAAGGCAGATGTGTTTTTTTCCATGTGTTTGTTAAAGTATTCTATGAGCTACACTTCTAGTAAAAAGCTTTACAGCTTAAACAAAACTTACTTTTTGTCGTCCTTTGCTCCTTGACGGGGAAATGCGTTCACCAGCTGAAGGAAAAAACTGAAACGATGCTGCGATAGTGGGCAGATGCTATCGATGCTGCGATAGTGGGCATTTTTTTTTTTCAAAATCCGGGAGATTTTTGAAGGGACTGCTTGGGTTGGGGGAGTGGGGGGGTGGGAGAATAGCCAGGTAGGCTCATGCTGTTAATTGTACCACATTGTCGAAATTAGACAAACATTTTGGTCCGATTATTTATAAAGGAGTTTGGGACATGCAAATTATGGGGGTTTCCCGGGTGAAATGACAAACCTATGGGGTTCTGGAGATACCCCTAAAAACGGGAGGAACCCAGCAAAAACGGGAGTGTTGACAGGTATGAGATATTAAGCTTTTAGCAGCAATGGTTGGATTTTTAAATAATTTTTTTGCAAATTATGGTGGAAAAGAAGTATTTGGTCACCTACAAACAAGCAAGATTTCTGTGTCTTACAGGCCTGTTACTTTGTCTATAAGAGGCTGTCTTCCATTCCTTGCCTGTATTAATGGCACATGTTTGAACTGGTTGCCAGTAAAAAAACCACCTGTCCTCAAACCTCAAACAGTCACACTCCAAACTCCACTATTGCCAAAAACAAAGAGCTGTCAAAGAACACCAGACACAAGATTGTAGACCTGCACCAGGATGAGAAGAATGAATATGCAATAGGTAAGCAGTGCGGGGGGAAAAAACAACTAACAAACTAGGGTTAAGTTTCCACACTGCCGTTAGCATGCTCCTATTAGCCTAAAAAAGCAGATAAGTGCCTTTCTTGTTTATGATGTTTATTGGCTGCCGGCAAACAACAACTTTGTGTCTCTGATCCTGTTTGGATGTGAACATAACAGGATGCAATGAAGGTCAAGGAATAAATTGTTTCAACTGTTCGGTAAGACTAATTAGTGTTTTTACGTTGATGTGTTATTAGTGCCATTTGTTTTATGAATCAGACATAACAGAGTAGAGATGTGGCAAACATATTGTGTCGGAAGTGATGTGAGCAGTGTAAACTTCAGAAAGAAATTTGTGACTGACAAGATTGAAATTAAAGTCTAAGTCACATGGGGGAGGACAGAGGAAAAACCTTAGACTGCCAAATAAAACAAACGGAACAGTCACACATTGACACTCAAGAAGCTTTGTTCCAGTTATTCTGAAGCCACATGCTTGATGTGTTGTCTGCAGGTGTCTAAGAGACTTCGACCAGAGGAAAACACCAATTATCCAACTGCACTTTGATATCTACTTATACACAGCTGCTCAAGGAGAATTGACTGCTGTGAACTCAACGAAACAACGCAGGTGACTGTCGACTGTCGCTATATGTTCGTTCAGCAGGAGTAAATGCTGTAAGTCATTGATTCAATGCAATCTGCTGGGATTCCTTAGATAGAAAACTTTTAAACTGACTGGAATGTATATAAAATTGAACTGAAATGTCTTTTCTTATAAGGTGCATTTAGATAGATAGGTTCTATGAATTGGGGCTATGTAATTAAAGTAAATCGAATCAAATCAACTGTAGATATTAATAGAAAGAAAAAAAGAGGGGGAAAGATTATAGATGGAGAAAGGGCAGCCACTGGACAAGACATGGTTCTATAGCCACAACATGTGCTCCATCCATCCATCCATGGTCTAGGTGATCATTCGGAAAGAGGTTGCTTACACTCAGACAAGTCATAAGTTCATCACAGGACTTTACAAAGACACACAAATAAATACGTAGGCACACTCTGACACCTTAGAGCAATCTAGAGTAACCAGTCAACCTCAGTCATGTTTTTGAACAGGAAGCTTGAGTACCCTGACATAACCCTGATCTACTCAGGGAGAACAGCAAACTCCATCGAGAAAGGCTAACATTCAAACCTAAGACCTTCTAACTTTTGCAAGGAAGGCAAGATGGGGAGCCACGCTCTTTTGGTGCGTTCAGACCACAGGCTCAGTGTCAATGTCACTACAGTGAGACGCTCTGATTGGTTGCCGTCTTGCGTCAACAGCGTCAAAAGTTCAACTAGCTGAACTAGCGTTATGAGCTTGAAGCTTGAAACGCAGGAAAACGCAGCATTAGAATCCCCATTTTTAACACCTGCTCCACAGTGCCGCCTTTGGTATAGTTTAATCCCTAGTTATATACAAATTCCACTTATTGTGATGTCACATTATGGGGCACTCTTTGAATTGTATTGTAGAAACAATTTCCAACTGCAAGGAATGTAGCAATAAATTAATGGATCGTTTTTATTCTTGTTTGTGTTGTTTAAAGAGGCAAAGACCCAAAAGGCCACAAAAAAATATGATTTTTTGTTTGCATAATTTAATTTTTGCATATTTTAAAACATGTCTACAGATTCACCCCCTTTCACCTGCTAATATAACAAAAAACGCATTCTGTTGCAAACTACAATTCTTTTTGGCTCCTTTGTACCTATTGATTTTTTTGTTGTTGTTGCTTTGATATAACAAATGATTAGTCACTTTTTATGTAAGCTGAATGACCGCATACTAGTGGACTATAGATTAGATAAGAGGCCAATTTTGAGTTGCATTAATAATCTCTCATATCCTGAATCTTATGCAATTCTGCTCAGAAATGGTGCCGTTATGAAAGATCAATCCGAGTCTGGATCAGATAGAGCATGTTTTGTGTGTTCAGGGCCTAAATCAGGCATATCCAATGCTCTGTGCGTCGGGGGCTAGGAAACATTTTTAGCATTCTTCAAGGGCAGCTGAAACCGAGAAGTTAACAGCGCTTGACTGTGCTGCATATTGAAAAAAACAAAACAGCTTTTAGTTCTTAATCCCAATAACAAAGGATGGGGTTGAAACCTTGTTATTATATAAATATACAAGAATGATTCTGTACATAGAGAAAAAAAGCATGGGTCTAATGTGTAATTTTTACCTATTTCATACCAGATGTAATCATAAGCCTCTTTTATTGAACAGGGTATGAAAATAATATGCAGAGTACAGACAGAAAGAGCTATAATAATATTAATAGACCGAAGAACCAATATACTCATAAACATCCCATTGGGGTGATTTTAATGCTGATAGCACCACCCTGTGTAGACTCGCTGAACTACCATGCTTTAAGAGGCTGCTTGTGCTTTCTGAGTTCAGCTGTTCCAATTGGCAGGTGGAGCTCCCCTCGTTATTATTTCTGAACCCCCTCTTACAGACGTGTGGATGTGAGGAACAGACCTCCAACGGACATCTGGATCCTGGGATCAAGCCATCTTTCCAGCCTCTTGACCCCATAGACTATTCTTTAAATTTCAAAATGGCTTTAAACATGATTCCACTCCTTTTTACAAATGGTCTTTAAATCCTGAATGTTTTGAGGTTGTTGCCTGGCAACCTGAAGCTTCGGCTCGCCTAACAGCTTATCTACAGGGAGACTGCGCAGGACTTTAATAGCAAAAAATAAAATAAAAAATTACATTGAAACTGATGTGTACAGAAATACAGTGGGGCACAAAGGTATTCAATCAGCCGTCAAATGGGCAAGTTCTCCCATTTAAAAAGATGAGACAGGCCTGTAATTTTCCTCATAGGTATACCTCAACTATGAGAGACAAATTGAGAAAAAAAAAAGCAATTCACAGGGTTGGATTTTTAAATAATTTATTTGCAAATAAATACAAACAAGCAATATTTCAGTCTCTCACAGACCTGTAACTTCGTCTGTAACAGGCTTCTCAGTCTTCCATTCGTTACTTGTTTTAATGGTACATGTTTGAACTTGTTATCAGTATGAAAGACACCTTTGCACAACCTCTCAGTCACACATCAAAATCCACAATGGCCAAGAACAAAGGCCCGTCAAAGGACACCAGAAACACGATTGTAGACCTGCACCAGACTGGGAAGACTGAATCTGCAATAGGTAAGCAGCTTGGTGTGAAGAAACCAACTGTGGGAGCAATTATTAGGAAATGTAAGTCATACAAGACCACTAATAATCTCCCTCTATCTGGGGCTCCACCAAGATCTCAACCTGTGAGGTCAAAATGATCACAGGAACATGAGCAACAATCCCAGAACCACACGGGGGGACCTAGTGAATGACCTGCAGAGAGCTGGGACCAAAGTAACAAAGGCTACCATCAGTAACAAACTGCTCAACTGCAGGGACTTAAATCCTGCAGTGCTTAAGCAAGCACATGTCAAGGCCCATCTGACGTTTGCTAGAGAGCATTTGGATGATCCAGCAGAAGATTGGGAGCATGTCAAGCACTGCAAGTCAGGGGTGATTGTAGAATTAAAGGTTTAGGGGTGCGTCGGTGATGGTTGCTCCTGCCCGCTGGTTGATGATGACTCTCGATGCCTGGGGCTGGGGGTCCCGGTTGCGGCCCGGCTCGGTCCTGGTGCATGTCGGGTGGGTCCTGGGTGGTCCGGTGTGTCGGGCGGCCGCTGTTTCGGGCCGATGTCCTCCTTGGATTGACTGGGGCACCTCTTATGGGGGTGCCGGGTTTGTAGAATAGGTTGGTGCCGTCCGGTGGATCGGTGGGGACCGTGCCTGGCGCCCAGTCCTCCTGCCGGTTCCAGGACTTCAGCTGGCTGGTCTGTTCGCCTGGTGGGGCTGTCCGGCATTGGCTGGGCCCCTGATCTTGGCGCCCCACGTGGGGCGGGATCTGGACCCTGGAGCTGGAAGATCTGGATGTCCAGGTGCCGGCTGGGCGCGGCCTGGGGAGGGCGTACATCCGCTGTGGCTCTTGCTGTGGCTCCCTGGCGTGTGGATGTGTGGAGGCGGGCCGGGTTGTTGGCGGTGGGTACTGGTCCGGGGTGGCGGCGGCGTGTGTTGTCCGTCGGTTGGCTGCGGGTCCTCCTTGCCTGCGGCGGCGGCGGGGGACCCTTGTCGGCTGGTCCCTGGTTGGGGCCCCGCTGGGGGGTGGGGTGCCCCTGGTCCCCGTGGCCTCCGGTTCCTGGTCCGGGCCCGCCCTGGCGTAGCCGGTTACCGGCGGAGCCCGTGGGCTCGTCACTGCGATCTCTCGGGCCCAGCATCGCGGCTGGTGGGTGCTCCCCTGGGGCTTCCATCTGTTCCCCTCTTGGCGGGTGATCGACCCTGCGCTGATCCGCCTGTGGACTCTGTACTCTGTGGGACGCTGGATGCATACATCTCTTGCCTCCTCCATGTCTGTGCCGATTCCTGTAGGACGGATTGACGGTTCCTTACACCAGCTATCAATCACTTGCATGGGGAAACCTTATTCCGACCTGCATGCTCGCACACACATAGGTGTGGGGACATAGGTGAGGACGGACATATCTTAAGCTGAGGTTATCATCATTAGTTAGTTGTTCACAGGAGCTTACCAGAAACATTTGTATTATGTTCATTAATCAATGCTTGTGTGTAGTGAATGTGTAATTCTTTGTTTATTCTACCAGATCCGAACTATTGGTTTGGTTCTGTACACTTTGTTGTTTTTGTTTTGTATTACTGTTTCTCTGCCGTCCGGCAGAGGTGGAGGACTGGGATGTTTTCTTGTTTTCTTTATTTGCCTCCCTGTCTTGTGTCATCGGTTCGCCCCTCTGTTGGTCCGGTTTCTTTTCTTCACCTTCTTCCTTTCTCCCTTCTTGTCTCACTTTAATGTCCATGATGTCAGGAAATTGAACCCACAGTAATCACTAATAAAGATTTTTCATACATATACATCAAGTGGCCTACTACAGCGGAGCTGTAATACTCTGCTTGGGAAAGTAAAACTGTTGGGCTTGTACTTGGTACTCAGACACCAATTCTGAGTAGCATACTGCTAGACAGGACACGTTAAAAAAAAAAAAAAAAAAAAAAAGGTTTAGGGGTGCTGAGCACCCAGAGAGCCATCTGGCCAGGCAAGATAAATGTTACTGTTTTGTACATGCTAACACACACGCGTGCACACACAGTAGATCTAATATTAATGGGCATCCAGTCAATTAGGTAGTCAGTAGCACCTTGGCTTTAATATTAGCACATGCATCTAACATAAGTTTTAAACAGTCACTATTTATAAAAATATCAAAAACTGATTGACTCGATCAGAAATTATCTTAAAAATAACTAGAAACGCCTATCTTGGAGAGCTTAGACCTCTGCCAAGTATCTCCGTACAGTTTAGAAAACGTGTCTAAATCAAGGCTCGGACTCCAAATCTGGACTCTCGTAACTCTAGCGGACCATATAAATACATATAAATATATAAAATATAAATCTTTTAGTTTTGATTACTGTATGTACACCTAAATACATACATATAATTTTATTTGCCAAATCAAATCAGTATTTATTTGATAGTTCTAAATCACATCATTGTGAAAATATATTTGGTATTTTATTTTAAGAAGTACGCCTCCTTGGGCTGCCACCTGACTGCGGTGGAGGGGTTTGAGTGTCCCAATGATCCTAGGAGCTATGTTGTCTAGGACTTTATGCCCCTGGTAGGGTCACCGATGGCAAACTGGTCCTAGGTGAGGAATCAGACAAAGCGCAGCCTGAAGACCCCTATGATGAGGAAAACTATTGGACTCAGAGTTCCCACGCCCGGACGCGGGTCATCGGGGCCCCACTCTGGAGCCAGGCCTGGAGGTGGGGCACATTGGCAAACGCCTGGTGGCCGGGCCTTTACCCATGGGGCCCGGCCGGGCTTAGCCCAAAGAGGCAACATGGGCCCCCCTTCCCATGAGCTCACCACCTGTGGGAGGGGCCATAGGGGTTGGGTGCAGTGGAAGATGGGCGGTGACTGTCAGATGACTTCCGTATGGCTTTGAAGCGATTCTGGTCCACCATCTGGCGTCTCGGGGGGGGAAGCGTTCTGCCACCAACACTGTTTACAGTGTTGGTGTGCTGCTGACGTTTTGGGTCGGTGGATGGAATACTTTGAAGACCTCCTCAATCCCACTGACACGCCTTCCTGTTAGGAAGCAGAGTCTGGGGACTCTGGGACGGGCTCTCCAATCTCTGGTGCTGAAGTCACAGAGGTTATTAAAAAGCTCCTCTGTTGCAAGGCTCCGGGGGTGGATTAGATTCGGCCGGAGTTCCTAAAGGCTCTGGATGTTGTAGGGCTGTGTTGATTAACGCGGCTCTGCAATATTGCGTGGACATCGGGTGCAGTTCCCTTGGATTGGCAGACCGGGGTGGTGATCCCCCTCTTTAAAAAGGGGGACCACAGAGTGTTTTCCAACTACAGGGGGATCACACTTCTGAGCCTCCCTCGTAAGGTCTATTCGGGGGTTCTGGAGAGGAGAGTCCGACGGATAGCCTAACCTCAGATTCAGAAGGAACAATGCGGTTTTCGTCCTGGCCGTGGAACACTGGACCAGCTCTACACCCTCGGCAGGGTCCTGGAGGGTGCATGGGAGTTCGCCCAACCGGTCTACATGTGCTTCGTGGATTTGGAGAAGGCGTTCGACCGTGTCCCTCCAGGTGACCTGTGGGGGGTACTACGGGAGTATGGGGTACCAGGCCCTTTGATACGGGCTGTTAGGTCCCTGTATGAACGGTGTCAGAGTCTGGTTCACATTGCTGGCAGTAAGTCGGACTCGTTTCCAGTGAGAGTTGGACTCCGCCAAGGTTGCCCTTTGTCACCGGTCCGGTTCATAATGTTTATGGACAGGATTTCTAGGCACAGCCAAAGCGTGGAGGGGATCCGTTTTGGTGACCTCAGGATCGGGTCTCTGCTTTTTGAAGATGATGTGGTCTTGTTGGCTTCATCTGAACGTGATCTACAGCTCTCGTTGGAGCAGTTCGCAGCCGAATGTGAAGCGGCTGGGATGAGGATCAGCACCTCCAAATCCGAGACCATGGTCTTGAGCCGGAAAAGGGTAAAGTGCCGTCTCCGGGTCGGGGATGAGGTCCTTCCTCAAGTGGAGGAGTTTAGGTATCTGGGGGTCTTGTTCATGAATGAGGGAAAAATGGAGCAGGAGATCGATGGACGGATTGGTAAGGCGTCTGCACTTATGCGGGCGCTGTACCGGTCTGTCGTGGTGAAGAGAAAGCTGAGCCGCTCTCGATTTACCGGTCGATCTATGGTCTTACCCTCATCTATGGTCACGAATACTGGGTGGTGACCGAAAGAATGAGATCGCGGATACAGGCGGCTGAAATGAGTTTCCTCCATAGGGTGGCTGTGCTCTCCCTTAGAGATAGGGTGAGAAGCTCGGTCATCCGGAGGGGGCTCAGAGTAGAGCCGCTGCTCCTTCAGATCGAGAGGAGCCAGTTGAGGTGGCTCAGGTATCTGGTCAGGATGCCTCCTGGATGCATCCCTGGTGAGGTGTTCTGGGCACGTCCCACCGGGAGGAGGCCCAGGGGAAGACCGAAAGACTCGCTGGAGGGATTATTTCTCCAAGCTGCCCTGGGAACGCCTCAAGATTCCTCCCGAGGAGCTGGCCCAAGTGGCCGGGGAGAGGAAAGTCTGGGTCTCTTTGCTTAGGCTACTGCCCCCGCGACCCGACCCCGGATAAGCGGAAGATGATGGATGGATGGATGGATTTTAAGAATTACTTGTGCAGAGACATATATTTATTAATACTTTAACACTTCATTAGCATGGACCACGCTTACAGAGATTAGATTTGTTTAGATTCAAACATTTATTGACAAAAAGGTTCGATAGATGGTGAGTCTGGAAGGATGTACTGATGGAGGCTTGAAGACTCTGTGTGGGGGTGCAGTCTTCGGAAGTCCCTCTTCTTCTCGAGCCTGCTCAGGACCCCCCCAGACGAAGAACCTGAAAGAAACAGATATTAGTGCTGGAGTTTGAAAGAGCAGATAAGCGGATGAAGGGATGAGGGAGGGGATGAAAGGAGGAGGGGATGGAAGGATGATGGGGATGAAGGGATGAGGGAGGGATGAAGGGATGAAAGGGATGAGGGGATGAGAGAGGGAATGACGGAGGAGATGAAGGGATGATGGGATGAGGGGATGAAGGGATGAGGGAGGGGATGTAGGGATGAGGGAGGGGATGAGGAGATGGAAGGATGATGGGGATGAAAGAGATGAGAGGGGTGAAGGGATGAGGGAGGGGATGAAGGGATGAGGGGATGAGGGAGGGGATGATGGGATGAAGGGATGAGGGGATGAGAGAGGGGATGATGGAGGAGATGAAGGGATGATGGGATGAAAGGATGAAGGGATGAGGGAGGGGATGTAGGGATGAAGGGGATGAAGGGATGAGGGGATGAAAGGGATGAGGGAGGGGATGAAGGGAATAGTAAAATGGGGATGTAATACTGAGACGAGATAAAGGATCAGGGGGAGGGAGGGTGGGGTTTACGAGACCACAGTCTGAGCGACGCTGATTGCTAGGTGCTCAGGTTTAAATAGATCACAGAGTAATTAGGAATGGAATTCAGGTGTGAGATGCCAGGTGAGTCGGACCCGAGTAGATTAGTGACAGAATACTGAATATGAGGCGTGGTCCAGCGCACGAACCTAAGTTGACATATTAACTTACATTTCATTAGCATAGACCATGCTGACAGAGATTAGATATGTTTAGATTCGAACATTTATTGACAAAAAGGTTCGATATATGGTGAGTCTGGAAGGATGCAATGATGGAGGCTTGAAGACGCTGTGTGGGGGTGCAGTCTTCGGAAGTCCCTCTTCTTCTCGACCCTGCTCAGGACCCCCCCAGACGAAGAACCTGAAAGAAACAGATATTAGTGCTTGAGTTTGAAAGAGCAGATAAGCGGATGAAGGGATGAGGGAGGGGATGAAAGGATGAGGGGATGGAAGGATGATGGGGATGAAGGGATGAGGGGGGATGAGGGAGGGGATGAAAGGGATGAAGGGATAAGAGGGGTGAAGGGATGAGGGAGGGATGAAGGGATGAAAGGGATGAGGGGATGAGAGAGGGAATGACGGAGGAGATGAAGGGATGATGGGATGAGGGAAGGGATGAGGGAGGGGATGTAGGGATGAGGGAGGGGATGAGGAGATGGAAGGATGATGGGGATGAAAGGGATGAGATGGGTGAAGGGATGAGGGAGGGGATGAAGGGATGAGGGAGGGGATGATGGGATGAAGGGATGAGGGAGGGGATGAGGGGATGAGAGAGGGAATGATGGAGGAGATGAAGGGATGATGGGATGAAAGGATGAAGGGATGAGGGAGGGGATGATGGGATGATGGGAACCTAAATTAACATATTAACTTACATTTCATTAGCATGGACCATGCTGACAGAGATTAGATTTGTTTAGATTCAAACATTTATTGACAAAAAAGGTTCGATAGATGGTGAGTCTGGAAGGATGCACTGATGGAGGCTTGAAGACTCTGTGTGGGGGTGCAGTCTTTGGAAGTCTGTCTTCTTCTCGAGCCCCGAGCTCAGGACCCCCAAAGTTGGCCATTATTTAACAAAGCAACGAATGAGCATGGTGCAGATCGTCGAGATTTTTATGAATGTAAGAACGGTATGCTGAGGATGACAAACGACCTAGGATTTGAATAGTCTTGTCGGAAATGCCTGACTGAGAAGCTGAAGTGGCTGCGCCTATGCGGATGTAGTGCATTGAATAATTATCAGGGTTGATGCCAGATCTAAACAGGATTGATTAGAGGATGAGAGTAACCGTAACAGATTGTGTGGATGCAGCGGGTAAGGAGGTCAGAGGTTATAGGGAATCGGTGATTAGGTTAAGGTGTTTCTTGATTCTTAAGACCTTTGAGCAGCATGGATATATGTGGCTATGGGACAGAGCTAGACGGGAGTTGCTGGTAGCCAGTTTAATAAAGAAATTAATGACAGAAAGGTATGATTGAATAGTGGAAATGCAGATTTGTGGGATTATATGTGAATAGGTAATGAAGTGGCGAATAGAAGACGGGATGAGTGAAGAGAATGGAAGGTTATACGTTACATAGAAACTTTTTAAAACGGTTCCATCCTGAAAGATAAGATAGTTCTAGGAGCAATACTGTTGAGGGTAGCGTTCTGAGAAATGATGGAGAGGTCTTGAAGCTTGTAGTTAATTGTAGATGGTTGCTGAAAACGGTGGGATCGGAGTTGGATGAGGATCTGCGTCTGGAGCCAAGGACCTGAATTTCTGAAAAGAGAGGCGAGAGAGTGAATCAGCGATGGAATTCCGATAGCTAGATACATGAGCAGCACGGAGAATGAGTTGAAGTTTGGCTGACGCCAGAGTGAGTCTACGAATGAACTGCGTGAACGGCCTTTGTTTATGATGTCGACAACGGCAGAGTTGTCTGAATAGATAAGAATAAAGTGTTGAGACCATTCATGTCCCCCCCAAAAAAGGCTGCAATCACAATGAGATCGATTTCATAATGAACGGATGAGAGAGAGGCCGGCTGGAGCTGCAAACGTTCAAACTCAGGGGCCATGTTGAAGCAAACCACCTTCCATTGTAGAAACCGCCAAAGCCTGCAGAGGGTGCTGCATCGGTAAATAGCCGGATGTCATCTGGATGAGAAATTCATAATGTCATTGTAGGAGAATGAAATGCCGTTCCAATATGAAAGAAAATCTTGCCAAAAGGCGCATTTCCATCCGGCAAGGTTCTCGAAGGCGAGACTATGAAGCAAAGGGGTGTTGGCGGCGTTGGACAGAAGGTGAGAAATGAATGATGTCATCTTAATGGGAGTGGCGAGGTGCTGTCATAGTCAATCTGTTTTGGAAGTGGGGTTATGGGGGCAGGTGTTCCTACCATGTAACCCTCCGCAGAAAGAGCAAGTATGTAAGAGCCTACAGCTAGAGGCTGAGCAGCCGAGGTCATTGAAATTGTTACACACCATCCTGCCACCCTGGAAAAGTATTGGACGGTCGCGCCTATCCATGCCCCTGGAGACAGGTGCATTAGGTTTAGACTGTGGTGGAAGAGACTAAGGAATCACTGAAGGGGGAGGGGCAGGTGAGGACGAACAGTTGGGCATTGATGAGCTGCGTGATGATGATGGCCGAGGTCTGAGGAGTGACAAGAGTGCATGCAGTAGCAGGTTGGGGAGGAGTGAGGAGGCGCTGTCTATATTTTTTCACAGTTTATGGTGGAAGCGCACATATCTTTTTTTTTTTCTTTTTTTTTTCACTGTCCAACATGAAATCGGAATAAACTGTTCATATTCTAGGTCAATTACAATTAATACAATTAGTTATATTTACTAACTGTCAAAATAAAAAGAAGAGGATTTTTTCAGACATTTAGGCCAAATGGAGGTACTACAGCAATGGAGGAGCAATGGCGACCTCTATGGTATGCGGTCACAAAGCAGAGCAGCCAGCGGCCATTGGCTGGGATCTGCCCTGAGAGCAAGAGGAGACTGAGGCTGAAGTAGGAAGTGGATTATGAGAGGAGGAAGTTTGGGTTAACTGTGAAGTAGAGGGAAAAAGGAGCTTGAAGAGGCTAGATTTATTAGCAGAACGGCTAAAGGGGAAGCCTCTTTCCCTGAGTGCAGATTGCAAGCGGGCTACTGTCCAGCCAGACATGTCCGGACAGTTGGAGACGGAGGCAGAAGAACCGATCGGCCTGCAGCGCCTACTGAGGACCGCTGAACTCCGGAAGAAGTCCCGGGGCGCGACAAGGATCACTGCGGGAATGGGAGGAAACTTGGACCGAGCGGCCCGAAGCCAGAGAAGGAAACGGGGAGGCGAAGCCTTGAGACGAGAATGAAGGGAGTTAGATATGCGGGGAGGAGATGGGGAAGGGCGCCGATCTAGAAGGATGAGTGTACGGCCTCGAGGCGCGGAAGTCGCTGGAGAGGGATCCGACCGAGCAGAGCGAGATGGAAGAGCTCTGGCTGACTGAGAGGACTGGCTGGGATCCCGATGAGCCGATTGAAGCCTGGCACTGCGAGAGACTTGACGGACCACAGATGGACGTGATGGTCCAATGATGGAAGTCTTGCTGGAGAAGAGCTCCTCATCGGATTCGGAAGGATCAATGGTTAGCACATCCCTGATAATAGCATTTGTCTTCGCTAAACAACGCGGGTTTAGGAGACCACAGTCTGAGCGACGCTGATTGCTAGGTGTTAGGGTTTAAATAGATCACAGAGTAATTAGGAATGGAATTCAGGTGTGAGATGACTCCCTGGTTGAGAAGATTCCGTTATTATAATACCTGTACTGTTAAAAACTACTTGCAACTGGGTAATTACTCCCCCCGTTGACTATTCTGTAATACCCCAGGCCCAAATCTGGAGAAGGACCAGCAGTTCTTCAACTACCGCCTGTCCAGAGCCCAAAGGATCATCAAAAATGCCTTAAGGATCTTAGTGGCACGTTGGAGAATTCTTGGGAGGACAATGGAGTTCCTTCCAGGAAAAGCAGAGGAGGTTGTGAAGGCATGCATGGTTCTCCATAAATACCTGGCCTACTCAGATGAGGCCAATACACCACAGGGTCGCTACATACTACCCACTTTTTCGGACTCGGACTCTGCAGGATCAGTCCAGCCTGGTGATTAACACAGGGTGGTGACCGGTGAGTCCAATCTGCTTCCTGTGGCACCATCACTGCTGTCCAGGAGTCGTTCAACCAGGGCTGCTACAGT
Organism: Apricaphanius iberus; assembly: GCA_028564705.1. Taxonomy (NCBI): domain Eukaryota; kingdom Metazoa; phylum Chordata; class Actinopteri; order Cyprinodontiformes; family Aphaniidae; genus Apricaphanius; species Apricaphanius iberus. The sequence goes on from JAPXFQ010001230.1 coordinate 573,156, forward strand.
ACTGACCAGAGGTTTGGACACACCTTCTCATTCAATGAGTTTCCTTTCTTTTCATGACTACATTGTAGATTCTCAATTAAGGGTATCAAAACTATGAATGAACACATAATGTATGGAATTACTGTATGTACTTAAACGAAAAGGGTGAAATAACTGAATACATGTGTTATATTTTAGATTCCTCAAAGTAGCCACCCTTTGTTCTGATTACTTCTGTGCATTCTCTTGAGCTTCAAGAGGTAGTCACCCAAAATGGTTTTCCAACAGTCTTGAAGGAGTTCCTAGAGATGCTTAGTATTGGCTCTTTTGCCTTCACTCTGCGGTTCAGCTCACCCCAAATCATCTCGATTGGGTTCAGGTCTGGTGACTTTGGAGGCCAGGTTATTTCACACTTTTACAAAAAAGTTTTACATAATTCCATATGTGTTAATTCATAGTTTTTAATGCCTTCAGTATGAATCTACAATATAAATAGTCTGAAAAGAAAGGAAACTAATCGAATGAGAAGGTGTGTTCAAACGTTTGGTCTGTACTGTATGTCTGTCTGAAATTAACTGAAGCAGTTCTTCCAGACACCTGCTGGGGCTGTGTCCTGGCCCGATTATATTGTGTCATGTGGCAAAATTCACCCCACACGATTAAATGGTATGAACTTATATAGCGCTTTTCTAGTCATATTGACCACCCAAAGGGCTTTACACTGAAGCCACATTCATTCACACTCACATTTATACACCGATAGCCAACATAGCTCAGTAGGACGAATTTTTGGCACTGGCAGTGGAGGAAGCTAGAATTGAACCTCTGACCCTCCGATTGCAAAAGAAAAAAAAGTAGGCCTTTGTTATGACATACCTATGTGAGGATTTCCCCCCTCTCTTTTGTTTTTTGCAAGTTATTCATGTGTTTGGGTTTTTTGCATGTAATGACAGAAAAACTGAAAATTATGAAATTGGCTGTTCTGTCTATCTGTCATTGTGTTTCAAATAATGCTGCTTGTTTTTGGTTTTTGTTTGGTTCTGAAAACTTGTGTTGCTTTGTTTGGGGTACAGAGTTGAATGTTTTCTAATTGCATTTTGCCCATACATTTGTTTTTAATGGCATTCAAACTGTTTTTGTAGTTGTTCTCCTGCTAAATCGCTAGAAAGGGAGAGTGTTCAAAAGCAGTTGTTTCAACATGCATAAAGAAAATAATGCAAAATGGAAATGGCTCTGATATGGAGTGCAGCGGTTCTGTATATCGACCCCAGGTTACAGTTCTTTAAGCTGCAATTGTCTTTGTAGTGATCAGAGATTATAACCCCAAAGGCAGCAGGTTTTGCATACAGAGCACATTACACGTGCAAATACATGCTGTTGTTTCTGTGCTGTTTTAAAACTGTAATGCTAATAGCCATAGGTGTCTTTGCTACGATCGGCCATTATAACTCCAAAAGTAGCACCGGTTTAAGCAGATCACACAGAGCAGTGTCCCATTTGCTGCTATTTCTGTTGTGGTGGTATGTTATTATAATGCTAAAAGAAAGGTGTATTGGTTAATAGATTGCTGTGAGTACTGTGCAAATAGGCGCTAGACCATAGGTGTCATTTTAACCGGGGACGCTGGGGACATATCCCCAGCAATATTTATGATTGACGAGGAAATTCTTTAACTGCACTGATCTTCCGCATCATTAACAGAATATTATTTAATTCACTCCACTTTCTTATGGAGTCATTTGTCTTTCTGCTCATATAATACAGCATTCTTTGTTGTAGATATATCATGTTTTAAAAGACTGGTAGTCAGCCACAGGGCGGAGTCCTGCGACATTGGGTACCAGTCCCATTACTGGTACCCATTTCAAGATGAAAAAATTTTTTATAAAGTTCCCTTGCTACAACGCGGTCCACCCTTCGCTGCTTCGTGGATTTTTTAATAGCACAATTTAAATGTTTTTTGTTTTTTTTACAGTGTATTAACACGCATTGTGTTCTGCATCCTTAGTAATTGTAGGCAATTGTCAATCTCCTCCTGTCATGTATCCTGCGCTTGCCAAATTGATCTTGGCTGGTTATAAAAGTCTCATCAAGAGGAAAAAATGTAAACAGTAAACTGTCCATAACTATGTTCTACACTCGGAAGCAACATCTGCTCAGAGACCTTCAGAGGAGAAAGACGCACCCGAGCGGCGCAACAGTGAAGAGACAGTACTCCGTATTAATACTTTTATGTTTTAAATATTTGAGGGTTTGAGTATTTAGACTAGTGAGAAATGTGAGTAAATGTTAATGTATGTCTGGGAAATTTAAAAAAAAGTGTGTGGTGAGGGGTATTACAGCCTTAAAACAGTGATTGTAAAATAAAGATGACTAGTCTGTGGATTTTGTCTGTTCCGGGTTATTTTAATAATTGATTAGGGACCATTGTTAATTAAATTTAAAGGGTCTGGTTTCTTTACTGCGGGTGGGTTGCCAGAAAAAAATATTCATTCATATTTTTGCTTGTTTAAGACTCCCAAAGATAATATCTTGACATACTGTGATTGTGTAGAGAGCATACCAGACTACCACTTTAATGAAGGTGAAAAATTCTAGCTATCTCGCCATCCAGCTGCCAGAGACCATTCTGCGACGCAGGAACGGAGAACCAGGACAACATTTCCATCAAAGTTGAAAAAAACTAAACAAAAAGGAAAATAACTTGATCCATTATTGAAAGTAAACTATGGTGCAGTGAATTATTAATCTTTTATTTGGATACTGCAGCTGAAATTTATGTTGTGTCCTAATGTCAGGATAGTGTCCTCAATCAGATGAGGTGGGATTTATGTCCAGATCCACCTTACAAAAAGCCTTACAACAAGTTCTTCCCACCAAACAGATCCATGACACATGCGCTTCTCCCCTGCGTCGGCGGACAGGTGAACAGCTGATCTTGAAACCGTCAGGTCTCCGACCTCGGCGTGTCTCGCCCCTCTTCAGCCAAAGACAAGACACAGGCACGAATATCCGCGCACCCACTATTCATAATTTTGTAAAGCACCAGTCTTGCGGCAGAGTCTTGCGCTTGCTTTTGGGGTTAAACGGTACTCACAGGCGAGGGCAGAGGCCTTCCCCTGCCCTGATCATCTGTCTCGCGCTGTCCGTCCGCCACTCAGTTTCTGCTGGAGCCGTGTGTGCCATCGTTTGTGGAGTTCGCCCTTGGCGTCCTGCCTCAGCTCCTCTTATGTGCAGCCTACTCAGTTTTTGCGCACCTACAACAAAGCAGCTGATTGCAGCGCCCCTCCTCCTGACTCATCCAGATAAGTTCAGTTTTGGTGTTTTTGAGCTTCACACAGCAAATCCACACTAACAAATCATGCAAAATAAATTTAAAAATATACAAATATTTCCCTCTGTGTAACACTATGGTGTGGATTTTAATAATTCTTCCCAACCAACAGCTTATTGCTGACGTTTAAAAAGGAAAACAGTTAAACCTATGGCTTTTAACTTGTGTTAATTTAATAAAGATGCAATTTTCATCATGTTTATACACGGCAGTGCATATTGTAATCAAATATGAAACGGATGAATTCGTAGAGGCTATATAAATATTTAATAACTGTCCCCAGCAATCCTCAAACCACATCTAAGTTTATAATTATTGTACCCGGAAATTTTTAAAACAAACTGACGCCCTTGCGCTAGACAATCACAAGAAAAACCTTTAAAAAAGGGAGTGAAATTGAATCAAACACTGGATATTTATTATGAAGTATCCAAAACATACAGGTTAAAACTTACACTTGTTTTTTTTAATTGGTCTGCTTAAAGAAAAGAACAGTAAGGATATAAGAAAGACCACAAACAATTTATGTAACACAACATGCAAAAAAAACAAAAAAAAACTGCTGACACTGGCACAAGGACAACAAACAAGGAAAGCACTCTGAAGTCCACTTGGGGCGGATATCAATTCATGTGGTCAAACACCCAGGACATGATGTTGCGCATGACCTCTACCTGCAAATGGTCCGGTACGTTTCTTAGCAAGTCAGCTACTGTTTGTCCAAAACAAGAATACTCATTATCTTCTTTAGCTAGTCTCTGATACAGTTCAGCCCTGCATTGGTGAATCAGAGCTACCTGTTGATTGATGCTGTCGTCCAGCTCCTGCTGCCACCATCGCTTTTTTTCCCACTGCTGGACGTAGGGTAAATGTCAGTGCAGGGGTCGACATCTTCTCTAGGGAGGCTTCAGGTGAAAGTGTCGATGGCGTTGATGACTCGGCTGGAACAGTTGTCGAAAACAAAGCCTGGCCTGCAGCTCAGAGGGTTTGGAGACGTGTTTGTCATTCTGATTAAAACAAACATAAGAACTGTTCTTTGGTACATACAGTGTTGTGCAGCATAGCGAACTGCAACGACAGCAATGAAACGTTGGTTTTCCTCAAAGCATTTTACTGTTAGTATACAAACATGTAAACCGCTACAACCATTTGTTTTCTTTTTTTTTCTACACCTGGTGATCATACTCGCTGAAATTAGCTAAACTGGCCTTGAAATATAAAACATCACCGCCATAAAGGGTGGATTGACTAGTAATTACATTGACTAGAGAGCTCTGTTTGGGTCCTTATATACCCCGGAGAACATTAAAACAGTTCAAAGACAGCATTTATTATGTAGTTACCTTGAAATTTGAAGATGTCTCCATGTGCTTTATACGCGGATCAAACCACGACAAAAATATATATAACAGAAGCAGTCCACCACCTCCAATCCCAGGTTTATTGCTATCTCCTTCCAGAAACTAAAAGTGAGCTGTGCATCTTTATATTCCCGCATCAAAGGGTTGTATAAATGTTTGTATTTCCTCACTTCTTCAGCAAGACCCTCCTCGATCTGCTCCATTATGTCTTTGGCAATTTTCTTTTTCACTACTGTCTGTCAACACTGGCGCTGTTGACAAATTTAAAGCGGGTAGCGTTACACTCAGGAAATTACTGTTGCTGAACTGACCAATAACAACCATACACTCTCCGTTGACAGATAGTTAAAAAGTGGGTCTATACTCCATGCGTCCTTGCGTAGGTGACGGAGAACCCTTGCGTCGACGGATAATGGCGTTGCATCAATCCTTGTCTGTCAAAAGGGAGAAGCATGAACTGGCTTTAGTCACCCAGACAAGTTCAGTCCCCTTTGGAGTCCTTCAGAAGAAGTTTATGTCCAGTAGCGACCAGCATAAGTCCACATAATGGTAGTTGTGGGGACAGCCAAATTACACCCTCTAAAAAAGGCGTTATCTGCCATAAAACTCCTTCAGTTCCACAATGTTTTGTTATGAATCGCTAGCACAATTCCCTTTGGGTTTGGAGCGTCTCAGATGTGCGTCGTTGTTGTCTTCTGGGGTATTCACAGCCGTTTATTCCAACTTAGAGCAAACTGACATTTCATTGACGTTGCCTCAGTGCACCATGGCAGTTGTAGCAGGATTTTCTCACTGCTCTACGACGGTCTTTTATTTGTGCAATTTAACAACACTCAAGCATGAAGCATGTTGATGTTTGCAGTAGCAAGTTCTATCTAACCGACTGCTGCTGTAGAGCACACTGAAAGTCCTGTTCAAGCTCCAACTGTCAATGTGGAAAACAGCGACGTAATTGACATTACCTTCAGTTGTAGCTAGCGCGGAGTCAACTAGGACAGGACCTAGCCGTCCTTCAACAGCTCCCGTGCAGCCGGGACCTCAGGCGAGCTGGGTGACTGTTCGTTAAGGAAGATTAGCGCCAGACCCCAGTCCGCGGCCAACCTCCAGCCCCTTTCTCTGAACAATAGGTTCGCCCCGCTCAGCGACGCACCCGCCGAGCAGGAGAGGCCGATTCTTGTAATTGGCAGCTCCATAGTTAGGAATGTGGCTCCAGAGACACGAAAGACCACCGTCAAATGCCTTCCAGGGGCCAGGGCTGCGGACATTAGGTCCCATCTGAAGCTTTTGGCCAAGGACAAACGGCGGTATAGCAGGATCGTTATCCATGCTGGTGGCAACGACACCCGGCGACGGCAGTCGGAGGTCACTAAAATTAGCGTAGCTTCGGTGTGTAGGGCTGCCAAAAAGATGTCTGACTCTGTAATTTTTTCTGGTCCCCTGCCTGATCGTACTAGCGATGACATGTACAGCCGTATGCTTTCGTTCCACCTTTGGTTGTCAAGGTGGTGTCCAGAAAACGATGTGGGCTACATTGATAACTGGGGGGCCTTCTGGGGAAAACCTGGACTGTTACGTAGAGACGGCATCCATCCCACCGAGGACGGAGCTTCGCTTCTTTCCAGGAACATTGATAGGGTTATCTCTAGTTCCCCAAAGCCGTGACAACCCAGAGTCCAGCTCAGGGAACCCAGAGTCCAGGTCAAGGAACAGGGACTGCCACCCACCCACTACCCTATAGAGATAGTTTCCCGTCCACTACCCAAAACTAATGAATTAAAAGTTAATGCTACTAGAGCAAAGTATAAAAATCTCATAAAGATAAATAAAACTCGGACTGAACATAAAAACAAATCAATTAAATGTGGTTTACTAAACATAAGATCTCTCCCCTCAAAAACACTCTTGGTAAATGACTTAATTTGTGAAAATAATATTGATTTGTTTTGTCTTGCAGAGACATGGTTGCAGGAAGAGGACCATGTCACAATAAATGAGTCAACTCCCCCTAGCTACTTAAACTTTAGTGTCCCTCGAAGTACTGGTCGAGGAGGTGGAGTAGCAACTATCTTTCATTCCGATTTACTAATTAATCTCCAAAAAAATAATAGTTACAGTTCCTTTGAGCATCTAGTTTTTAGCTTTCCTCATACACATAACAAAGCAGTAAAGCCACTTTTGTTTGTGGTCTTATATCGTCCACCAGGACCTTATTCTCAATTTTTAGATCAGATTTCAGATTTTCTATCTGACTTAGTTTTAAACACTGATAAAGTCATTATAGTCGGAGACTTCAATATTCATGTTGATAATGAAAGTGATAGTCTAAATACAGCTTTTCACACTATCCTAGACTCAATAGGCTTTACTCAAAATGTGCAGGGACCAACACATTCTTGTCACCACACTTTAGATCTTGTGCTGACTTATGGCATTGACTGTGAAGAAATAACAGTCTTTCCACATAACCCTATCCTGTCTGATCATTTCCTTATCACTTTTAAACTTACTCTAATGGATCATATCAAACCTGAAAGAAAACTTCATTATACCAGAACGTTATCAGACAACGCTGTAGCAAATTTTAAAGAAGCTCTTCCAACTTTAATTTCCTCAGTTTATAAATGCAGAACAGAAAACAGTGATTTAACTCGTGACCCCTCACAACTTGACATTTTAGTTCATAGCGTTAATTCCTCCCTGCGTCGGGCAATAGACAAAGTTGCCCCCTTGAAAAGGAAGGTGGCTAGCCATAGAAGATTAACTCCCTGGTTTAATTTAGAGCTACGTACCCTAAAGCAGAATGTTAGAAAACTAGAGAGAAAATGGCGCTCCACGCATTTACATGATTCCTTTTTAATATGGAAAAATAGTTTATTGCTATATAAAAAGAGCCTTCACACAGCTAGAACAGCATATTATTCATCTTTAATCGAGGAGAATAAAAATAATCCTAGGTTTCTTTTTAATACAGTTGCCAAACTCACACAGGATCATAGCTCTATCGAGCCAACCATTCCCCAAGCTCTAAGCAGTGACGACTTCATGCAATTCTTTATAAATAAAATAGACTCCATAAAGAATAAGATAATTGGGAACCTTCCCAATATGCTTGCTTCCTCCTTAGTTAATGAGGCAGCCTCAAAAATGGTGGAACCTAATATATGCTTAAACTGCTTTAATGCAGCCGAACTTTGTGATGTACTAAAATTATTAGCTTCATCTAAACCTTCAACTTGCGTTTTAGACCCAATCCCAACTAAACTCTTAAAAGAAGTTTTCCCTCTGATCGCTGCTCCAATTTTAAATATAATGAATCTATCCTTAGTCAATGGATATGTACCACAGGAGTTTAAGATTGCTGTAATTAAACCTCTACTTAAGAAACCCTCTCTTGATCAAAACGACTTAATTAACTATAGACCGATATCTAATCTTCCCTTCTTATCTAAAATTCTTGAGAAAATAGTTGCACACCAGATATGTGAGCATTTAAACAATAATGAGCTGTTTGAGAAGTTTCAGTCAGGCTTTAGAGCTCATCACAGCACTGAAACAGCTCTGGTGAAGGTTACTAATGATATTCTCATAGCCTCAGACAATGGACTGGTGACCATTCTGGTCCTGTTAGATCTCAGTGCTGCCTTTGACACTGTTGACCACAATATTCTCATAGAAAGGCTTCAAAGTGTCGGTATAATAGGAACAGCACTAGGTTGGTTTAAATCTTATTTGTCTAACAGATTTCAGTTTGTTCAGGTAAACAATAGATCTTCCTCAACCTCAATAGTTACTTGCGGAGTACCACAGGGTTCAGTGCTTGGGCCGATTCTCTTTACTATATATATGCTTCCTATTGGTAAAATAATTAGGCAGCATGGGATAAAATTCCATAGTTACGCAGATGATACACAGCTATATCTATCCATAAATCCTGATGAATCCAATCAGTTAGGTAGACTACAGGCATGTCTGGAAGACATAAAAACTTGGATGACTCTAAACTTCTTGCTTCTAAATTCTGATAAAACAGAAGTTGTCGTCTTTGGACCAGAAGCTCTGAAAAAGAAACTACTTAGTCAGCCCCTTCACCTGGACGGCATTAAATTAGCCTCCAGTAATAAAGCAAAAAACCTCGGTGTCATTTTTGACCAAGATATGTCATTTAGAACTTACATTAAAGAAGTCTGTAGGATTTCCTTTTTTCACCTTAGGAATATTGCAAAAATTAGAACCATCCTGTCCAGGAATGATGCTGAAAAACTAGTCCATGCCTTTGTTACTTCAAGGCTGGATTACTGTAACTGTCTATTATCAGGTAGTCCACAGAATACAATTAAAAGTCTTCAGTTAGTTCAAAATGCTGCTGCTAGGATTCTGATGAATATTAAAAGAAGAGATCACATTTCCCCTGTTTTAGCTTCTCTTCACTGGCTCCCAGTAAAATCTAGAATAGAATTCAAGATCCTCCTTCTGACATATAAAGCTCTTAATAATCTAGCTCCATCATACATAAGAGACCTGATTGTTCCATATGTTCCTAACAGAGACCTTCGCTCTCAGACTGCAGGTTTACTGGTAGTTCCTAGGATTTCTAAAAGTAGAATGGGTGGCAGATCTTTCAGCTATCAGGCTCCCCTCCTATGGAACCGGCTCCCAGGGTTGGTTCGTGAAGCAGACAATTTGTCTATCTTTAAAACTAGGCTAAAAACTTTCCTCTTTGACAAAGCTTACAGTTAGAGATATGTTTATAGGTAGTTAGAGTCAGGTCAGACAGGTAGATAGGAAGAGACAGGTTAATGTTAGTAGTCAGGCAGAGTGTCAAAAGTTAGGAAGAGATAGGAAGAGGTAGAGTAGCTAGGTAGAGATAGATTAATGTAAGCCAGGTAAAGATCCGGAGCCGGTCGCGGCTTACCGCCGCGGAAGAAATGTGCCCCACAGGGGCCAGCCAGCGCCGGAGAGAGGTCCCTCAAGGGGATCCTCCCGCACAGTGCGGCCGCCCATTACCTGCCGGGTTGAATCCCCTGGGCAGACTGTGCGGACCCCACCCGTTTATCTCTTAAACGTTTCTCGCCCTCTTCAACTCTGTCCTCTCAGTTCTGTCTATTTTTCCTTAAGATAGTTGTCGACTATCGGTCTCGTGCCGGTATTTAGCCTTAGATGGAGTTTACCACCCACTTTGGGCTGCATTCTCAAACAACCCGACTCCGAGAAGACCCCGGCATGACGGGGGCCGTTACCGGCCCTACACCGTCCACGGGTCAGGAGGACTAAGACAGAGTGTTGGTAGCCAGGTCTCCTAGTAGCTAGGAGACAGGTTAATGTTAGTAGCTATGCTGCTTTAGGCTAGGCTGTTGGAGGACATTATTAGGGTCTGTTACTACTTTCTCTCCTACTTCTCCCCAACTGCATGATGTGCTGTCAATTCAAGCACTAACCTGTTTTCTATTATAGTAGGTGCTCCGGATTAGCCCTGCTTGACGACCCTGACTAAGATGGCATTGCAGTGACGGAAAATTCTCCACGTCCTGCAACAAACTTGTGCATCGGTTCTGTTGCTCTTTCTGTGTCTCTGTTGTGTATTCTCCAAGCCACAGACGGTCGCGGCAGATAACCGCTTGTGCTGAGCCTGGTTCTGCCGGAGGTTTCTTCCTGTTAAAAGGGAGTTTTTCCTTCCCACTGTCGCTGCATGCTTGCTCAGTATGAGGGATTGCTGAGAATTCCACGACGCAATCTTCTGTGGTTCTGTAATTTCTACACTAAACATTGTATTGTAATAACTCTTTTTGTAAAGTGCCTTGAGATGACATCTGTTGTGAAATGGCGCTATATAAATAAACTGAATTGAATTGAATTGAAGTTGTAGTCGGATGGAAAAAAACACCTGTATTAAGACAACAAAGGAGACCACAAAGAAATACTTCAGAGACGCTCTGAACTCACAGGGGAATAGTGCTAGAGATTCATAACAAAACAATGGTGAAATGTAGGAATTTTGTGGCAGATAAGGCGTCATTTAGAGGCTGCACTTGCTGTCCCCCCAAAACTTCTATGATATGGATATTTGCTGATCGCGACTGGACATGCATTTCTTCCAAAAGACTAAAAGTGAGGGAATACGGTGGCGCAGCTGCTAGCGCAGCTCACCTCACAGCTAGAAGGTCCTGGGTTTGATTCCTGCCGGGGACGCTGTGGGTGTTAAGGGTGTGTTTGTTCCTCCATTTCATCAGTAGGAATGCAACGATTCATTGACGTTGTTGACAAAAATCGATAATAGAAATGGTCAAAAATGAATTTTACTATCGAAGTTGTCGTCAGACATGTTTTTTTCCCGACAGAGTGAGTCATCGCTGTTCATTACAATCTCTGCCAAGAGTCACACATGCGCAATAGCTTCTCTACTCAGCGATAACACACAGAAATGGCGGCGTCCAACGCAGCAGCTGCGCGTACCAAAACGTCTAAAGTTTGGGAGCATTTTAGCCTGGATACAGCGAATAAAAAGATTACCTGCATGGTTTGCAAAGCAGTCCTTGCGTATCACGGCAGCACCTCGGTGATGCATGAACATTTAAAGAGAAAGCATGTCGGACAATTGAATGAAACAGAGTCTGACTCGCCTCGGTAAGATTTAAATGACATGGAAGCCAATAAGTTTTGTGTTGGATGTACATTGTACATTTTATAAGCGTTTTTACTCGTTTAAAAAAGAGATTTGACGTTATGCCCGACTGTGCCTGACAAAAGCATTTTAAATTAAATGCATGCAGTCTGAAGAAGAGAACCACCATGGACCCCTTTCTGCAAAAGAAGCAGACGTGCAACCCACAACAGGCGACTGCCCTCACTGAGTCAGTATTGCAAATGCTGATCTATGATATGAGGCCGTTCTCCAAGGTCGATGGTGCTGGGTTTCAACAAATTATAGCCCAGTTCAATCCAGACTACATCCTGCCATCCAGAACCCATTTCACCCACTTAATGGAGCAGAGATACAATACAACGTTTCTGAAGGTAATTGATTAGAATGCACACACAGTCAGAAATATTTCATACAAAATCATATTAGGTGCAATTATTAAAAATGTGATTGTATTTTGAATAGTTTCTGTTGACCTGTAGGTTTTTGCACATTAAATATTTTCAAAACTTTTTTTTTTAAAGGTAAAGCAGATCCTAAAATAGGTTAACAGCTCCATCACACTGACGTGTGACGTTTGGACCAGCCGTCCCACAGAGGCATATCTTGGAGTTTCGTGTCACTTCATCACCAAAGACTGGCAAATGAAAACTTTGAACCTTGCCACACTACCCCTAGAGGAGAGGCATACTGCTGGAAACATAATGATATGGGTGGAATAGGTGATAGAGAAATTTGACATCTTACCTAGCAAAATTAAAGCAATAGTACATGACAACGGGGCTAACATGGTGGCGGCAGCTCGACTCCTGGAAGAAAAACACGGTTGGTCTTCAGTCCGCTGTGCTGGCCACACCCTCCAACTTATCGTCAACAGTGCCCTCAAAGAGCCCAGCATCAACAAAGCTACTGGTGCAGCAAGAAACCTAGTGGAGCACTTTAGGAGAAGTGAGCTGGCAAATTCAAAACTGAAGAAGAAGCAGTAGCAAAAATGAACACCACAGAGCACAAGCTGATCCAGGACGTCAGTACTCGATAAAATAGTACCTGTTACATGGTAGCAAGACTCCTGGAGCAGCGCTGGCCAGTCACTGCAACTCTCTCGGACCCTGAGGTAACATCGAGAGGCAAGCACTACTTTCACCTGAAAACAGAACTGTGGGTACTACTCCAAGAGCTGGTGCAAGGGTTAGGGCCTTTTGAATGTGCTACAGTTTTCTCAGCTCAGTGGGCAGGAGTATGCTACTGCTTCATGTCTTCCACAGCTGGTCAAAGGGCTGCAACGTTCCCTACAGCAAACCCAGTTTGAGACAAGCTCAGGAAAAGCCTTTCAAGCCATTGCAGGAAAAGGAATAAGTGAGAGATGGGAGAATCTTAACACTGTGTCTGCAGAGAGAGACAACCCACTTGTTCTTGCAGCTGCCATCGACCCAAGATTCAGAAAGCTGAAGTTTATCTCACCTGAAAATGGCACAAGGGTGCAAAGTACAGTTGAAGTTCTTGCTATCAAAGAAGCAAAGGCCAAGACTTGGCTACATGATGACCCTGAGGATCTACAGCAGTAGAAGAGGGGTCATATCCCAGGGGGAAAGTCAGCGCTGGATAACCTGCTTGAGTCTGACACAGAGAGTCTGAGTGAGGAAGAGGAGGAAACCCAGGAGGACAAAAAAATCCAAATGGTGAGGAGGGAGGTTCAGATGTTCTTCACAGAGCCACCAATAGCCAAAAACGAATACCATCTCAGCTGGTGGAAAGAAAATGAGGGGCGTTATCCCACACTGTCAAACCTAGCAAGATCTTTTCTGTGCATTCCTGCAACATCCACCCCTGCAGAGCGAATCTTCTCAGCAGCAGGAAATATCTGCTCCCAGAAGAGAGCAAGTCTCACACGGGACCATGTCTATATGCTGACTTTCCTTAATATGAATAACTGAATGACATAGCTTGAGCCTCATGTTGATTTTAAACTTAGTCTGTCCACCATGACAGGTTTGTGTCCAGGTAGTATCACACAGTCCATGTTTACAACTTAAATTCAGATTACTCTGAAAGCTTATTTTCGATTTCAAAATGTTGAGAGTTGTAAAGTTATTTTGCAGCAGATTGACCACTAAATGTATCTCACAAAATGCACTTAATACTTTTGTTTACTGTTTTATTACCACTAATGTGCCTTCCCCTGGTTTACAGGAAGAAAATGTTTACTTGATTTTAATATATTTTGTCTTATAAAAACAAATGTGCCTGTCCGTTAAAAAAAAAGCTAGGTTTCTTTATTTGTGCACTTATGTCTATACTGACCGAGCACTGTGCCTAATTGGTTTTAGACCGGGCATTTTTATTTACTTTTAGTATGAATCGGCTTATCAGCAGCAAAGTTCAATAAACTATGCATTTTTCATTCAAGTACCCATCTTTCTTGTGTTTACTATTATTTTCCACATAATTAAACCAATCTCATGCTAAATTTAAGAAAAATGTAATAATTATCCGATTATCCGACTAGTCTTTTCAATAGTCGGTGACTAGTCAATAGTCGGTGACTAGTCGACTATTAAAATAGTCGTTAGTTGCACCCCTAATCATCAGCACCCACACCCTGGGTGGAGTTGGCAAAAGGGCCTTTCTGTGTGGAGTTTGCATGTTCTCCCCATGCTTCCTTGAGTAGTTAATGTGAGATACTCCCACAAAAACATGGATCAGTTCTGGGCTATATACTGCCTTCTCCTGGCTGACCGAGGCGCCTGAGGGGTTGGAGAGGATCTGGCTGGAATAGTGTGATCCTTCCACACGCTACGTCCAGCTGGGGGAACCCCACCCCCTCGGGTGAAAAAATGGGCCTGCTCACTCCTCAAGCAGGAAGGAGGCTTGAGCTTTAGTGCAGGGCCCTCCTGCAGTCGGTAGAGGGAGAGCAATGCCCAGGACTGTACTTAGGTAGGAACACTGGGGTGATAATAATGGGGGGGGAAACCGTGGGATAAAATAACATTAAAAAAAAGACTCCAAGTGGCTCCAGTGAGTAGGCGAACATAATATATGCTGTAAATAAGGTCCAGTTAGCAAAATAATAAACCTCCCAGTCCTAAGGTTTGAATAGATAAAAGAAATCAGAAAAACAAAGGCATTTTATTTATGCAAAATAAAGGCATTTTCAAAACATAGATCTGATCTTTTAAGTTTATTTGAAAATACTTAAATCTCGTTCCATCTAATTTTCCCTAATTCAATATCGTGTCTTGTGAATTTTAGGTATTAATCAACCGTCATGTGGACTGTCTTGCTGGTCTTCAACATGGTTCCACATGGAGAGAATGGAAGAAAGTGTTTTTTTTAATGGACTGATCTTATATGGTGCTTTTTCTAGTCATATTGACCACTCAAAGCTCTTTATACTGGAGCCACATTCACACTCATTCACTAATATGCAGATCGGTAGGTAACTTGGTTAAGTGCCTTGTCCAACGGCACATCACCATGTGACAGGCGGAAGCTGGCATCATACCTACAACTCTCCGATTACAAGCCAGCTATTCGACTTAGTAAGCGACAGTCGTTGCTGTTCTGTGACAGGTGTCTCTTGAAAACATCAGGAGTTTGGTGCTTTGTTAACTTGAATGCTTCATGTGAACATAACTGGTCTGTGTGGGTTAAAGTAAAGCATTAAATCCTGCTTAGATGTAACATTTCAGGTACCATGCATTTAAACCTAATATTTTAGGTTACTTGATCTAAATAACCTTCCTTTTTATTGTTGCCCTACCATGATAAACATCCTGACTGGGTCTTTTTCTACATCTTCGGTAACCGAAGAGGACATCAGGGATTTCGTAGCTTTTATCAAGCTTCTCAAAAAACCTCCTGCCTAATTCTCGTCTTCTTTCATGTTTGCCTCAATGAACAACAACAACAAAAATATCTGAATATTACAGATGCCTTTCTGCGAGGTTTCCCCTTTGTTGGCTAAAACAAGCTTTCAGAGCTGAAGCAAGGCCGAGCACACAGGCATTGTCTGCCCCATTGATAAAATGGGAGAATGCTGACTATGCTAAACCGCAGTTGCTCTAACTGCATCCACACCCAGTCTGTAGCTACTAAAAGTCCTGAACCCAAACAGATTGGCCAAGCTGCCCCTAAACACCTCAGCCGTTTGTTGCCTAGCCCAGTTGCTCTTGGCCTGTGGCTGCATGGTTCCACTAAGCCCCTGTGTCAGATAGCCAAAGCCCAGAGGGATTACACTAATCAATACAACAGGAAACCAGTGGTGGTGAAACAAGAGGCTTGGGAAAAATCCCCAAAACGTCTTCTAATACACTAAAGCTGACAGCGTAGAGACAACATGCTCCCCAGTTTCACAGTACATGTGGCCTTGTTCCTATTATTTATTTGCAATATTTTCCTGCTTGGAGAGTTTTTTTAGTCCCGATTTCTGGTTAAATAATGTATTCAAAATATGTTAAAAGTCAGTTGTAAAGCAGTTAGATTTTCTCCAGTAACACCAAGGTACCTGAGAAGGGGAAGACAGATTCAAATCAAGTCTTCTGCTCATGGGTTGTTCAAAGATGAATACAGAGTGAAAAAAAACTTTCTCCAAGGTCATAGTTTTTCCGTGGCACCAGCTTCCCTTAGTGTGTTTTATATGTACTTGTGTTCTCACAAGTTTTATGTTCAATGTTATCGCCAAACCCATCCTCAAAAATCCAAATCAGCAGCTACTTGGATAGTGCCTCATTTATACACCGTAAAAAATTTGAACCAAGCTTACTCAATAATATGATGGCAACAAAGTGACACTTAATATAAATTAGTAATTTTGATTTCCCAATTTTTGATTAGAATGTATTAAAAAAGTTAACACAATGTAAATAACAAAAATAAATAGATGTTAATCAACTGAACATTAAAAATGTGTTGGACAGTGGGCCTTATTTATCAAACTTGGGTACGACCAAGTCAGGGTATAAATGTTGCGTACACAAAAAAATTACACGGCATTTAACAATCTGGACGTGAGCGTAAAATGCCCAGAAAAATATACACCAAGTCAGGAGGTGGTGTACATTTTACACCCATTTCAACCTTCATCGCAACACTCAAAAAACATGATTAAAATTCAAGATTTAGACAACATTAAACATTCCCGTGCTGGAAAAATTATGCCTACACCTCTCACATTACAAATATGCAATTTCATGAAGTTATTTTGGGTTATGTCATGATCGTCTTTCATATTAAATAAACAAGGGGCGCCTCGCACACCACAGGGCTCCAAATTGTAGTCGATTTAAAAAGTTAGTGCCTTAATTAGTTAGTGTGCGAGTCGTCTTTTTTCTTCCTTTCAATATCACCCATGTTTTCGGCTGCCCAATATTTTTGGAACGGATGTGCGTGCTGATCCCCTTTTTTATGATAGTCTGTCATTAAAAAAGGTGCAAAATGTCAAACTCTAAAGTGTCCACAAATGATCGATTTCTCAATAGCAGCAGCATACAGAAAAATTGAAGGAAAAAAACAAACATTTCTCTCTCCTGTAATGTGGCTTAGATAAAGATAAAAACCTAAATAGACCTAAAGTGGCAGTGAAACAGTTACTATGTAAGCATTCTGTAACATATATGAATATAAATGAATAAAAAGTAACTAAAAATGTTCTATTTACAACATGATGTGCAATGTATGGTTACAGCTTAGATGTTTTTATAAGATGTGGGTTGTGCGCAAAATCGTGTCATTCCGGTCCCACTGCATGTGCTATCCGTACTTGATGTTCTGGCCACCAGCTGTGTAATATAACAATAAATAACTGCATTTCATGCTTTAGGTGACAAAGGTTGTTGGAGCATCTAATAACCCTCCGTTCCAAGCACACACGTCTTGGACCATGGAGCTGGATCTGCCTGTGACCTATTTCCTGATAGTGAAGTTCCTCTTTTTAACAATCTTGGTCGTGTACCGTTCAGCCATGTCGCAAAAACAAGGCATGGAAGAAGCGGTTGGTGAATATTTATAGGCGTGACTTTCATAAATACGTTCGTTTCATCCGTGACATTTATTAATAGAGCAGGTCTTTACGCACAAATTTGGGCGGATCCGACACGTTCATAAAACCCACGTTGGGTCTTGCGTATTTGGAATATACACCCAAAATATACACCGTTTTCTACGCAAGTTTGATATATGAGGCCCATTATGTCAAAACTTAATTTCAAAGTTACTTAATTTCTGAAGAAACATTACTTAAAATTTACTAAGTTTCTGAACAAAATTACATTGACTTCACTGAAAATGTTAAACAAATCATTCAAAATTCACAATATTTTTGGTAGATATTAATTTACATCTATTCATTTTTTTTGTTATTTCTTAATTACATATACTCAATTTCAGATGAAACTTCACAAATAATCACTGAATCGCTAAAGAAAATCAATTCAAACTTACTAGTTAACTGAGTAAAATTAATCATTTTTTACAAGGAATCTAGATAAACATTAGCCAATTTAATTGTAAATGGTAAATGGACTGAACTTATATAGCGCTTTTCTAGTCTTACTGACCACTCAAAGCGCTTTACATTGAAGCCGCATTCACCCAATCACACTCGCATTCATACACCGAAACTCCCAACATGGCTCGGTAGGACAATGTAGAATTTGGGGGTTAAGTGCCTTGCCCAGGGGCACATCCACATGTGACTGGAGGAAGCTGGAATCGAACCTACGACCCTCCGATTGCAAGCCAACTACTCTACCACTGAGCCATTGTGTAAAATAAAGAATATCAACTTCCAGTTTAGCTTTCTTTTGTTAAATTCAAGATATTAATACAATATTTCCCCATAATTTTCTAAAGTATAAATTACCTGACATTGCTTAGTGGTTGCATGTTAGACCCAGTCCCAACTAAACTTTTAAAAGAGGTTTTCTCTTTGATTGCTGCTCCAATTTTAGATATAATGAATCTGTCCTTAATCAATGGATATGTACCACAGGAGTTTAAGATTGCTGTAATTAAAACTCTACTTAAGAAACCATCTCTTGAAACTCAAGAAACGACTTATTTTTTTTATTTATATAATAAAAATAAATAAATAAATAAATAAAACGACTTAATTAACTATGGACCGATATCTAATCTTCCCTTCTTATCTAAAATTCTTGAGAAAATAGTTGCACATCAGATGTGTGAGCATTGAAATAATAATGAGCTGTTTGAGAAGTTTCAGTCAGGCTTTAGAGCTTATCATAGCACTGAAACAGCTCTGGTGTAGCTTACTAATGATATTCTCATAGCCTCAGACAATAGACTGGTGACCATTCTGGTCCTGTTAGATCTCAGTGCTGCCTTTGACACTGTCGATCATAATATTCTCATAGAAAGGCTTCAAAGTGTTGGTATAATAGGAACAGCACTAGGCTGGTTTAAATCTTATTTGTCCAACAGATTTCAGTTTGTTCAGGTAAACAATAGATCTTTCTCGCCCTCAATGGTTACTTGCGGAGTACCACAGGGTTCGGTGCTTGGGCCGATTCTTTTTACTATATATATGCTTCCTATTGGTAAAATCATTAGGCAGCATGGGATAAATTTCCATAGTTACGCAGATGATACACAGCTATATCTATCCATATATCCTGATGAATCCAATCAGTTACGTAGCTGGAAGACATAAAAATTTGGATGACTCTAAACTTCTTGCTTCTGAATTCTGATTAAACAGAAGTTGTCATCTTTGGACCAGAAGCTTTGAAAAAGAAACTACTTAGTCAACCCCTTCACCTGGACGGCATTAAATTAGCTTCCAGTAATAAAGCAAAGGACCTCGGTGTTATTTTTGACCAAGATATGTCATTTAGATCTCACATTGAAGAAGTCTCTAGGATTTCCTTTTTTCACCTTAGGAATATTGCAAAAAGTTAGAACCATCCTGTCCAGGAGTGATGCTGAAAAACTAGTCCATGCCTTTGTTACTTCAAGGCCGAATTGCTGTAACTCTTTATTATCAGGTAGTCCACAGAATACAATTAAAAGTCTTCAGTTAGTCCAAAATGCTACTGCTAGGGTTCTAATGAATAAAAGGAGAAGAGATCACATTTCCCCTTTCTTAGCTTCTCTTCACTGGCTCCCAGTGAAATCTAGAATAGAATTCAAGATCCTCCTTCTGCCAAATAAAGCTCTTAATAATCAAGCTCCATCATACATCAGAGACCTGATTGTTCCATTTGTTCCTAACAGAGCTTTTCGCTCTCAGACTGCAGATTTACTGGTAGTTCCTAGGATTTGTAAAAGTAGAATGGGTGGCAGATCTTTCAGTTGTCTGGCTCCCCTCCTATGAAACCAGCTCACATGGTTGGTTTGCGAAGCAGACCACTTGTCTATCTTTAAAACTAGGCTTAAAACCTTCCTCTTTGACAAAGCTTACAGTTAGAGACAGGTTAATAGGTAGTTAGAGACAGGTTAGACAGGTAGCTAGGAAGAGACAGGTTAATGTTATTAGCCAGGTAGAGTGTCAAAAGCTAGGAAGAGACAGGTTAATGTTAGTAGTCAGGTAGGGTTTCAAAATCTAGGAAGAGATAAGTTAATGTTAGTAATCAGGTAGAGTAGCTAGGTAGATATAGATTAATGTAAGCCAGGTAAAGTGTGTTAGTAGCTAGGTCTCCTAGTAGCTAGGAGACAGGTTAATGTTAGTAGCTATGCTGCTTTTGGCTAGGCTGTTGCAGGACATTATTAGAGTCAGTTCCTACATAATCTCCTACTTCTCCCCAAATGCATGATGTGCTGTCAATCCAAGCGCTAACCTGTTTTCTCTTCGGCTACGTCCACACTAAGCCGATAAGGTTATACGGGGAGTTAGACACCTAATGTTATCACCTAATGTTATCCACTCAACACGAGCAACACGAGTGTTTAAGGTCCCATGATTGCAAACAATAGCTACTCAGAAGAAGAGAGAGTTTTTAGTGTGGACAGACGACGAGATCGATTTATTACTCTTCGCTGTTGTCTTTGTCTGTAGTGTCATATTGTTATTGACGCAGCATTCATTGACGCCACTTCCTTTCATTATCCGGGGAAGCTGTCCACACTAGCTTGTTTAGCTGTTGAATTAAGATTTATACGGCTCTCTTACCCGGCTAATAGTTATCCGGCCACAGACCTTAAACGACGGCAGGTTAGTGTGGACGATAGGGGGGTGTAGACAAAATAATTATACGTTTAAGGCAGTGGTTCCCAAACATTTTCTTCTGGGCCCCCCTTTTGGTTTACATAACACCAAACGCCCCCCCCCGCGCAAATTCTCTCACTCACACACCTTGTCCAATCAGAGTACACTGCAGTTTATTTCACTTTCACCCTTTTATTAAGAAAATTGGACGAATTAAGGGCTGACTGCAATAAACAACGGGTTGCATAACAATAAAATACAACCTCAAGTAACAAAACAACAAACAGTCTTACCAGTGTAAAAAATGTAAGGGTAAATTTTTAATTGTAGTCTGTACAACAGTATTTTTGCTGTCAGTGTAATTTTTTCAAGCATCTTAACAACGTAATGCTTTTCTTTTTTAAATTTGTTGTAACAAAATTCCACACTGTGATCCATTCATTCTTTTAAAAGAAAGGTTCTCTGTTCAAAAAGGGATAATAATTATGAACAACTCCCTGAGAGGAAAATAAATTAAAATAAAGGTTTGTCATAAAAAATGACTTAAATCCTGCCATCTTCTCAGTGACTGGTGTGAGCCTGCTTGTTGCTGCAGATCTTCTCAAATCTGGGTTTTAGTTGTGAGACTGCCACCCTGAGTTCAGTTTCAATGTCCAGCTTTGACCATTTTGCTAGCTGTCAAGTAGTGATTTTGTTATTTTGTTTATCATTCATTTGTCTCGCGCCCCCCCTGCAATGGCACGACGCCCCCCCTAGGGGGCGCGCCCCACACTTTGGGAACCACTGGTTTAAGGCATTACCCAGCTTAGTGTGGACGTGGCTTTAGAGTGTTGGAAACCTTCTATCAAAACTTAACGAAAAGCCTTTGTGAAAGGATTGAAGGAGAAAAACAGATTCCCTTTTCTTAAGCATACAGCCAACGAGGTATTTATTTCTTCATCTAGTTTTAAAATATTGCATTTATTGTATTTCGTGGCACTAACTGTAAGATCATTTGTATTCGGTTTCACGGTTTGGAAGAGGTCTTTGGAATTTCTCAAAACAAGATTGAGGATGAATGACTTTTAATAAACCCGTAGGAGGAATTGGTTGCGTCTGTTTTGCTTGGAGGGAGTCACACTGTAGATGATTTGATCGTGTGTGGTGACCTGTATGGGGATCAAACCCATGACCTTGGCGTTATTAGCACCATGCTCTGGCCAAATGAGCTAACAGGCAAAACAATAAAACCAAATTACAAAATAAAAAACATGATTCTTGACTTCAGACATTTTACTTGTTAACATAAATCTCAAGAGCATGATAACAAGAAAGGAAACTGTGAATTCATCTTGTAAAGTTTTAAATGTCACCCTTCTAGAATATTTTTTTTATATATAATTCAAATTCTGGGTTGCAGCACTGGCCATTTTGTTGGATTGTGTTATAAGCATCAAGATCTGAATAGTTCCACTTTCTGTCCATGTGAGATGTATAATTTGTCAATTAAATAAAGTAATTCAAAAGATTTTTTGATTGATAAGTGACTTGCAAAAGGGAGTCAATAAGAACATGTAAACTGGGACCTTTGGTGGTGTGTGTTATAAGCAACATGGTCTTAATAGTTAGACTTTCTGGGCATGTAAGATGTATAATTTGTCAATTAAATAAAGTAATTCAAAAGATGTTTTGATTGATAAGTGAGCATATGAAATGGACATTAGCATTACTTTCAAACCTGAACTTGCTTACATTGTCTTATGTGGGAATGATTTGATCATGTGTGGTGGCCTGTATGGGGATCGAACCCATGACCTTGGCGTTATTAGCACCATGCTCTGGTATCATTGTTTTGGCATAGGGCAATGCCCTGGTACGGCCATGAGCAGGTGAAAAGCATAATGATGTGCCAGCAGACCATCCCCAATGCTAATATGGCCCATAATATTTTCCAATTTCCCCATAATGAGACTCTTAAATCCATTTTTATTTTGATGTTAACTCAAGTCAAATTAAAAATATTTGTAATTAGGCCCACAAGAAAATGGATTAAATAGTTAACCAGAAAACAACCAATAAATCTAAAATATTAAATATTTTAATAAACACAAAAATTTTATATTTTTTAAACTATTAACCTGTCAAACTGGTAATACCTTAAAATCTTTACTCAGTTTGCATTACTTATCATCCAACCTGATTTTTAATAATTCAAAATGTAATGCTAAATATAAAAATGTAATAAAAGGTAAATAATACAATGCAAATGTAAAAATGTAATAAAATATAAGTAATAAAATGCAAACAACTCAAAATAGGCAAACTGCAAAAAATATGTAATAATGAAATTGAATATATGTAAGAATATGTCACAAATATAGAGACTTATAAAATATTAATATGACAAATGTTAACAGTCACTTGTGATAATACAGAGATAATACGAAGATCTTCTGATCTTCGGACTCCCGTTGTCATCTACTTCTCTGGCTGCAGGCTGCTGCAGGAGTCACAGTGCTGTGTGTAGCTGATGTTTGTTGATCCTCTCCTCTTCTTATTCCCTCTTTGAGATGACCATTAACAACTAATGAGTCATCTCCCCCATTGGCACATAAACAAACCCCACAACCAATCTTCTGGGTGAGTCGGGCCCCGCCTCCTAGTGGCTTAGCACCAGCGATCTGGGCTCAGTCAAAACCCTTCTCACCCTCTTCTGCAGATGTGTTATCCCGCAGGTCCTGGCCGATCTGTTGGAGGGTCCTGCTGGGCTCCGGAGCAGGTGCACACTGACTCCAATGGTACCAGGTTGAGCTTTTTCCTTTCAGTAGAACAGCATGTGTGGTTCTGGCAACTACTTGGAATGGACCGGTCCACCTGGGGTCACTCCACTTTCGTTTGAAGACCTTCAGCCACACCCAAGAGACCTCAGAAGGCTCAGGAGCAGGACCTTGGACCACAGGAGGGGCAGTGGTGAAGGATTTCACCAATGCCTTCAGAACCTGATGATCACCTTTGGGGTCAGGAGTGGCGAGGGAAACCTGGAGAGGTCGTCCAGCAGCTGGACCTGGAAACATGCGGCCAGTAAACAACTCATATGGGGTTAAACCTTTGTTCCTGCAAACAGAGGATCTGATGGCCATCAGAGCAATAGGCAATGCATCCAGGCAGTTAAGGCCAGTTTGCTTTTTAATTTTAGCAAGTTTAGAATTTAAATTCTGGTTCATTTTTTCCACTGCCCCCTGGGACTGAGGGTGGTAGACAGTGCCAAACTTGTGAGTTAAGCCCAACTGTCTTTCGACCCACTGGAGATGCTCGTTCTTAAAATGTGATGCATTGTCAGATCTCACACGTGCCGGAAATCCATGATATGATATATAGTGATTAAGTAAATACTTAATCACTGTCTGGGAATCTTCCTTACGAGAGGGATACGCTTCCACCCAACCTGTAAGAGGATCAGTGAGAACCAATAGATATCTGTAACCTCGAATTGGGGTTACCATATCCGTGTAATCGATTACCACCTCTTCACCTGGCCTGGCGAGGTCTTTAAAAGACCCCTGCTCAGGTTTAATCGTAGGTTTGGGGTTAAACTCCCCACAAACCTTGCACTCATGTAGAAATGTTTTAATTGAATGTATCATGTATGGATGCCACCAAAAACACAAATTTCTTTTCATCTGTGAAAAACCAAGGTGAGCGAATCCATGGGCTGAAAAATGGATTGTTTCATACTGCTAGGCAACACTAATCTTCCATCTGGGCTTCTCCAAAAACCTTCAGAGTAGATGGCTCCTCTGTCTCTCCACACTGACTTTTCCTGGGGGGATGCCTGCTGTTGTGCTACTTTCACTTCCTCCTGAAATGATTCACATGTCTCAGCTACCGCTGTCATGATTTTAAGAGTGGTAGAATATCCAGCTGCCTTTTTAGCTGCAGCATCAGCTGCTTCATTACCTCTAGCAATGTCAGAATCTGCTCTTGTGTCAGCTTTACACTTCATGACAGCCAATCCACATGGTAATTGCACTGCCTCCAAAAGATCCATGATGTCCTGAATATGCTGAATAGGTTTGCCCTGTGCTGTCAAAAATCCAGCCCTCTTCCACTGCGGCAATTCCACATGCAACACAGAAAACCCATAGTTGAAATCTGTATACAAATTTACATATTTTCCTCTACTCCACTTACATGCCTCGACCAATGCCCTGATTTCTGCTCTCTGCGCCGACTGTTTCCCCTCCAATCTGCCAGCAACTCTAACTACAAACTGATTTCCTGTCTGTTCAACTACAGCAAAACCAGCCTGCAACTCTCCCTGAGGTGTCCGAAAACAACAACCATCAGTGTAAATGTTCTGTGCATCTGGTATTGGCTGGGAGAGTAAGTCAGGGCGTATTTTTTGTGCCTTAATGGTTAGTTCAATGCAGTCATGGGGAAGGCCATCATTCGTCATCTGATCCGCCATGTTTATACCATCATGGGTGAAAATAAGGTTAGGGGATTCTAACACTTTGCTCAGTCTTTGTTGTTTTAAGGTAGAGAGAGTGAATGCTTCAGAGTTAATTAGAGCCATTACACCATGTGTGGTAAGAATATTTAGTGGGTGCCCTCTGACAATGTGTGCACATTTAGTTACCAGGTGTGCGATTCCTGCTGCATGACGTGTGCAGGGTGACTGACGTGCTTCAGTGGCATCTAGCTTGACACTCATATGCTGCAAAATGAGTCTCTGACCATCTTTTTTCTGGAATAAAATCCCATTTACTATTCCATCTTTTTCTGACACATCTAGCTAAGGGATGGTCTGTCTTTTCCCTCCCATGATTTCGGGAAAGATTTAAATGCTCTAAAATAGATTCATCCTTCAGATCAGCATCTATTTTATACATCCCAGAAGATGGGGAGAAAGATTAAGCAGGTATTTGGGGTTTTTTCCAGTCTGTTAGACCTACAGCTCTTTTTGCCATACCTCCCAGATCTTTAGCTTGATGTTTAGGATGTAAAAGTAATGATATATGAGGAACAGCTTCACTTTCCATCATATACCACTTCTGTTGTTCCGGAGTAAAATTTGCCAACAGCACTACTCCTTCCTCTGCCACGAAACAGGGACCTGATGAAATAGGCCAAACATGGCCTTCCAGGTGTTTTTCAAACTGTTCCTGGTAAAGTGTTGGGTCGCCACGTTCATAAAGAAGGGTTACATGTAATGGGTCGGGAGGAGAAACAAAGGGTTGGAGTTCAAGGAACCAGGGCTTCCAGCTGGACAGGAAAGAAGTCGCTGTGCCTGGTTGTTCAGCAGAAGACGTCAGACGAGCCCAAAAGATGTCTGCGACTTGTGGGGAATCATCCCTCAACATGAATTGTCCTGGCAGAGTTCCACACACTTGTGAATGTCCATCAGGTAACGTCACAACAAGTCCATCAGGAGAGCACAAGATGGTAGCTCCAAGCTTTATGAGTAAGTCTCTCCCCAGTAGATTAGCAGGTGTGGTAGGAGCAACAACAAAAGGATGACTGACAGTCTGATTTCCAATGGCCACCTCAAGTGGTTGTGTTACTGGGAGAGTGATTGGTGCCCCAGAGACCCCTACTACTGAAACTTTTTCCCCTGAGAACGCTGCTTGTGGAGGTGTTTTATCCAATGTGCTAAATGTTGCACCAGTGTCAACTAAAAATGGCAGGGTGAGTCCAGAAACATTCATCGTAAGGAGTGGGTCTCCCTGGCCACTCCCCACTAGGGACCTCTGTGGGCATTCTCAGTATGAACAACTCTGTGACCCCTGCTGTGGCGCTAAATGTCCATGTGGGGCAGCATGTTGAGGAGACTGATTGCTGGATCCAGGCTGGCCACGGCCTCTGTAGGGGCGGTTATCTGGTTGGGGACACTCTCTCACCCAGTGATCTGTGGCACCACACCTGTGACATGGAGCTACCTGGCCTCTACCTCCTATCCTCATACCCCTCCCAACATAACCACCCCTGCGGCATGGACGCGGCTGATAAGTTTGAGCTATCATTTGGGAATAATCCAGTCCTGATACATGATGGAAGGCTGGAGCGGCGGGCTTAGGAGTATCAAGCCCATCCAATCAGCTACCTTTTGTTTAGAGCAGTCCCTTGCTGAGAGTCTTGCAATTATCTGTCGGCTAATGATCGCAAGGAGTCTGATTAAAACTGTCTCGCATTTGTATCCTTCTCCCGCATATCCTTTCTTATACTGATCTGCCTCTTTTGAAGGTGATGATATCACAAATGCAGTTCCCATCTAGCTTCGTCAGCTCCTTGCAAATCCGGATTTTCTTTTATTCTCTGCTGCACAGACTCTGGAACACCTGCCAGCACTGCTTCCCTGAACCAAGTTCTGTTGGTACCCTGTTCATCTGGATACACACCTGTCTGACCTACCCAGGTGTCCTTACTTTGTGATAGATAATCAATAGGTGAAACCTCAGGCTTCCAGGTGAATTTGGGCACTTTGTTGTTTGTGTTCCTGGATATTTCTGTCTCAACCAGGCTGCTATCCCTGTAATTAGTCCTGCTAAGGGTGTAGAATCAAAGAGATCAGTTAAATTTTTTTCTTCCTGCATATTTCTAAAATCTGTGGCTGTCATTACCAGTCCCATTATTCCCCTTAAATCTCCCAGAGCCAATGTTTGATTAGCCGTAAGCTGATATAACTTATTTAACCACAAATTAGCTCCTTCTGATAAAGATGGAAGAGATTGAGTTAATCCTCTGAGATCTGCTAATTTAAGAGGTTTGTACAGTACTCCTCCTCCTGGTGTCTGTACTAAGGGAGCTTGTGTTACCAACCCAAGTTTGTTTTTATTTTTGTTTTTATTAAATCTGGTTACCATCCCAATTTCAGAATCTGGGGTTTCTTGTGACTCTTCTAAGTCTACTTCTTCCTCTCCTACACTGCTTTCACCTCCCTTCTCACTATCCTTTTGATTTTTTAATAGAGC